>JAOXXN010000001.1:32608891-32621431 GCA_026770055.1 Myrmophylax atrothorax | reverse complement strand
CGCACGCTGAGCCTCACCTAAAAAATCCACTGCGCAGGCTGGAAGGGCACACCCATGTGGGGAGAGCCCTTCCCAAAATCTTCGTTCGCGAAGTCTGGCCATACATACAGCATGTGGAATAATTTCACTTTCCATATGAAGCATATATTTCATGGTGGTTTTTTGGAGCCTTTATTCCATTTGAAACACAGACGAGGAGAATACTAGAAAGTATCCTAGCATTTTATTATTTGGGTTATAGCTCTCAGCTGGACTAACAAATAGCACAGAACTCCATGAATTTTAAAGGTGGCAAGTGTATTACATTAAATAAGCCAGATAATAAAACACTGAGCATTGCTATGGAGAGCCCCACCAAGGAAAATAAAAGCAAATCATAATCCAGCAGGTCCCCTGCTCACCAAGGAATGGCAGTACTGGGGGAAAGTGGATGAATCACTCAAGCACTGCAACAGCCCAAAAGCCTGATTAAGTCCTGCTCCATGGGGTAGATGTCCATGATTCTCACTCATGACTGGGAACAGCTGAATTCACAGTAGGAGCATTTACTTCAGGAGGAAGCCCGTGCAAGCTTCCTTGGCTCCAGTACAACAGCAGAGAGAAAAATACTTGAAGAAGGTTGTACTTGTGTACATGAATTGTCAGTTACTGAAGAACAGAATGGTCCTCACAGGAAATCTGGCCCTGCACAGGACCATCCCCAAGAGTCACACCATGTGCCTGAGAGTATCGTCCAAACACTTCTTGAACTCTTGTCAGGCTTCGTGCTGTGACCACTTCCCTGGGAACCTGTTCTGGTGCCCAGCCATCCTCTGGGTGAAGAACCTGTATCTAATACTTAACCTAAACATTTCCCTGACACAACTTTAGGCCATTCCCTCGTGTCCTGTCACTGATCACCACAGAGAAGAGATCAGTGCCTGTCCCTTCTCTTCCCCTCATCAGGAAGTTGTAGACTGCATTGAGATTTCCCCTTAGTCTCCTCTTCTCCAGTTTGAACACACCAAGTGCCCTCAGCTGCTCCCCATATGTCTTCCCATCAAGGCCCTTCACCATCTTCATTGCCTTCCTTTGGATGCTCTCCAGTAGCTGAATATCTTTCTTATATTGTGGTGCCCAGAACTGCACACAATATTCAAGGTGAGGCCGCCCCATTGTAGAGCAGAATGGGACAATCCTCTCCCTCAACTGGCTGGTGATGCCATGCCTGATGCACCCCAGGGCACGGTTGGCCCTCCTGGCTGCCAGGGCACTGCTGACTCACGTTCAACTTGCCAATGACCAGGACCCCCAGGTCCGTTTCCAGCATCTCATTCCCCAGTCTGTACATACATCCAGGATTGCCCTATCCCAGATGCAGAATCCAGCACTTTTCCTTGTTGAATTTCATATGGTTGGTGATTGCCCATCCTCTGATTTGTCAAGGTCTCTCTGCAGGGCCTCCTTGCCTTCCAGGGAGTCAACAGCTCCTCCCACTTTTGTGTCACCTGCAAACTTGCTTAGCATCCCTTCCAGTCCTGCATCCAAATCATTCATGAAGATGTTGAAGAGCACAGGGCCTTAGACGGAGCCCTGTGGAGCCCCTCTAGTGACAAGTCACCAGTCTGATGTCAATTGAGTCACCACCCTGAGCCAATTGCTCACCCACCACACCATGTGTTTATCCAGCTGTGGGATGGACATTTTGTCCAGAAGGATCCCATGAGAGACAGTAACAAAAGCTTTACTGAAATCCAAAAAGATTACATCAACTGGCTTCCTTTAATCACCTAGGTGGCTTACCTTATCATAAAAAGAATCAGATTGGATAAGCAGGAATTTTCTGTCATGAAAACATACTGGCTGTGACCAGTGACTGCTTTGTCTTTCGGATGTTTTTCAATACTTCCCAGAATAATATTCTCCATGACTTTACCAGGCACTGAAGTGAGACTGACAGGCCTTTAGTTTCCAGGGTCCTCCTTCTTGCTCTTCTTTAAAATTGGAACAGTGTTCATCAGCTTTCAGTCAGCTGGGACCCTTTCTGGATTCCCATGATGCCTCAAAAATCATTGAGAGAGGTTTTGCGATGATATGAGGTAGCTCTTTGAGGATTCTTGGATAAATCCCATCAGGTACCAAAGATTTGTAGATGCTATTAATGTATTTCAAAGCTCTAAGATGTTAAATACTGCATTTATCATGAAACAGTAAGAAAAAAACCCAAAATACTGGAATTGTTTGCAAAGTAAAATATTCCAAAATATTTTTTTCAACTTTCTAGAAATAGTTTGCCCTTAAAAATCTTACTTTGATATATTAAAAAGATGTCAAGAACATTGAAAACCTTGATGATATTTTGCCAAAAGTCCTTTAAAAAATAAGTTATATTTCCTCATAAGGCCTTGATTTTGTTGAGTCAGCATTTTCCAATAGAAAACATTTTTATCAGAAAATTTTATCACCGATCTTAGGAAGGAACATCATTACCTTTTTTTTTTAGTAAATTAAAACGTACAAGGTCACTTGTAGCAAAAGTAGGAACTGGGTGAGATTGACATCATCCATGTAACAGAACAAAATATAACCCATTTATCCACACTACCTATTGCAATTAATGTGCCAAACTGTACAAAGATGGTCTGTACAAGACAACACCACCATGCCATCCAGCCACAGTCTGACAGAGAAAGCATAACCTGGAATAACCAGCTTCTTACTTCTATAGAAAAATGTGAGTCATTACATTTTTCTAACTGGGAAATTATTTTCCTTTATTCTAACCAGTCTAACAGCAGAGGGAAATTTTGAGGCATTAAATTAACCCAAGTATGCACAAGTCTGTACCTTCTAGTTGAGCGCTATAGTAGTGCTATGTGGTGTGTTTTCATCTCCTTCTGAAAAAATAGTTTAATTTACAGAGTATGGTAACCAAACACATAACATGGTTCTTTATGCTATAAAGCATCATAACATGCTGGAGAATGTAAATATTAGTAAACAATTAGTTAAAAGCAGATATAATTTCTGCTAGATTAAACAATACCATTAAGTTATGAAATTACTGAAAAGATCTGGTCTTGGTCCTCTTTAGTCATCCTCTCACACCTCACCTTCTTAGATCAGGTGCTTCTCATGCCAGGTCAGATTTTTTTAACTGCAGAGCAAGCCAAACAAACTTTTTATCAAGGCAGAATACCATTTTCTGCTATGCTGGCAACTGAATAAAGAGGTTCCAGTTAGTTCATGTTGTTGAAGGAAGAAGCAGTTGCTGCCTCTGCAAGGTAATGTGCCTGCAAAAAGAAGGAATGCAGATCTCGTTCACCTCAGGCCACCTCACATTCATTGCCTGTCTCAAATGTGATGCATGGATTATGCTGGGTCTGAACAGAGCAGCTAGAGGGAAAGCAAAGCAGCAATGCCAGATCCAGCCTAGGTGGATGAACTGGATGCCTCTGCAACTTCATTGCTTCAACTTCTGCAAAGAAGGTGCTCTAAAGACAGTTCACGAAGATCTGTACTCACATTTTCTCTAGATAGAAACAAATCTCTCTTTATATACATATGCACTGCTCCTTCATTAAAGTAGCATACACTATTTATCCTCTGGTGCCTCTCACAGTGGGCATCTGGAGTTCAAAGACAATTTGACACTGAGTTCACTTTATATGTCTCTCTAATTTTAATTGTCATTTACTTACAGTGGTGTCTGCAAGGTGCTCAGTTTTTAAAAATTCAAATCAAATTGTACCATTGGTGATTTCAGGAATATCATGCAGGCATATCAGTTACACAAAGCAGCAATATATAGCTGCATTTATTGCCTATAACCAGAAATGACATTATGAATGAAAAAAGCTAACTATATTTAAAAATAATAAAAGCTAGACTTTTCCTATACTCTCTGAAAAAATTTGAATTTGTTGTGGCTTATGACCAATTTAGAATAATTTACTGTCCTTATAGTCTGCACTGGAACAATAAAAATCCCATTTGTTTAGATTTATTTTAACAGCAAGATAATCACAGACTAATCACATATGCATCTTTTCCTCTACAGTATAATATATGTTTTCATTTAGGCAAAATTATAAGAATTTTAAATTCACTGGCCTTAGTAGAATAGAAAGGTAAAACCAATTATTTTAATGAATAAAAAAACCTGTGGGCCATGGATAATTCACAGCTCTAACAGAGAAAGGCGAGTAACATTATAACACAGAATACAATATTCAAAATAAGAAAACTGTCTGGTCTATTTTTATCCTACTGACTTATCTCTTACTGGAAGATGGGCAAATATCATGCTCAGCACCACTGCAGGCTTTAAAGTTCAACACTTCTTAAAAGGGTAATTTAAGTTGGCAAAGATTGATAGAAACAACGTGAGTAGACCACCTCAAATGGCCTTAGAAGTGTGTCCATGGTCAGGATGGGCTCACTAGCCCTCTGGCAACCATCCTAGGAGAAGGACTACTCTAACTCCAAACCCAGGCAGATGGAGCTCACTTAGCCCTGCAAGGCTATCCATCTAAGAGAAGGATACTCTAACCAAACTTATGTCCTGAGGTACTCACTGTCACCGTCCAAGCTTGCTCAGCCCTAGCAGATGAACCTTAGGAGTAAAGGGTGGGGCCAGTTCAGCGCATGCTGTGCCTCACCTAAAAAATCCATTGCGCGGGCTTGAAAGGTTCACCCACACTGCAAAGCCCTGTAGTGACAGGAGAGGGTCAAAATGGCAGGTGATAGGAAGCGCTGGAAGCCACAGCCCCAACCCTGCATGCAAGCGGTTCAGGACATTGGTCGCTTGAGACTGACCCAGCAGACGCAGAAAGAACTTGCCTTGCCAATATTGCCAAAGGAGACATTCCATTGTGCCTTTTGCGACTGGACTTGCCTATCCCACATGGGCCTTTATAGTCACCAGCACATTTGCAGCAAGCATGGATAGCGCCCTTCCCAAATCTTCATTCACAAAGCTTAGCCATAGGGGTGGTGGTGGTGGTGAGGTTTGAATTCAAGTGGTTACATGCTCTTCATGCTAATCTGTAGGATTAAGAGGATTGATTTTATGGGTATTTTTTTCAATATCAGAATTTCTTAGGTTGCTTTCCAAATATCTAACTGACTCTCTCAGCAAATGTTATGAGTCAGATGACAATGTAGTACATTCAGCTCTTCTGAATGGCACCAGGCTGTCACTGCTGACTGACAGCAGGAAGGAAAGGCAATCCTGGGAACTGGCACTTCACAAAACACAGGGAAGTCTTATCCTGCAGAGAAGCCTCCTGCAAGAGCTTCACTGGAAGTAAATAATGCTTTCAAAACAGCACAGGCAAGGCATTTATCAGAGTGATTGATTTTTTTTTAAGGTTTCACTCAGGAATTACATTCCTCAATACAGTCCTGCAAGACCATCTGCAGCACTGTCAGAGAAGAGGAAGGTACAGCTTTAGTAAGGCCCTGGCTTTCCCCAAGCACAGCTGCCAGCGGCTTCTCCTTGAGAGGATCCATGGCCTCCAGCAGCAGCTCTGAACACAGAGCAGGGATGGCACAGGGAGGAAGCATCACTCCTGACTCCTCACAAGGGTAGCACAAGCACCTTCAGGCTCCAGCCCCAGAGGACAGTGGCATACTTGGATGACAGACTTTTTAGAACATGTTGCACCTTAAAGGTCTCTTTGCCCTGAACAGCTGGTGACATGTCAGAAATTTTGAGCAGAGGGCATATTTTACCTTGGATGCTTTCACAACTCAAACACTTCACTCTGAATTTCTGGGAACACAACAACTGGATGATGATTTCTCCCCCTTTGCTCTTATGGGTGACATGTATTAGTCATAATTATTTCTTTATTTGTGTTTTTGCAAAACAAATAACAGGAACCATGAAATTTAATTAAACCTGATATACAAGAGGACATTAAAATAGATACACACAAACAGATACACATAAAATGCAATTATATAATTCTTTTTTATTAAACTTCATTTAAAAGTAGCAAAGTGTTTCTCTAACAATATCTTGCAGCTCCAAGTGCAGAATTAGTAAAGTAAATATGCATACTGTTAGAATGGCTGCATCATGACAGACAGGTTCGCCGCTAAAAACAATTCTGGGAAGAAGCTGATCTTTTGATTTTTTGAGTGCCACTATTCATTGGTAACTGAAGGATAATCTGCTGTGACTGGCTGAGGAACCTGCCTGCATCATTTTAAGAATTCTGGTTAATTATGTAAAATTACTCAATATTTAATGCCCCTGTGTGTAATGAATCAGCCATGAACTGCCTAAATCCTTTGTAAATTATTGCCCACTCTGTCTGGATTATGAACCCATAAGATAATGAAAGACAGAAGTTAACTGAAATATTTAGGGTTTGGATGAACTCTACAGTCAGACCCAAACCAAAAAATGACTACTTTCATTCTTATCTGGAGAGGGCAGTAGTAGATGCTTGAAAAATTCCCAAATAGGAAAGCGAGGTGCACATTACAGAGCAGAGGCTGACAGAAACAAAAGGAATTCAGGGGCAAGAGAGTAAGAAAAGGGATGTGCTTTCACTGGTGGTATGGCTGTGGGAGCAGCTGAGGAAAGAGAAACCAACTGCAGAGAGAGGTAAGAAAGGGTCATGACCAGCAGGACATGCCAGTAGAAGAAAGGTGTGTTGCAAGGGGAGGAGAGGACAGAGGGTTCTGAGTTTGTACCTCTAGCTCAAAGGTGGGTTGGTAGGCTCAGAAGGGATCTGTGCCACAACGTGGCCACCCTGAAGTCAGGTTCAGCTCCTAATCATCTGTGCAGAGAAAATAGAGAGCTCAGATGCACCTAGACCAAGGAAAAAATAAGGAATGGGTAGATATAGCACCTGTGGGCTCAAACACAAAAGCATAGATATCATGGAGCTCAGCTAGTGTATGAGGGTGTGTAGGATGCCATTTGCCATCTCTCACCTCATCAGTGAGAGCAAACAAATGTTCAGTTACTAAATTAGAGGAATTTAATGTTCCATGCAATTTAAATTCCTGTTCCTCAAGATCATTAACTGTTTTCTAGAGGACAGAAAACTGACTGAGCTCCATTTCCACACTACTATCAAGCTATTTTTGATTGCATAAAGATGGTTTTGAGAATTCTGTCACTATAGAAACTAGTACTAAAGGAAGTTCTTCTGCTCTGTTTTCCCATTAGAGAAAGCAAAGAAAATGCTCTTTATTAGCTGGTAGAAATGGATGTAGTTATTGTAAAATATTTTCCTCCTGATTCTCTTTAACCACTTTTGTATTTTACAATACTACTTTCAAAAAGCCTTCCATTACCTTCATTTAAGACTGGTGTTTTCCCTTTTCCCCCTGCAGATTGTTCTGCTTGTCTGCTCGTGCGTGACCATGTTTGTGTGTGTCACAAGTAACAGACACCAGAAACAAAAATCCACACAAAATCCTTTTAGAATGAGGCTGATGTTCTCTGAACATGTTGTTAAATAACATGCACTTTTGGACCTGAGAATTCCCAAGATAATGCTCTTTCCACAAAGCTCAAGTTTGTCTTCATGCATAATATACAATGCAGTCAAGATGGATAATAGCTTAAGAGAAGAATAAAACTGAGGAAATCACATCTTAAATTATGATATTACTATGCATTATATAGTAACATCTAGACATTCCAAGCCCCTTCCCCACCACCCTTTGTGTCCCTAATTGCACTAATACATATACATTGTAAATATATTTCTGACTTCTTAAAAAAAATATTTCACTATACACGGACTTTGGAGCAATCTCACAGTTCGGGTATCCCACACTACCTATAATGTGAGCAGACACCATTACTCCTTGCTGCCCCTCTTCTAACGAAAGCCTGTCTGTTTTGTGAAGAAGGCATTTTGAGTCATACAGGTCTGAGCACCTTGTTGGCCACTCCTGATGCAGCAGTTCTCTCAGACGTGCTGTGCTGAATGGCCAGGAGGAAGGTGTGAGAGAGCAGGCAGTGGTGGCAGGAGAGTCTGCGCTACAGCTGATGTGACACCTGGTGGTCAGCCCCCCAGGCAGGCTGACTGTCACAGGCTAAAGGCAACATAAAACCACTTCTTCAACTGCCTCCAAGCTCTGACTGCCCAAGCAAGTACTACTGACTTGCTTTGCAGCAAAGCCAAGCAGATTTTAACCCATGGGTGCTCTGCACTCAGCATCTGAGAGCCACAGACTGCATGATCACAGGCCAGCTAGGGGAGTCAAAGTTCTAACCTAGGCATTAGCTTTGGCACAGGAACAGCTGACAGGCAAATCCCTGGGTCAAACACACCCAAAATGTAGCTGTTGTTCATGCACAGAGCCCCTCCCAGCCCACTACATAACAGAGCATCTGGATCCCGTGTGGATATCTGGGGGCAAATTTGATCTCCAAGGATTTTATTCCAAAAGCATTTGTCAAAGAGATATTGACTGAAAAGGCATATTTACTTTCTTTGGGAGACATCTGTGAATGAATGAAGACTGACTGGAAGAGAACACAATTGCAGTGACTCCGACTTCCAAAGAGCAACCTCCTCATTTTTTATACCAACAGTATGTCTTTTCAAACGAAGAAGTTCAACAAATGTAGAGCCACTCAGGCAATATACAAACAACAAGCAATGTCTAAGGCAATAAGAAGGAGCTGATGGGCAGAGGGAATGTTCTTGCCTCCTTCCAACAGGCAGTCCTGGGTAAATATATCAGGACAGTTCAGAGCTGATATGTTTAATGCTACAGACTGATGTACTCAATTTGACTTTGGTTTCCAAAATGCTTAGGTAAATAGAAGTCCCTCAACCTTCTTTAAGTATTTCTGAGGGCACCTACAGCATTTACAACTTAATTATGCTTTTTTTGCTTTCTGTTATTTTACAGGCTTCCTTTCCTTTACATTGAATTTTCATGTTTATAAAGAATTAACACAATACAAGGAAACAGTGCAGATCACTTGCTGCCAAAGTTGTTGCTTCCAGATACGTCTGCACTGAGTGATGGAGTCAGAGAAAAGAATAGATTAGGTTGTGAAATCATGCCACAGTATCATTTTATGTAATACAGAAAACTGCATTGCACTGGTTCATATATAGAAAGTAACAAAAGCATCTGCAGTGCTTTGTGGTAGATCTGAACCCATACATACAAGAAATTAAATGGCTTATTGAAATTATGTAAAAATCTGTTCTCTATTCACTACTCATATTCTGTCAATAATGCAGGCAGAATAAAAAAATGCTATCCTGAGAACTACAGAGCCTTCTTTGATCCAGGAGAAAATTGGTGATGAAAGACACCAATTTGGTCCTAATGGATTTTTTAAAAAATGTTTTGGAATATTTTTAATAATCTTTTGAACCTGAAAGTAGTGATGCTTCACTAAAGAATTTATTAAACAAAATGTAACCTACCTACAATGTCACAGGCAATTCTCCAAGCTCCCTCAATGACCTTCTACTGCTCCCACTGAAGCCAAATTTATATCTTGGTATAGAATTTACACAGGTGAAAAAGAAATGCAAAGGGAAGCTAAGTTTATAATAGTGTGCATAATCATTTCTACTGGTATAAATGGTCTCAGAAGACTCAAGACATCAAGTTGCTAGCTGTTAGGCACCAGATCAGGACTTACTGGGTCGGAACCATCTTGAGGCAAGGGGGTGGTGGTGCAGAACCTCACGGTGGTGGGGTGGCATTGTATCCCTCATGGCAGCCCTTGGAGCAGCTGTCAGTCACAAATAGCACAGGAAAACCGTAACATCCCACAGCTCCTGGAGCCCCTGCCCCAGCTCAGGTCAGCAGGGACAGTAAGAACATTGCCCATCACCTTGGCCTGGGACCCTGGAGTGGCCAGTGGGTCAGAGGCCCTGCCTGGGGGAGTGGACACAGTAGATAAAAGAGGCATACGCGAGGTCTCCATCTTGCCTTGGCCTGCCCTCCTGAAGTTTGCCAACATGTGACTTCTTAATGGTAACTGTGGTTTTCTCTCTCAGTTCTTTCTTCTACTACTCTCTCTTCCTTTACTATTTTCTTCCTCTTGTGGGTAACTTAAGTACCTATTTACTGTATTTCACTTAAGTTCTGGGTATTTCACTTAAGTTGTGTGGGGTTTGTGTTTGCTGGGTGCAACAAAAGTTCCCTACTCTACAGCAATGCCTGCTAGCTTAAGCAAGGAAGTCCTTTTGTTCCTAGTAGCCTGTTGTAATGCTTTTATGAAGTTATATGTTGTTCCTGTGAACCTTTTTTGCCAAAATGCCTATTTTCTCACCAAATGAAAAGAAATCTCTTAGAGAAAAGCATGTAGCTTTTTATCTGGATGTGAACTCAAGATATCAAAGAATCAAAAGCTTTGCAGGAGTTCATTCAGGCAAAATCTCTTGAAGTCTAAAATGAAAGTGTATACCCAGTAAAGCTGGACCGGGGTGTAACACTAGCTATGCAGTCTGTACAGCTGGCCAGAGTTGAAAGATTTCTTGTTGTGACTCCAGAATAAAAATTAGGATTATAGGATGCTGAATATGGAGCCTTTTACCACTCATAGACAACGCTAGACTACTGTAAGCTGAATGTGCATGGCATATATGAAGTATTTTATGCTGTAAAATGATAACAAACTTTCATAAATTAATGGAAACTGGACTCCTGCAGTTAATGGACTACAGCCTGGGATTTCCTACTTGTGTGTATCACAACTCCTACAGATCATTTGTTCTTGCACAAATGAATATGTTAACAAGCATTATACAGGTAGCCAAGTCAATGACATTTTATCATGATTAGCACTTGTATGAAATAAAAAAATCCCCACTAGCATAATCCTAATGCTGCACTTTTAAACAAAAGCTCAGGAAGTCTACGGCAAAACCGTATTTGTTTCTAAGCAGTGTTATTTTCAATTACCCGTTTGTGCACACTGACATTTTCTTTTTGAAATTTGTTTTAATAGAGCCCAAAGTAGCAATTTAAAACTGTAATGCACAAATCCAAACAGAGCTGAAATTACCCTTAGGTGTTCACTGAAGAGGAGTCTTTTCAAAATCAAATGATATGCCTTTGGCAATTGGAACATCAACAGGTTGAACTCAATGAAAGAGGACAATCGTAAATGACGGGCAAAGGATGGCAGAGCTCCCTCCAATCGAAATTGTATCTGACGGAGGAGCAATGGCGTGATGTCGTTGGAAATACACTTCCATCATAATCAAGGGTCGTAACAGGCAATCACATCAAGCCAGGATGTGTCACTTGGAAAGTACAATTACTGGAATACCTGGAAGTGAAAGCAGTGTGATGTTCAGTGACAGACTGAATGGAGAGAAAAAATACACCGTGTTCAGAGCTGAAAAGTAGTGCTGTTTTGTTGAACAGCAAGAATCTAATGCTGGTTCTTCTATGCTCAGAAACTCAAAATACATACTGTATTTCAGATTTTGCCTTATAAAATTTATTAAGAATCTGCACTTGTGAAAAAGCTCAGCATCAAAAGAATGGGTGATGATGAATCACTTAACTGCACCCAATCTTCAGTTAAAATACATACAGCACAGAGGAAAAAAACACAGGGAAGATTTTCCTATTATTCCAGTTCTAACGCTTCCAAGACTGAGAATTTTTAGCAATATTCTGAAATAGAAATTTACTATTCAGGATGCAAATATTTACATTTAACCTCTTCTTTCAAATACATGTTGTTACTACCAATTTTTTACTCTTTAACAAAGTCTACAGGTTCAGAAGCTTACTGTTGCTTCAGGATTTGTGTTAATTTTGTTCTTTTCTCAGTCATAGAGTCACAGATTATGATGAGTTGGAAAGGACTCACAAGGATCATTAAGTCCAATCCCTGGCCCTGCACGGGACACCTCAAGAGTCGCACCATGTGCCGGAGAGCATTGTCCAAACACTTCTTGAATTCAGACAGGCTTGGTGCTGTGAGCACTTCCCTGGGGAGCCATCCATTCCTAATATCCAACCTAAACCTCCCCTGACACAACTTCAGGCCATTCCCTCAGGTACTGTCCCTGGTCTCCACAGAGAAGAAATCAGTGCCTCTCCCTCCACTTCCCCTCACAAGGCAGTTGTAGACTGCAATAAGGTCTCCCTTCAGTCATTGGGATTACACAACATATAAAAAACAGGAGGAATGCTTCTTTTAGTCAAGAGGCATGCTGGAAAGAAAAGGCTCTCAGAGAAAGCAAGCAGAAATCTTTCCATTTTTGTTTTTATTAATGGAAAGATTTTCTTTAGGCAAAGTGAATTGTTTTAATTCTTCAATGATTGGCAGGATGCAGAGGAAATGGATCCTGATTCCTCTTAGGGGACTACACTGGAAGGACATGAAGAAACAGGTACAAATTGCAGCAAGGATGTTTCTGGTTACATGTCAGAAAAAACAAGAGTGTCAAGCACTAGAATAGTCTGAAAAGAGAGGTGTTATAATTTGGTTATTAAAACTAATAGGAATGCCTCTTCTGAATTAATGTGCAAATGACACCATATGACAAAGCCAATAGTATGGATTTTATTTAACAGTAAATGTGAAGCAGAAGG
>JAOXXN010000001.1:32580703-32595021 GCA_026770055.1 Myrmophylax atrothorax | reverse complement strand
AGTAATACACAAAGTCTAAATTTAATTTCTTCTCTGTGTTATCTTCTAAGAAGCTGCTGGATACTTGGATTTTGTGTGTTATATGTTGGGGTAGGAGGCTGGGAGGAACAGATGAAATTCACCTTCTGTTTCTAATACACAAGGTAATGGAAAATAATAGAAATGTAGACAAAAGAATGCATAAATTCATTTCAGCGGGTAGATTTCTGGACTTCTGCATGAGGATGGATGTAAGTACTACTCACAAAGACATCGATTATACCAGTAGACTGAAGTACAGTTCAGTTTGAATGCAAAACCATATGTCTAGCTTAAGTTAAGCACATTGTTTTACCTCTATAGTCACTGGAATTCATCAGATCAAGCGGCCGTGGATCTGTACATGTAAGCTATTCAATTTAGTATTACTGAAAAGACATAACTAAGCTTCAAGATCTTGAAATGGTGACTTGGTTGAACTGAACAGCTTAAGGAATTTGATGCAGAGGCAGACTTGAACTCCTGGAAGCCAAAGACCACATTATTTGTTCTTCACTGAGATTGGGGTGTGGCACTAATCATGCAACTTAGACGAATAAAGTATATGGGAAGGTTGATCAGCAACATTTTGCTTTAGGTCTAAAAAATTGGAACTGTTCTTACTATAACAAGTCTGGCAAGAGAACTTTTCATCCATTCTCATCAGATGTAGCATCTCTGAAGAAGAGAAAGGAGACTTCAGCTGTTCTGCCTCATCTTATGGTAGATGGAAAGTTGACTCAAATAAAAGAAATCTGAGTGTCCTCTACGTTCACTCCAAAAAGAACTGAAACCACACTTTTCTTAGGTAGGAACAATCTCATAAAAAGTGGTCAGACCAAATGGGTAAATTCAACAAATATAAGTAATCTAAACCAAATAATAATATGTTTAGAGAGTCAGACAATAAGGGACACCATTGAGGAACAGATAAAACTTTAAATACCATGCTGTGAAAAGCATGAAAATTACAAGATCTAGTCCAATTGTTGAGCACATGATTTAAATTCATAATGTATCATATAAATTTAACAGCAAGAACTGAACCGCTATCAAGGACAATATACATACAAAAGCAGTGATATACCTTCTTGCAGGTGTTCCATCAATTATGAGATGGCTTGGATAACTCACTGTAAAGCTGTAGCCCTAGGCAGTTACATGATTACTTTGAAGCAGGGTCTGCTGCAATGGGATAAGGGTTGACTTAGATAACATGATAAGGAAGACTTTTTTTTTTTACAAGGAGGGTGCTGAAACACTGGAGCAGGTTGCCCAGAGAAGCTGTGGATACCCCACCGCTGGAAACATTCAAGATCAGACTGAAGGGGGCTCTGAACAACTTGGTCTTGTTGAAAATGTCCCTGATCACTGCAAGTGGATTGGACTAGATGACCTTTAAAGGTCCCTTCCAACGCAAACTATTCTGTGATTCTATGATTTAACCTTAGTCCATAATCAACAGCCTGGAATGTATGTTTATTAAATTCTTTTATTGTTCAACTGGTATGAAAATGCTTCTGTGTCCACAAACTTGCCCCCAAAAGGTTCTGAATCACAGCAGCAGTAGAACTTAAAAGAGAAAAACATTTCACAACTTTTAAGACTGAACTTTACAAGATTATGAAGTGGATTAGGCCACATGGCTGGATACCAGGAGATGCTTCTACTTCTAAAGTAATCAAGATACCACACATACCTACAATAAATTAAAAAAAATAGAGCTAAGCTTTAAATAAGCAGAGTTCACCAACACTACTATTAATGCCAACTGTGCACCAGTTTATTTTTCCAGTCAGAATCAGCCCTGATTCTAAAATATGCCAACAACTCAACTTACATCAATTAATTTTAAGAGAAATATCTTGAAAGAGCTTTATTAAATCATCTTTTAACTCATTATAGATTGTACCTTAGTATAAAGATTTCACCTCTTATAGTTAGTGTACAGCTGAGAAGAATGATTTTATCTTATTTCCTTTAAAGGATACACCCACACATATTTATAAATTGATTGATGTTGGTAAAAAATAGATACATTTATATTTCCACTAGAGACATTTCTATGCAGCTTTTCGTTCTTTTTTTTTTTCCACAGCTATAGCTGAAGAATAAGTTAAACTGAAACTAAGAACCCATCATAGTAGATATATACTATTTTATATGCCATTATAATTTACCAGATATGTTTGAAAGTAGGCTATTCAAATATGTGAGAGAACATTCACATGATGCATGTGAATTACCAATCACACTCTTCACACACAGGATATTTCAGTTTTCTTAGAATAAAAAATAATCCTCTGTTTTAAATAGTGTAAGTTCACTGAAACTGTACAGGGAAAATAATAGAATGATGAAAGGAACAGCATAATAATTAGGTACACTATAACCCAAATTACACAGTATCCAGGTTGATGGGAGCCTTAGGGATCTGAAGGCTGAATAGGAAGAAGGAATTCCACTTAGAAGTAAGGCAATAATGCAATAACAAAAGGATCATTCTCAGCATTCTTCAGGATGACAGAGAAGAGATTTTACAAGAAGCTATGACACTATCCTCACCATCAACATTGCCTGGTATGCCCTATCTTCCAGGTGGGATGACAAGCCAGCTGCTGTACCGCCACACATACAGTCATCACTCAACTCACACCCTGGCTGCATCCAGCCCTTAAGAAAGCACAGATATGCTGCTCAGCCATTTGCAACCAGCAGTCAGTTTCCCAGGAGTGATCATATACGCAGGAAAGGTCAGGGAAAACATTAAGTATCTGTGAAGGTTTATGCAAAACTTCCCATTAGTATTCAGGTGAAATTATTCATATTGCTAACTTAGAAGCTCTTGGTGTGTTTAGGAGTCATCCAGTTACAAAACAAACTAAAACTATGACTTAGCTGAGCAATCCCAGCATGAATAACAAATCAAGAACAGTCACAATTAGTTTGTGAGTAACCTGTAGGGAGAAAAGGCTCATGTAATAGCCTATACTGAAAAATTCAAAATAATCATCAACTTCATGAAAAAAACAGTGCTTAACAGTAGACTACTCACACACAGAAAATAAAACTACCGTCAATATTGTGTTTCTGGTGAATAGCTGGTCTTTTGCTGTTCTGCTACTGTGAGGTAGAACTGCAGCATTGCCCAAAGCTGCTACTGTGACTGGAGCACCAGCATGCTCCATAGGGACAGAAGTAGCTTGATCAGTGTATTTTTGCTATTGTTTAGTCTTAAAAGCTCTTAAAACAGGTAGAAATCATTTTTTTAATATTCACAATCTATAAAGGGAGAGGTTAAGACAGCTGGGTGTCTTCACCCTTAAGACAAGACTCAAGGGGAGAGCTTTACACTGTCTACAACTACCTGATAAGAAGGCAGAACCAGATTCATCTTGATGTTACACAGCAACAGGATAAGAGGAAAAGGAATGAAACTGGAATATGAAGAATTATTATTAGATACAAAGGACAAAAAAACCCCAACAAACTAAGACCCTAAACCTTGAGGGTAGTCAAATACTCGGAAAGGGGTCCAGAGAGATTGTGGAACCACAATCTGGGGAGGTGTTAAAGACCTGATGGACATGGCCCTGAGCAACCCAATCTGACTTATCCCCTTTGAGGATGGGGTTGGACTAGATGATCTCTGGGGTTCCCTTCCAATCTAAATTATTGGATGATTCTATGATCTTAAATATACACATATATAGAACAAGAAGCTAAGCATGAGCATACAGAAGTTACTTACTCAAAAGATCAAATATTGAATCTGGTGGTCAGGAGGAGAACACTGGGCATTACTATTTGAAGTTATTCAGTGTGCCACTTGTATAAAGCCAGGTGACATTTAAAATTTTCAAAGATACACTAAAAATCCTGAAATCAAGTAAGAATTAGCAAGACCTTTCAAAGGAGGAGATCACAGGCGTTTCAAATGTAGCATTTTAAGTGACATTACTTTGGGGCCCATATTACCCCACAATCAAGAAGGGGTTTGATAGTATTTGAGAAATCAGCACTATAAATATAGTTAATCTTAACTTGTTCCATATACTAGACCGACATAGAGGAAGCCAAAGCCACTTAAAATCATACTACCAAGTTTGAGAATAGTTAACATTTTGTTGACTTATGTCAGCTGGACAGAAATTTAGATGGGCAGCTATGTAGTTTCTACTCACAAAGTGAAACAAATAGGAGAAAACTATCAAATTCACATCATTTTACTAATTTTGTTCTTTAAACTTTCTGGGTAGAACATTAAACAGATTACATTAATATGCAACAGCCAGACAGCTAAAACTATCAGTTTGAGAACTAAGTTTGATATTGACTGCCTTAGTAAGTGAAAATAAATTGTAAATGCCCATTTCTCCATCTGGTAAAGTAGTATTTGTCTACATCTTTTGTAATATGAAGGGAATGAAAATACATAAATAACATAGTAAGGAAAGGAAATTACTAAATTACAGTTTTGTTATTAGTAATAATAAAGCCATTACACACTGTTCAGAAAAGTAAAAAATTACATTTTTTAAAGGTTATTCCAAATGTCACAGTATTAAAGTATAATTAAAATCAATATAAAACCAGAAAAAGAAGGTCAGAGAAGGTATACACCCACCCCTCCCTTACTGACTGCTCCCCAATAAAAAACACTGGTAAAGTGGTGACAATGGATGAGGAGAAGGCTGAGGTTCTCAAAAACTTTTTTGACTCAGTCTTCAATGACAACCTCTCTTCCCACACCTCTTGAGTTGATGGACAGCAGAACTGGGACCAGGGGAGCAAAGTTGCTCCCACGGTAAGTAAAGACGAGATTTATGACCACCTGAAGAACCTGAACGTACAAGTGACATAACATTGAGATTGTGGAGGACCAGGCATAGGCATGTTTTGTTTCAGACATTCTGACTGTTGCAACAGCAAAGTTGTAATTGAGAGAGAGGGTCAGAGGTGGGGCAGCACAATTCTGAGCCAAGTTCCTGCTCCAACTTGCGACCTGTGCTCAGCATGCCTGGCTTGACTCCCTGGAGGGTTCAAAAGTGGCTGGCTGGACATGTGTGAAACCGTCTAGTTTACATATGATATGTGCACCAGATTAACTATAAAAGGAAGTGGATTGGTCTCCCTCACCTCTCTTCTTCTTCTTTCTCTTTTGCTTTCCTTGTCTTACTACCCCAGATCCATTGCAAGATCTAAGGACTGATGATAATTTTTGTTCTCTTTCTCTTTTTTCTGCCTTTATTTCTCTCCTCCCTTGCTTTATCTGGGCAAAGTGCAGCTGTCATATTCTATTCTGTACTCTGTTTGTTGTGGGAGTGAGGAGCTTTTGGAAGTGTGTTGTAACTTGTTAGCCAGCACCTTTGTGAAGCAGCATGTTGCAGCTTGGTAGTCAGCTACTTTGAGAAATTTGTTGTGCGAGCATATTGTAAAATTAAAGGCTTGTTAGCCAACATTTTTGGGACTAAATAGTGGGCTAGTTGCCAGGGTTAAGGCAACTATATGTAGTAAAAGGGTAAGAGTTCCCTGACATATGGACTGGTGTCTTTGTTCATCCTGGTGAGAATATAAAAGTGGGCCTGTGGGAGTCTCGTGATGTTCAACATGGTCAAGTACAGGGTCCTACATCTGGGTCATGGCAACCCCTGATATCAACATGGGCTGGAGATGGAAGATCAAGAGCAGCCCTGAGAAGGACTTGGGGGTCCTGGTGACTGAGACACTAGACATGACCCAGCAATGTGCACTTGCAGCCCAGAAAGCCAGTTGTGTACTGGGCTGCATCAAAAAGCAGCACAGCTAACAGGTCGAGGGAGGGAATTCTGCCCCATTGCTCCACTCTGGTAAGACCCCACCTGGAGCACTGAATCTGGCTCTGGGGGCCTTGCACAGGAAGCACATTGACCTGTGGGAGTGAGTCCAGAGGAGGGCCACCAAGTTAATCAGAGACATGGAGCACCTCCCCTATGAAGACATGTTGAGAGAATTGTGATTGCTCAGCCTAGAAAAGAGAAGGCTTTGGATGACATAATTGCATCCTTTGAGTACCTGAAGGGAACTAAAGGAAAGATGGAGAGATGAGCATGTAGTTACAGGCCAAGGGAAAATGGATTCAAACTGAAAGAGAGTAGGTTTAGTCCAGATATTAGGAAGAAAATCTTTACTGTGAGGGAGGTGAGACACTGGAACAGGTTGCACAGAGAAGTTGTGGATGCCCCATCCCTGGAAATTTTCAAGGTCAGGTTGGATAGAACTCTGAGCAATCTGGTCTAGTGAAAGGCGTCCCTGCCCTGGGCAGGGTAGTTGGAACTAGATGGTCTTTAAGGTCCCTTCTAATCCAAGCCATTCTATGATATACAGATAAACAATATTATTTTGCATTTCTTTCATTTTTTCTGCTACAATACAAAATAAATTCCCCAAATAGCTGCTGTTGAACTAGAAATAATCTGGCAATTTTTACTATCAAGGGATTAATATTTATGGGAAAATATTTTGTATTTTGAGAGAGCAGTCTCCTGGGCTATCACTGTGCTTTTAGCACTGCAGATGTCTCTGAATGTTTCCTCACAGCCAGTTGCTGTAAAAATAAGTATATCCAGATGGAAGTACAGCAAAATGATGCAGTTATAGTACCCCAGGCACTAATATTTTATGCACTTTTTAATGTTACATTTAAAAATTTTATGAGTATCTACTCTGCTAAGCAATTCCATCTCTGTTCCTGGGGGTTAAAGTGTGGCTTTACATACCGCAAGTATTACAGGTGAGTTGATCCGAGAACCTACCAATGGAGGGAAAGAAACCTGTTTTCAATATCCACATGGTGAGGTATATCATGTCAGCTGGAAGTAGTAGATTCTGCATTAATTCCTTAAGTTAAACTCTGGAAGAAGCACTGTTTCTGTGATCACTGTGACACCTGAGGTCAACTGGATGATGGAAAGATCCTTCTCTCCTTTTAAACTAGAAATGTAAGCATGGCTGTTTGAATGAGAGTGTCCAACCAAGGCAATGAATACAACACACTTAGCAAGCACAATACAAAAGCAGCTCAGGGAGCCAAGAGCAGCTTTGAAACATTACTTAAAAAAAAAATGAGAATAAAGAAACGCTATTAGCATAGCATAAAACCTCCTGTAAGTATTCTTTCTTATGTAAGTCACATATTTGCCATTAAGCCTTTCCTTGTTTACAGAGACTATCCAAAGTTTGATCACAAAGCAATTTACACAGAATTTGCGATGTACAGAACTTACAGCAATAGTTTAGTGGCATCTCAGAAATGGGAAGACAGAAGAGTGGTGTGAAACTGTGCTAGCTTTGTCATATATTCTAGTTCCCTACCAGTACCTAACCACTTCTTCCACCTCCACAGAATAATTCCTAAGCCATAGTGACAAAGCAACAAAATGCAGAGCTGATAGTATGGGCAGAATAATTTTTGAACATGCTTACCTGAACCTTAATTTAACCTTCATTAGCAATTATGAATTGGTTGATAGATGTAATTCAGCAAAGCTTCTGATGGAACACAGTTTCAAAACATTAGCAGCAGATGATTTGCATTTAACATTCACTGTACAACCAAATTGCTACTATTATATTAAAGGTGTGGTGATTTATCATAACACAATTAGCTGAAAAGCCTGGCAATATAAATCAGTGCCACTTCAATACACTAAGAAAGCTCAAACTCCTACTAAGATTTTATTTAATCTACTAAAGCAATGGAAAATCCTTTAAAAAATACATGCAATGTCTGCTTACTTCTTAACTCTTTTCTAGGAAGACAGATGACAAAAGACATGCCCATGAGAAGCCTGATCTAACATATCAGTCCTTTACATAATCTCCCATTCAAGCATGCAAGGATCACAAGTAAGACTAAATGAGAATAAGTTTGCAGTATTCATTTTAATACAAGGTCTAACATCTGGAAGGGAAAATGAGGAATATATAATGAAGTGCAAATATATACTCATTGTTTAGCCTGCTATAATGTGTCAGCTGATGCCGAAGCAGAAGTGCTGAAGTACCAATATTCAGGTGCAAATGATTTCATTGGTGTCTATACCTACAAAGTGAATGCCAATTTGAACATCCCAAATGGGATACTGTACTAAAACAAATTGAAGAGTAGTCCCAGAGGTAATAGTCCTAAGAACCTTAGAAAAATAAACAAATTAGAGAATTATATCTAAAGCAAGAAAATTTGTGTGTGGCTTAAAAGTCACTGTAGAAGTGGCTGCCATCCTCATTCAACCATATATATGAAAGGCTAATGATGTACAATCCATTTTGTTAATTTGCAAAACATCCTACATAGATAACTGACTCTATTACAACTTATAATGGGTTGCAAGTGAAGCGTTGATAGTTTTATAATGTTACATAAGGACATGCAGTTCATATCTAGGCATTTTATAAAAGAAACTGAAAAAATTTAGTGAAGTAAGCCTATCATGTCACTTTATCTGTCAAGCAATCATCTTGAATTGCTGAAGCCACACAAATCATAGCTAGCTAATTCTGAGGAAAAAAAATAAAAATGTTTCTTAGAATACAATCATTGACTTCCAGAAGAACGATTAATAATCTCCAGAGTAGAATCCCCTTTCACTCCCAAAACTTTTATGAAAGTAAGGTAATTTACGACATTGTAATACAGAGTAAGTAATCTCATCTTTTCCATGTAACAGTAACAAAATATATAATCTATAGTACTGTTGGGTACAGAGGTAAACCAAAAAACAGGAGAGGCCCTGATCAAAATTCCTTTGCAGTTCAGGGGTATTTTTAGACAGAATGCAGAAGGTGTTGTCAATCTCAGACAAAGCTAAACAGTTGGCGGATTTAGATTCAGAGTGGAAAACCTTGTACTCTTGAAAACCTCAGAGGGAGAGAAGTGTGTTTAAAAGGCAACCTAGAAATTCCCCTCAGCAAAGAATTTTGTCCTAGGACAATATACATGGCCAATAAACCATTGGCTGCCCTTTGGAAAGCTCCATGAGCAACACTCTTTTTTCATGTCTCAGCAATGAAGGCAGATATCTATAATTGCACTTTAGTGCACATTTGCAGTCAAAGTAGCAGTTAATCACAGACGACAGCAAAAAGCCACAATCAGTAAGAAACCACACTATTAATGGTATAAAATTCCCTCCAGATAAACCCCTGGCACAAGCAGGACAGAATATTATCCAAGAAAAACTACTGCCTCAAGAAGACAATGTAAAACATCCATGTACATGTAGCCATTTGAAATATGTTCTGTGCATCAGATTCTACTCTGAGGTAATAACCCTTGAAAATAGTACACCAGAGTGTCTGACTGGACCTCTCTTTTAGCCATATACTTTCTTAGACAAGATAGGTAAACATCAAAACAGCACATAGTTTGTTGGTAAAGAGAATTCAAATGAATGCACAAAGGTAGATGCTGCATAGATTACATCACAATTTACCATGCCAGAGCTATGATGCCATCTGACTTTACCAACTGGTGTGGTGCTCTTCGTCCCCTATGGCTGGCAGTGGGCCAGATGCCCGTGAAATAACAAATTGAGTCAATGAGTACTTTCTAAATAAGAGGAGAGAACATGAAGAAGAGGTCACTTCTGGTCCCTGAGAGCAGTCAACTGTCAAGAGATAACCAAGGGGAAGGTGAATTGGAAAGGACAAAGAAATCAAGGCTGATGAAAGTTATAAAAAAAGAAGATACAGAAATACCTTCAAAATGCAGTGAGTGGTAGAGTTAAAGCAGAAGCAAGAGTAAGAACAGAGAAGCCTCTCTGAAGGTAAATTTCTGGGGTAGGATTTGTCTTATTCAATGTAAGATGTTTACAAAGCATCTGTTTACATGTCAACTACTCACCCTAGGCTACCCTCGAGAAAAACAGGTTCTTTAAACCATTTACACTTTAGAAGCATCTGCGTTTTTTCCTCCCTTGAATATCCAGGGAGTTTAGATTCCTTTTTCAGAATTTGACATCTACAATTACAACCTTTGGGGACGAATCAGTCTCATAACTGGCTAGAATACATACAGTGTTATTAAAGAGAGGAAAAACACAGGATTATACAAATGACACATTTGAATTTGTTCATAGATTTACCCAGATGTTTTCACACTCGTAAATTTATCTAGGGAAGTTGCTGTTGTTTTTTGTTTGGTTGGCTTTTGAGGGGTTTTTGGGGACAATATTTCATTTTCCCTATAAGTACTGGGAGAGGTGCAAATATGCTGTGTATTTTGAGACATAAGAATATGCCTCAACATCAAAATACATCCTAAAAGTTCTGAATACTGAAGCTTAGTAGACATTCAAATTGTTTGTTTGGGGTTTTTGTTGGTTGGTTGGTTGGTTTGGTTTTTTGTTTCATTTTTTTGTTGGTTTGTTGTTGTTTTGGAGGGGGGGGGTTGTTTTGTTTTGTTTTTTAAATAAAGAACTATAATAACCTTTAAGCTTTGCTGTATCTGGCTTTCAGACTGTGGTAAATGGTTTGATAAATTCCAAATAACAAATAACCTATTTCCCTTTGTATATTTTGATCCTTTTCAGCTGTTTTACTATTTTATCTTGTAGGGAATGGGGCAGCAAACTTCAGGGTAGTATTTTCTGCTATATTCAAGGTAACCTACATACTGCAGTAGTCAATTGATTGTCAAGCATTTGCTATACAGACATGTTTCTTAAGGTCATTCTACTCTTGCAGAGATTTAGCCTTCTGTCAATTTAACTAGAGGAAAGTGAAACAACCTTTGTCTAATAAGATAGTTTGCCCTTGCAACATTTAACAGTGGTAAATAAGACCCTCTAGGGTCATACTTTTATCAATATTGTGAGGTCAGAACTTCATCTCAGAAAAAAAAAAAAACAAACAGTTTTGTCCCTAAGTAAATTTTAAAAGGAGGTCAACCCCAGGTATCTTCCATGTGAAATGCACAAGTATCCGCTCACAAAGTTCAAGCTAAATATGGATGTCACAAGACAACTTGCCCTCTTCCTTCTAAAAAATCTGTCAGGAAAGATGGACAAAGGAATCAGTAAGAAAGCAAATTTTTATCAGTAAGTAAAAAAAGAGCAGAAAATATACACATATCTAGTTTATTGTCAATGCTGTTTCTAGACAAAAAAAAACCCACATAAGTTTTTGTAGTATGAAGGATCCAAAAATATGTCTAAAAGTTAGACCAAACAATTCCCATGGTTCATAGAGTGTTTGCATCTGGTTCCTCTGTTCCTGCAAGATACGGCTGTCATGCATTAGTGTTTCTAGGCAATAAGTACTGAAATACATTTTTCTGTTTCTTCCAGTTTCATAACTGTAACTAATAGTTCTTAATGTTATATATCTCATAGAGTATTCATGTGCTCTGTTTATACCAATATTTTTGTTCTGTAAATGATGTGCTCCATAAATTATCCACCTCTTTAAGTTGGACGGCAAGTGCCCATCGTGCTGATAATGTTGTCAACTGAATTGTAGTTTATAGAGTAAATCCCCTTTATTTCCTTTAAAGAGAAGTTCCATTTAGTTTTGACTGTTCATGCTCACTAATTAATGACAAATTTTTTTCACACCCATTAGAGCATTTCTGAGACGAGCTATATATTTACATTTCAAGTACAGCTTTGCAGTCTCTTACTATCAGTTCATGTGTCTTTGAGAAAAAGTGTCTATGTTCTCTGCTCTCACCAAATACTGTTAATTTGCCAACATTCTGACATTTCTTTTCACTATTCTTTAAAAAAGACAAGACTGCAATGTTTAAAAGAATAGTAGGCAGTACTGTGTGTTGACTAGTTCTATTTGTTACACTTGAACATTACTAAAACATAAGCTTAGAGAAGGAAAAGTCTTCTATTTATTCTTTCATACTTATTTGTATACTTCATGGGACTTTGTGCCCAGCTAGTTTCCACCTAAATTTAGTAAATGTACAGTCAGTAGGAACTTATTTCATATTCCAAACAGAGGAACTCTGGCAGAAGCAGAGAATAATAAAATAAAATTTACATTTATAGGAGTATGTAGAAAGGGTTTATACAAGGCATGCCAGAGGACTGAAGTGGACTATACTGTTCTATCCTCACCCAAAGGGGAAAATAACCTCAGAGATGTACAATCTACCTATTTTGACATGGAATTTGTGTAGAAGTGTGAAAGCTAAGTAGCTTTACTTTGCTGTCTGAGTAACCATGAAGAGAGAAATACTTTGTTGCTCTTGATTTCCTTTAAATGATTTGAAAAAATTGACCCTAAAAATGTGTGCAGCTGACATTTTTTGGAACAAAGCTTAAATGAGATTACTTCTACAGCAAATATGATGGAACTGTATAAAGTGAAAACCAGGATACACTTTTATATTAATGAAGTGTTTGAGACAAATTCCCTTTTCTGGCACTTCACAGAATAATCAGAGAATATTCTGAGTTGGAAGAGACCCAAAGGATCATTGAGTCCAGCTCCTAAGAGAATGGCTCATATGGGGATCAAACCCACAACCTTGGTGTTAATAACACCATGCTCCAATCAACTATGAAGTGCTATAACACAGCACAGTTTGGGGTGTTTTAATATTTTGTTCTTGATCAGAAGCTAAAGCAACAGGAAAAAAAAAGAGCATTTTAATACTAAGGAAAGTTGTTCTGGCATGACAGAGATGAAATTGCGGTAGGACTGCTCACCTATGCAGAAAAGTAAGTTTTAGGAAGCATAGATCCAAAATCCATAGCATTGAGGGTAAGATTTGTAAATACTTCCACCATTGCACTGGAGAAACCAGCAAAATGCTCAGAAAGCCACAATGCCTTTGCCAGGGATAACTAGATTGAGATGGGTTTGCACTTTGAAACTGTTTGAGGGCATTCTCAGACAACAGGTATGTGTGTATAAGGGTAAGCAAAAAGAACAAATTCTCTTCACCCTAAGACTCCCATGTGACTCCTAAAAATACAGTACCATTCAATCATGCAATAGGAACAGTTTCCACAGAAAAAATAAACTTACACTGATGAGAGTTAAGTGACCAGAAATTAACTACAGGCTAATTGGTTTGGGGGTTGTTTTGTTGTGGGGTTTTGGTTTTTTTTTTATTACTAGGAGCAAGTAGCAGACATCCCTACTCAACAAAAAACTAATACTTTGGTCAAAATTGCAAGTGAGAAACGAAGTTGGTGCTTATTTGAGAGATATCAGCCTAATGCTGTAAGAATGAACAACATACATAAGGAAAAAAGAGCATCCAGAAGGCAATACAAATCAATGCTATTTTGACTTTGGAAATTGCTATCAGATTGCAGCACCAAAAATATTCCCATAGTTAGGAAACATAAGGTTAGCAGTCACTTGGCAGAAGGCTTGCAGGCACTAATCTGTTCATACCAAGCAACCTAAAAGGAAATGTACAGTGCTTTACAACGCTCAGCCCAAGGCAGCCTAGGAAATATTTGGGTTTAATCTATAAAAAGCTCAATTTATCTCCTTTCCCTCAGTAACAGTTTGTGAGAGAAGACAAGGAAAATGTGAAGTTACTCCTTCCACAGCCTCAGATTAGCCTTTTACAGGCTGTACAGCACAGCAGGTGTTGAAATACTGGCAAGAGAGTCTAATGTTCTGAACTTTTATAGCTAAAAAACATTAGAAAAAAATCCAGCCATCAGATAAAGGCTTATAACATGCCAGGGTGGTTGGAGTGGCTGCCACAAAAAGAAGTTGGGGGGCATGTATGCGGCTGTTCTTCAGGCAGTAGACATAAATGGTGTTTAGGAAGGGGAAAAAAGAGAAGCTCTCTCTGCAATCGGGAATTTTTAAAAAGTATTTGACAAGGTCTCTAAACACCTCAGTCTCAACAGGATTGTCAGACTCATACCAACCTACATAAAAGCTCCACAGATCTGAATTATTAAAGAAGTCTTACAAAAGCCAAGGCTAAAAAGACCTCCTTGAGATACTTACACCACTTTCATTTGTGTTGATTACCAAAAATATCAAAGGAATAACTTTGTAGGCTGGAAGTAAAGGAAGATAAAAAGTAAACAGCACAAACCCCAGACTCCTCGAGTGTCTAAATATTGCAGGACTTTCAGAAAACTCTTGTTCTAGCACAAAGGCAACAAAACTCTGCTGCATCACAAGGAAGCCTTCTATTTTTGCTGTCACAATGTGAACAAAACCCACTATAATTGTAGGTAGAACTGATTTGGTTATTGTTGTGGGTTCACCTTGGCAGGCCTGGATTTGGGTTCTGAGATTTGGACCAGGCCTGGAATTGTCGGGTGACTTGA
>JAOXXN010000001.1:32559065-32579552 GCA_026770055.1 Myrmophylax atrothorax | reverse complement strand
TCTCTCTCCTTCCTTTTCTCTTGGCTGGTTGGGGGGGAGAGGAACACTTTTTCTCTGTTCTTGGGCAGTTGGCATTTGGCCAGCTCAACCCAAGACAGTTATCTTTAATCTTCTAAATATTAACTGAACTGGTAGAAATCTGAACACGCATTTCACAAGTAATATAAAAATAACAAAAAATATGCAAACACTTTTTTAAAAAAAATGATGCCTAATAATAAAGTAAGCAGAACATAGCTGTTTTCTTTGGTTTGTAATGAATATAGACTAAGATCACTTGTTCACCTGCTTTTTTAATTAAATTTAAAAAGATACAAAATATTTATTACAGAATACTGAATGAAGTAATGTTTACTAAAGACTATGAAGTATTTGGATTCTGTAAACAAAATCCCAACACAAATCCCTCAACAGCTGTCATGGACAAAATGACTAAATCATATCATAGCAGAAACAATAATTGCCATTACTATTTCCAGAGTCCTTTGCAGATCTTGAAAGTACTACTTCTATACAGAGAGGGGGAAAGGCAAAAATAAAGGGAAAGGGAAAGGCAAAAGGCATCTGTGATGTTCATATATGCACAATGTGAACATATGCAGACCTATATATTTACATATAACATGTGAAACCAGGTTGGCGCATGAAATTTTAGATGGCAGTCACAGGAAATATCTGTAATGTCCATTAATTTGTTCATGAAGGATACCTGTCCTTCCCACCATGGACAAGGTCCTGACCTTGGAAAGGAGTCCCCCAGTGATCTAAGTCTTCATTTGTGGAGGAGCATTTTGTGTCAACCATTCATCTCAAAACCAAAACTACTGCTAGAAGCAGTAGCCACAGTGTGTCTCCTTTTTTCACAAGTGTGCAGCATTTGCTCTAGCTCATAAAAGCTGTATTATGGATCATGTGGATGAGGCTCTTCCCACACTGACACGTTAATAACAGCCTCTGCCTCTCAAATGAACTTCCCTTTGGTCTCTACTCAGTCAAAATATTTTACCAACAGGGGTTTTTTCCTGGCAACTCAGACCTTAGCCTGCTTCCACTAGTACATACCTGTGATTAATTTCACTGCCATGAGCAATCCAGTGGATTTAAATGGAAATATTCAAATGTTCAATTTCAGAAGCATACAGACAACATTTGTGGGATTGGAATATTTGTACTAAAATCAATACTTTTGGATTTCTGATTAAAAAAAGAAAATATCTATATAAAAATTTGAGAAAAATATTAATCAAGTGCAGCCACTCAGAGAGCTGTCATGACACAGAACATCAACAGCCTTCTCATTTAAGTGTCATGTTACTCTATTTCTCATTTTCTTCTTTTATCCAAATAACCATAAGTAAAAATGCTTTTATAGGAATATATTACTATAGGAACAATGCTTACCTTGAACTTCCTCTGAACTTATCTTGGATCTGCAAGATTATAGCAGGAAACTTGACAATTTACTTCCTGGCAGATTTCCACCACCACCTGTTTCTATCCTAAGCATTCCTCACAGGCAGTGATGCTTCCACTACATCAGTAAGCTGACTACTCTCAATATAAAGGAGAAATGAATGGGGAAAAATACTAGAAAAATGCAAACACTTTTCAAGACTTTAGAAGCTCTACTGATGTACACAGATCTGAGGTGCTGGGAAAGAGGCATATGATCTTTGTTATCCTTGGAGAGCTCAGAGCCTTAAGAACCACTACATGGACATGGCCTACAAATGTAACCTGCAGCCAGGTCCTGACCATACATCAGATGGGATGAAAAAATGACACCTCCAGGAACTATAACTGTATCTGTGGGCCCAGGTCTCTTGTTAGAGACAACACTGGGATCAGGACTGTGAAGATGCATCTGCCCCATGGCGTGATCCTATCAACTGTGATCTAAAAGCTTGAAGCAACTGCAAAGAGAAGGAAAGGTAAATGAGCTAACCTTTTGTCTTGTTCTAATTGCCTTTTGCTCAAAAATTGGATTTTGCCTTCACTCTGCAGATCTTTCTGCCACAACTGAAACAGACTAGAGTGGATAGGCCATCAATGGTGTCTAAGTAGGGTTGTTTTAAAATGAAGTATAAAACTAAAATAAGAATGCTAGTACTTCTCTCCTGACATGTAGGCAATAAAATGCAGAAGGATGACTGAATTGTAAATATTATTCACCTGGACACTTCTCTCTCATAACTGGAAATTTTAAAGGGCAGAAATGTTAATTAGGAAAAAAAAAGAGAAAGAATGATCACTGCAACATTGTTCTCCTCGAGAGTACTAACATAGCGTCATTGATAAATTTATTTCTGCAACTAAGTAAGCAGCCTTGGTTAAAAGTGGATGGATATAAACCACATTTTTAAAGGTATCAGTTCTAGAAAATGAAATCTATGAGTTTTGAAAACTGCTTGTAATTTTACATTCTCCAGTATGTCACCAGTAGGAGTTTTTATTTTAACCCAGCATGACCTCTTTTTTTCTTGGTACTTACTGGTTCGCAGAGACAGACTTCCAGCAAAAAAATGGCAGTTTATAAAATGAACATCACTGACCAAGAAAGGAATTTGTCCATATTTTCAGAAATTCACATCACTGAACATTTTTGCACATCAATACATAAATCATCAGGCAAACATGGCATATAATTAAAATATAATAAAACATTTTCATGTATATGCGTACATTCAGCTACACTCCTAGGACGTACTCTAAGCCCTTGAAAAGAAATCCCATTGCACTAAAAAGTATTTAGATCATTTTCCCAGCTTCTTGCTTACAGATGTGCCTGGCTCACCTGCTGTCCAAACATAAGATTCATTACAGCGGGATAGAGAAAGGGAGGAAAAAATTGAGTTCATTTCAGCTTGTCACTGAGTGAAATGCTCCTCCACAGGTATATGAAGAAACTGTGAATAAATACATGGACCAGTGAACTATTCCCACCTTTTCAAATTATTGAGACAAGCTATCCTGCTACAAAAATGAAAGTATAATCATAGTTAAAATTAAGATCTACCAGATTTCAATGACCATGACCACATGGTATTCCAGATAAACTAAAGAAATACGTATTTGATGGAAAATATTCATTAACAATTTTGACGCAGTAGTGATCACAAAATTACACGTGTAAACACTGATGCTTTGGGGTGTGCTTTTTTATCTCAATTTACATAAGTGTACACTTAAGCTGAGTAGACATTGCACTATTTTCCTCCATGGGCAAGACTAAAAAGGTTTTGAAATCATCACCAGATCTAGCACACCATATCTGATATCCAGTACATTTTGTAAGGAAATGTCAGATCTCTGCTTTTATACCCAGTGCTGCCACAATTCTTTTAGAAGAACAGGTATGTAAGAGAGGAAAACTCACACAACTTGTAAATGACTATTAATTTCTTTATCAATGGTAAAACCAGGCAACAGAATGGAGAACATAAGGGAGATCAGAACAGATGAAGGACAACAGAACTCATAGTAATATAATGAAATAAAGAGAAATATTATTTCCTTTTCAGTGGGATTGCAAATAATGAGTAGTCAGTAATGTGCAAGAACTAGGGATTTTCCCAATCTCTCCCCTTCCTGCTATGGAAATGCTACTTCATTTTCAAACTTTGCAGTGCAGAAATATAGTAAAAATTAATCTTTACCTCTGTAATTCCAACATGCATCATAATAAGTGTAAGCTGAAGCTTCAAATACAGAAACCCAAGTGCTTACAGCTGTCGTAGTAACAGTTGAAGCGTACAAATAAAACTAAAAATAAAAAAAAAAAGAAAAAGGAAAAAAACCCCACAGATCATGTGTCCATTTTGGATGTCTATTTTATCAAGGATGGCAAAGTCTTCTCACACATACATGGATGCCCTACTGTGAGAAGTAAGAGAAACTTCATCCTTAATTTCAGTACCAGGGCCCGGCCTTTGGAAGCCTGCTAATTTCTAGTTTCTGACAGTAGGTGTCTAACCTTGTCAGGAAGCTCCACTGAGGCCACTGTCCTTTGCATACGGTGACAAGCTGCTGAAAGTAGTCCTTCTGTGTTGGAGTGAAATTGCTGCCTTTCTCTCAGAAAATAGACTAGGACTGAGTGTTGGAGTCCCAGAAACACGCTGTTTGGTTCTTTGCCTTTTTTTTTTTTTTTAATTTATTTAAAAACAGCTGGGAAGACGGACGAGAGACTTGTTCAACTGCCCTCAGCATTCCAGTGATAACAAGTGTGATGAGTGGTGATGAGGATGTTCACAGCCAACATCGCTACTGTGACTTGTTAGCATAAGCTCTGCACAGCACCATGAACTGCTAATGCGGAATTTACGTCTTTCCTCAAATGGATTGTGGAAAGAAGGTGCTGGACTAACTCAAGCCCAGCAAAACACTAAGAACTTAGGTTTTCTTCCTCTTCTGTGTTTACACAACTTTTGTCTAGCTATCTGCACACTTCTGTGGCTCCAGCTGTGCTTCACCAGCCACACATGCGGGAAAATAAAAACAATTCTGTGCTTACAAGTCTTTTCTCTCACTTAAGAAAAATCTTAAGACTTCATTCCAAGTCTTCAAGAATTTCATGCAAAAATCATAAAGGAAAATATTCTGCAAATAAAAAAATTAAAGTCAATTATGTTCCACTAATTTTTTAGGCTATTCTTTTTTGTTTGTCTTTATATATGTGATTAATACTTAGAGTTGGAAAAGATAATATCTACACATAATTCAGAAAGAATTTAGAGTACTTGTAGTGAATTTGGTGATACCTTCCTATTTGCAAAATATATTGAGCACACCTTTTGCAGTTTAGTAAATTGAATTTTCTACTCTAAACCACTCAAATATGTATGCAAAGCTCCATAATTTTTACTTTTTCCAATTACCATATGGTAATTACTGTATTTATCTAATTTTAAAATTGATTTTTAAGACTAAGTGGGTTACGTTAGAAGGATAAAATTACTTTGTTTGCATTCTCAAATTAATGTAAAACCAGTCATCAACATTCAGATATCTCTTTTTAGTCTGATCAGAAATATACTCAAGGCATCTTTGCTATTACAGTGTAGCCTTCGTTTTTCCTAATTATTTCATACTGTCAATTTTACTACAATCTGCCAAGAATCATTCATGTTAAAGGGAAGTATTCAATTAATTGATTCAATGGAAAAAAATATTATGCTAAGAGATACTCATTCAGACTAAATTGCATCCTGTACTGTAATGCCCATTATAACTTTAATGTTTTGATATTCAAATCACAAAATTGGGAATTATCTCTTTGCTTTAGATGTTCACCAGCTGATACACAGCTAATCAAATCACATAACCATTACTTTATTTAATATGTAGTACATATATTATATATTAAATTAATATATTTCATTTAAACATTATTTTTGTTAATAACAACAGAACAATTGTTCTACTTGCATCAATTTTATTATTTCAGTACAATCTTTATTATCTATACCAAAGTGTATGTGTATGTGCAGGTAGATATGAATCTACTCCTGCACAAACAAGCAAAACCACTACAATCAGAATATATTATTCATAGTAAGTCTAGTTAAAGCCCTCACACATTCTTAAGTCAAATTCTGAAATTTGATTAAGTATTACATAGGTAATTAAGTATTACATAGCTAGTACTACCACTGACTACTACTGTGGACATTCCAAGAAACAAAAACATTTTTTTCTGCATTACTATGAAAAATACTGACACAATTCAAGAAGCAACGTCAATCGATGCTTCTGCTTTCCAGTTTTCACCATTAGATGCTACTTCCAAAGAAATATATTAGAGGAATTGTAGAATAACACATTGATGAAATACGAAGGCATATTTCACAGTGTCCTCTTGGAATAAGGTTACTTGAAAAGCTCTCAAGGGAAATAGATTGCCTAATATTTGTTATATTGCAATATTTCATCACCCACTGCTTGTTTTACTTACTAGTAAGGATTCATAAAAATTCAACAAATAACAGCTACTCATTACATAATAATTTTGTTATTCAACAAAAGCTAGTTTTAAAAAAGACTAAATTTTAGTTTGCTTTTCCAAATTGATCCTTATTTACATTTTATCTTCTCCAGTGACTGACCAATTAAGAATAGACCTAAATCTACAAAGGCACTTCGGCACCAAAATACTAAATGCTGAATCAGCCTGACCAGATAGTGGATTGAATGGCCTTATGTTAGACACCCACATTTACTATAATACAGGATGAGTCTCATCAGCTGACTGAGCACTGTCTGCCAGAAACATTAGAAGAAGGAATAGTTTCTAAACCTGGCTCTTATCAAAGCAAAAAGTACTTCATATCATTATAATGACACCTGTATATCTGTTGAGGACTCATAGGTCCAAAGTTCCTCCTGAAAATAAATTTTTAAAAAGGCATTCATTTGGAAAAACAACTAGCAAAAGTACTAGTGAGACAGCTATAAGGGTCATGGCACCACAGCAATTACTATAGCTGTAGAAGTGCAAATTTTGTCAAAGAAGAAAATGAAGTTTCAGATTAGAAAGACAAAATACAAATTGCATACTGAAAGAGGACTTGGGCATGCAAGCCACGAGACTTGTAGTAAGTAGAGAATAACAGTCCTCAAGACAGGAGTTTCAGTGTCACACCCAATTTTGCTGGTTAGTACAATCTATGTCAGCAGTATTTAACTACATGCCCTCTTAGAGAGGCTCTCATAGTCCTTGGCAGCTGGTGGTAGATGGGATTTCAAAGCAACGAGATCTCTAGATCTGTATGATATACATATAAAATGGACAAAGGTGTTTAAATCTTGGGAACGTACTCGAGTTCAAATGGCAATCCTACAGATGGCTCCTATGACTCTGAAACTCTTCCAATCATTGTCACAGCACTTGGCTAGTTCACCAGGTTGTCTAACAAACAGGATTGAATTTTATTGTGTGAAGTAAGGGGAAGAATGTGCTCCTACTATGTCACTCTGTGAGTGAAGCTGAGCACTAAATCTCAGCTGGCACATGTAGCTGAAGCTTCACTGGAGTTCTAATAAGAACATGACCTAAGGGTTATTCATCCTAAGTCATATATTCTTTGGAAAATTATTCAAATGATAGACAGGACATCTTTGCTGACAAGCCTCCTGCTTGAAGCTGCTGGGGTTAAGTATTAAAAAAAAAAAAAAGTTAAAATATACAGTAACTGGGACTGCTGAGGAGAACAACAGAGTTCTATTAAACAACACAGTACTTAAACTACCTCATGGCTTGCAGAGCCAGTGGCTTTTAAACATTGTTTGTTAATGACAGTTTGCAACACTATGGTAAGCCAAGGCCTGTAATTTTCAGATTTTATTTTTAGAAATACTCATTGGAGGACTGTGGCATTGACGGCTATGAAAAAAGGAATAAAAGAAAGGGGGGAGGAAAGAGCCCATGCAAAATTAAAAGCCTTTCATGTTTCCTGAAAAGAGTGTTTCAGAACAACAGGTTCCCCTATTTCTTGGGGGAAGGATAGAAGCCTAAATTCAAGGGCATAGCATATGCAAAGCATATTCAGTGCAAAATGCCTGACATTGTATCACATTCTCAAAAAAGCTGCTGCTAGCAAAATAGCCAAATTGAAAGACACATCCCATTTCTATAAAAAAACAGGGAAGGAAAACATGAGAAAAACTGACGTCAAAATGAAAAGCAGGCTTTTTTCAAGCTGTCTTTACTCAGCACTGTAGTCAGAATCATGCCACAAAACAAGACTGTCCAGTCACAATTAACTGTGAATGGGGTTATTAAAGGCAGAAGATACTTCTTCAGGGCTTAATTTAATTATAATTCCTGGCAACTGGAAAGCCTTTTAAAATTTTTGGAATACAGATGCGTTTCCAACAGTTTCTCCTCTTTGCCAAAATGCTCAAGTAGTCATTTTTGAATTGGTTTCTTTCCAGAGCTGACAAGTCCTGTCACAGCTGTTTTTGTCAAGAGTTTCTGAAGCCCCACTAGGTCATTGTAGTTTTGTTTTCTGAACCAGACGTATTTGTGTTCACTGTTTCACCTCGAATTGTCAATTGTAAAATTACATGCTGTCTTAAAAATTATCCTGACATTAGCAAACGCTCCCTCCCTCGGTGCCTGTTGAAAGCCATGCTGTTTGTTAATGTGACAGTGCAACGTCACCCCTTTCTTTTGCTTTTTATAATTTCTTCAATTCATTAATGTCTTCCTTGCAAATGTGTAGACATGAGCAGTACTAAACAGCCTTCAGAAAATACTAAATAACTAAACAAAAATTCATAGAAAATAAACCAAACATTCTCCTTTCAAATAGTAAACGGCAATTCAAAAGTGACAGGTTGAAATTTACTGGTAAAGCACTGAATGTGGACCTTAACACTCAGCTACCCCTCCAACCTGCTGGACCATCTATTTTCAGCAAAAAGAATGGAAAAAACTGAGCCCACTTCCTGCTTTGACCTCAAGAGTAATTCAACACTGCAGAACAAGAACGGGTTCATCTCTTATCTGGGTAATATCTAACATGTCATAATGTTCAACTTCAAAAAAAAATACAACTCGGTTACTGGCATCACTCTCACTGTGGTTTGAGGTTTAAAAGCATGCACAAATCTTTATAGATTCAGGCTGTAAGGCACTCACTCATCTCTAGTCCCATCAGTGGCTTTATGTGACATGAACTATGGGTTTCTGTGCAGTTCCAAGCTTGACAACAGCATTACTTCTAAAAGAGCATAGAGGAGCAGCATCAGAAGCTCTTATAACTACCCAGAGACTTCAGGGCACTCTGGATCAGATAATAATCAGTCGCCAAAGAATCAGAACATTTTGGCAGTTTTATTCTCTTTAAATTACCACCTGCTTCTAAAAACAATTTCAAAAGATCTAGCACAGGAGATCTCATTACAACTCTCATGGGTGGCTACAGTAAAAAAAGAAAATGAAAAGCTCTTTCAGGATTGGATCTTTTTATTTCTCAGAACTACTGTGAGACCACTTGCCTTTTATGTAGTGTTTGTAAAGCCACTGTCTTAACTGTCATGAAATAGTTTCCATTTCTGTGTCTAAGAACATTTATCATCATTGAGTTTTCCTCAGTGACACAAAGGTTTGCAATGAAAGCAGTTCTGCAAATCTCTCCTCCCCTGGGTCAAATCCTGCCAAGTTCCACCCATACCTCTCAAATGGCTTCTGCTTTTGTGCAGCAAGGCAGCACTTAATTGACAAAAACAAGAAAGCAAAATACTTTTTGAAAAATTATGTTACACAGTGTGGAGTGCAATTTGTCCTACTTGTACAAGCATCCTCTTCATGATTTCTAAGCAATATGTGCATAAGTGTAAACATAATGAGTGTTTAGTATTTTATTCCATGTTGTCCTAAAAAGTTGATTTTTTTTTCCTCTAGCTCTTTTAAAATAAACTGTGCTTAGGACAATTTTAAAATTCTTTCTTTGCAGATAACAATAATAATTAATAATAACAATAATAATAATAATTGCTCCAAGCCTGTAATGAGCTCTGCACAGAACCTTCTCCTTGGAGTCTGCACTGCTGTGGAGATCAAAGCATAGAGATAACCAAATACTTGGATGCCAGATGGGTTATATGTAGGTCCCTAGAGGTCACAGTAGAATTTACATCAGTTTTATTTTTCACGAGCCTTGTTCATGGCACAACTTCACCGTTTTTTGTTGTATCATTCTACTTGATCTGCATTGTTTTGCACCACTCAAAAATAATTGAATGCTTAATTTAGGAGCTAAAATATTTTTCAAAGTGTGTAAAGATTCACAAGTAAATTTGCCAAGGCTGTGCTTTCACTTGCAAAACAAAACAGCAAAAGCCATTGTGCTTTTTTCCTTCAGCTATTATAGTTTTCTTCCTTTCCTTCCTGCATCTCTGATCTATTTATAAAATCCTTTATGTGCAAATGGTATTCATCTATCATTAATTTTTTATTCCACTACAGTAGTTTTGAAGGATAACCAGTTAAATTTGTTTCTCTTTAATATCTTCTAGACTTGGTAGAAACTGTTTTAAAATAATGAGTTTCCATGATTTTGTAAGCTACCTCTCAGTTCTATCTGCCCCTACACACATCCCCATTTACAGTTCTTGTAACTAGGTTATAAATACATGGGGGGGGGGGGTGTAGTGCAAACAAAATCAAAGACAATTTCCACTAACAGCAAAATGATAAAATAATTATTTTAAGCAATGCGAATTCTACCATAATGTAGGCACATACTACTTTCCATTAAGTTTGGGAATTTTTTTTTTTACTGTTACAAGTATCTACAATGCAAACCTAACTCAGATGACAACGAAGCTATGCAGTGCTTCTGATGGAATAGTACATCTAACTGAATATGTGTAGAGCAAAGCAACTCGCAAGCATGCAGGGAAGTAGGATAAGTAACATTGCTGTAATTGTCTCTACATCAGACAACAATACTTTCTTCCACAGTACTCCTGTTATTTCAGATGCAATAGACCACTGAACTGGGGAATAAGAGGACAAAACCAGTGCATCAGGTAGCAACTGGGAGATGCTTCTGCCTTCCCAGTTGACCATAAACTCCCACAGAGCAACACAGATGGGCAGCACTTCCTACCTTCTTCATCTGGCCAGGAAATTACCTCACTGGCACATGACCAATCCTCTGTTATTGAGATCTTTATATTTTAACACTGGCCAACCCCATATTCTCCTAAATCCACAGCTAGTACAGAATATGGTACTGCACTTCTCCGGTACCTCTGTTTATGGCAAGTACACATTCATCTGGAAAGGTTTCAGAATGAAGAGCTGAGCGATCTGGCCATACATACAAATGCTATTTAGAGTTATATTTCCTGAATGTACCGTCACCAAATTACTTACTTGGAAAAGACAGACCCTTGCTTTCTCTTGCTATGCCATATCTTCACATTAGGCTGAAATGTCACAAAGCAGCAGCATTCACACAAGAAAGAATCACTGAGTGAGCCTAGTCCCCTCCTGAAATGGGACCATCTAGATGATAATCTTCTTTAACATTGAAAGCAGAACACCACATCGAAATCCCACAAAATTAATAAAGCCACTAGGCTGAGGAGAAGGCTGGTTCTGGATGAAGTTGTGAGAGTCTTCATCCTCATTAAACTTCTCTTCAGGAGCATTTGCTCTTTCCAGAGTGTTGATAAAGGAGCATTACTGAGCAAGGGAGGGGAGAGAGGAGAAATCTGTTCCGCTATTTCTCTGTAGCCCAACCCCAGGAAGATGCATAGCGGGGAGAAGCAAAAGGTTAGTGCAGCAGATACTGAAATAGCCACAGGACCTATGAAGGTTGCTATTATTTATAATCTGGAACTATATTAAAAGCGTTATCATCATTGTTCTAATTACTATGGGAAAGTTCAGTTAAGAAGTTCTTGTGTGTCAGGAGGGATGTAAAAAGAAGAGCTCTTTAGGTGGTAAAATCACCCAGCAGAATCTTCTGCTCCCCTTGACAACATGACAAGAGAGGTAGAGAGAAGATCAACAGGTCTTCCAATAATTGGACACTTAGTTTATTCAGTTTCATGGAAATAGGGGAGACCACTATTTTGTTAAGAATCTGGTATTCTCGGATTTTCCTTAATCTGGAACAGAATATACCATTAAAGTGAAATATAGTACGGCCAGATCAGATCATCTTGGCAGCAAATAAGTTAATTTTGTTTCTTTTGTTTCTTTTCCATTTTAAAAATGGAAAATGAAGAAGTATTGAGGTACATTTCGTAGGCCCTTCCATAGCTAAAAGGGGTTGAAGTTATGCTTCACTATTTGTTAAGTTCTCTCATTGCTTTGACCACTTCTGCTTTAAAATGATGTCCCACTACAATGATATATCAAACCCCCCATTTATATGGGTCCATCTTCCTGAAAATCCTATGTAGAGATTCCTCATTCATGGAAACACTATATGAATTGATGTTATAATGTATTATTACAAATTTTTAATGTTTCCAATCAAAGAATGAGATCTCTGAAGAGAGCTCTGATGAAAATTTTCAGACAAAAATAAACTTTGCACCTTTTCTTTCCAAACATAGGCCAACTATGTTTTGAAACATAAGTGCAGCTTTTTTTCTGTGGTAATCCATGTATTTTACACAGTTTTCTACATACTACGCTATGCAACAATCCACTGAGAATCAACTGAGAGACAGTGGCAAAGATTAATAACCCGAGAAAAAAATCACGTCTGAGGAAGCCTATTTGTGCATGCCACAAAAATGATAGCTAAGTAGTCTGAAGGGTGCAAAGATTAGGCACTCTATAAATGTGTTTTTATGTGCAAAGTCCACAACTTTAAAGCTCACCATCTATAAAGGCTCAAAAGAACCATTTGAAAGCAAAATAAAAAGAGCCTCTTTGAAGTGCTTCTTAATGTACCTGGCAAATTAGAAGTAAGAAATAAACAGATTTACTACCGGCAGGAGAAGAACTAATTAACATAACCAGATAAGTTGCAAGCTTCAAATATGACTGTAGTAGTGCACTGATGTTAGCAACAAGGGATGAACACATGTACTCAAAAAAAAAAATAGACCATGAATAAGTCTCTGAATTGATAGAAAAACCAGAGACTACAAAGTGCTTTATGTTCTGGAAGTGCCTGTTTTCCTCCGTTGGCTGCAAAGGGATTGCCTCATATGCAAATAGAATGCAACATTGGCCACATCCAGGGGACTCTGGTAATGCAAGGCCTAACTATGCCAATCCATCCCCTGCAAAACTAACAATATTATGATGTTACTACACAGATAAAAGATCAAGCAGACAGTAAACTCATGGAAATAATCCCACATGCTCACCAAGTATTTAATTGAGGTAGAAACTTGTGCTCTTCCCCATTTCAGTCCACCTCGTGTTTTCCCTTAGCTAATAGGTCTATTAACAATGTCAGCAACCTCTGTGTTACCCAGCACTTGCCTCCCAATGGCACAGGAACATTCATTTAATGCGGCCTGATGTTCCAAACACACCTTCAGGTTCATTGCCTGAGGATGACTGAAAGCTTGAGGTCACAAAGCACAATCAAAAAATCACACTGACATATAATAATGTTGTCTTTGAACAGCACTAAAACCAGAATAAATTATTTCCAGTTGACAAACAAGATGCAAATCTAGCAACTAAGGCCCTATGCTTTCTGTGCCCCAAGCAAGGAGCAATAGTCAGTGGAAAAGCTTCTGTTGAGTTTGGGGTAAGTACTTACTATAGCAAGAGGTGTTCATGGGGCAGGTGGACTAATGAGTTCAGAAATCTCTCTTACCTTGTTTGTCTTTTTTTTTTTTTTTCATCAGCATAGTAGCAATGAAGGTTATCAGTGTGAACAGCAAAAGGAAATGCTTGGAGGCGATTTTGGAGCTTCTTGAATCTTTTCTTTCCTCTCCTCTGCTAATTGGTTTTAAAGAGTTATTGAAAGCTGGACTATATATACCAAGAAGTTTCCAAAAACCACTGAGACTGAGTGTAGGTAATGAAACTCTTAGGGCTACACTGCTTTTTAATATCTTATCAATTGAGGGTCAGTTGAAACTTCAGTGAGAGGCTCAGAAACAATTACTGTGGTTAATTCACTGGCTTCCCTCCTTCCCTTAGGCATAGGTCTTAAGCCATATTTATTTAAAAGGAAAATCTCTCTCTCCTCCATTCCTTCCAAACCACCATAATTGCCGTACAAATTATGAGTTGTCATGAAATGAACCAGAAAACCTCCATTTTGTACCATACCTTGTATCACCTTAATGGTTTATGAGGATGTGATTTCACTTATTTGAATAGCAACCATTTTTTTAATTCCTGCTAGTCTGTGTTAAGAGGGTTTTAATGCTTGTTTAATGAAGCCTGGAAAAATGAAGATGTTGTTCTGCTTCTGTCCACTTAGCTACTTTGTTAGAATTTATAATATCTCTTACACAATTTTACCCTTTAGTTTTTCAGCAGCAATATTTTTCAGTCTCACCAGAATTACAGCATAGGTTAATCTTTTAAGGAAATTCTGCTCTTTGCATGATGCATTATAAACAACCTTCCTGAGGGCTTTGCCTTTTAATCTTATTACAATGATTTATTTGTTTTTATCTACTTCCTCTTTAAAAATAGGTATTTAAAAGTGGTGTTTATAAATTTGCTTAGATATTTGAATAGTGAAAATTTTCCAATGGAATACACAAGTGTTTCTTTTAAACATCAAATGCTGTTTGAAAATGTAAATTTAGAAAAAAAATTTGGTTTATATAGAATTGAATGGAATATTTTGCTAAATATGTTTTTAGGACTGCCTTTCCAACATTAAGATTTTTTTCCCCTCTTTACCCTGCTTATTTTTAGAGCAATCTGGAGTTTAGTTATATTGGTTGTTTTTATAGAAACCTTATCTGAGTTATCAAGCAATACTGTGTTTTCAGTTTGCTTGGCTAGAGTATTTGTGCTATTACCAGTTTTTTCACTGAATATTACACTATTGGATACAAATAGGTATTTCTTAGATTAAACATTCAATTCAACTGTCTGCCCTGAAGGCAAAGGCTTGTCCTTGATAAAGATGAGCTTTCTCCAGGGACAGCTGGAGGTCATGGGAAGATCTTTTAAAGGACTAAAAGAAATAAAAATTTGAGTTTTCAGTTTCAAAGAATATTTCTTCGACCCTATTTCCTAGAGCAGACCTACAGTAAATATATGCAGGATAAATTTAATAAAATAAACCAAACAAAATATTTCACTGCACACAGCTCTTCCCTTGGGGTACAGGGAAAGAATAAACATGCGACAGATGTTAGTCATTGCCATGGCAAAGGGAACAGTCTGAAACCTAAAACCGCTGCAACTTCTATATGGTAGGTGTGCAGCATATGCTTTCAGTGCCATTCATAGCTCATTTTAAATAAGTTTTATTTCTGAAGGTGGCTTTTTCGTTTCAGTCACAACTTTTGTGCTAAGAGTGGAAAACAGAGGAAGTAGGCAAAGTAAAGCATTTATTTGAAGACAGAACTAGCAGGGTACCTTCTCTAAGAGCCTCCATCAGCAGTCTCCCCTTTCCCTCCTCCCACTGACTTCTCTCAGTCTTTGGAAATTTTTGTGTAAAAAACACCCTGATGACAAATACTGAAAATATTTCTCTCTAGAACTGTCCTACACAGATTCAACAGCCTCGGTGAAGACAGAATGGGAAGAGGTGGTGTACTTACTGGTTGAGAGCTGCAGGTTTAGTTTGGAACTCTCCTGTTTTTGTTTTTTTTTTTTTCCAGAGTTCCCTCATATATATCATGCTGGCCTGAAGCCTCATGAAATACATTTTAACAAGAAGAATAAATAATACAAGACTGTAAGTACCATCATGGCTGAGATCACAAAGGACTCTTCTAAACAGTTGTTTTGAAATATCATTTTTCTCCTCCTGGACTTATATTGTTTCTCTCTGTTACTTCTGTTAAAAGTCTCCATAAGAGTAACAACATCCTTCATGATTAGGTAAAAACAATCTGCATTCAAAGCAAAGCATAATCTGAATCTTAACATCAAATCTCGGCAGAGCTATTAAAATTCATTTTCTAGAAGATGTAGCTTGATTTCCTTTGTTGCATCATTTGGAAAATAAACCAGTTTATAAGTGTTACTGAACAATACATCAGGAAAGCATAATTCAGTTTGCTTTCTAAGTCAAAAGCCCTTCATATTGCATAACAATTCAGAAGAAGCTTTTATTAACTTATAAATATAAAATGTCCACTCCAAAGTTCTTCATATATTGTTTGCAAAACTTCTTATTTTGAGTATTTACTTGGACTTCTTGATGAGAAAAAGCACCCACATATAGTATGATAATGAAAATCAACATAATGCATAATGTGCAACTTCAGCTGTTGTAAGTAAGTATGAAGCCTTTCAGCTCCTACAGTTGACAGTGTGATACAGAAGGGTCAATAATTCCAAAATGCTATTTAACAATAGGAACTAGAGCATCTAAATATTGGCTGAGATTTCTAATTTTAATCAGTTTCTTCAGAAAGGTCACTTTCTCTTTGGAAAAGTTTTAAAAGCAAAATACAAAACAATTTTCTAGAAGGATAAAACTGACAAATTCCAGATCCTGTCCAGATGGTGTGGGGGTTTGGGTTTTTCTTTAAGTAAATCTATCTTCCATTTCATAATTTCAAAACCTAGGTAAACACTAAAAAAATAAATACATAAATTGTTTGGAAACCTTTTGCAAATATTTTGTTTGAAGATGGGACTGATGACAGTGATTAGAAAAAAATATCATAAAAAAACCTTCAGGGGTAATAGATACAAGGCTCAAAGCCTCCAAACAATCAGGCGACCTATTTTCTGTAGCTGTCTAAATGGGTTTCAAAAAAACCCAGGTGCCAATCACCACTCTGGGATTGGCTGTGCATTGGTTAGCAGGTTTAACCATTCAACATGGTGGAGCCCTGGATTCCTAGAGATGGTGAACAACTGTCTGCCTGTGAGAATTAGTGAATGGATCCCTTATTTTGGCTTGCTTGCATGCGTAGCTATTTCTTTACCTATTAAACTGTCTTGCTCTCAACTTACGAGTTTTCTCACTTTTACCCTCCCATCCCACTGAGGAGAGTGACTGAGTGGCTGTGTGGGGCTAAGTTGCCAGCTGGGGTTAAACCATGACAGTCTAACTGCAAGTAATTAAGTTTGAAAGAGTGCTGTCTAAGGACACAGAAAAGAAGTAGAATCACTCCAACACTCTGGATTCATTCAGACACAGAATTGTCAGGTGTAGTTTTTCCCTTGACATGGATATTGAATAGATCTGTGATGAAATCATCTCTCACGCTCTCTCGTCCATCACCCACGTAACACGTGGTTTCCTGCCACACACCTTTGCATACACTCTTTCACTTGGCTGCAATGTCAAACCAAGGTCTTACTGAAGATTATTTTTACTGCTATCTTCACTGGTGCCAAAAACAGATGCTTCAAGGAGACACAATATTTCAGTCAGTCTTGTACCACTTTACAAGTCAAAAAATAAAATTCACACAAACCAGTATTTACAAACTTGATAGTTGCAGTTAGGATCCTTAATGTATTTTCAGGCAAATAAGTGGATTCCTTTGCAAAAGCTCTGCATTCCTGGGAGATCACATCATAGAAAAAACCATTCTATTTGGTTCCTAGCACTTTTCAAAACAGTTCAGCAGGCTTTCAAACACCCTTCTAACATGATAAACATAGCCAGTATCCAAACAATTATGATTTTATCACTGTTCCTGTTCATTTCTCAGAGAAGACTCCCCATCTGAACACTGTTGAAGTCTCTTTTATTACCCTCTTGCAGAGTGAATAATTTTCCAATACTAGAATTCATTCTTATCTTACAGTGTTTTAGGTTACCCTTGTTTGAGTTCAGTTCTTGAAAAACTGAAATCCTGTCAAAAATACTTCCCCTGAAGTTTTTCTTATTCCCTAAAATGACTTTTTCAATTCATATAAAAAAGTCATTCAGGTTTGACTAAAAAGGAAAAAAAATTCCTTTGAATTCACTTGACTTAGAACAGGAAGTAATCATTTTAATTTTGCAAAGCAATATTGTACTTGAATATGTTTGTTCACCTTCTGATGAGATTAATGTTGAAATTCCATCTGAACCCAAGAGAACACAATTTTACTGTAATTGTTTTGCTGCAGTAATAATCAAATATCAGAATATATTGCCCAAAAAGCTTGTAGAGTATCCAACTGTGGATATATTAAAAACCCAAATGGACATGGCCTTGGACAACATGCTCTAGTTTACCCTTCTGTGTGCCTTAGGGGACTAAGGTGATCTTAACAGGGTCCTTACACCCTCAGCCATCCCACGATTTTGTGACTACATGTGAAACAGAAATATCAAGGTTCCTCATCCATCAGGGCAGCATACAAAACCTGGGAATATTTGTCTCAAAACAAAAATAAAAATAAGCATTTAAATTGAAAACCAAATACTATTATTACACTAAAACAAATAAGTTGCTTGCTTTCAAAAATCTTTTGTTATCATTTGTTATCACTAGAGCAACCGTATGTTGAAATGTGTACTATCATACATGAATCTTCCTATATTCTACATGTGATCACATTTCTGCCTGTGCAGAAAACTCTTTCATGAAACTGGTCAAGAAGAAATTTGCAGTCCCTTCCTCTTTCAAACCCAGGCCATAAAGAAGCTACCAAATTTTGACAATTGTGTAGAGCGTTTTCTTGTTTTTATCATTCCCCACTGACATTGAGATCTTATAGTCTGATGAGCAGAAATCTAAATTCCCACTCTTTTGTTAAAAGTAAATCTGTAAATTTAAGTATTTACATCGTATTTTTTTTCAACAGACATTAGCTAATCTTCCAATAATCCAATTTGTAAGTTAAAAAAAAATATAAAATAAATGAGCAGTTATATGTATGACAGTGCAGTATGAGACTTTCTCCATGAAAAAAAATACCACACAACTTCAGGTGCTAAGATATGGTTTCTTTCAGAAGGCAGAGTTTTTGCTTTGGATTTCCATTCCACAACCCAGATACACCTGCATGCAGAACCTCATCTTCCCTTAGCTTTGCCTTGTCTCTCCAAAAATTGCTCCTAAGGTCTCTCCCCCCCTCCCCATATAGAAGTTTGTATGGCACAGATTACATGCATATTAGCCATAGGTAAACTTTTATTTAGTAGTAGCAGATATTTCTGCCTGGAAAATAAGAATGGTAAAACACTGGAACAGGTTGCCCAGAGAGGTGGCAGATGCTCCACCCCTAGAAACATTCAAGGTCAGGTTGGGCAGGGCTCTGAGCGACCTGGTATAGTTGATGCCCCTCTTCATTGAAGGGCGGTGGACTAGATAACCTTTAAAGGTCCCTTCCAACCCTAAATATTCTATAATACTGTGACCTTACTAAGAACAACTTTCATTTTCCATATATCTCTAGCAATTAGATTTTGAGCTTTAACAGAGAGTTGCCACCTTTCATCCAAAGATGCATTTTACTAGAGAAAGAAGCAATCTCTGAGTAATAAGTAAATTAGGTTATAGATCACTTTTGGATGCTTCTGGATGACAGGTGTTATATAAAGAGAAATCATTCCCAGCAAATCACTAGTGACAAAGCCATTATAAGCTGATGGCAGGCTGAAGACAAAGTGAAAAAAATTGCCATTCACTTCAGTAATGCCTTTAATTCATGACACCCTAAACCAAAGAGCCTGCGCTACTACATCATGTGAAAAAGGTAGCATTAGCCATAGCTGTAACTTGGTGCCTTCTCACGACTCAGGGCAACCATGCAGACTCCTGCTGTACAGCACTGGTCAAAGGGCATCGCTTCAGTGCGTAGCAACCTTCCCAAGGAGGGAGGTCCTCCACAGTCCCCTGCATGATCCAAGAGGCAGCACTTTCTGGTACTAGGAAAGCACCTCAAGTTTCCTCAGTCAGATCTCAGACCTTCTGCCCAGTATTTCATCTGCCAAAATAGTTTCAAACACTAGCAAACCAAATGAAGTCTCCCTTAAATTAATGTATAACATCACAAGTTTTGTTTCTTGACTTATTTTTAAGTTACTGAATCACATTCCTAGACTTTCTCATGACTTTTATTAGCCTGATTGAATATTTCATCTACATGGGTTAAAAATCAACTTCATCCATAAGAGGGACATCAATTTGTAAGTGTGTGTGCATGTGTGAGCATGTCCATTTTTTAGGGGTGGTTGTAAGTATATCTACCTAACTACAAAAACAGTAATCCAGCAATTATCCTTTAAAAAGCAAACAATTTAATATATTTATGTCTTTTAGCAGTATTTGGAGATTCAACCTCAGTTTTGCTTATCCCCACATTATCATACATTCCAGACCCTTCCCCATCTTTTTGAAGCCTTTAAAAAAAAAAAGAAAGAAAAGCTAGAAAAAGGAGGGGACATTAAAAATAACGAATAAAAAATGTCTAAAAATAAGGCTAGGAAAAAGGGACAGAAAGGCAGAAAGGGCAGGAATAACATGTAAAAAGAGAAAGCATCTCTCTGATCATCCATGCTAAATATTCTACACCAAATTTGTGATGGAAACTGCAAATACAGTTTTAATTCACCACATAAGTCCTACTGGAATAAAAAGAATTAGACCAAAAACTATCTTAGGAACACAAATTTCTCAGACTAAGAAAATCCTCTGTAATTTCAGCTGGCATGCTTTCCATGTCATAGATGTATTTATGACAGTCTATTATAGCCAAACAGGCTGTTTGAACTTCACTCTGTTACAATCTATGACATATTCAATTTTCTCCCTTTGCTGCTTTCCACATCAATGGGTTGCATATTGTCTATAAGAAGATGAGGCATTTTTCTACTGCTTTCTGTGGAAGATACAGACAAAAACATGTCCTCTCTTCAAAGAAATTTTCAAATGCTTCTCTCATAATGCACACTATTTCCCTGCTTTTTG
>JAOXXN010000001.1:32531139-32548380 GCA_026770055.1 Myrmophylax atrothorax | reverse complement strand
AGCAGCTGATGTGCTGTTCAGGACTACATTTGTCTACTGCTCTTTTCCTCACCTAAAATAATATCCTTCTTTTTTTATATTGTGATGCTATAACAATTTAATTGCCTTGGTAGTACAATTAAGGGATGGCATCTTAAAAAAATAAAATAAAATAATGACAGCAACATCTCTAAGAACCCATGAGCATGAGTAGCAACAATATTTCTAAGTGAAAAAGTGATCCAACAAATGTAAAAGTAGAGGATTCAGTAAATTATTTGCAATGTTGTAGTCATTTATAGTCAGCAAGTTTTCAAGATTATTCCACCAGAATCACCAGAATCTTGAGCTCTTTTGCTGACTACATTTTTACCTGACTAATTTACTCCACACTAGGAGAATCTTTATACATCCAAGGTCAGCAAGCAGGACTGTTTCAGGATCAATGGAGGCTCCTTCCCAATCATGTTCAGGTCACACATGATCTCTGTCTTGGGTGCTTGCATAAAAAAGTCTAAACTCTTTTTCAGTTCATTCCGTATACATTCTTATAAAAGTACTACCTTAAAATCATTTTGCATTGTTTTAATTGTTAGGGAGATTTCTCTCAACAACATATGCTTTATCTGCCCATCAAAAATGTTATGCACACTCTGCTGGAAAAGCCATCAGATTTTTCTATCCCTCTGCTTTCCCCTTCTATTCTAAAAACAAGCAGAAAATCCACAAGCTAACTGCCATTTGTAAATATTTCATAAATACTGCAGGAGAGGATTCCAAGAATAATTACTTCGGATTATATTTTCCTACATCATGGATATCTTCACGTAAAAGCAAGCCTAAAGCATTGAATATTTATGCTTGCTTGTGATTTGCATGAAGAACAAACTCATGTACAAGTAATTTAAACAAACTTCTTAGCAGCGAGATAAGCAACAAACAGAATAATCTGAGGATCAGCTAGCAGCACAAATGGCTTCAGCTTACAGCTTTTCAGACTTGCCAAATTTTGCTCTAAAATCAATTACTGTTCCAGCAATGTCCTTCTAAATTGTAAGGGCTTTTCAACTGATTTCAGCTGGAGTCAAGTCAGTATTCAGTAAACAAATGCCATGAAATCCTTATGGGTAGTAGTTTTTATAAATTCATGAACAAACCCAAAAAAAAGCTGAGGAGACTTAAAGGTCCATTCAAATCTCAAAGGTGAAGAGGCTTGAGACCCATTTGAATGGCCCTTTGAGCAACTCTAGTGAAAGATGTCACTGCCTGTGGGGAGGAAGGGGGATGAGAACAGAAGATTTGTTCAAGGACAAAACAAAGAGTTTTCACTCAAGAAGACTTTGCTGCTAGGAGAAACCTGGTGTGGGAGAAAATGCCTTCCTATGAATAGCTTTATATATATTTCTCTGCCTGCCTGTCTGAGAAGATAATTTGCCTTTTTACAGAAGAGGTAAAGTTCTCACAGATGTGCCTGAGGTCCCTGCTGGGGACAAGGAGACAATAAAGTGGAGGGGAGAATACAGCTTTGAAGTTAGGTGCATGGGAAAGGTGTTGATATAAAAGCACCAAGGGAACAGGCTCTCTGTGCTCTTTCCTGCCCACTGTGATTTTGCTATGTGTTTTACAGTCTTTGGCTTTGGAATAAATGTTTCCTTAGTACCTTAGCCATGGTTTGACCGTCTGGGTTTACCTGCATGCATATCAATTCTTACACTGCCCATGGCAGGGAGATTGGCACCAGATGATCTTTGAAGGTCCCTTCCAACCCAAACCATTCTGTGAGTCTTTGAGAGAAAGAAAAACTTCAGAAAGAAAATAGCATCTTAGCCAAGACAAAAACCAGTATTCCAGGATATGCTGGAATCAAGCAGATAACAAAAAAAGAAAAACATTCAAAGTAAACTTTTCCATAAAAATGAAGCAGAGTAAAGGGAATTTTTCCACTAACTTCTGTATTCTGATAATAAAATTATAGATATGAACACAACTGTATGTAGAAGTGACAGTTGCATATATGAATCAATTTTATTTTCATGGAAGAGCTACAACTTGACTTTGTGCCTACTGCAAATTACTATTCTATATCCTGGTAGAGAAGTTCAGATACTAGAATCTTCCCATATCTTTTCAGCTGGTTAATCTTCCCATGTCAGTCTTGCAAAATCCATCAGGCCTTGGAAGGGTCTTATCACAAACCTTACCTCTAACCCTGTCACTTACTGGACAGAGAGTATGAGAAAGTGGGTTCCTGCTCTCCAACAGCACAGTAAACTTAGACTTTTGTTTCACGTTAGTGCACTCCTGTTTTTAAATTAATACCTGAAATTAAGTATTTTAGGTTTGACTAAATGAAGATTTTGTTGTTGTTGTTGTTGTTCAACTGAACATAAAACTGAGGTTTTGTTTTATTAAAAAAAATCATAGAATTTTGTTAATCTGAATTGGTCTTTCCACTTCCTCCAATTCAACTGATTTGTAAGCTAAACTTAGTCAATTATTCACATTCCCAAAGGATAAATGCAGCCTAGTTATCAGTATTTCTTAAAAAGCTGACAAACTACCTTTACTAATTAATTAGCACACAGTTCCCATTAAAATGGGTGAACTTGTCATTAAGTCATTAAATTCTTTGGCTACTTGCAGTGATTAAAATCCACATCTCCAAAGCCTAGCAGGATATTGCCTATGTACATCAGGTGCTATTGCATGAATGATGAGCAATAAAAATAATTTACAGAAATCTGAATTTAATTGACTATGCTACCAGCTTCCCTTTCAAGTGATTGGAGAGACAAGTTTCCAATTTAAATTAAAATCCCATGTATCATTACAAGAACAACAGAAATTGATTGCAACATCCCCTGATTATAATCCTAGGAGAATTAGAAGGTCTTGAAGTTTTATAATTAAAGAATGGCCTGTCTGCACTTTTGCCAATCTACCACAGTATCAGAACTGCCACTATGAAACCATGATGGATTTTTCTGAACAGGATTATACCCCTAGATCCATTGAGTATTTAGATCACAAAAAAAAAAAAACTAATTGGTTTTCATTGCCAGTTGTTAACTAAGATGCACTTTTATTTACATAACACAACTAAAGCTCATTTTTAACAACCCCCATATTTCTCCCCATTTGTGCTGTGTTTTATTATTTTCTTCGTATTTCCCTTTTCTGACTTAACTAATCATGCTGTCGTATACGGAAGGCTGGGATAAAAGTCAATGAACCAACACCTACTGTGGAGAGCTGATTACCAGGAGCACTGGCTCACAGTAAGGGCACTCTGAGGGAGGAACAAGCCTCTATTTGCCTCTCTGTGGTGAAAAATACTAGTACCACAGTGCAAGTCATTATATTCAGCTGCTGGCCAGTCATTGAAGAGCAGGAGAGTATGAACAAACCCAACTTCCTTCCATCATAAATTTCTTTGTGCGCTCAAGTGCCGCTTGAGCATCTTTTTGATGATTGTAGCAACGGAGAGTAATTTGCTATAGGCCTTGTGTGCTCATTTCACATTTCATGGTAAGAAAGGGAGATGCATCCCAACAACATTTCTAATGCATCAGAAACAGGATCTCTCCACAGTCACACACAGGACCCACAGGTCAAGCATCACACAGGATTTCACAAGCTTTTTCTTCAGGCAGTAAAGGGCCTACTGCTGGGTCATGACAGCTGCCCAGAAAGTTTTCATCAGTAATAACAAGCACTGTTCCTGACCCAAAGATCAAAACCATCCCTCAGTGACAGATTCCCTTTTTTCTACTACCAGCAGAGCAGGGATCTGTGACTTCACATGTAATGATACCTTAGAAGTTGTGTTTGTCTCTTAATCGCTCTTCAGTTGCTACATTCCTGCAATAGTTTTGCTGCTAAAATGACAAAATTCAGAAGACTTCTGCTAAAAATCAGACAGCTTTCTGTGAATTTCACTGTGTCCTAGGACCAGTAAACCTGAAATGATGATGCATTCAGAAATAAGCAGATTTTTGCCAAGGAATGACTGTACTGCAGCATGAGTCCAAGGATGTAAGTCTAACACAAGCAGAAAAAAAGACAAACTATACAAGGACTATAATGGAGGAGGGATATGTAGAGAAAGAGTATGAAAGAAACCTGTGTCACGTTACATTTTTGACTGCCAGAGACCTATTGAAGCCCAAAAGCAGAGTAATCCTGTTGCAATTAATATATTCAGTACTGATTTTCAGTGATAAAGGAAACCATGTGAAAGTTTTATTTTGGATCATTAGGGCATAGACACTGAATGTCTTGTTTAATGGTCAAAGCAGAGGAACAACAAATAAACAAAGCACAGTAAGTCTCCAGAACACAAAGAATTCCAAGTCATTCCTTTTCAAGAGCTTCAACTCCCAAAGCTCCTAAATCTGTATTTATACCATAAACAATTTTCCTTCAGTTTTAGCTATCATTGATGCTGCAGCATATATCACCTACTAATATTAAATACAAATTTCCAAAGCTTCAATTATGCCCAGCAAGAAGCTGAAGTTTCGAAAAAATCTTTTAAACTATCAAGCATGAAAAGTCAGCACTGAACAAAATATAATTAAAAGAGTTATGCAGGAGCATTTCCTAAATATGAAGGACTTTTAATTTCCTCAACAAACAGGCTGAACAGTTTTCAAAGCTTCTGTAATTTTCAATCCAAGATCTGTATTTTGAGATTCTAAATCAACTCTATTTCAAATTTGATTTCTTCTTGCAATGCAATTGTTCTTGACATTTGTCACAGATACTGAGTTTAGTCACCTGAGGAACCAAAGAGGGCTTAAAATTGCAGCAATGAAGAATGGCAGTTAGCAAAAGTTGCTGGAAAGCTGACCTCCATTAAACACATCTGAGTGACACGAGTACATCTCATGCTGGGAATGAAAAAGCACTACCCCTCTCCAGCCCATATGAAATACACTGTTTATTTTATGTGAACTTGTGGGAAGAAAATGAAGTCCAAAGAATTTGTCTTTCAGATAGACACATCAATGAGAAAAAGAAAGCACTGAAACTGGAATGAAAGGAAAAAGTCCTCATTAAGACATTTACTTATATACTCAATCATAAATGGACTGAGGTAGGTGTGGTCAGGTTTGATTTTTATTTTGTGTTACCAGATGAACTAAGTGGTCAACATTTTTTCTCTGTGGAAAAAATGTATCTTTATTACATTATTTGTATGAGCTTAATAGAAATCATTTGTAGAGCTTAATAGATGTTTTTATAACTTTTTTAAATTCTTCCTTTGAGCTTTTTTTCAGCTATTTAGAATCTGAAATTTAGAAAAATTTGAAAATGATATCCCAAACATGGAAACACTTCATTGATACAAATTATAGCAATTACCTCAGACTCGGTATTGCAGATTGTTGCCAGCCAATGTCAGAAAGTCATAAGTAAATAATGAAAAAGCTTTTCAACTGAAAATGGTATTGAAATAATTTGGATTACTTTAGTTACTATATCCTACCATCTCAATTTCTGCTATCTAGAGAAAGAAGAGCATGTATTTTCAGAGAGGAAGAGACAGAGCCCAGGATTTACAAAGGGAAAAAAACCCACATGGAAGTTTATAAACATATTTGTGTTAACTACTTTTAGAAACATCACTACTCTGATGCACAGGTGCACAGGTATTTAAATAAGTGCATATCCTCAAACTCTGTAAGTTCGGGATGTTTTCCTCAGTGATAGGGAGTAGTTGGTAGTATCACTGTGCAAGGAAGGTTTTTAAGTGCCAACTTAATGTTGCAAAAAGTTAACTTGCCAATCCCATCAGACACATCACTGAAAAGAAGCCAATACATTGATTACATTTCCCACTATGAACACAGGGTTGTACTGGCAAATTCCTACATGATAGTTTTCCTGAAACTTTGCTGTTGAGTTTGAATAACAGACTGTTAAATGCCATCTTAAAACACAGCAAACCTCAAAATATACCCTAGAAGAAATGTAACAGAAAATACCACTTAAACTGAAAGATTAGCAATAGCATGTCCTTCACACAATAAAATTTTGAGCTACTATATATAACCTGTACCAAATTTGCACTTAATATGACAAATAACTAGAAACCAGCCTTTAAAAAAAAAAAAAGAAAAAGAAAAGAAAAAAAAGAAAAAAGAAAGATTTCCTGCAAAAAACTCTACAGCTTATCACATGTGACGATGATGTCTCGGCTTCACAAACACAGATTTGGGCAGGGCTCTCCCCACGTGGGTGTGCCCTTCCAGCCTGCACAGGGGATGTTTTAGGTGAGGAACAGCGTGCGCAGAACTGGCCCCACCCTTTAACTCCTCAGGTCCATCTGCCACGGCCGAGCGAGCTTGGACAGTGACAGTGAAGTACTCAGGGCTAGAACCTACAGCCCCCGGTGTTACCAGGAGGTCTCCCATCCAAGCACAAACCGGGGCTGACCCTGCTCAACTTCCGAGATCTGATGGGATCGGGGGGCAGGGTTGCATTTAACTGCCTTTTATCACATATAGACTTATGCTGATGAGCATACTGGTGCACCACTGATATCTGAAAATGTGATTTTTCACCAAAGCACTTGAGCTTTCCGTGACTGTCTTGCCCAGGCAGACTTCCAAACCTGTCAAGAAGTTTGGGATAAAGACTTGTATGGAAGGAGAAAGAGGAGGAAGTGAGCAGCATTTTTATGGACTCCACTGAATTTTCTGTAAAATGAATGGGAACTCCTGCAACATGAATGTGAAAATTCTGAAGGGTTAGCATATTTCCCTCCTTATACATGAAACACAGCCTTTCACATATTTGGTGCAAACACAGTTAAAACTCTTTGCCAGAAGTGTGAAAGTAATCACTTTGTTCTGCAAGCAGCACAAAAATGGCTTCAGTTTAGACAAAGGAGCAGAACATATGTTTCATTCCTTGTCTCGATTTCTCTCATGTTCTTTTGTAACATGCTAAGATGCTTGACACACTTCCATCAGTTAAGATCACCTTTACTTCTTTTCTGCTAATGGCTTCTTTTCTGGAACAAGGATTCTCCCTCGATTCTTCCTTATTCTTCATTTCAGCCAAATTGTCACTCAATTTTTTTTCCCACAGTTATTTTTATCACAGTCAAAACTTCCCAGACAGGCCATACAACCTCTTCACCACTCAGTTCTTCTTTGACTTGGGTCTTGGTAGAGGAAAATTTGGTTGCCCAATATTTAATACAAGGAGGATGCAAACTTGGGAGCTTGGGAATGTTTCCAAGCTTTTAAACTCTGTTCATATATCCTACCTATACCCTCAGTAGGCCAGGACTTAAGCAGATAATAGTCTTCTGCCTAAATCCTAGTGTCTTTCAAAAGGACACCCGTCCCCATAGGATAAGTGAGAGTCATAACTTGGATTGACCAGGTCTTTACAGACCTGGCTTAGAAACCACCTCAGATGAACAGATGGTGTCCCACTTCAGACACACTCAACACCTTTAGAGACTGAAGTCATTAAGAGTTACCTTCTCTAGCAAGTTTCCTATCTTCTTTCTGACAGGATAGATGGTATGTGATGAATTCTTTGTTGGCTTGTGGGTGAATAACAGAACATTTTAAAAAAAACAAGTTTCACATCCTTAACTGTGCTGAATAAATTGGGCAGAACACACTCCTCCAAGTCATCACAGAACTGGACAATCTCTTCTAACCAAAATCCCCAGCTAATACAATGAAAATACACCATTAGCTGGCAATTTTTTTTGTCCCAAGTCCATTCTAAAATGTAACTTAAAGCCACCGATCGACCAGACCATGAAAATAACCCTCTCCAAAATGTTATTTATAGAAGGCAAACCATTAACTACAGGTGAATTCCTGATTCTCCAGTAGGTTCTCCATGAAATGTTCACCTTCAAGCATTCCTAAATTTCCCTCCAAAAAACTCTTTTTTTTTTCCTTTTCAATATTGTATTGTCCCCAGTTTATCTTTTTGCCATTTTAAAATTCATTGCTCTATTTTGAAGGATTATTCCACCCACTGATAAGGACTAGGCTAATCAGACAGATTCTCTTATTTCGTAGATTTACCAGTGTGTATCATCACTGTCCTACAAAGTCATGAGTCCTGGATTGCTAGAAACATTGTTTAAGTAAGACATGGGGAAAACCCCCCTCATTATAGTACTCATTACACAAAAAATATTAATAACTGTGGCCAAGTAGTTGTTTGGTTGTGTGGCTGGGAACTGCTCATACCTCTTATTCATCATAATTTAAACAGAGTTTAAAAAATAAAAAGTAAATTCAATAAAAAAGCACTATTATAAAATTTGTGGTTAAAGCAGGGACCTATTCAGTAGATGCCTAATACAGAGTGACTATGTATTTGTGTTTGAAGAGTTAATCTGAAACTGCAGCACAACTTTATTGAATATAAAAATTGATTTTCATTCAGCAAAGGCAGAAATGTAACCAATATACATAAAGTCTGATGTTTTCCTTTCTTTGAAGTGCTCAAGCAGTCTTTGCCAGTGAAAATATTTTTATATGACATTCCTATCAAAATTTATTTCCATTAGGAAAAAAAAGGAAGAATATTACAAGTGTCTGATAAAATTGTAAATACTTCATGGGAATTGTCCCTAGCAACATTGCCTCATGTAGCTGTAAAATATTGGCTGAGATTTTAACCACCTCAGACAGTTTAAATTCTCAAATTGATCAATAAGGGGTGTCCTTCAGGCACCAGCAAGAAACATAATTCTATGGTAGTTTTACTTGTGTGCATTATTATTCTTTATCCTTTCCGTCTTTTCCCCCTGCAAAGATATTGATTGACTACCAATAATCCATCAGTAAATTGTTATTAATCCCTGTGGGCTTAATGGAATCAGAAAAGTGAAGGTCTTCAGTCCCTCCAGACTCCAAAGAATATATGATCAGATTCCCATTCTCACTGTCATATCTATGTTTTAGCCCAAATCAAGAACTGTTCTTACACACTGCATTTGTAATACCTGAAGGAAAAGGAATTAAAAATAAATATCAGCCCAATCCTAATCTAATAAATGGATTTGCAAGAAGTGCTATAAATTAAAGAAAAGTAAGTGTCTGGGAAAATAATATTCAGAAAACAGCTCTATTTGTTATATTACACGCTTACATTTCTGTCCTACTTTCAGGTCCTAATATACAGAATTTAATTTTGGAGATGCAATTTTTTGCAATGTCTTGATTTCAAATTCAGACAAGACAACAGTTTAAATACAACATCAATATTTAATTAAAATCTTGTGTACTTGCCTTTTTTCTAATGGAAAGAAACCAGAGCTGTTTGTCTCTCCCTTTTAAAGCATCACTAGTTTTAATCAATGAAGTTCTCAGACATTTTGAAGTCACAGGCATAAGTTAGATATTTCAGAGCCAAATTATGGCTATTGGTCATTTCTGCAAGAGAACACTGTCACTATTACATTACAAAAATTACCAGTACTCAACCCTCAAAATCAAATGTGAGTAATTAATCTGCTGGCAGACTACTAACCTATGTTAGACTTCCATTTTCATCAGACATTATTTGCATTCATTTACCCCTAAATGTAATAAGAAAGGAAAACCATCATTAAAAAAAAAGTGAATACATCTTTCTCCAGTCTTCTCAGAACCACTTTGACTTTCCTGGTCACTGAGGATGCTTTGTAGCAATCCCACAAATAAAGTAAAAGCCTGCAAAAAGCAAAGAGGTTTTATTATTCAGCATAAAGAGCTTACCAAAATGAGATTTGTGTCAATCACTTGCCTACTGTCAGTTTCTCTAAGGTTTTGTGATGATCACAGGGGTCTTTGGGGAGACTTACATGGAATAATAAGTGATTGGCAACTGGCTGCATGCATGGGCATTTTCCAAGGGATTTATACTTCATCCTGTAACTTCAAGTGAATACTTAATAGATAGAAATAAGCATGAGAGATGTCTTATTAATCTATGATCTGACTCCTAATGAGATTATTTCAAATCGAGAAATTCAAAACAAAGAAAACAGAATGTGAAGATTAAATATGAAAGACCAAAGTGAAAAACTGAGCTGACAAAATAAGAATGAGATAATCCAGCTTTACCCTTGCAATCAATAGAAAAATCTACAGGTTGTATTTTTAGGCAGCCTTTTTCACAGCTGGCACTTCAGTCAGGAAGTAGAGAAAATACAGGGAGTCAAGTTATAATAATCCCAGGTTTAAAAATATTTATATTCTGTGAAAATAAAAATATAGAAAGCAATTTAGTAACTGTCAGTGTTTTGCAAGGCTAGAAATCTCATTAATCAAAGAACACACCAGAAAAACAGACTCTTACTAACATGGAAATTAACAACTCAATCAATCTTAAACTGAATATAACTAATATGGTATTACCCATTACAGTGATTAGAGAATGGCACATAACACTTCCTTTACAGACTGTAAATAAGTGTGTTGTATAATATATACAGAACATTAAATATAGTCACATTCAAAGTCCACTGGTGCTAAAGTAAAATAGACTTGATTTAATCCCAGTTCTTTTGGTTAGAGATTTTTTGACAGCATGAAGATTTCTGGACAAGGCAAAAACAAGGTAGTATGAATTATGATCCTAGATTATCTTCTTTTTACTCTTAATTACTTCATATTAATTTTGTAGTAAAATGTCTATTTCACTATTAATGCTTTTCTTTTTTTTTTATGTTAGCAGTAAACCTTTTATTTCATATAGCATCAAGGTAGAGTGATCTGGGTTGCCTAACAAACATGCAGAGGCACCAATCACCAAAGGAGATGTGTTCCTGGCAGTCAGGGAACAACAGTAATCCTCAAAGAAACAGGTGCCAGATACACCCAAAACTGTAGTGACAAGTCTCTGCAAGGCAAGATTTGACCAGATTTCCCCTCATCATTCTAATTCTCTGCTGCTAAATGTTCATAGAGGGACAAAATAGAGACAGTAGATTATTTCCAGCCTTATGGACAACAAAGTGACAACATAAGAGATGGTGGCCAGCATGGCAAAGAACCTGTCCCATCACTCAAACTTGGATCTACAGTATTTTCCTGGCAGGACCAAAAGATGGTACAGCCTAGAGTTTTCAATATGTTTCCTAACATAGCTCTGAATTTGTATCAAACCTCAAAAAGAGAAGTCTTCTCTGGCGTGCTAGTTTACATGTCACTAACAGTTCATGTTATCAGGCATTCTCCAGTAATTTTATTGAGGTTGCTATAAAAACATATAGTGAGTATTTTCAGACCAAAAATTCTACCTTCGTAGTTATATCACATGCACAGGAGAGAAGTAGAATGCTACGTCTCCCAGAAAATGACTGTCAGAATAAGCAGAAACAAAAATTAAACAAGCCATGTCATTTGTATTCTTGATTTAATCTTGGTTCTCAACATCACACTTGGTGGGGTCCTCTGTATTTCATCTCACTGCTCATTGTTGACAGAAAAGAAAAAAAATCAAAATCAATTATTTATTCTATTTAATCAAGTCCCTGGTGATGAGAAAGTTAAATTATATCAATAAATAAGTAAATCTAAATGCACTGATCACAATCATGGCATAATATCTTGAAGGTTGTCTTCACCAATCCATGCCTTCAATGGATAGCAGCACACTGACCACACAAAAAGTCTGGCTCACATGTCAAAAATTAAAGTAAAAAATCACACAGCTAAAATGCTTTTTTGCAATATCCCTGGGAAAAAATGAACATTTCTCTCTGCTGCAAAAGAAAAGCATTACAGATGAACAAATATCCTGATTACAGAAAGCAATGGGAAAGAATGTAGAAGTGTATGCCATCCAAGGCTCAGGAGTTCAAAGTTGTGTAGTAAAATGCTTCCATAGTTGGCAGCACTGTATCAGAGCTCTCAGAGCTGAAACTAATATTTTCAAGAGTTCTTTAGAGAGGTCAATGAAAAGATAAAAAATTAAAAACACACTTTTGTTTGTAGAGAAAACCATCCATCATTTGCACTGCAAAATTCTTAGATAATCTCTTTAGAAACAGCCAGGCACAGCTGTGTTTCTGCTTTCAGATGCATACTTGTATTCATCTGAATATAAAATTAGTAGGTAATTTTACACATTAATTAATTAAATGTGTTCTGTACGAGACTGCTGTCTCATGATATATTTTTATATCCATTGTAGAAAGAAAACAAAGAAGACCTTAGTATAAAACCTTGCTTATTATTCATAATACTATCTTTTCTGTGTTCCTAGGTAACATGTTCAAAAGCATCAGAAGCATCCCAGTGAAAAGAACTTCTAATGCATTCTAAGTCTAGACATTACTGTAATTTTGAGAGGCATTTCCAAATGTCAGAGAGCAAACTACGTTTGATTCAAGCCAAAGCATTTCAGTGTGGATGCATCACTTCAGGCTTCTATTAATAGAGAGATCTATTTTAAGGAAGAAACACTACTCACATTTCACATGGTCTCCCTTGGAATTTCAGGAATTCAACTTGAATTTTTCATCATGTTTTCCATCCAGCTCTTCTAGATTTATAGTTTTCAAATAACCTATATGGTCATTGAGTATGCTCTTCTTTTCACTTAGATAAATTCATTATTTACAGGTGCTTTCATTCAAGGTCTCTCATAGTACTCCTAAATGCTTAAGGTTAACGAAATTCTAACCTGTTATCTTACAATTAAACATTAATTCAAACATGAAGTCATTACTGTTCATCTCAAACCATAGCATGATTTCTTCTGGCTTACAGAAAAATGTGTGCACAAGTTAAAATGCTTACTAGCCAAGATTGAGAGATGGCAACATATTTAATACCATATCCATCTGAAGTACTTTTTAACTTTGAAAAGCATACAATGCTTTCTATAATTTATGCCTTAAAACATTTAGGCCATCTTCTCAAAGTGAAAGAAGCTCTTTTCAAAGAGACTACCGAGAATATTAAGTGATTGTGATTACTTGTAGCTGTAAATTCTGCACTTAAATAACCCTCCTGGATTTCCACAGCATTCTTCAGTAACAATAGTAGCAAAGAATGAATTCATTTCAACCGCCTGAGAATTTTAGCACCTATATGCCTCTTAGTTAATTAAGAAAGAGATAGGTTTGCATAAATGTTTCCTTGTTAATACTTAACACAGATGTCTAAAAGGGATATCTTGAGAGAAATTAATCACTTCTCTCAATTGACTCTACAAAGAATCTAGATTATTAGCATACATCAAACACTTAGAGGTTTTATAAATGGCTTGGACCTGATGACAGGCATGCCACCCAAGCAGCTTCCTCTTCTATGATAACGGTAAAGCCCACAGGTCTTCAAGGTAATTAAATTGTGGAGACATATTAATATAAATTAACACAAGTAGCAGTTATCCAGAGCCACTCAATTAGCTCATAACAAGCAACATCCGGGACCTATGAGCAAATTTATGGGCAGTTAGTTGACCAAAGCCCTTTGGATGTAGGACACTGCTCTCTCATGTCTATAAAGTCATGACTATAAAGACTGAATCTCTGATAAACTGATTAAACAGGATTTGAAAACTTATATTTGCATTTGAACTCAAATTTGTAATGCTGGAATACCTGTTCTTCTATAGTCCCTTCACTCTTTTTGTTCCTTAGGTTATATGGCCAGTCACTACAGCAATGTCAGATCTGTGCACTTTCATCATGGCTCTGCTTCTGGAGACATGGTAGCTGTAATGCAGAAGTCACAGGATCAGCACAACCCTGTCAAGAGATCACTTTTCCTGGGTCCTTCATGTCACAATAGTGCAGGTTATTTTGTTAATCTTGTGGTGCTTTATTTGACTCGATTAAAGAAATTATTTAGTTAGCTTATTAATAGACTTTTCAAAAAGGTACTTAATAATCTGTTCTGCTATGACTTTCTTTTTCTATGGCATGGACACATGTATCCATTCTGGGAACTTTTTGTTATTCATTTGATCCATTTTACCTTTAAATATTTATGTACACTCCTCTACTGAAGGCTAGTCAATCTTCCATTGATGGATTTATTCTACTAGGACTCTCAACCTAAAGAGGACAGTCAAGAAGTTGATTTAAAGGAGCTTAATATTCATGGTCTTTCTAATTGCACTGAATTCAAACTCTTAGATAACCTTTAGATAATCCTGTGTATTGTCTTTATTTCGAGCATCAACTGAAGTGATAAACCACAAATATTATGGACATGTAGAAACCCCAAGGTTTTTCTTCTGAAAAAGCTAGAAGTACATATATATACCTACTTTTCCTAGTTTCTTTGTCTGAAGTGAGAAATCTTTATTTCTTTAGCAGAATTAATACAACCAGCAATTACCCCAGTGGGGAAGGCGCGTAGTGGGAGCAAAGAATTCAAACCTCACCTGTCCCCTGAAATCATAGTTTCATTAGTCTGAAAAGTACCTTGCAATCTATAAAACTACATAAAATATTAACCTATTAGACAAAAATAAAGTTTTTTGTTCATCTGCAGTTCAGACTTCGGGGTATTAAACACAGCATTGTGCAAAATGTCTCTTCCTATTGCCAGATAAAGTTACCATGTCTTTGCCTGCAATGCAATTAGAATTAGCTAACTATAGCACATGTGCAATGAATGCTAAATGCTTTGCTACCCTTCCCTCTGGAAACCAGCTCACCATTATAGGTTTCCCTGCTAGAGCAAGTAGCATGCATAACAACACTTTCTGTGGTGCTGGTCATTTGTCATCCAGACCTCACACCTTACTAGAGCAGACTATTACTCCATTATTATCTTTCCAATGAAATGAAAGAGAACAGAAAGGTGGCTTGTGGGAGCACCACACACTGCGGTTTTACCTCACTATAATGTTAAGATCATACTAGCACTGTACCCACACTTGGCATGCTCACAAACATTTCTATATCTACTAGTTTAAGACAGTCATCACTGCCACCTGATAAGGCCACTGACCTAATGTATGAAGCAGTGACAATTCACTACATGACTAATAAGCCCAGTAGAAGAGCTAGCAGAGGGAGTAGTACCTCCCACACAGTTACTTTAAATTCATGTAACTATATAGGATAGAAGTCTATTAGAGTCTTATTTGATGTATTATATATTCTACTACAAAACAGACTTCCTACTGTGGGAAGAAAATACAGAGCCATTGGTACATGGATAGTCTTCTACAGTTAACAAGAACATAATGTGAGGTTTTCTGACTGGTTTTGATTCCCTATTATGACAGCTTCTAGTCAAAAAATATTATGAAGCTGCCATCCAGGAGAATCCCACCAGTGTCTTTGAGGGAATTCTGACAACAGTGAGGGCAACAGATCTATAGATGGAGGTCTAGCATTGATCTATAAATCCTTTGGCTACCTACTACACACAGCCAGATAATGACTGTTTCAGTAACCCTAACAAAAAAGGCAACAGCATTTACTGCAGTGTCAGAATTATGTCAGGCTCTTAGTTCAGGAACTGGCAAGGTGGGCTTCAGATTATTTAAGAGCTGACAAGAACAAGCTAAAAATTGGCAAAGATTCAAGAGAGAAAAGCAGAAGAGTGAATAAAATGAATAAAAAGTATTCAGGATATTGTGTTTTGGGACAAGAGAAGGATGAGGGGTTTAAGCTTTTGGGGAAGAATACAACTGTATCTTTACCTTCCTTACTTTTACCAGAGAAACAGTTGCACAACTTCATCTCTGTTAAAAAAAAGAAAATGCAGTTATCCTTGTGAAAACAAAAGCAATTATTGCTGACTAGGAAGTAGGTCAGACTTAACACCTTTTCTCTGTCATCGCAGGCTTCCATTTGTTTGGGAGCTGTTAAGTGTAGCTGTGATATTACTGGGTTTTGCTGCTCACTGATCACTAAGTTACCACAAAGAACCTAACATGTCAACAAATTGTCATAACTTGCACTCCTCAAAATGTCCTCTGATCTGAGACCTTCAAAATCCCTTAAAGTGCTCTGCAAAGCAAAAAGCACTCCCCTTACTGCTTAATTTATATGAACCAAATTATTTGACCAAGATCTTAGAAAGGTTAATACACTGAGGATAAGCCAGATATGCCAGAGCAAAATCTCTGTCACTTATTTGTAAAAGTTTCTTAAAGCTAATTTTGAGCCCCTGGTGCATTTATATAGACTGCTTATGACCTGGGAACACCTGCAGAGTACTAGACTAATAATAAGTGTTTAAATTAAAGGAACTAAAATTGTTTCCCTTCAATATCCCTTTGTTGCATTTATGTTCCTGTCTTCAGCTCAAGACTCAGACCTTTTCTTATTCAGCTAGATCTTGAATCACTGATTCAGTTTTTTCTTTGATGAGACTCTCATCTTGCTCAGCAGGCCTTGTTAAGGCCCTTACTTTGGTGCAGTCTCTGTGGAATATCAAGCTTGCTTGTGCCAGATGAAAACCTACTGTAGTCCCTTTGGGAAGTCATTTATACCATACTGTCTTCACAAAACCTGCAATATTTCAAAGAAGTGTTAGAAAGTTGAGAGCAGTAAAAGAAAAAAATATTTGAATCAACACCTTTTTATCCACCTTAAGTCACAGTAAGTATACAGTTTTGCTGAAATCTTACAGTGGTCTTGATATTTCACCCTGACAAATAAAACCAAAAGATAACATTTGGACTTCTCCTTAACTTCATGTCTCTTATGGCATACCTGGTCCACCCAGTTAACTATTCAAGTTGCTATGACTAAGTTGACAATGATCCCCTGAACCAGGTGCATGTACAGGTGCAACCCACATTTTTTTTCTTCTGATTCCATATTGACGCAGGACTCAAGTGCAGACCAATTCTCAGCCCCTGGGTCCTGGCTTCTGCAGGAAGGGGGAGTAATTGAACTGGAGAGGAGCCACAAAATGATCTGAAGAAACCCTTGATTTGTACAATCAAGGTATTTCTACCACCCCTCCTTCCACAATATTCACTGTGGAAGGTCTTCAGAGAAGAGTAAAGCATAATCTATTTCAAACAATCATATGCCAGGCGGATCTCTACTAGAGACACATGTGCTTACATACATACAGACACACATACAGCCTTCAAATGTGAACCTGAGGGCAAAAAAGTATCTAGCCTTACATTTCCTTTGATTAGACCCAGTTAAGTTGAAGCACACTTGCTTTGATAGGCTCTCTGATGCATTTTCAGGACAAAAATACCTTCTGTTATCCCTTGATCGGAAAGAGCCTGTTCGAACATGAGGACTTAGACCACCAGGACAACAGCTACTACCCAACCTTCCTCAATACGCTA
>JAOXXN010000001.1:32519270-32530834 GCA_026770055.1 Myrmophylax atrothorax | reverse complement strand
CTCACTCTAGATTCACTCTTTAGAGATGTACAATTGCTAAAAGGAGTTAGACTTGCAGAACTAAAAGAATTCCTCCCCAGCAGAGAAAAATATGTGCTTGAAGGGTCCAACTGGTCTCATCATAAATTATGTATGTATCCTAGTGATGCCTAATACCAGAAATACTTATTTCTCTACTGTTTAATATTGTTACTATTTCAGAGGTAGCTGTCAGAACCTAAATAAGATAAAATGTAACTTAAGTTTCCCATACACTTTGTTCCTCAGTTTTATTGCTGTAGCTAAAGAAGAACTCCAGGCAAAATGAAAAAAACACACATAATTTCCCAAACAATTTTTGAGCACTGGGTCTTCAGAGATCCTCCAAGACATCTGCTGTTCATATTTTTTTCCTCTCCAGAGAGGCATCTAGCTGTTATTTCTATAAATTAGGCCATTTCTTCTTTAGTTAATTTCCTTCCTCCTTACTTATCCTGAAAATTTGGATTTTTCTTCCACATTACATGCTTCTCTCTCCTGCCCTATGCCATGAGCAGCAGTTCCTTCATAATTTCATGACTTTTGTATCTAGAACACTGTCTTCTCTCTTCATTTTCTGGAGCATTCCATACTTATCAGCTGCAGCCTTATGAGAGAAATAAAACACCAGTATTCCTCCCATCTTCTCTCTTCCCATGTCTACTCTCTTTTCATGTGAACAGCAGCTCCCTCTGTTAAAAGGCTTCCATTAGGAACAGAGTTTCAGTTTCAAGAAAGTGATCAATATACCTCTGCCTTCAGTAGTTCAATAACATAAGCAGATGTGTCCTGACTGATGCTATGAAGTGCATCACAAAGATCAACTCCTGAGTAATCCATGGACCACTGTGGGATATATAGCACATTTTTCCTCCTCAAGTGTTAACAGATGGTCAACATGAAGAGTGCCATTAAAGGATTCAAGTATACAACCTCCTGTCTGATTACCTTACTCTTTAGAGTTATACTCAGACTTGATCATGATAGTAACATAAAATGATTTTCAAACAGACACATTCCCACAGACCAAATATTTTAAGTGAAAAAGATGAAGTTGGTTTATTCCCTGGAAAAGGATAATTTGATCGTTATCACTGGAGAAACACAGACAGTAACATACTTGTGATCAACTGGAATTATCTTTACATCACCTGAAGAAGATTTCTAAACAAAAGAAGCAAGTTCCTCACTACAACACTTCCACTTGCAGGACAGTGTGTTCTGCTGCACAGGATTAAAGCATGAGCTGAAACAATAAAAACCCACTCCACAGTACTGCCTCACTCTTTCCAACTCAGAGGAGTAGCTAGAAAAAATGAATGTGGGGCAAAGTACTAGTTTTGATTACAAGTTTTATTCAACACTCAATGCTCCAGTGAAGATGTAATAAATCATATGAAAGAAATTAAGTTCCCAGAGCCACCATGCTGAAGTATATTAAGCTAGATGTGATTCTGAAAAATGTTTGACAGTGCATATCAACTTACTGCAACATTAGATTCTCCAACCTGTTATATTTCCTTAGGTCTGGTTTCTTGGAAGAAAATTGTGTCAGGAATACAGGATGCTTTTCATATCATTATGAAACAACAAAGTATATATATGCAATGGTAAAAACCAACAAAAACCAAACAAACAAAAAAGAAAACCAACAAAAAACCCTCTCAAGCAGCAAGCTTCTAGGGAATTCTGCAGATGAGCATTTACTCTAAAACTAGAAATAAATTCATGTGTTACGTTAGCTCTGCTGTTGAAGGTAAACCTAAACATCAGGACGGTTCTCAAAGTAGTTAGAATCCTTTCAATCTCACTCCCATGTTCAAGAATAGTAATGAGAACACATTTCTTGGCTAACTCTTTTAGGCCACACCATTGATGTCCTCAGAATGAAGATTTTATGTCCTGCCGCACAGTATGCAGTTCCTCCTATGTCAAACTACAACATAAAATCCTTCAGCCTTCACACACAAACAGAAAACACAATACAGATTACCGTACTGCAACAAACTATATAAATTATCAAAATAAAATATATCACTAAGAAAAGAATACACTGAAAAATTAATCCAAATCAAAGCGAGCTCTAACAAATATATCCAGACAACAAACACAAGTGTTACAAAAACAGTCTTTCAGCTATTTACCCAATCTTTGAGCATTTTTATACTTTGAACATTGATCAATGACTTAGGAACAAATGTTATATTTCAGATATAATTTGGTTCTCTTTATGACTGTTAAGACAACAGATGGAGGAGAAAAAAGGGAACAAGAATTATTAGGCTACCACTAGGGTACTTATGGATATGGAACACTAAAATAGTTCCTCTGTGAAAACATATATACTTCATTACCTGCAAATACTGTTGCTCTTATTCCTTCACTAGTGACAGAGTATGATGATCTCCACCATAATCTGACTTACTGTGAACAGTCTCACCATAATCATACCCATTCTACCTCTTCTATACCTAATGCCTTCTTACTTACAAGAAAACACATGATACCTACAAGACAACAATGTAAAAAACTAGAATAGATAACAGTTCTAGCCTGAACATACAATATAACAGATGCTATAAAGTGTTTTACACTGAAAATCTTGGCTCAGAAAACACATCAAGAACTCTTCCAGATAATAACAGGTCACTATTCATCCAAATAAGGATGATAAATAGATATTACTGAAAAGTACTGATGCCAGGCTCAAACTTCTTTCCAGCAGAGATATTACACTATTTTTTATAGAATGAGAATAAATGAAGATTTAAGGAGATAGCGAGGCATTTTACTAGGTTAACTGCAGAGTTTATTAAAGACCTCTAATCTTCCATATCCCAGTTTGGTTTTTCTAAGACACTGTGACAAAATAGCAAGACAGACTCATGGCTCGGCTCCAACAGCAAGATCAATCAAACTGTTCAGAAAGAATCTGGGAGTGTGACCCTAGCACATACATTAGAATTGCTTTTAATATGTTTTCCTTGGGGTTGGGAAAGGCAAGGCAGAAAGGACATCTATTCCTGTCTCAAATACTGGTTTTCTAATTTATTAGCTAGATGTAGCTTTCAACAGACAGGCTAAATTTTGCATTAGCATTTCTTTCAGATTATCAGTTCAGGAACACGTTTTAAAAGAAGTATTAACTATTCAGGTAATTTCTAAGTGAAAGAGTGCTTTCACATAGCTTTTGTCATTAAAAAAAAAAAAAACAAAAACAAAATAACAAAAAAACCAAAACAAAACAAAAAACACCAAGTGATATTTTGTAAGCCCTCAAGCTGCAGGAAGTCAGTTCTTAATATATGCTATTCCCCTGGGAATTCAGGGGCTGAGGAAGAAAAATAGAGTATCTGAAATAGTTTAGGTCTTTTGCCTGATGAGAATTTCTGAGCAGGGAAGTCACTACTTTTCAATAAATGTTTAAAAAGACACATTGGATTCTATTCCACTGGTGGTATTATTCCATACAATAGAATTTCCCATCTCAGCATACAGTATATTATTACTATTTATAATAGTAATAGTGGTCATACTGTAACACAATAATACATATTCATATTCTGACAGAATATGCTGGAAATTACAGCAGTTTACAAATAGCCTGCAAATTCTGGCAATGTGGAGAAGAACACATTCTGGCAAGACAGTGTTCTCTCCCATTTTCATTTTTATTAGCAAAGATCATAAAACATCCTGCTCATTAAAATGTGAATAACTTCCACCGGGAGTGCAGTTTTCTGAAAGTATTTTCCTACAGCTGGTGGCAAGACAGATCTGCTGGCTAACCAGAGCACTAATAGGACATTATGAAACCCACAATACAACATGAAGCTAGTTGTATAATCAGAACAATGATTACCAGCTCTGCTAAAAAATGGTAAGGGCTTAAGAACAACTGAGTAACAAGTAACAAACTGAAGAAGCCATTATTGTCAGACTGAGGTCCACAACTGAACTTTTATACAAGATATTATTGCTTCCATTGCAAGGAAGTTAATAGACCCATGACAGAGGCAGAAGTAGATAAAATGAGCCATAAATCACAAGTATAACAAATGCCATCTTTAACTGCAGCACAAGACTCCAGTGTGGATTACCATGTCTTAGTTCTCAGAGTTGCTCCTGTGCTTCTCAAACTTACGTAGCCATGTGATAGATGCCTAGTCTAAGGGGTCTGTGGTACCTCTATCTCAGGGACACCAGTGCACTGATAGACCTTAATTGTCCTGATCTGCCTTACCTGGGACCCCCTACCTACAACCTCTGCCCAAAGGCCTGATTTTGGCCCATGGTCATCTGTTCCCTACCCCAGCAACCCTGCAGGACTGCCGGTCTGCAGCTGTGTTGCAGTGATGCTTCTGCCCAGCCATGGATCTCATAGATCCTGACCTGGTCTCAGTGCAGCCCTGCCACCACTGAAAGTTCAGACAATCACCTAGTTTCAAGTTAACCTGCTGCCCCAGGCCAGTTCAGCCACTTCAGTCATGCAGAGGATTCGAGTTAAGGCTGATGCTTGGAGGGTAGTCTGACATTGTTGCAGGCCCTCTACAGATAGGACCCTCATACAATCCTAGATATTCTTCTCAGGCAACTCCTCCTCCTGTGTCTAGCTTCAGCAATTTGGGTAAGTTGATTAATAAATGTCCTAGGTGGAGAATCTAGCCTTTTCCTCCAAACACTCCTCTAAGCAGTTTGTGCTGACAGATAGATTACATTATAAATCACCAAGACATTTGTAAATAGTCATTAGAAAGAGGGTTTGTATGCAGTTAAAATAATCAATAGCAATGAACTCTGCCTGTGCTGTGTGGTCACCAAGGACCACAACCAGAGCTGAGCAGAGCAGTGGCTCAGGAGTCTCACACATTCAAATGAAGGTGCTACTGCAAAGACCCACAGTGGAGCCTCCCATTACCATCTAGCCAGCAATCAGCCATTCAACAGATTTGACTCCCCATGAGAGCACTACTCTATGTTAAGATAAAGCTTGTCTTTCTAAAAAACACTCTCCATGACTCTCTGTAACAACTGTATGAAGAAAAAATAAAAGACTTTGACCCAGAAACACATATTGGAGCAATACTGATTTGCATAGGTGTAGCAGCACTTCCATGTATTCACTACTTTGCTATACTGGCCTATTCAGTATTTTGGCTATTTCAGTTATTTCAGACAAAAAAGTGTGAAAGTAGATATAAGTTAAAATTTCTGTCCTGTTACCAAGGCATGGGACACCAGAAACATGCAGTGTTACCCCAACACTCCTATTTGCAGCAAATTTTCAGGCAGCTCTGTCTCACTGGTATCTAGCTCCACATACAAACAAAACCCCTTACACTTCGGTGTAAATTCTCCACAATTTCAACCTAGAACAGCACTGGAAAATTCAAAGTTCTGCATATAATCTATCAGTTAAACCTCATATCTCACATTTAATAGTAAGATGTAATGCATAATTTTTAAGCCTAATTTATTTATGTCAAAGGACAACTAATGGTCTCCGATGGGCAGGATAGGGAACAAACTGGCATTTTTACACTACATTGAAATATTTAACATTAAAATTGCTTACAAATCAGCATTAAATTGAAAATTATATTCATTATCTACTATTGTGATTTGTATATATAAAGCCCCAAAAGAAGTACTAACAAAAATCACATTATCTATAACCTTACTGAAGGCATATGAACATTCTTAAGAATCTGTCAAGTCTCTAATTAAATGTAGGTTTTCTTGGAAGCAGGTTAAAGATTCTGTTCAAAGTACTTCTATGAGCGGATGATTGTAGACTACTTTAATAAACCAGACAAGCTGATGGATTAAAAACCAATGCCATATTTTTCAACTGGAAACATCCTGAAGTTAAAATACCCTTTTTACATCATACTGAACATTATTACATTGTAAATCTAGAAATAAATAATGGAGCTGCACAAGCAAGGGCTGGGGAACATAAAATTGATTGAATGCATTATTTTAAGTAATTTGGTGATACTGTGGTTGGTTTTGTCGTCTGGAATGATGGAACTGGGTAATCAAATTTAGTGCTATATTGTGGTTTGTGACAACAACATATAATCCCCTTAACAAGCTCCATCTTGAAACCCATTTACCTCTCCTTGGATTGTTTTCACTATTCTGTTAGAAATATTATTTCCAGTCAGCAATAAACCACTGTGTATAAGGTTTGTATTTATCTTGTCCTTTGAACTTCTTCACTCCTTCTGTTTAGCCTCATAAGATCATACATAATCAGCAATCAAACATCATTTTACTGAACAAGTCAAATGTTTACGTTGCTCAGCTGTACTATTCTGGTGAAGTTGTAACACCTTCAGAATATAAATCTCCAAATCACCTTCCTTGTGTCTTCAAACAAGGTGGCATAACCATATATCAGCTCATTTCCTCTCCCAGTTCTGCCAACATTATATTAAAGCATTCTTCTGCTGCAGGGTTTTTGACAGAAATGGGTTAGATAACATACACACCAATCTGAGTCCATCTCAACTGCAGCCAAAATGGCAGGTATAATAATAGCTTTGGGTATAACGTTGGGGTTTTTTTTTCCTAGAAAGTAAAATCTCCACCCTCTCTATGACTTTTAGTAGCTCTTCTTTGCCTCTCTTCCATCTTCAAGCCATCTTTATAAAAGAGTTTCAGCTGAAGTCTTATCCCACTCTGTACAGTATCACTAGCTCTACCTGCTGGTGCCAAATTTGCAATTTTATGTACCAGGGAAGGAGTGGCTAGTACCTTGACCTTTCTGTGTGCTTATACTTCACAGTTGTTATCTTCTTTTTTATTTTTCATTTCTTTTAGCTGTTCTTCCACAGCACAACGTTATAATTGAATTGAACGGGTATTCATTCCGTATTAAGATCGTATCACATTGCCAGTGAACAACAGCCTGAGTTATCCATATTCTATTTGTACTTGGCAGTTAAAGTACTACAAGTTTTAATGTTCTTTGAAGAGTGTTTTACCTTTTGAGTTACTTTAATCTCAGACTACTTTTGATAAATGGGCTGTGTTTTCAGTAATCCACTTTTTGTTCTTTGCCAGCACTTTGCTGACTCCTAATTCCATTTTTGCTAGTTCTGTAGCCCTCTCGTTCATTATCCCTTCCACCTCCATCCCACTCCTTCTTCTGCTTGGGATGAAAGTCAGTTTTAGAACTTTGAAGTACATGCCTCTTAAACATCAAATTTCTTGAGTTGTGCAATCAGCATGACCTCATTAAGTATTTCCCTTAAATTTCTCAAAATTTGGTTCTTTTCAAATAAATCAGTTGAAGTGAAAGTTAAGTTGAACTGATGTGTGACTCCTTAATTTAACAGGCTCAGACCTTTTTTAATTTTTTTTTCAGTACTTAAAAACCAAACATTAAAGTTTTTCTGAAAAGTAATTATTTAGTAAAAAAGTCAGACTGCTATCACATCCAGAAATAACTGAACTTTATGCTGACCTTAACACATTAGTTGAGAAAATTACAAGCCCAGAAGTGACCAGACTTTTTCAGCAAAAAAGTAAAATTCTTTTAAGCTAACAACCTAATTATGCAGTAGAGACTGCAAGAGTCTTATCAGATATGACATGCTACAGTTAAAATAAGGTGTTGCAAAAGACCTTATATAAAGATAGAATGAAACTAAAAGTCTAAAAAAGAAAATAAATCTTTAAAAGAAATTTCAATTTCAAAGAACACTGATAGTAAAATTACTTTTACAGGCAGTAATCTTACCTAATTTATCTCAATTGGCAAATGAGTTTCAAGACAGCAGTCATATATGGCTGCACCATCTTCTCTTTAGATAAAGTAAAATAGTATTAAACAATAATTCATTACTCAATCCTTTCTTCAAGGAATTGACTATTTTATACCAAATACTATAGTTCTCAATAAGGTTTTCATTATAGTTATGGGAAATTTTAACTTCACACATTGATACCATTAGCAGAGAAATTTCTCACAGCATCTTTCTAAAAGTCTCTGTCCATAATAAAATTTGGTCCCAGGAATATGTAGGATGTCCTATATATTCTATCTGGGATCTTCCTTTAAAAAACAAATCAACATAAAAACAAAGAAACAAAACAAAAACAAACAAACAAACAACACCAAAACCTTAAAATCCAACTCTACACAAAAATCAAAGGGAATTCAAACTAAGTCACCATTAAGATGAATTCATTAAGAAACTACCCCAACCAACAACCAGCACTTGTGTTCCAGAGAATTATCTCTCACTCCTATAAAATATCTCATTTTCACAAGCTCTGGAACTATCAGATGCTGTTTGGAAGACACTGATGCCAGTCAGCATGATTCTCACTAAAAGGTGGGGAGATATCATCACACAAATCCTGAAATAACTAGTGGAATGAACATCTTTGAATCATTTCACCCCATTGCCAGCTTTAGAACTGGAAGGTTCCACATGTCACTCAAGTCTTCATTTCAAAAAAACACTTTTCTCAGTAAACTGTCCCATGTCTATGACAGTTCTAATTGTTGTTGCAGAAGGGAAAATCTTGATATATTTTCTTTTGTCTTTATTTCTTGCCTGTTTCTGTTTTGACAGCTCCTCCTCCTCTGTTTGCAGTATATCTGTCTCTTCCTCTGCTCTTAGTTTCTACTTCAACTTTGTCATCATGGCCAAGTATTTCTACACATTACATTTCCAGTTCAAAAATCTGTTATCTTATGATCTTTTCTATTGGAGACAGGTACAAATATTTGAGAGGTACCCAAAACTTCACTCTGTTTTCATCCTACCCTATAAACCACAGCAACATTTTAGTTGTATTTTAGGCCTTCATCATCTCCTTTTGGGGAGTGGGAATGTGGAAAGCTTTGTGGAAAAAATAAACATTTCCTAGGATATTAGACCAAGTATGTCCCATAGTTTTGGCATCCAAAAATTCAAGACAACCTTCTTCAAAGCATCCAAAATAAACTCCTTCATCTGCTGCCTTCTCTCATTTTGTCTTCTCAGTTCAAACAAATTTTTTTTGCTGCCATCAAAAGTAACTTAGAACCAAAATATTCCAAGGAATCTTATACAGATTCCTGCCAGCATGCAGAAGGATCAAAATGTCCAGAAATTCTTTTTAATCAGGACATACAGGATCCCAATAGGGTCCTTTTTATCAGGATTAGATGCTGAAAATTCATACTGCTATTACTGCTCATATTAATTTAGGCAGAATAAAGGTTTGGCAGCCAATGGATCAACCTGTTTAACTGCCAAAGTACAAAATATCCTCATCTGTTAGCATGCGGAGTATTAAAATATCCATAATTTTTCTAGTTTTCTACAGAAAATCATTCCTGCAGAACTTTCTCTGGATTTTCCAGACAGAAATATGGGAAAAAGCAATTAACATGTAGATTATAATGTCCTTGGGAGAGCTCTGGTGCTTGCACAGTACCAGGCATTAGTGTTTCAGGATTCCATAACTTTTAAAGGATGTGCTAGTTTGGACATTTGTATAAGTTTACAGGTGTAGTGGGTTGAACCTGGCTAGATGTCAGGCACCCACCAAACAACCTTTTCACAACAGCACTCTGTTGTTTCCACTCATCTATAAGGAAAGGTAAGAAAAAATAAAGAAGAGGAGCAATGAGTTGACCAAAATTGTGTGATGAGCCTGGAATACAATCAAAATGGTCCAAGTCCCTTCCCAATCCTTTCTTCTCAACTTCACATCATATCTGGTTTGATAAATTACCAACTAAACTGAACATCAGGTCAAGATTACAGCAAAAATTTTCATAAATTAAACATATTCATCAATCAAAGTAAAAATGCTACAGCTTTAGCCAGTTCGGGCTAGCTATTTCGTGACAGTTGCATGTTTATAAAGTACCTCTCAGTTTTTGAAACTGATGAGCATGAGCCAATATTACAGTAAAGGATGCTCAATTAACTTACTAAAACATTACAACTGTACTTGCAAGTTAACCTGAAAACTTTAGAATCTGTTTAGATGAGACTTAATATTCAGCAACATAAAAAAAAATTAAAAAGTGTTCCAGCTTTTAGCATCTTGCAGCCTTTTATCTACCCAACTTGTTTCTATTCATGTAACTTGATGAATTTGCTCCTGTATAGTTCATAGCAATATTCATTAGACATGCAAATTTTTCTAAAGCCTTTTTGCCACATAAAGATGGATAAGTTGCTTTAACAAAAGCAAAGTAATATTAAGCAAGAAGAGACAGCAATGAAAACTACAAAAATGAAATACAGCTAAGAAAAAAAGATCTGCATAAATTAGCTGAAAATACCTTTAAAATACTAGCAGGTTTCTAGTGAGTTTTAAAAACTTTTCTTTCAGCTAGTTTTAAGAATTTTAGGTACAGTCCAAAAGACTTTCAGTCTTTCATCCTACTCTTGTACACTCAAAACACCCATCATTATGTCCTACCCTTAGATTAATATATTGTCTTTATAAAATTTCCTTCTGTTATTGCATGTAAATAAGTCAGACCCCTTGATTAATTATCAAGGGTTAATTAGGACAGTCATGTGGAGGACAAAGAAATAGGAGAAAGCTTGTCAAATAAAACCAGGTTTTTTGGATAATATTCTATTTAACATCCCTTATTAACAAAACCTTGCATTGGCTTGAATGTCACAGCTGATGTTACAAAAGTATATCAGTTATTCTAGCTTGATCCTAGAATCTTTATACAGCTATTAATAATTGGAAATTAAACCCCAAGGACTTCCTCGATTAGGTCCCTCTTGCCATGACCTTTCTGAGACTGAGGAACCATTAAGAAGACATATATTAAGCTGAAAACTCAGCTAATAGAGAAACAGAAAGAACAAGGATCATGAAAAACTTCTAAGTAGTAACATGCAGTTGTGAGCTTATCTTGTGTTATTATTTCTAATTACTTTCAACAAAATTATGACTTTCACAGTTTAATAGAATGCAGTGCAAAACTGCATGCAGAAGCAAACTAACTTTGACAAATGCATAATAGAGAAATAAAAATGCTAGGAGTTGGTAAAAAAAGAGTGTAAGACAACAATTTATTAAACATTGGTTTTAGTACTTATTTATAAAATTAAACCCAAAGTTGCTCTGGCCGCAGAAGGCAAGGGTAACCCACGTTCTTATTAACACATCCCTTGGGGTGGATTAGTGTGAACGGACAGTGAATGATCAGTGTTTGTAAATATATATATGTAGGGTTTATTTTAGAACAATTTGGAAGCAAAGCAAAACAGCTATGTAGCCTTTTCACTTGTTATTATCTATAGTAATAATATAGCAGTATAAAAGCATAAACCTAATACTTGAGAAAATGTGTAAGGGAAAGAAAGAGAAAGAAAGGATAAAAGTAGGAAGAGATATAGTCACCACCCAGTGGATCCAGCAATGAGACTTTGTAGTTGCAATTTCAGTGTCCTATATCAAAAATATATCCTGCGTGGCCAGCAGGCCCAGGGCAGTGATCCTTCCCCTATACTCTGCATTGGTGAGGCCACACCTTGAGTATTGTGTTCAGTTCTGGGCCCCTC
>JAOXXN010000001.1:32501529-32519170 GCA_026770055.1 Myrmophylax atrothorax | reverse complement strand
CATGGGAGACCCTACCGGCGGCACAAACCACCGCCAGCTTAGCTCTCAACCTCATGAGGGCACGCAAGCTTCTCCCCCGCGACAAGGGGGTTTCCCCGGAGAAGAATTATAACATAGCATCATAGCTTTAACCTAATTGAACATTTCTACTGGTGAGTAATGAGCTCTTTGCTATAGGTAAGGTACAATTTCATGATTCCTTTTTTCGGCTCTTTAGCACAATAAAAGTAGACTGATGAGTTGAACCCCCCTTGATCTGGAAACACCCTTCCACCCCTACAATGGAACGAAGCTGCAGTCCTCCTGACATCCCTTCCTGTCTGTGCACCCCAGCTTCTTCCCTTGAAGACCAAAGCACGCTGAGGAACATGCAGTATGAATTCTCCTCCCAGTCTGAAGTCACAATATGATCAAGGTGTGCAATTGGAACTGGAAAGCACCTGAGGGGTTCAGTTGAGAAATGTCTCAATACACTTAGCATTTCTGAGTAGCTGATAAGAGGAAGAAAATGAGAAATGGGACATTGTCACACATCTACTACCTGCAAGGTAAATAATAAGTGACAAAGAATGTTGGGGTCTTTTCCCCTCATCTCCCCAGCATGGTTTGGGAAGGATCTTGAGGCAACCTACTGTCATGAAACCTTTTTTCAGAGCCCTAGTGTGCACACCTCTAAAGCACATAAAGTATAATCTCTTGGAGGACTGCTGGGGACCTTAATCAACATATGTGTATAGCTGCACTTTCCGTTTTTTAATGAAAAGTGGAAAAAAATTGAGAAGATTCACTGCCTTGCCTGTGAATCACTTCTAGGTTGCCAAAGCAAGTACTTCACAATGGTTTTAATGAGTTTGTCAATGAGTTTGTGGACTGTATTTTGCCCTACTTTGTTGGTGTTAAGCATGCTTTTAGGACACTTTTCTGATACTATTTTGATGATTACAAATCAGGCATGATTTGCTGAATAGCCTAATTAGACCAAATGCATGCATTTAACATTGTACTTTGCTCAACTATACAACGTTGTGAAAGCTGGAAAAGCTCTATGATTAATATGGTCAATCTATTAACAAAAGCTAGATCCCAGGAAACAAAAAAACAACAGGTTTTTTTTAAGGAAATGAAAAATGATTGCAAAAGGAAAGAACATATCTCTATGTTTAAACATCAGCAGAGTTATTAAATCCCCAAAAGCTGTTGCTAGCTTTAATCCCATGGAGACAAATTCATATCTGCATTGCTGTATGTTTCTTGATAATCTGACAGACCCTGTAAAATAGCCTGGTGTAGCTGGACTCATACATACATGAAATAAGTGCTGCAGATATTAGGATTTCCTTGGCTTCAAATGGTTGCCTTGGACACAAAGAGACACAGACTTAAAAATAGAGCAGTCTCTACATGTGGATTAGATAGTCAGCATTCTTTGAGCCAGACAAATGAAGATAAATCAAAGCTCAGAATGGCTGGGAAGAAGCTTTCTTGCTGTTTCGTCTGATTGTTAAATTAAATCAATTGGGTTTGAGAGAATATTGCAGTCACAGGGAGCTACACCAGTACTTCTCTAATGGAAATATATTCTTTCATCTATAGATTAGTTCAGCCAATAAAGGCATTGCACAGTTAACATTTCATTTTTGATACAGTCAGCTTATCAAGATCAGTTACTGCATGAGGAGGCCATTAAAAAAAAATCTTGATCTAGAGAGATTTTGACAGCCTGTCATGCAGCCCATTACAACTTCTCTTCCCAAACATCAAATTAACTTCTAAAGGATATAAATTAAAACATGTATCCTTCCATGACAGTAATTAACCACTGTTATGAATATCAAGAAAGGAGGAGGTACCTATCAACTTTTTGTCTCTTTGTCTAAAGTCCTGAAAAGATAATCCAGTCATGAGGCCTCATATCTGTTTTTCATATCTTGGTCAGTCTTACCCTGTAATAACTAAGCACATATTGCTAGACTAAACTGTGCCACAGAATTCATGACATATTTGTCTGACCTGAGCATAGTCAATGTTCATATTATGAATGTGTCCATCATCTATTATGCACTTCCTAAAGAATGACTGTATTGCTTAGATTAAAGGAATAGTTAAAAACCATCATTAATAGCAATGTGAATAACTTAAAAGAGAAAAAAAACAGAATTATAAGTGTTACCATGAGATGTGAATGATTTTCCCATAGTATGCTTATAGCCAAGTTGATAAGATAGAAACTCAATAAACAGACTATAAAGGGTGTGAAAAATCAGATGGACCACTGGGCTCACATGACTGTCATCAGTGGTAAACATTACAACTGGAAGCCCATTACTAGTGTCATTCCTCAGGGATCAATCACTCAATCTGATATTGCTTCACATCTTCATTAATGACCTCAGTGATTGATGTGGCTTTCTCAGAAAGCCACATCAACTGATGGGGTTAATAAACATGCTGAAGGACTCGGCTGCTACTTTTTTGCCCATCAGTAGCTACATAAGAATATTTTTTTTTGCTGGTGAATTAAAAACCAAAACAATACCAACATTTTATTTTTAATAACAAATATTTGGACCTATCACTTTTTCTCATCCAAGATAAGCTTGTATTTATCTGATTCTCTGATTCACACATTCCTAGTCAATTTGGGATTGAAAGCACAATTTCATTCATGTTAAGGATGTATATAAGAAAAAAAAAAACAAAAAAACCCTAGCAAATGATAACAAACAAGATACTGATTCTGACTCTGCAATTGAAACAATCTTTATTCTAGACTGGAATACCACATAGGTGTCCACCTCTGCTAACTCAATTGAGTCTTCTTCTGACTGCAGACAAACTGTTCAAATCTAAATGAATCATTAGATATATACTGTGCTTTAAGCATGATTTTAAAATGTTGCCTATATTTGGTCTACCACTTGAAAAGTCAAGAACTGAAAACTGAGAAACACTGCCTGTGGAAAGGACTGCTCTCTGCTCTTGCAATCACACTTAAAAGATTTTTATGTAAGAAGAAAGAAATTGATCAGATAAATATGGCAAACCAGAGCTTTATGAGTCTTTTTCAGCTAGCTCACTGATTAGTCAAATCATTCCCCCCATGACCTCTTTCACATTCCCTTTTTGTAATTGCATGTATAATGAATGAGAGGCCTCTGCTGCTAATACTTTTTCCATGACCACATAAGAATGTCTAAACTGATGAGAAATCTTCCATCATACACCTTAAGAAATGCTTTACCACTTGAAGCACTTGGAGTCTGGATTTTCATTTGGACTGCTTTGACATTTTCTTAGTTAATCCTGAAACACCTCGATTTCCACTTCGCTTGCACATTCAAAAAAAAAATCAGTAGGTTCTAAAGACATCTAAACTTTGGATTGATTAACTTGCATGAACTTTGGAAAATTTTGAGATTCATCCATCAGTGATTATAATGTACTTCACACAGAGGCAAACACCATTACAGAGCATACATTGACATTTGCAATCGTAAAGTGTTTCAACTGTAAGAGCTGACATTTACACAAGTATCCCTCAAATTCTGACTTTCAGTACAGTTTGTATATTAGGGTAATAGTAAGCCTTTAATGTTAATCATATTTACTAGGGACAAATTATACAAAGGATAAAGTTCTCTATAGTTCTGCTGTACACACTGTTATAAATGTCCGACTTCCTAAAGAATTGGTAAGTATGACAGGACAATGGCAGGAAAAAGGCACAAAACCACGTAGAGAATGAGTTATGGAAGAGTAGTCAACTGCACAGCAATTCTCCTGGAAGAGAGAAATAAATGTTATGAAGAGAGGGAATGGTGTAAGTTAGGACAGGAAAAGCTACAGGGAAAGGAATGAAAAGGCAGAAATATGACTTTTCAAGGGAAATGAAAGCAAGAAATTATGAAAGAACTGAAGTAAAGAAGAATTACTTTGTGGAGATAAGGAAAGAAACCAGAGAAACACAGAGCAGAACTTTTACTTTGTAATATGCATCAGTGATGGATTTCAGTAGTTTTTCATTCACTCTTTCCACATGGTATTCTGATTATATGCTTCTCTTATGTTAAATATAACCATATTTAAATTTAGCCATGTAATGCCAGCAGCTTGAAGCAGGAACCCTTTACAAAGACCAGACAATGTCTGGGCTTTATTTCCACACTCTACCAATGGCAGACTGTATGAATTAAATACCAGAAAGTGACTAATTCTCCCTTCAGCTTCCTGTTCCACTGTTTATAGTGTGTACAGCTCATGTCTTCCTCTGCTCATTTACTTTATCCAGCACATTCCATATGGAAGCCTAGATTTCATACTTTCATGTAATACAAGAAACATAAAGAAAAGCCATTTTACACTGTGTATGATGTGCTTCTTCATTAGCACAGCAAACAGATGAGATGTTAATTTCTGCATTCATCTGAATGACCTAAATTGAAAAATCTGCTCAGCCAATCAACAGAAGTAGAAAATAATTGTTTAAGTGTAAGAAGACTAAAGAAGAATACATGAAAAAGACTGGCTTACATGGATTCAAACAGCACCATGGAATCAGTTCAGAGAATTAGGGGATAGCTTCAGCTTTTATTACCCTACATAAAGAAATTGTGTCTTCAAGCATGGCTTTAAGGTTTTAGACAAACCTGTACACTTGGCTGGTCTGCAATGTACCCTTCCCATAAAACTCTTAGTTACTAATTGTTGAAAGATTTCTCTTCCCTTTAGTTTAGCTCTAGGTGCTGCCATTATGTATTTAATGCTTCCTCTCAGGCACCAAGTTATTGTCTCCAGACAAAGAAATCTCAGGCAGGGATTTTATTCCCAGTGTAGGAAGAACTGCAAAAAGCACACGGCATTTTAAGCTGTGTTCACCACCAACAAAAACCTAGACAATCAATATACAGTTGTTATGAACAAACAGGATTCTATGGTCTGTAAAGCAGTGTCAGAACAGCTACTGTGAACTATAAAGTAGGTGTAACTTTATAATCTTTATAAAAGCATGATATGGAAAGGTTCTTCTGGTCACAAAGCCAAATGAGACTGTACAGTCACAAATATCCCTCAGCTTGAAGGCAGATCTAGAAATCCCACAATAATGGCAACTCTTTTCTTTATAGCACATTTTTTATTCCCTCCATCATGAAGCATTATGAGTATTATGTCTAGGACAACAACCAATACTTTTTCCATTCACAGCTTCTCTCAGTCAGCAGTGACTCATCCATACTTGATTGACAGAGAAGAATTGTACTGTGCCTTGCATACCTGATGTAAGTATAGCCTCAATGTTCCCACTAGTTTTCCCATGGTGAAGAAAAGATCTAAGAAAAATTTATGGACAGAGTCTTTAGAAGGAATAATTGGCAAACTGAATTGCTTATTACAACACAAAAGGTGGGAGATGCAAAAACAAAGTGATTCTGTCTTTTCCTTCTAACATTTACAGGCAAATCAACAAATCTTGGAAAGGCTCTTGGAGTCTGTTAGCTTAACAAAATTATAGAATAATAGGCGTAGAAAGGACCATGCTGACATGCACTTGATCCATTAAAAACTGAAATTAAACCACTGGTGTGCACAGCTGAATTATATCAGAAAAAGTCAAGTGCATTCAAGATTCAAAACTACGTGGGAAATCTAGAAAATATTTCAAATTTCCATGTTAGGATCAAAACTCTCTCTTTCATTTTTATTATTATTATTGTTATCCTTTATTGCCACTCTTACATTTTACTCTTGAATTATTAAACTGTTCTTATCTTAAGCCACAAGTTTCTGATTCTCCTCCCTATCTCACCTAAGGGAAGCAGGGAGAGTGGGAGAGCAGCTTCATGGTACTTCCTTGTTGGCAGAACTTAAAAGCAAAGAAAGAAAGAGAGGCAAGGAGAGGCGAAGCAAGGTGATGTGAGGCAAGACAAGTTGAGGCAAGGCAAAGTAAGTGAAGAAGCCAAGGGGACAGCAACTTTACCACACAATTGTTCTCTAGAGAAAACAAACTCCCCGAAACAACATCATCACACTTACTTTAGAGGCTTTCTGAAAGTATACACAAATTTTGAGATGAAAATACACATGATTAGAATAATCATACTTATCTGCAGAGAATCTGAGTAGAGAATGAGCAGAAAAGAAGCAGTATTTGATACTGTACTTGGGCTCTGCCTTTAAACTGTGGGTTGGATAGGTCTGTCAGTTTTGGTTATCTGAGAGAAATTAGAGAGCCAAACAATGGTACCTTAGACAGAAAAATTTCTATATAAACAAGAATTATTGGCAAGTATTATAATCAATAACTGATGGACAAAAATAATTTCTGCAAGATGTATACTATAGAACATTGCAACCTTAGACTGACAGATTTTGACCATTCACGTCAATGACATTAAAAACTGCAGGCTGATTTCATAACACACCAAATCTTAAATCGAGTGAGCAGATTAAATCGAGTAAAGCTGTAGAGCCTTACTTCCAACAACTGCATTCTCCTAACATGATGTAGAATTTACCATATGTCATATATCTTCAAGCAAATCACACTGAAGCTCCACCTAAGCCCTTATCCTCTTTATTCAGGGAGTGATTCTTGCTTAATTATATCAGAATATTTAACAGCTTTTGTTAACCTTTGCACTCATCCCAGTAACAGCACTTCATAAATTATATAGAAATAGATTATGGGGTATTATTTGGAGTATATCAGAGTGTCTCCCTTCAAAATATGAGCTGGGTTACGTTTCTCATCCAGTTTTCTGATCACTGTGAATTACTCATGCTACATTTAGAAAATACAGGTTATGTTCCTTTTGTCTCTGAGTACTTGCAACAATCACTTAAGAGGGATGCAAAATATTCATGGAAATGACTACAGAGTAGGAAAAAAACCCAAAATCAACCTAATTACCAACCACTAAATACCTAGTTTGGGTAGGATGCAGTGATCAACTCCTGAGCTCTAGTCCTGTGTCTTTTCCAGGCAGGACAAAAAACACAATCTGCATTCTCCTACATTCCAGCTGAAAGGTCTCTAGTTATTTAATTACTCACTGTATTTCTGCTTCAAGTTCAAGAAATCCTCCTGACTCTTAAGTAGAAAACTGCTCTTTAAAAGACTATTAGAAAGTCAGAGCTTTCAAATGAGAAACGTCAGTTTATCTGAAAAGACACACCAAAAGCCAATTGCCCATTTTCATCAACCAGCTCCCAGCACCCATCAGCCCTTCTGCTCAAGAGCAGGCCGCCACACTCTTTGCAGGCTCCTTTCCTATCAACCATAGCCTGAGTAAGTTTCAGGTAACTTTCTTTTGTACAGTTTATTTGTTTGTTCCAAACTAGTCCTGAAACAGGTGCAGTCAAACAACATGAAGGCATCTATCATTCAAAAACTTTGTGAGGCAATATATATCTGTATTCTGGGCAGAAAAAATACCCCTGAATTTGCACCAGAAATTGAGATCCCTAGCCATTTCCAATACTTCATCTATACAGATACACAAAAGCTATGTGGTAAAACTAATATTGATTCAAGCATTTCACCAAAGATAGAACTACATCTGCACCTGACACAGTACCAGTGGAAGATGCTTTTTAAGCTACTTCACTGGCCATCCCAAAAATTTAAGACTGAGCTGTTAAAAAAATCAAAACACTTTCATTATACAGCAACAGGATTTCAAGTCCTACCTAAATCATGCCTCATTGAAGAAGAACTTAAACCTCTGAGCTGTGGGCAGAAGATCATTAAATGAGACCAAGGCACAGTGGTCTTCAGTTGTGTAGAGAAGCAACACCACCTAGAAACCCCTATTTTCTGGCTCTCCTAGGTGAGCCCGTAACATTTGTAGCTGATACAAACATACAGTAAGAAAAAAGGCACTTAAGGATATGGTAAAGATAGAAATATAAGGAAAATTCATATGGCATGAAAAGTCCTTTCCATCCACTTAGTTTTAATGTGTGCTGAGAAATATGTGTCAAATGTGCTGTCAGACACTTATTTGCCTTATCTTGTCCTGGGGTGCATTAGGCACAACATGACCAGCCAGCTAAGGGAGGTGATTATTCTGCTCTGCTCAGCACTGGTGTGGCCACACCTTGAGTCCTGTGTACAGTTTCGGACACCACAGTATAAGAAAGCTATAAAACCATTAGAGAGCAACCAAAGGAGGGCTATGAAGTTGGTGAAGGGTCTGAAGGGGAAGCCATATGAGGAGCAGCTGAGGGCACTTGGTCTTTTCAGCCTGGAGGAGACTGAGGGGAGACCTCATTGCAGTCCACAACCTCCTTGTGAGGGTAAGAGGAGGGGCAGCCACTCATCTCTTCTCTGTGGTGACCACTGACAGGACCTGAGGAAATGTCCTGAAGTTGTGTCAGCGGAAGCTTAGGTTAGATATTAGGAAAAGATTCTTCACTCAGAGGGTGGCCACTGGAACAGTCTCCCCAGGTAAGTGGTTGTAGCCCCAACCCTGTCTGAGTTCAAGAAGCATTTGGAAAATGCTCTCAGGTAGATGGTGTGATTCTTGCAGCTGTCCTGTGAAGGGCCAGGAGCTGGAATTTCAATGATTCTTGTGGGTCCCTTCCACCTCAGGATATTCTATGATTCTATGATTTTCTCTTAAAAGGAGTTTGAGAAAGCTTTATCTCTGCCTCCAAGACTGGGCATAAGTGAAAAGTTCACAAACCTTTTGGAGCTCAGGATAAGATTTTCTTCATTTTTGTTGGGTTGGGGGTTTTGGGTTTGTTTGTTTGTTTTTTTCAAATAATTTCTATTAGGTAACTTGTAATGCCATATGATTTATTTTCAGTGCTCATCAGCTCAGTATTTATTGTGCTGCTGCTCGTCAGGATGCAGAGTGTCAAATTAACTTATTAAATAAGGAAGATCCAACTAACAGCCATTTTGAGAAATTTGCTATAAACATCTTGTCCCACATCATACTAAATTTTCTTTGACAGAAACAGTATCCAGTCCCACTGGAGCACCATTCTGCTGCTTCAAACTCAAGACCCTCCTTCTGTCTCCTGTTACAACCTGCCCCTGAAAGCAAGGGTAACTGAGGTTCTCGTTAATAGATTTCTTGGAGTGGATTAGAGTTAAACCATGCAGACCAGTGTGTATAGATATATATAGGATTTATTTTACAACAATTTGATTTCAATGAAAAGCAAGTAGGTAGCTGTTTCAGTTACTATCTATAGAAATGCAACAATATAAATGTATAAAGTTATCACTTAAGAAAATATATAAGGAAAAAAAGGAGAAAAAAAGATAAGAGTAGATAGTAGAGAGGAAAGATATCACCACCCACGGATCCAGCAACAAAACTCGATTGTTGTAGCTTGGATGTGTGATTGTCACAGTCTTGATCAGTCAGGGGTAGGAAACGTCCACAAAACAAAGTTCAGTGGGTTAGTATACATTCAGGTTCAAGTGGGAATGCCCAAGTACATGCACTGGGAGCAGAGTTTTACACTCTGTTTCAACACCGTGGATAACACACAGTTCTCTGGTGGCAGAGCCCAGAAATGAGTCTGGGAGCACTTCAGGGGTCTTTGATGGTTTAGGACCCCTTCTAAGACATGACAGCTGTTTCTATATCAGCATAGTTGAGCCAGGAATGCCCTATCAGAAGGGATGAACACCTTAGGCCTACACGTGAATGTCCTCATACCCTCTCCAGAGAGGAGGAAATTTATACCTGGGCCAGTTGTGTAAGGGAGGACATTGGCATGGTAAAAAGCATTATCCCACCTCTGCAGGACATGTTTCTTATTGGCCTTCTCCCTTATCTGGCTCAAAACCCAGTTTGTTGCTAAACAAAGATTGGTTTGTTGTGGTCATCCTCTTATGATGGGTATGTACCCCCACTGGCTTATGAAGATGAAAAGTTTCACCACCACATACAAAAAGGTCTCCTCCTCCCCTTAGGCTGAGGAGCACACACTGGCCTCAACAAAACACCTGCTGCTTTGGCAAATGGCCAGTTGTTGGAGTCATTAACTATTAACATTTCAGTCTCTCACATCTTCCTACAGGCACCTGCTGGTACTGCAAAAGCAATAAAGAGAAGTCTCCTGTACTGAATAAAGAGCCCCAGATGAGAGAAAATTTCTGTATGCTGGAGGAGGAACTATTTTTGCAACACCATGATAGACTATCAAGAAATGTAGGACTGTTTTTTCATGCTTAAGTACGAGTGAACAAAAAAAAAAAAAAAAAATCAACCATAACTTTGACTTTTCAACCCCAAAAAGTCTTCAAATATAACTTCTGTGAATGCCTTCTTAGGTTTTTACATAAAAAATAACCTATTACATGCCACCATATTGTCATTTTTTTAGGTTAATAAACAGAGTTCCTCCACAGTGCTCTGTTTGAGGTCAAAGACTGCCTTAGTTTCCAGTAAATGTAAACCTTTTCTTGCCATCCCTTTCAAGGACCAGGAGAGTTTGCGGCTAGGTTTAATGTTTAATGTTAAGAATGTTAAGAAATTTGGGGCTATACCTGTACAGTTCTTTTGGATTAAGCACATCCATGCCTAAACCTAGGGTTAGGGTTAGGGCTAGGGCTAAGGCTAGGGTTAGGTTTAGGGCTAGGGTTAGGGTTATGGCTAGGGTTAGGGTTAGGGTTGGGGCCTAAGCCTAGGTTGTGTTCTTAACTTTCCAGTGGTCTTCCTTGAACACTCACTCAACCTTCAGAGTGACTCAGTTGAACTACTTAAAAAAGCCAAAACATACAGTTTTGAACGATCAATTTGTTGCTCATAGTCATCCTCAAAATTCAATTTTATAGTCTAGATGCTTATATCCAAACTCGCACACAGGTATTAAAAAGAACATGAGTAGCACCTTGAATGAGCCCTTAGATTGTGGAAGAACATAAGGGCCACACTAGTAGATTTTCCTACGCATCCTTACTTTCAGTCCCCTTTTCTTTTCAACATGCTTTTTCTTTTTTATCTCCGATCCTTATATCTCCATACCCCAAGCCTTCAATCCACTTTTAAATGGGACTGAACAGTCCTGAATTACACTCAGTCCTCAGTCTTTTACGCTCTTCCAGACACCCATGTCTCAGTCAGTTCTCCTCAGATTCATTTCACACATGCTGCCACCTTACACTACTCCTCACCCCTTGTCCACTGCAATCAGGTAACTCCCTCTTCCATTCTGTTGTGGCATAAGATGATCATGAGGTGCACAAAATGCTGTTCTTTTACACCACTTGCAGTAGCTCAAATGTAAACTGTCCAGGAAATCTGGCACACACACACACAAACATGTGCAACACAGGTGGAATCAAAGACTGCAGCCGCTAAACCCATTTTTCTCTGCAGAGCATGTGCAAACAGACTTGCAAGCAGATTTTCTCAGTGACAACAGGAGGCATCTGTGACATACAAATAATGCACCATTCTCTTCCTTTAAATCCTTAAAATTAAATGTTGTCCCTAACTAGCATGAGGTAGAAAAGTTTGCTGTGAGGCAAAACGTCACTTACTTTTTAATGCGAATAAAACACAACTTCCTAATTTTTCTTCAGAGCCAAACCACTGCCTGAACTGCTTTTTTGTAAAGAAAAATTTTTTGATAGATATCTGCTCTTGAAAACTTTACCCTGAATTTAACAATGTTCATCTGAAAACCAGTATATATAAAGAAAAATATTGCATATATGTTTAATTATATTATAACATTAACCCCAAGTCCTTATAACCTTATTTCACCATTTTATTTTTAGTTTTATAATGCAAGATAGTTCCACAGGAACAAATTGCTAGGTAAGGTTAAAATTATCTACAGTTTTCTATGTAAAACTAACTCTGCTTTGTATCTCATCTTGGAAAGTAGTTCAAACAACTAAAGACTTAAACCATAGGAGGGCTTCAAATTCTGAATGAAAATGGAAACTGAGCCTTGTAAAGCTAAATTAGACACATTAAAAAAATATGATGAAAGAGCACTTTCAAATCCAGTTTCTGATTTTGGCTTCCATGTGTTACTCAGCATAAATCAGGTGACTACTTATTTAGGATGACAGATTTTTGGCATGTCTAATTAAGACTTTGACTGCTGGGGTTTTGCTGTCATTTTCTTCAAAGCATTTTACATAGACCCTTGTAGCTCTAGACCTGTGGAGAGTTTCAAATTTTAGAAGTGCTAATATGTTATCACAGCTTATATTTGTATGGGCTAAGATATATTAGCAACAGCACAAAAAAAAAAAAAGCATTTTCTTGTGCAAGACACCTAGGAAAGTATGGAGTTTTTTCTTTATGAGAGTAAATTTATATTTATAATTTTCCTACTAAATAAATATACCCTTACAGTCTTTTGATACAGTTTTACTTGCACAATGCAGGCAAACATAACGGCACACATGCATCTGTACCAACAAGCCATACCCAGTTGCTGATTCTCCAACACAGTGGTCTATATGAGCAGAACATTTTTACTCCATATTCCAGCTGATGTTTTTTCTGGTGAGATATTTTGAAAGAAGTCACAGTCCTAAACATTGCTATGTCAACAAAAATGTCATATTTATATAAATCTGGGCTAAACCAAATGAATCAGCACAAGTTGATAATTCAATACATCCGCTATTGTTGTTCCCATTAGCTAGAACATTCACACAATCCAGTTTAGCCAGGCTTTTTGGAAATCTAAAAGAAACTCCCAAGTAATTCTTTTAATCTGGCTCTTTACATTTAGCTAACCTTGCTATGCCTTGATCTGTCAAAAGCTTTGTGTGCTGGTCCAGTTAGGCAGCTCTTCAAATACAGGTTCAATTTTCTCTTTTTAAGGAATTCTCCTAGGCTTCCTATATTTGTTTTCACTTTCCTTTTCTTAATACCATTTTTATAGTACCATCCAGATGGCAAAAAATGCTCAGTCCTATTTACATATATGCAGTTTCAGACACCAGAGAATTAGAGAGCACATTTCAAGGGAAACAGTGAAGATAAACAGATTTCAGGTGAGTGCAATCAGACAATCTTGCAGGGCTTTTTGTGTTTTATTTTTTTGGTCCTTTTTTGAATTTTTAATATATGAAATAATGATATACAGAATTATAGCATTATGCAAAATAAAAACTCCTCATGCTTAACCTTTTAATCTGGAAACAATGAAAAATACTTTAGCAAAAAAAGAAATATGAAAGCAGTAGGCTAGCACAGATCAGCACATTTCCATTTATATTGATGTCAGATGAGAAACTGGGTTCCCTGCAGAATTTAGACTACAACATTAGGCACCAGGCAGATCCTTTGCTACTGTACACATCACCTGTTTATTCAGCCCCATCCAGCACAGAAGAAATTCCCCAATTTATTGGTGTTTCACTTTGCACTCCCTACGTACTGCAAATTAAAAGAAAAGACAGAAGGCAATGAGGATCCAATATATTCTACTGCCAAAATCAACTTTGGATAACTTTGGGTCTTATAATTAGCCTCTCAGTGCGGAATATTTTAGGAGAACATGGCTCAAATTTATGCCTGGAATAATTCCATTCACTTTCTGAGAGACTAATTTAGCTCTTTTATTGTTTATGCTGTTTCATACATCGCATATAGGTATCAGAATAAGTCAGAAACAGAGACAAAATCATTGACTGCATTTACCTCGATCACTATGTGTGCCCTAATTTAATCACAATCAAAAATGATTGCATGAACTGAATTTATCCAAAATTGTTAGTCTGATTTCAAATCAGCATTGAGAGGAGAGGCAAGCCTACATTATTCTGACCAAACAATATAGCTTGATGGCTCATCTCAGTGTCTAATGAACTAAAGTTTGCATAATGCATGAGTCCAATTTAGGAAAATTGAAACTGCTTTGACTTAAAGATGGCCAGATGTTTACTGAGCATGTGATCAAGGGACAATTTCAGCCAGCGAAATAAGACCAAGACTGAGACAGACAATGGACAAAGAGGAAATTTTTCATTTCCATTTGCAGTGGGGAAGGCCAACAAGGAGCTTGGTGATCCCAATTCTTCAGTTAATAAAAGCAGTAAAATTAAGTAACTAGCATTACTGGGGGGTGGAGTGCTTTTTTATTACAATATAATAATTATACATAATAATTTATTACAATATAATAATCTCTATAAATTGAAATACTAGGCTCATACCTTTCTACAGTTCACAATTTTTACTGCTTTGTCTTTCAACCTCAATCTATAGGCCTTCTAGGAAATGAAAAAACATGCTGTGCACACTGCAGTAAATATCCCTTGGGGAAATATCTACCTGGAAAGTCATTTGAGAGCACAGAGCTGTCAGACTGATATATGGAGTGTATGTAAGCAGATGGCAGTTATTTCTTTGTCTCAGTTAGCTGACACACTTTACCAAGCATGAACTATCAGCCAAAGCTCAGTATCCCTTGAGTTCACTAACTACTGTTTCCAAGAATGATTTTGAGAGGCAAAGTCTAAAAGCAGAGGTAACTTATTGGGAAAAAAATACAGGTAAAAAAAAAAATCACAATCCTGTGCACACGTGTCCTTTTCCTTATCTGAGAGAGGCATAACAAACTTCTAGTCTGTTGAGATAAACATATTCTGGATAAAAATAATTGTGAAATTTAGATTCCAAGCTCCTCCTTTTGAAGGATTTAGTAATCTCTCTTGAGGAAAATGACCAGGAGGTCTGAAATAGCATGGCTGTCCTATGAAATATTCTGAAAATAGTAACCAATCATTTTTATCCTTCCTCCTCTGTTGCAGTTCCCTGTGATGTATCACATTTGTTCGGTTTCTTACACACAATCTTCACAGGACCTTTTGGCTTCATAGAATAATAGTAATGCAGAAGCAGATTACATGACAGTGTGTCTATGTCAACATGATGAACGTCTGCATGACCAAGTGTCTTCTCTATTTTTCCAAATATACCTTCTTTCTAACAGCTGGCCTAAATTCCTTCCTTCAAACTCTGCTTTTTTAAATCTCAAATTGCAACAGGTACAATAACCCTATTATTATGACATATTTTTGTTAAGACCAGAATTTCTAAGGAAGAATACTCGCCAAAAGTTCCAAGAATCATACAGCTTCCTTCTAAATTTTTAGTATCACCTTAATCAAGTATTCACTATCAATACAAGGAAAATATCAGTGGAGCTCAGACTGATGTAACTACTGAACAACCATTGATAATTATTAATATTAAGCTGGGCCTTGTAAGGAAAAGCTTGATAGCCCCATACCTTTGTGAACCTGTTTTAATTTTTTAAATCTGACTTGACAAATAGAGGGCCATGTTCACCAATGTATGAAAACTAGGTATTTAATACCTCCCATGACTAAGTTCCTTAAGTATTTTTGCAAAATATGCCAAAGCAGTTGAGAGAAATTAATCAGGGAAAATCAATCAGGAGAAATCAAATCATTTGTCCCTCCTCCCAAGTCTCCCAAGGAATGCAGTTTCCTAGGTAAGTTCTGAGAACATACAGCTAGCCCTGGAGTAAGCACAGAAAACAGTCAGAAGGGAAGACAGCAGTTTCTCTGGTTTAAGGATCTCAAGATAGCCTTGAGATTTTAATCTCCTAGATCCCTGAATAGTTTCTTTATCTTTATCATTTAAAACTTAATACCTCCCCTCACTTAGTAAAATTATTATATTAGCATGAAAACATCTGTTGCTAGTTTTAATGCAATTACTCTGCTGTAATACCCAAGATGTTTAACTAAAACACATCAAAAGCTCTATGGTCAAACCTGTCTCCTTCTGTGTAGTATGCAAAAAGTTAATAATAGTTATAAGAACAGCTTCCTCTCACCAAATTCCTTCAGCATTCAAGATACATTTTAAGTGTAGAAAACAGTTTGCCCAACACAGCATACCATGTGTAGCAGAACCACCTATATCCTAAAAGTCTAATGAAAAGCAGACACAAAAAAAGATGGAGATGGAAAAAACTTCGATAAAGAACATAGAACATCACTCTTTTTGACTACATAGAAGTCCCTTCTCCAGATCAAGAAAGTAATAAATTAAGACTGCTTTGATTTAACAAAGAAGAAGGTGTATGATGTTAGCAAAAGCATGGAAGTGCTGGAATACAGATACAACCCTGCAGGCTGTAGACCTTTTTAATTGTAGAAACTCAGCATTTGTATTATTCTTCAGTTCTGTGTAGTCATTAAGCAGAAATACTTTGTCCGTACCAGAAAAAGCATGTCTGAAAGTTCTAAAGAGTCAGGGACAACATGTTCACTAAAAAAACTTCAAGAGATATGTAATACAATTCTCTAAAACTTATTTTTCAGGAATGAGACAATAAAGGAAATTATGTCCAATTAGACTGGTGACAAGCTCTCTTGTGGAAAAAAAAGGTACGTGGGTTCTTCCGAGTTTTATTCACAGCAATAATGGTGTGAAAAATGAGGAGCATTGTTCTGATATTTGAATGACATTGATGAATAGTATTCATTCTTTACCAACCAAAAAAACTTAGAGAAAACTGAAGAGGATTCTGTGACCCAGTAAGGGTTCATATAGGGTCACACTATACTCAGTTATTCCTTCCTAACTACAAGCACATTTATAATGCTGCTGGAATTGCTGTATGGATGCTGTGATAGCTGGGTCTATATTCACAGAAAGTTATGGCATGAAGTCTTAGAACAACTTGTCTCTAGTACTGCTCTATTACTTAGAACAAATCAACAACATCTGTTTGATTCTTGGATAAATCCATCACTGAAAGAACTAAGGAATACCAAACTCTCAAAACCATGGTTTAAATTATGTCAACATAATTCAGGAATCCAACAAACAGGTTGACACAGAAGTAATTACTCTTTCATGGAGCAATCACGGAAAGCTCAAATTCTAAAACCAAGTTGTTAGACACTTGACCACTCAAAACCAAAATTGATTTAGTCAAAGAGATCATCAATTTACCTTAAAGTAATCCAATACCCTTTACAACAATTTAGCCATACCTTTTCTAAACTAACTTTCCCTAATGCTGGCAATAATGAATGTGAAGCTTATAGCACTGGACAAGGAGAGCAACTGCTCCTTTCTAAAGGAACTGTAACAAGTGAGTACACTTTAAAGCCTAAGACCTGCAGGCCCAACAAATAGGTTACTGAAGGGGGAAAAAAATCAAGCTTTAAAAACTGGGACCAGGCTGGAAAATAGTTTCTTACCATTCTTTGTGTGAAGGCTATGTTGTAGTTTGGAGTTTTTATGTAAATTCTCTCCCCTGACACTAACTACCCATGCCATTAGTGAACAAAGGATGCAGTTAACTGCTACCGTCTTCTTCTTGATCACTTGGGTGGGGGCAGGTTGTCTCTTTTGGTTTTGGGGACATCTTTTTCCACTTTTTAGCTCTGCTGAAGGCAGAAGCGGTGGGTGTGCTGTGGTGGGAGAGAGGCTTTGCTGCGACTGTGGAATAAGACAGTTTTCCCTGCCACTGCTATTGCTCCTGGTTTCAGCATTGGGGTCCCAGGCTCTGTTCCAGTCTCATCACCACCTGCAGTGTCGTGACCGGCCTGTGCTGGCTGCATCAGCGACCTGGGAGAGAGAGGTCATGCCTGCTTTCTGGGACACGCTGCGGTTCTCCATTTTCCAGCTTTTCTTCTTCGTTCGGGACAAGGAACACAGGGGGA
>JAOXXN010000001.1:32486634-32496986 GCA_026770055.1 Myrmophylax atrothorax | reverse complement strand
AGATAGATAGATAGATAGATAGATAGATAGATAGATAGAGATAGATAGATAGATAGATAGATAGATAGATAGATAGATAGATAGATAGATAGATAGACAGATGATAGATAGAGTAGCCCTTTATTTGAAGCTTCTAGGTGCCAAATAAAAGTACATGCACATGCGCCAGCAATGTGTTACAGTTTTTATAACTTTCAGTAATTAACATATTTGATCCCTATACCCAACCCATGATACCATTTTTCCCCTGGTGCCCAGCCTCAGAACTCCTTAGAACTGCCCCTTGGAGCCCCTCCAAGAACTCTTAGCTTGCTCTCCTGTTTTGACTACAAAGCTACCTTACTACTTCAGTTGGAGTTCTTGCAGGTGTTCTTCAAAACAGTGTGTCCTTCGTAATGTATGTCTAACAGAATTTCAGAAATGTGTGAAAAAATGTTCAGTAACTTCTAAATGCTGCTTAAAATGTGAGAGAACTTAGAAAAATGTATTCAACTTATATAACTCTATGAAAATCTATAAAATACACATTAAAATCCTTAGGCATCAATACAGCACAACTTGCAGGTTTGTGAAGAGGACTTCCGATCTTCATTGTAAATTTGAGACTTCAGGTTCATTTCTGATCTCTCATGTAAGTTTCTCTCATGAAAAACTCCAAAGTAACAGAGCTTTCGGACAAAAGTTTGCTACATTTGAGTGCCTAATGCTAATCTCCTATATTGATAACTAGATTTGAGAACAGAAGTAAAACTCAGGAATTCTAAGCTAGTTCAGATGAAGTTTCAGTGGGATATACTGCACACAAGCACATCTGAAATAAGATCCATTTCTATTCAAAAGTTTATATATAGCTTTAAGCAGATTTGAGTCCTTAAAACATCAGATAATTACATTTTATATTTCATCATTGTTTTATTTATCATACTGCCCCTACAGATTATAGGTAGGTTTTTCTCAGCTGTAAGCAAGAAAGATATCAATGCCATACAATCATTAACTATCCTAAGACCATCTACTATCCAAGAGATATAATATACATTTTTAAAACTGGTATTTTGGTGCATCTTACTATCTTGGTGCCATAGGATATAGTTCAAGATACTCAAAGTTAAGGATCAGTATGACTGTGCCACAATAATCTTCCAAGAACCATTGATTTCTTCTATTATTTTTTCCTTCTTTCTACCTGAAGTGGTTCTGATCAAATACTTCCACATATATTTCCAGCACCACAAAATCCTAGTTACAAGCTAATTCAGAGGGGCAAGGAGTAGAAATACATTGAGAAGTATCCTCACCACTCTCTCCATTGCTTTTGAACAGAGTTCCCATTTCTAGAGTAAATGGAAGCCAGAGAACTTTCCAATAACTCTTTCCCTTGAGAAGTCATTCTGGTAGTCCATCAGGGAAGGACAAAATAATTAGCTATTTATTAGTTCAAGAATGGAGTGGATACTCCCATTGCTTGACATTCAGTGCTTCACATGAAACATGACCAACCCACTGCACAGTCTTTGAACATGATACCAAGTTGTTCAATGCACATGATTTGTTCTGTGTTTACTTGCCAGATTTCCCATTGTCAGGGTGCATAGGAGTCTCTGACCACCTAATATTTGACATACTGCAAAGATTTACCTTCTTCCATGTGTACATGCAAAACCAAAGAATAAGGCTGAATGACCACCTTTCAAACTCAGGAGTTCTTCCAAAATTACAAAACGTATGCAGTGCATTCATTCAATTCTTACATGAACATTGCACATAGCAGCCTTTGAATGTTAATGTAAAAAAGAAAAAGACATCACTTTGAATATGTTATTTTAAGAGCTTTAAGTACAATAGGATATTAACTGGTCCTCCATTTGCAAGCTGTATTAAGAAAAAATCAACCTAATTTGCAAAATGGAATAATATGCTGAATTCAAACTTGAAACTTCCAGAAGCAGCCACAGTTACCCTTCTCCCCAAATTGCTACATAAACCATGCCTGTTTCTAAATCTGGCCATGTTGGTGCAGAACTGAGGAATGACGTGAAGTTAAGATCTAAACAACAGACCAACCATAGGTTTTGCTCAGTTCACTATTGTCACGCTATCGCACTGACTCTTTCAGTTTCTCCTGCCTTTGCACACGCAGTACAGCTATGTATAACTACTTCAAAACTACATTTTAGAGTTCAAGATGGTTGGTAACTCAGTGAAAGAAAAGTAACCACTGAAGAGATGACGAATTTCAAATAAATATACTGTTATTATATGATGACTCATTAACTCCACATTATGAAGCTCTATATATTCAACTGCCTCTTGAAACAACTTAAGAATTTTCTTGACAATGGCTTTGCTTCATACTTATTTTTTCCTAAGACAGCTATTTTACCATTGAAGATCTACCAGCATTTTGTGATGGACAACACAGAGCATAATATTTGTTGCAAGTTTGTTCTCTTAATGAGACACAAAAGACAAAACTAGAGTTATATCTGAAAACAGAACTCAATCAGAATCAAAACAACTTATCCCAGTGGTATATATTGTCTTTTTCAAAAGCTAGTGTTGATGCCAAGGTCAGCAGTCCAGATAAAAATGTTTGTTATCAAGTCACTTACCATATTTATTGATGATACAGGACCAATGCTGTTGACATAAATGTCAACATCAATAACTGTTGGTTTTACTGTGGAGAAAAAAAATAAAATTATTTTGAAGACAACATAAGCAATCACTTTAAGTACTTCCTTCCCCAATAACAAAAAGGTCTTTTTTTCAGGTAGAATTACTGAGAAATATGAATTATGTATTTTTTCAGGAAGACAAGGTCCTTTTTTTCCTACCCAACAAAAAAAAAATTACATAAAGCAAAACCTGTACAACTTTATGATCCTCATTTATCTCAGCAGCAGTTTGTTAAAGAAACTTTCAGTGCTAAGCACAGTAGCTCAAAGTAAAAACCTAAAATTACTAAAATGAAACTAAAAATAATGACAGCACATTACTTTTTCCTTTTGCCTCAGTGCACTCATCCTTTAGCTTGTTTCTTCCACATCAAAAAAATCTTTCAAGATTTTTGCATCTTATCTCTCAAGCCCTGAAATCATCCTAACTTAGAGTAAAATCTCTATGAAATCTGATTAGCTCAACCTAAGAAACTCTTCTCCTTTCAATTTAGACTTGTACCCTTCAGTTCACATTGCCTTTGCACTCACTCATCCAAAGGCTTTTGAATTTGTTTATTCAACACACGTTTCTCACAAGATTGTCCACATTTTCAGACTACCATGATTTAATAAGCCAAGACAAGCTCTGTACTCCTTTCTTTTGCTGAGGCCACTAGGATTTATCTTTCCTTAAGCATCTTTAGCATCAGGGTACCCCCAGAACATTATTCAGATAGCTGTTATTGGTGACTATAAATAACCTAACTCTAAAATAATGCCACTCTTACACTGAAAAGTGCATTCATTATTTTACTAATACTGTCCTTCATCCAACCCCACAGGGTATACTTTAAGCACTAAACTAAGATCTAAGTTGGAAATTTACTTTCTCCAGGGTTAGCTGACTCAAAACTAAGTATAAAGTATAAATACTGTTCAAATCTGCATGGTCAGAATTGACGCAAACTTGGATCTAGCAAGCCAACAGCTTCTGTCAGACACCTGTCTTTCCCATGTGTCCTAGTTATAGTGGCTGGGATCAGTTTAACACTGTTTGAGTGTAACCAGAACTGTGTATTTTTCACCCTCTGTGTCATTTCTCATGAACTGTTAATTATTGGAGGTTTTTAAACTGAAACTGGACATGGCACTGAGTGTCATGATCTGGTAAATGGACTGGAGGTGGACCAAGGGTTGGACTTGATGATCTCAGAGGTCTTTTCCAACCCAATTGATTCTATGATTCTGTGATTAGTGGATTGTTGGTAGTAGCTGCCCAGGGCACACCTGACACTTCAGGCTACAAGCTGGGTGCTTAAAAACTCTGTGAAATAGGGAATTTTTTTCCCCTCTTCATGGTTTTCAAAAATCCTCAGAGAGAATTCAAGGCACTGAAGGTTGGGAACTGTGTTGAACTTGGATTTTTTTGCACTAGCCCCTAAGCCCCTAGAATGAGGAAATGCAGGTACATCACTCAAAACTCAGGAAGCTTTCCTCTGGGAAACTACTGAGCAGGGAAGTGAGGAACATTAAATACTGTGTTCTCTGGCAATTTTATCTCCAGAAGTAACAGTCAATTTGTCTAAAGCTTAAGTAGCCATCCAGCACAAAGCTGAAGACAGACAAGAACCTTCATATGTAAAGATAAATATTTTTGCTTGCATCACCCAAATTTCAGAGTAACAAGATGTCAAGGAGTTTTAAAGTACTTGAAAAGTTAAATGATTCTGAAAAAAATGGGCATTGCATTTGTAATGTAAGTCTTTGGGACATACATATCATTAGGAAGGCTATAATCCATGTGGCAAAAAAGCATGTTAAACTGGGTACAAATAGTGGTTAAAGATGATAACTATTCTCTCTAGTTCATTAAGTAATACATAACTTCTTTTGCTGCATATGGTCAGAACATGCAGGATTAAAGGTTATGATTTCAAACTGAATTACTGGCTGATAAACTCAGATCTCCCCTTTGGCAAAGGAAAATCTGAACTCAACTGAACAACCTCAGCTGATTAAAGCAACTCTAAGTGTTCCCAGTTAATAACTAAATATGAGTCTAGCATCTTCTGGTGATGAGACTTGCCTCAAAATGCAGTAATAAATGTCATTACATAGCAACTGGTAATAGTGGGGAACTACAGCTAGTTCTTTCACCAAGATAGCACACATGGAATAAAGAGCTCAATCCTTCTAGGGTTTGTGGACCTATCTAGCTGGAAGTTAAACATTAAAGAGTTCTGATGAACGTTAATGGCACTAGACTTCGTGATGCAAATTGGCATGCACCTGAATCTTGGCAGGATTAGGGACAAAATTCAGGTCCAGAACACAGTGCTTGGAATCCATTTTTGTTTAATCATTGCAGTACAGTATATAAATAGATTATGAGTTGATAATTTCTCCTGAATGTACTGGGCCAAATTCTCTTATGGTGCAAAAAATATTAAGCACTGCTTGTTAATGCTAAAGATCTCACTCATAGTAAAGGTCTAAAGTTGAAACAGAAGAAAACTAAGCAACAATCACTTCTTCTGTTGAACTAAATCAGCATCCAGCCTCAGACATTTCCAGAGAAATTCAAATGTAAAATAAATATTAAAAATGTATGTAAGCTATTATATTATTTAAAAAAAAAAAAAAAAAAACACAACCAAAAAAACCCCTGAAAGTATCTTTGAATTATTTTATTTTCCTAGGCAGAAGTTGAAAATACAAACTTAATTTGATTTTGGGATAAATATGTGTTCAGGTTTTGACAGAAAAAACTAAAGAGTATAGTTCTTGTTGCATGTAGTCTTTCATGGATATAAACAGGTATAAACTTGGAGGATCATCAGGAATAAATTTTAGATTTGTTACCCTAAGTTTTTAATTCAAAAACCAGCCTTAGTGAGTCAAAGATTTTAAGATACTTCCTCCAATATGCTTTATGAAAAAGAAAATAACTGAGCCTTACAGTTACCATGTCTTATTAGAAAGAACTCGCCCTCTAAATAAGTACATTACCATGGAGGTTCGACCAGATGACTCACTGTGTTCCCTTCCAACCTTGCCCATTCTCTGATTTTGCAATTCTGCAATTCCAATGTCTGCTGTTTTTCAGTATACTACAAGAATTTGTGAACGCTCAGTTTGTGAAGGAATTCAATCCAGACAGAGTTGTTGAGCTGCAGAGTAGGCTTTTTTCTTACACTAGACAAGTTCCACAGTGTCATTGATTGAACAACAGAAGTGTTAATATCTTACTAAAAGTTGGCAACAAGATTACAAACGGATACTCAGCTCCAGTACCAGTTTGATACTGGCATATGTCCAAGATAGTTCTAAAGAACTGTCAGAAAAATTACTGGCAAAACCATGTGTACACAACATGCAGGAGAGCAATTAAAGGTTGCCAACAAATGTACTAGCCTTCTCAAAGTTCTTTGAAATAGTCCTTAATATATGGCAGTAACTTTCCCTAAAACACAATGTAAGGACATGCAAGTAACTGCAGTGTTATGCTGCTACACAGTGCTATCTAAGGTAAACTAACTGGTTATTACAGTCATTTAATCTTTAAATGTGTTGGTTTTGGTTGAAGAGGGGATTTATAAAGCCAATCAAAATATTTGCCAATAAAACTAAAATCATATGATCCAAATGCCCTGTCTTTGAGACAGACAGTATTTATAGTCCAGTCAGCCTTGGAAGTATCACATTGCAAGGCAGTACCAAATGAAAGTTGCCTATAAACTTTAGACTGTTCAATATACACCTGGCCACTGGAGTAGGGAGTTCAATACTGCCTGCAAAGCTCACATAAGAAGACAGGTGGACACCAAGACACTTAGGTAAAGCAAGGTCACGTATATCTGGACAAGATGACAGAAATGACTAGAATAATGCCCTGATCATCAATATACATGCATGACAACTACAGGATTTGTGTAGTCCTGTTTTATAGATTTACACAGGTGAAATAAACAGTACCTGATCTTGAAACCACATAAATTCCATGAAGGCTTTACTCTTGGACATTTGTAAGTTGATAATGTGTGTAAAAAATTCAACAAATAAATCAGAAGAATTTTAAAAGACTCCTGAGAAAATCAAAAAAGGGAATGTTGTACAATTTCATGTCATGTAGGGAGAAAATCTGCAATAAGTTCCTTTCATTTTACTATGTTTATTTAGTAATCTAAATTTTCCTGTCCTTTTAAAATATCTCTTAATTTTTGATAGATCTCTGCTATGCAGAATTGATGCTTATTTAATGAATGAAACCGCTTTGCTTCCTTCAGAAATCTTCCTCCACATTTGAAGTCTGTCCAAATAGCATTCATGTTCCTGCACAAATCATAAATATTTAGAAATATTTTTAAAATTTTAATATTGAGAAATATTTTTTAGATGCTCAATTAAATAGAGTAGATCTAAGTGAGCTCTCATAAATTTTAAAATAAAATAAGAATTATTTTTTGTTGACAGTTAACCTTTCTTACATTGTTCAGCCAACTCCCAAGTTTATGCTTGTTTTACACAAAACAGCAGTGGTAAAAATTTTATGGATCAATACACACATAGCAAAGCAATTAGCACTAGATTTTAGAAGGCACACAACCATATAACAAACACAATATGATCTCTGTTCCAGAACTATACAGCCATTTAAAATCTGCCCAAGTTCCACAAGGCTTCTGACTAACAAGATTGGGTGTACAGTAATGAGATATTTCTTGAAATTACTCTATAATGATATTTTACATTATCTCATTAGCACATAAATTGCTATTTTTAAATCGGGATAAAGCTGTAATAAATCATTACACAGTTATCTGTAACAGTATAGTAGTGATTATAGTGTTAATTTTTACTTTGCGTTAGTGATTATGACAATTAATGTTTTCCTACATGACCTTATAGGCAACATCTATTTACCTAGCTATTCCTCTTAAACAAACTGCTATGCTATCAAGTCACTCCTCAAGGCTAACTTCAGTCAGCTAAAACATTTCCAATTTACAACAAATTGCCACATTTGAAGAAAGACAGAGTAACAGGAATTGTTTAGTCACCACCCCTGGATTATTTAAAAGATGTGCAGATAGGGCACTTAAGGACATGGTTTAGTGGTGGACTTCGCAGTGTTAGGTTGATGGTTGGGCTTTTCCAACCTAAATGATTCTATGATTCTATTCTATGATGCTATGAAGATATCAGTGAGGAAAATTAAAAAATCTTGTTCTTCCTGCATGGAAGAGAATGGGCTTGAAAACGGATAAAGGTCAAAATCCTCTACTTGCTACAGACAGAGAAACTCTGACAGAACTGACATCCCTATGTTTAGTTTCAAACTACCAAAATGGGGCTGCAAATGAAAATCAAATGGGTAATCAAAAATTGGGTACAGAATTGAAAGAAAGTTCTGATAACAGCAATATCAGGATGAAAACACAGTCCTCTAAAAAGGGTATTTTTTTCACATGCTAGGTTTGGCTGCCATTTTGTCCAAGAGTGTGTGGCAGTGCGCACATAAATGAACTCCCTCAATTAACTATAAATCCCTTTTTTACTTCATTTCCCACCATCACTATCAATCAACATTCAGCACTTTCATCCTTCATTTGCCTTTTCCTAATACACAAGCTTTAATTTTTCTAGTATTATGTTTTGGAATGAAAACCATAGATCTTAATAGTTAGGCTTGTTTCTCAGTCAGTCCCTAAAGTTTCCATTTTTGTTTTATTATATTCATCAGAGGGTGGAGTTCCTACGCAATATCGTAAGACTGAACAAGAATGGTATTTGTTCCTGCAAAGTCTTGCAAGCTGGCAACCAAGGCCTGGATGAACAATAACTGTGATAAGAAAACCGTACAGTTGCAAAAATGAGCAACAATATTTAAAATAATATATGCAGAAATTTTCCCTGCCTAAAGATGACAGAATAATTAGTTAGTGGCATGACCTCAAAATAGCAACTCTAGCACTGTACATCTGCCCAGTTTACAAATACTTGCTCAGAAACCTTTTCAATGCTAGCATATTCTGGGTAATCAGAGAAGGCAGGAGAGAGAAGAAAAGGATTTTCTTATGTAATTGTAGTAGTATCTCATACTTTCCCTGACTCTTATTTAAATTTCAGCTCATAGCAATCCAGAAGTCTGTATGCTATACTCCCAACCTCCTCTCAGATTTCTTAGGTGAAGTTATAGAAAAGAAGAAAGAGTAAGAACTAGCAGCTGCTACATATAGCTTTGGGTCTGACTGTTTGGATTAAGAGTTTGGCAAACATAAACTGTCAACCAAACTTTCCTGCCTTCAACATCATTCAAGAAAAATATCCCATCTGAGTTTGTATTAAGTAATGTCAGCAAGTAATCACTGTCAGGAAATAAAACTCTAAATAAGAGCTGTCTATGGAAATTAATTGTTTACATTCAAAAAGAGAAGGTTGCATTTTAAGGGACCTTGCTGTTAAGGACTTGGGTCAAAAGCCTCTTTCTTCAACACTAAACCAATACATCTCTTGTCAGCTCAAAAGACTACACACAAGACACAAGTATCACAAAGATACAAGTGGCTCACTAGATTTTAGACAGAAGAGCATTTTATATGCAAAGAACTATATTACTTGGGTTATGAGATTAGTTTTAGAAAAACAGTGTTTTGAATATTAAAATATTTCTATATATTGAAGTACTGTAAGCTTCAAATTAAAGTGTTCCTTTCCAGCAACACTTGATCTAATCAGGCAATCTAAGAAAAAGAAAAAAAAGAAAAAATAAACCAAAACAAACAACAACAACAAAACAACAACAAAAACAGAAACAAAATAACCACCCTGTTAATGAATAGTAACAATGAAACTGGGTTGCTTGGGGGTTTGGGGGCATTTTTAAGCAGAAACATTAAATTGGAGAGCTTCAGTCTCATTGCATCGGACTAAAATTTCTCTACTTATTCTTTTAGTATGACACATTGAAAGTTTTGCCTGAGAGAAGCATAAATAAAAAGAAGGGTGTTTCTCCTGACAGCTGAAAAGCTGTGTACCAAAGCAGGACAGAAAGCCAGGTCAGAAATTCCTTTGTGCTCACATCCATGGTTAAGCGATGAGAAAACCAGAATGTAGGCTTGAAAAAACTTGCTGTCAAGATCCTGTCCTAATCAGAGCTGTTCCCTTGCTGGATTTTGAAGGAGCCTAGTTTTGATGCACTGTACCAGCACCAAATGAGGACTACATGCAACCAAACTATTTATTTATGTACTGTTTTAAAACTCAAGTATGGATCCCAAAAATATAAAACTGTGATTTTGGAGTGTTAACAGAATAGTTTACCCCTCACTTGCTAACCTTGCTATTAATATTCTAGAAATGTACATGAGAAAGTCTGCAGAAGAAAGCATCAATTACTGAAGATGCTGGAGAATTAGAACTCCTGCAGACAATCAAGAAATCCTTTCTATCCTCCCAATAGAACATTGGTCATTCTCAGTTTCATTGAATAACAACCCTTTCCTCAGGAATATTCCTCTTCTTGCATAGATGTGCTTATACATAATGCATGGGAAATGACTGGCACTAAAATAATCTTCATATTTACTGTCTTACTCATGGAAGTGGACAGTTAATGGATTTCTAGTTTGGTGGCTGAATCAGAACAAAAATTTTCTGAAAGAAGGCAACACAACCCTCCCCCCCCCTCCC
>JAOXXN010000001.1:32471162-32486534 GCA_026770055.1 Myrmophylax atrothorax | reverse complement strand
ACATTTATAAAACATCTAATTACAGGTTGAATCATAAGGTAAAAGAGAGAGAGAGAGAAAGGAATTATCAATGAGAGCAATGAATGCATTTCTGATTTTTTTTTTGTTATGATCTTTTTCACCTCCTGAGCTCTCACTCTATTCAGCCTTCTTCCCTAACTAGGTCTTAGCCACAGCACTTTGCATCCTCAGCAATGGGCTAGTCAAGTTTCTTCTTCCATATAAACCTAAATTAGACTAATATCCACAATCTTCTGCAGTGCTCAGTAATACCGAAGTTGGATCCAGGACTATGGCTTTCTCCTCCTCAGTGCTGCCATAATATAAACAGAATTTACTCCCCCTTTCTTTCCCATGTGTGCTACCTCTGCACACCTGTTAGCTCTCCAAGTTCTACTGTCTATAATCAATTCTGAAGTGATGAATGTCTCTCTCACTACTTCATTTCATAAGATGCCTCACACTGCCTCTTGTAGGCCAGCACAAAAAAAGACTTACAGCAGAAAGCAGTAATTTGACCTTGCATGACAGTTTACAGCTTTCTCTGCACTATGATCTGGGAAATAAGCAAACCCTCTGTCACCACATATGGAGAAACCTAGCTGGAGCTAATTTAAAGAGCATCAGGTGTGGCAATCAGCAGCTAGCAAAAATAACTTGACAGCCTCTGTGGTAATAGCCTGTGGTGCACTTCAAGGTTCATTTCTGTGCAGCATGCTAGGAAAGCAGGTCAGACAGAAGAAAGGTCAGGGTACTGCTTCAGAACTCCAGGTTTTCAATAGGATTGTGCTTGAAAAAGGATATCTTAAAAATGCAACAGAATAAAAATTGTGCCTGCTCACCCGACAGATTTGCTCCTTTCATACACTGAGAAACTGGTTAAATTAGTTACAGAGAAAACTTAACTGCCTTAAAAGAGAACTGCTGTTAAATGCTACCAAGCCAGCATGGTAAAGCACATCAGACAGAACTTAGCCTTCATTGTTTGCTGATACAAATGAGCCCACCTATTTCTACCAGCTACATTTTTGAAAATCTACTCAGGGTACTGAGAGCTGCGCAGCAGTTTCTGAAACTGCTCTCATCTTCAGAAATATGGCTGATGGTTATAAAGATACTTGGGAAGCAAAGAAAATGAGCTTGACTCTCAAGACACCTAGAACTTGTGGGAATCAGAATATTACATGTTTCAAAGTGAATTTATTTGGGCTTGTAAATACATGATAAATACAGGGGACCACCAGAGGCTGTAGGAATCAAATAATTTCAGAAGATCCAAGAGGAAACCATGAGTTACTGCAGGAAAATCAGAAGAAGAAAGGAAAAGCAGGCATTAGTGGTCAAAATACCTCAGAACACAAGCTGATGAAGTTTTCTTCAACAGGTGCAATTCAGAACCTTCCTTAATGTAATGATATATTTGAGAAACAGGAGATGCAAACATGCAATACAAATCACCTTACTACTCTGCAGTTCTAAGCCTAACCTTGGGTGAGACTTTTTTCCTTTCACTACTAATGGCACATTTCAGAAACCTCTCACATACTAATCTTTCTGATGGGTAAGGTGACTTCCACAATGAAAGAAAAAGATAGCATATTAGTTTCCACATGTAAACTCACTTGGGGAAAGTGACTGGTAAATTGACATTAACCTTGAAACAATGTAGGGTTCTGAAGGTAGCCAATATTTTCCAGAACTCAGTTGTGGACTAAGCTGTCCATTGAGGAAGGTGAGAGGCAAGGTTTCATTAAAGTAAACTGACTTTGAAGGAAATATGTTTTGTCATGTGGTATTTAATTTACCTGTGTTTCCCTTCATTGATGGATGTTCTTTTATTTGGTCGGTTTTGTTGGTTCATTTGTGTGAATTTTTTTTCATTGAAACTTAGATTTTAACAGTCAATTAGAAAAAAAAAAACAACAGTGCCAAAAATTTGGTTTATCAATAGAACTGAAATGAGATTGAGATTTTTTTAGCTGTAATTATCATCATTCTACTCTGTGCTCTGTTGGTTTGCCTAGTATTTCTAATAGTTTCATTTTATTAATAAAGAGTAAGTAAAATTTCAGATCCAGAACTTGGTCCTACTAAATGTCAGGACTTCAAACAATGTGACATGGGGTAAGAAAAACACATTTACAGAGTAACAAGTCTTACTGCACTTAGAAAATGATGCATATCCATTTAACAGGTCTTTGCTTCAAAGCACTTTGGAACAAAACACAGAATATCTGCCTATGGAAGAGATGTTAAGACCTTCATAGTTCTGAATGGGTTTAGTATTATCTGGGATTGGTGGCTTTTACACCATGCAACAGACCTGAGATACTCAGATCTATAATAGTAGCTGGTAAAAAAATTGGGAGAAAAGATGCTTCACATCATAAAACACTTTTCTTTTTGATCTAATCAGTACACTGGTATTAGCTATTCAGTATGAGGTGCTTTCTTTTCTTTTTCTATTTCTTTTTTTTTTCAGTTCCAAAAGGCAAGTATTTTGGGGGTATAATGGAAACTTGCCAGATGACACCAATAAAATTAAAATCCTCACAAGCTGTGATATTTATGGAGACAAGAACTCTGCCAAGTGTCTGGCCACAGGAGATGCAGTCAGGCATTCCCCTGCTGGTATTGCACTGCTTTTTTTCCAAAGATCAAAGGCCCCTTTTAGCTAGACACGTCCTGTTAAGGTATCACATTGATAATAGCCTTCACAAGTTAACTGTTTTGCCAAATATTTAGACTGTTCAATCAACTCTTTAAAAATCCTGGCTTGGAAGCTTGCAGGTGATACCTGACCTGCTGAGTGTAGATTGTGCATATGATCTGAGCAACAGTCATTTCCATGAAAGCTTAGGCCAAGTAGAGGCCAAGAGGAGACAAAAAAGAGGTAGGAAGTGCTGGCCTAGCAGTGACCTATACACTCTTTACAGTGATGTGCTTGTGTGAGGGAGGAGGAGAGTGTTTACAGGAGTTCATTCACTCCTGGCTCTACTGCTGGCCTGGAGGTGGATTGCTGAAGAAGTCAGTGCCCACAGTACAGCATGTGGTCACTCAGAATATGCCTGTACAGTCAGCTAGTACGTGGACATACCTGAGCCAGCCAAAACATCAGCCGGCCTGGGAAGGATGAGAAATCACAGAGAAACCACTGCCTGGGTCAGCATGCACTTCAATACATTCTATTTGCCACAGTCTTCTCACTCTCCGTGGCCTTTGGCTCACAAAAATGTGTTCCCAAAAAAAAAAAATTGCAATCCTAACCTTTAAAGTACAAAGAAGTCAGTGTTTCCTTAGGCTTTTTTGACTTCATTCAGAATAACAATCATTGCTTCAGGACCACTGCTAAAGCTACCCACTGTCAGAAATAGCAGCTTTGCCATAAAGGGTTGGAAAACTGAGTGGAGAGCGATGTGGCATGAAGTGGTGAGTGTCCCTGTCCTCTGGGACAATCGATTTCCTTCCAGACAGCACTGTACAAATGTAAAGGCCCTAATGAGTAGCTGACTGCATGTTAATCCTAGATTTAATCCCCAGTATCTTTTATTTGCTGTATTTCTGCTTGATTCCAAGCATTACTTCTCTCTTCTTCCACTGTTTGTTTCACGCTTCCTGTAAATTTCAAAACATTAATTTTCTTATTGAATGCCTATGTTACCTGGTTCAATACTTTTTTCCCTGGTGCTCTGACTGATACGTATGATGCTTTAAATTATTTGTATTAATACTGGGAACTTCAGGGCAGGAACAAAGTTCAGTTGCCAGGACACGTCAACCCTCCTGTTTGGAGGATAACCGACTCCCAGATGGAAAGGAAGGTGCATTTGTGTGTGAGGCACCAGTCAGCAATTCAAGGAAGTTAGATATGATGCCTGACTCTCTAGTATTCCCCTTGTGTTCTCCTTGCCAAATGCAACACTTTCTCAACTTCAAAAGGGCAAGGTTATTTATCTACATCAAAGGTAGGAGAGGTGGAAAGAGGAACCAGGGAAGGAAGCAGAAGTGAACTAACTTCTCTAACATCTGAACAATACAGCTCAAGTTCTGAAATAGCCAGATTGCTATCAAAGAGAAAAATGGCCTAGAACCAAGATGCTTGATAGAAATAGATGTAGTTGAGAACTGTAAAATCTCTGTCTGATATGATATACGAGGAGCTGTGTAATTTAACTTCTTTCTCTAAAACAGGATTTATGAAATTTTGTGGAGACACAAAAGGAATTATTTTACTAACAATGACTTTCCAGTGCTGTAAGGTATATCTGACTTCTATGAGTTTATGGCAACTGACATGGGGACTTCGAATGATTACTTTGCCCCCCATATGCATAATATGATTTACTCTGCCTTAAGTCAGTAGTCTGTAAAAAATAAATGAAAAAACTTGTCTGAGACTGTCTTCCAGATGTTGAGATGGGTGGGGAAGTGCATTAAAGCATTTCTCCATCAGATATTAAAGATCAGCTAAATCCAGTATGACAAACTAAGTAGAGAGATAAATGGCACTTTGTGATAAAAACAGACACGTGTCAAATATGATCTTTGTAAATACTATGGAAAATCAAAGAACTATGAAAAAGAACAACTTTTTTTCATACCACAACATAGTATTTTTTTTCTGAAACCATTGTATTATTGTGTAGCTATGAGACACTAATAATTGTAAGGGTGAATGAATACAGATGGCTCTTACTTCCCTCTAAACTGATCCAAAGGGATCATCCAGAAAGTGTATCAATACGTGTATCATCAGCTAACAACAGTTTCACTTTTAATCTCCTTCTAATTGCTGCAAAAATTTAGGAAAATCAAATTAGATTATATGATTTGTTTGAGTATCCCCATTCTCAGTTCATTTTGAAGTATATACAAAGTGCAGTAACTATAAATGACAAATTCTCTCTGGTTTCTGTCATAGAAACTTGCAGTGAATAAACTGAGCAGCCATTTTGTTCTAGGGATCCAAACCAGGCATACAGGGCATAACAACAAAAGGTGGAGCATTAAAAAAAGAAAAAAAAAAAAGAAAAAAAAAAGAAAAAACACCAAAACCACCCCAACAACAATTGATTTAAAATATACTCAATGTCATTATACAAATTAAAAAGACAGCCCAAGATGGTTATATGCAGGTATCTACTGGCTCTTAGTTAAATTTTATACGTAAATTTAGTAGTACTGACCACAAGACACTAAAATGTTGTAGGTGTCTGCTTGGGGAAGAAAATTTCTGGAGTTGCCCTATACACAGGCAAATCCTGGTGCCTTCTTCTCAGCATTAAGGAATATAACTTTCGTGATTGTATTTTGAAGAGAGTAGATGCACATTCTTCTCTTGCTGTGTCCTACTTTTTGTTTTTAATATGCTGAGGCTTTGTTTGCTTCTCAGAGTGTGAGTTTTTCAGATGCATTGCCTGGATGACAAAAGAGGTAAGTATGTTCCTTCATCCACCAAAGACCTGCTGAATACTTTAACCCTTATACATCACTACAGAAACTCTGTAAAAGCAAACCAGATTTTAGGATCCTAAGTTATCACCAGATCTTCTCATGAGAATTAGCATTTTTAAAATAGTGACTTGAAAATGAACTTCAGCCAAAAAGACTTTCCCAGATGCTTGTGCACACATTTGAAATGCACCATGCACCCAAAGAAGCTTATTTTCACTTGTGCATAAGGAAGTACTTACTTCCAATATCTGGCCGTAGCTTTTTGTCGTACTCTCTCAAAAGCTTGTTTAGTATGAGAGTCACATCTGTGTCTTGTGTTTTTGGAGCTAAAACCCAATTTTGGTTAGTTGTTCCATCTTCATATTCATCTTCTTCATCCTTTCCAGAACTGCAATAACAAATTAAATAAATAGATGTTATTTTACATATATAATATATGGACATTCTGGGAAAAGCTCCACATTCATGTGAAGAAGTTTTAGATGTCTCCCCTGGCTTTACATCTACTCAGTCTTAGACCGGTTTTGCAATAGGATGCTCCCATTAAATGTTGAGTATCTGTGGATGAGTCATAAGAATTGTTAAGAAATTGCCTTCTGACAGTTTCTTCAAAAAGTTATACTCTAGGAGTTAATACAGCTATCAAAGTAGTATTTTATATCCCATATTTTAATGAACCTATTCTGATTAGTTTACAATATACTTTTACAAAGAACGAACATCTGCAGTATCATTTCATTAATACATCAAGACAACTGATTCTTCTCTTGCACAAAGGCTAATAAGAGTATTAAAAATTTAGAACTGTTAATGCTTCCTTATAATTTTATCCTATTAATAAATTATTACATTCTCAGTGTCTGAATTTCAGAGTTTAATGTATTACAAGGCTTAGAATTAAGAGCTCATTCCTTGAATTTAAGATGGATTATCACAAGCATACAAATACATTGCATAAATTAATCTGAATTTTGCTGTAGATTTAATGACAATTTTTTTAAAAAACAGTACCACACCAAGAGTTGAGACTTCTTTCCTTTATAGGTGTAGTATTTTTAGTAACATGTTAATACAAATATGGTAAACCTACAGTTTGCCCAGAAATCACATCTAGAGCTATTTTCACAAAAGACTAATTTCATTTGTGTCTTATTTTGCACTAACTGTAATATGTTAATTTGAAGATGCATCCTTTGGTATCTTAGAAACTAAACCTGTTTGATGCCTCTCACTGGAGAAAATCTATGACAGTTAAACAGAGATGAAGTTATAAGGCGAAAAGATAATCTCAGTAGTAGAACTTACAGCAATAATCATGTATTGCTTTGACCTGAACTTGCCCAGGGAATATATCATTTTGCAATATTTTTGCATAAATATCAATAATTATGTGAGACTCAAAGCAAAGGAGAATGAGAGGCACCAGCCCTGCTTATTCATGGCATGTGCTACACACACCAGAGCAACCTTCCTTCTCTCCATAGCACTAGTGTCTTTTAAAATACCTCAGATGTCCAGAAGACTTGACACTCTATATTAACACAAAAAAACCCTGATACGAGTATAAAAATTTAATCACAGAGCAACAACAAACCTCACATGTCTCAAAGACCACTATTTGAGAATTTAATGAAACTTTTAATTGAAACTGTTCTACAGCAAATACATCCCTAAGGATTAGCCATGAATCACTTACCATGACCTCACAAATTACAAGCGCTCTAGGCACAATCTCTATATAAAAATAATTTTGAAACCTAGACACTGAGGATTTTCTACAGAGAGCTCATATGACTAACTTGCAAAAGTAGAGAAAACTTAGAGGAAATTTTGAATAGACAACCATTACTTCTCTGTTACTAAGTAGTATTTTTAAACACTTTTTTTAAAAAATTCAAACAATGAGCATTAAAGAATCTCAAGAGGATTTCGGTGGGATTTTTTTCTCCACCAGATCATTACAAGCCCTGTGTTTTAATACTGCTGTTACAGAGCCATTCTCAAAGGAGGTCTCATCTGCAAATATACATGTTTGATATTTCAGAGTTGAAATGCTGCAGTAGTGCTGAATTGCTGATAGCAAAGAAGCACAAAACATATGTCTTTTTCTGCTGCACCCACCAGAACTTTACCAGAAGCATTCAGACTGCACATGGAAATGAGAGCTGAGTTCAGGTGGGATCATGATTCCCATTTCAGAGAGATGCTCCTTTAAAACCAGTAACTTAGAAGAGTCTAAGTAGGCACTGGCAGACCTTTTAGATCCCCTCACTCTAGCAGCTTCTTTCCTAGAAAGTACTTCCAAATCATTTAAATCACTACCTATCTTCTAGATTAAGACTAGAGGTGGGAGAGGTTTCACAGTGGATCAGACTGAGGCAATAGACACATATTTTCAAGGTGTTTTGTTTTCTTCCTTAAGACTTGGTTATTTCACCTCCCTACGTTGTTAAGCTTCTTGAAGGCACTTGAGGTTGCCTTTTCATCTATAACTTTACTGGTGACTGCCAATTCCTATCATATTCCTCCAACCAACAGAAACAACTACAGGATAATGGCAGGTCAGTCTTAAACTGGGAAAGAAAGAAGGGTTACACACCTTCTCCACACTCCTCAGTGGCCACTAATTTTGATTCTGTGAGGAGGCAGCGAAGACTGTCCATAAACTGCAAAGAAGGAAGTCTAGAAAACCCTGAGAGGTTGTGGGGAAAGGGTTTTTTCCTGCAACACGTTTGTCCAGCACTAGCTTTGGGAGCTGGCATGAAAAATCCTCTAGTTCCTGGGGCATTTGGGACAGAGATGCCACTCGGGTGTGGGGCAGGCTGCCAGGAAGGAGAGGGAAAGGACAGAAGGAGAGGGAAGGGATAAAAGAAGGAGAGGGAAGGGATAGAAGAAGGAGAGGGAAAGGATAGAAGGAGAGGGAAAGGATAGAAGAAGGAGAGGGAAAGAAGAAGGAGAGGGAAAGGATAGAAGAAGGAGAGGGAAAGGATAGAAGAAGGAGAGGGAAAGGCCTCTGAGCACGCCTGCAACCTGGTTTGCAGCTGAGGTGGGGATGCTGAGGTGACTCCTTTGCCTGAGTTATGCGGTGAGGGTATAGGACAGCCCCGGACAACCAAGAGGACCAAAGGCGAGCCCAGTCCAAAAGCTCAGGGCTGCAGCTGCCGGCTGTCCCCCTCTGGCCTTTAACAGTCTATGCTGGAGCCATGACGGAGTGACCCTTCCCGGCGCTGAGGCAGGGGCCAGGGGCTCACCTTTCCCGAAGCTTACACTATCCCTCCTCACGGCGGCCCCTCCCGCGGAGCCCCCGGGGGTGGCGCGGAGGGAAGCCAGGGACGTAAGGTGAGCACGAGCAGCGCCAGAAGCTGTCCCACCGGGGGCCGGCAGCCGCCGCAGCGGGAAACTTTCTGCCGGGCCGGCTCAGGACAGAGCCCTCGCCGGCGACCCCCGGCTTCACGCAGGGCCGGGAGGGACAGCGGCGGTGCCATCGCACGGGAGCACCGCGTAGCCAGGCGGCTCCGGCAAGAGAGCGGGGTAAGCCGCGTTTGGGAATAGAGCCCCGGCACGGTGCGGGGGAGGCTGGGAGAGCCCACTGTCCTTCCCGGGCGCCGAGTACTGTGCAAACTCCGGCGAGCGGGACTGCAGCCGCCAGCCCCGGTGCGAGGGGAGAGGAGAAGGGGCTGAGACGACGCGAGGGGAATGCAGACTTACCAGGCGTGAAACACTGAGAGAAGAAAAAAAACCGGCAGGAGCTTAGCGGACATGGTCCGGACAGTGCTGGCCAGGTGAGAGGTGAGGCAGGATGAAGGAAGCGTTGCAGGATGTTCACATGGAAGGAAGAATGAGGCAAAGAGGTGAAGTTCTGAGCCTCTCCTCTTCCGTATTCTCAGCTTTATATCCTGAAGAAAATACCCCCTTCCACAACGCTCCGGGAAGGGGAGGGGGAGGCGAAAGGAAAAAAGAAAAAAAAAAAAAAAGGAAGAAAAAGTGGGACAAGGGGGAAATCCTCAGCGGAGAGGCTGCCAGGGCAGGTATAAATCAGGCTCCGCGGGCTGACAGGTGTTCAGTGGGCACCGAGCTGAGGCGCGTCCCCTTTCCTGACAGCCAGTTGCCGGGAGCAGCGGGGCGGCCTCTCCCGCTCCCCGGGCTGGTGCTGGCTGTGCCCCCCGGGCAGTGCACAGCGCGGCAGAGCCCGGGCCCCGCCGGGCCGCCCTGCGCCCGCAGCATCGCGGCGGCCCCTGTGCCATGAGCCGCCCTCCGCTGGGCACCTTCTCCGCCCCGCTCGCCTCCTCCTCCCACGGAGCCACCCTCCTCCTCCGCCCCCTCTCCCTGCCAGCCTCCTCCCCGCCCTTCCCCGCACTCCACGCCGGTGCCGGAGCCGCGCGTCACTCGGGCTCCAGCCCCGCCGCAGACATGGCGACACTGACGGCGGTCCAGCCGCTCACGCTGGACAGAGGTAAGCGCGGCTGCCGCCTCTCCCCGGCTGCGCCCGCTCGGCCGCCCTGCGCGGGGGCACCGCGGCACAGCGACGGCTCTGCCCCCGCAGCCCCGGCGGCACCGCCCGGAACCCTCCGGGCCCGGCGGGGAGGAGGAACCGCGATGAGCAAAGTTATGACAAGTTTCCCCGGGGCCACGGAGGCTCCGATGGCGTGGGGCGGACACGCCTCGGCGCGGAGCGGCGTGTCCCGCATCCTCCCGGCGCCTCCCGCATCCTCCCGGCGCGTCCCATCCCCTCGGCCGCAGGGACCCCGGTGGGGGCTGAAAGTTCCCCCCGCTCCGCCCAGGGACCCCAACAGTGTCCCAGCTGCCTGAGCCGGGCTTAGAAGAGCCGGGTTTAGCAGAGCCGGGTTTAGCAGAGCCAGGCAGCGCTGGATGCGGCCCAGGGGATGAAGCCGCGGGCCCCGGTTGTGCCTCCTGCTGTTGCCTCCAGCTGTGCCTCCAGCGGCGCCCCGGGGCCCATCTCCTCCCCTCCGGCTGCAGCAGGAGCAGTCGAGCCATTCCTGGCCCCCGTGGGCACAGCTGGGGCACATCTGGCCCGGGGGCACCGCTGGAGAGGCGTCCCCCACCCCGCGAGCGCCCAGTGCTGCCCACCTGCAGGGAGGGCCCGTCCGGCGCTGGGCAGCCCCGGTGCCAATCCCGGTCCCGATGCCGATCCTGATCCCGGTCGCGATCCCGGTCCCGATCCAGCCCCGGCCCGGTCCCTCCGGACAATAGCGCGGCCCGCGGCGGGGGGGCGTGGCCTCCCTCATTAGCATACCCGCCCCTTCCCGCCAATCCGCGCCCGCCGCCGAGAGGGGGCTTACATTTGCATAAACCCCGCCCTCCTCCGAATTTGCATAGCTCTCGGAGGGCGGCCAATCAGAGCCGCGGTGGACGGGCCTCATTGTCATAATTTATGCAACGCAGGCGCCCCCTGGCGGAGCTGCGTGTGCCCATCCCCTGGAATCTCGGAATGGGATGGGAATAGGATTGGGATGAGATAGGTAAGGGATGGGGATGAGGAGGGTCTGGATGGGGCTGGGGATGGGATGGCGACTGCCATGGGATGGGGATGGGTTTGGGCATCCTCTCCCAGCCCACCATCACCGCACTCCCACCTGCTATGCCCGTGATGGGCAACCCCATAGGTATCACTGCCCCTTCCTGTCCTTTGGGGATCATGGGACGGGATGGGATTGGGATGGGATTGGGATGGGATGGGGATTGGGATCGATAGGATAGGATAGGATAGGATAGGATAGGATAGGATAGGATAGGATAGGATAGGATAGGATAGGATAGGATACGATACGATATGATAGGATAGGATACGATAGGATACGATAGGATACGATGGAGGTAATACAAAGCGTCCCTTCCCATCCCATCACCACCACAGTCCCACCTGCCTTGCCAGTGCTGCAGAGCCCTGTAGTTACCCCTGCCCTTTCCTGTCCCTGAGGATCCCTGTCAGGGATTGGGATGAGGATGGGGAAGGGATGGGGTAGGGTTGAGGAGCGGATGTGATGGGGTTGCAGATGGGGTGGGGAGAGGATGAGATGGGAGTGGGATCGGGGTGGGAACGGGCATGGCATGGGAACAGGGATTGGATGGGATGGGGCTGACATGGAGCATCCCCTCCCAGTCCTTCACCACATTCCCACCTGCCCTCTCAGCCCTGGGAGCCCCACAGTCACTCCTGCCCCTTCCAACCCCCTCTCCCCCAGTCCCAAAGAACCCTGCCAACTGCAACCTTTTTCTACCCTGATAGATTTATTGAAAAATTAAAAGCACAAGCTCTGTATATATAAATACAACAACGCTGCCAGCGATTTACAAGGCCTCCGGTTCCTCTCTCTGCATCCCCACCTGTGGCCCATGCCACCCTCCTGGGCACGGGGTGAGCACCCAAGGGAGCAGCCACCACACAAAACCCCCTGAGCCTGAGCCACAGGCCCACCTTGCTCCATGTGTGGCACTCAAATGACAGTGGGGACACCCAGACCTCTGCTGTCCTCCCACCAGGCCAAGGGGCAGAGGGTCTTCCCTACCCCAGCATGGACAAGGGTGGAGACTTCGAGGGCTGTGCACTGATTTCTGCCCGTTCTCCCAAGGCAGTGAGTCCGCAGTGGCCGAGGGGACATTTGGGGACAAGCTGAGGGTGTCTGTGCGTGCGGGCGAGGGCTCTGCGTGGTGGGACGCTGCTTTCACACCTCGGCGCTGTCCTTCATCCCCATCCTGCTCCATGCTCCCAAACCCCAGCCCTAAAGGGCCACGTTGAATTCTGTGACCAAGAAATCAATGTAGTCCTTCTCCTTCAGCTTGAAGGCCTCGGCAATGATGCGGGCGGCCTCGCGGTGCTCTTTGCCTCGGAGTCCTGTGCCGTTCACCTCCAAAATGACGTGGCCCACCTTCAGCTTCCCACAGTTGTGTGCTGAGCCCCCACGCTGCAGGAGAGAGGTGGTCAGCTCATGTCCCCCCGGGTTGGTTTTGGGGGAAAAAAAATATGGAAATATTTCATATCCATCATGTTCACCCTGAACAGGCAAATGAACGTAATGGATATGAGATGTTTCACTTTTTGGAGAGAGGGGATGAATTTGGCTTCCCTCCTGATTGCTCCTGGAGAATGGTGCCAGCTGGGACAGCCAAGAATAACCAAGGCACAGTCAGCTCGGCGTTTCTTTTGCTGTAAATAACTTGAATTTTGCCCCAAGTAAACAGCAAACAGGGAGACAGCTCTGGAGGGCTCAGTTCCTGGATCTCATCCACCACTCCCCCTCCCCAGTCCTATGTCTGGGAGTTTCCAGACATCTGGAGACACCAGCCAAGCTTTCAGGGCTGCCCTGACTCCCTTTGAAATGTCTGCAGCAAATCCTTGGCTCCCATGCTGTCTGTTATGGTGTGGGATCATCCAATGGGACACGGATGCAACCCTGAGCAAGCCCCCCCACAGCAGAACGACACCCGGGGAGGTGCAGGGCTGTAGGAGGGGGAAAAACCTCCAAAATCCTCCCTGTGCTCTGGCTGTGGCTCAAGGGCCTTCTCAGCCTATCCAGGAAAGAGAGGAATGGGATGTTCATGGAGTTCTTCCTGTTCTCAGCCCACCCTACCTGGATGGTGACGATGCGGGGCAGAGGCTGCCGTGTGTTCGCTCCCCCCTCGATGGCGATGCCCAAGGTGGGAGCGCTCTTAGATACTCGGATCAGACACGACGTGGGCTCCAGGAGCCCTGGCTGTGGGAAGAGAGGGCAGTGCTGCCAAGGGAGGCTGGACACCCTGTGCCTGCCATGCTGCCTTGGCCAGGGCCTCGTGGCAGGCAGGGACACTCACGGCTGGCTGCCACCAGAGAGAGACAGACACTCCTGGTATCCAAGGTCCCAACTGTGGGCAAGTCTAGAAGTGCTTGGGGAGGAGCAGAGCAGCTCTTTGCCTGCCTGCCTGTGCCACTCAACCTCATCATGATCAGAGATCCTCCAGTTCACGCCTGATACCTGCTGCCACCTTCTCTTCCAGGTGACAGGTGACTTCACTTATGAGACACTGTACCCTGGGGATGTTCCATCAGGTGCAGGGACCCTGCCATGCCTCAGCTGGCTGGCACTGGCTGGATTAACCCAGGATGGAGTGAATCAACCCTACAGTGCCTCTTTCAACCACTTCTGACCCCTTTCCTCACAAATCAGCCCACCAGAGAGATGACTTGGCTCCTTAAAGAGGATACATAATCCATCAAAGCACACAACAGGGGTTGCTGCCTGGTGGGAGGAGGGAGCAGAACCAGCTGGATGAGGCAGCGTGGCACAGCCCGGGGTGCCCCCTCCCAGGAGCAGCAGCCCCCCAGCCCCCTGGGCACCCAGCCTCACCGGCTTGGAGGCCCCTTCCGCTGCCCCCTCGCTCCTCGTGGCCTCCTTGAGGCTCCGGCTTTTCCCAGGGCCCGGCTGCCGGCTCTTGTCCTTGCCACTTGTCTCGAGCTCCCCGATGTCCACCCCGCTGTCCTCGCTGAGGGTCTGCCCGCTGTCCGACAGCTGGGAGAGCGTGGAGGCTGGGGAGACACGCGGGTTAGGGGCGGGCAGCGCGGCCCCGGGGCCGGCCGGGCACACGCGGGGCGAGGGCAGTTCCCAGGGCTGGGCAGTGGCCCTGGGACTCACAGCTGGGCTTTCCCAAGCAGACCCCTTCTGAATCATGGAATTGCTTAGGTTGGGAAAGACTCACCGAGTCCCCCAGCTCTGCCAAGGTCACCGCTAACCCATGTCCCCAGGTGCCACGTCTACACGGCTTTTAAATCCCTCCAGAACTGGCGACTCCACCCTTGCCCTGAGCAACCTCTCCTCATACCTGACCACCCTTTCAGTGAGGAAATTTTCCCGAATATCCAACCTGCACCTCCACAACTTGAGGCCGTTTCCTCTTGTCCTGTCACTTGTTACTTGGGAGAAGAGACTGACCCCCACCTGGCTACACCCTCCTGCCAGAGGATCAGAGCTGTGCACAGGGAGCACCAAGGGACAAGTGGCTTCATACTCAGGTCCAGGATCCATCCCAGACCCCAAACTGGGATGGAGGGAGAGAGTGATGAGCTCAGGGATCCTGCTAGAGGCCAGTTTATCCAGAGCATGTTCCACATGGGAGGAGATTGGGACAGTCCCGAGCAAAGAGGTGCTGCCGTAAAGGAGCTTTCTCGTCTTGGAGAATAAAGACCCCGAGTGCAGATTGAGGCCCTGGAAATGTTGGGAACAGCGGTACCGCAGCACCTGCAGAGCGCGCTGGGTGTCCGGGACAGCGCCTCTGGCACTCGGAGGGGTTGGGGTCTCACTGAGGACGCCCCCGGGACAGGACCCGGCCCCGCGCAGTGCGGGGTCCGGCACCGCAGCCCCTCACCCTCATTAGCCTGCGGTTAATGAATCCATTGCAGTGACGGGACGGGGCCACAGGAGGGCGACATCGCCACTCGTGTCGGTCCCGCAGCGCACGGGGACGGGAGTACCACCAGGAGCCCCTTCCTTGTTCATCTCCAAGGGATCCCCCGGGACCCCTTCCCTCTCCATCTCCGAGTAACCTCCCCCCCCCCGTACTCCCTTCCCTCTCCATCTCCAAGGAGCTGCCCCGCACCCCTTTCCATCTCTGAGGGACCTGTTGAAATCACACTCCATCTCCAAGGGACCCCCTCTTGGACTTCCCTTCCCTCTCCATCTCCATGGCACTGGAAGGGGCTCTAAGGTCTTCCAGGAGCCTTCTCTTCTCCAGGTTGAACACCCCCAGTTCTCCCAGCCTGGCTCCAGAGCAGAGGGGCTCCAGCCCTTGGATCTTGACATCTGGGATCTCCAGATCTGCCTCCTCTCCCATTTCCCTCTCGATGAACACGAGCCACCCACCTCTGGCCTGGGGCAGAGGCCTCACTTCATTGACGTCGGGCTCGCTGTTGGGCTGGTGCACCTCCAC
>JAOXXN010000001.1:32449315-32467247 GCA_026770055.1 Myrmophylax atrothorax | reverse complement strand
GGGGGGGGGCGGGGGGGGGCGGAGGGAAGCGCGCGGGATGGGATCGGGTGCCCGTACCCAGGGCTGCCTCCAGCCGGCAGCAGAGCGCTCGGTTACCCCTGTGCGGTAACCGTGTGCTGTTGCCGGAGCTATAAGTGGCCATCGAGTCACTCAGGTTCCGGGAAGACCTTCACAGTGTTCCAGCAAGCCCCAGGGCTCGAGCGGAATGACATGATCCATTAATTATTGCCTCCTTCTCCTCAGGCTGTAAGGAAAAAGAAAAGGTGATGTTTAAGGTTTTCTTTCTGTTGGCCTCAGTAAGCTGTGTGTTAATGCCACAGAGATACTTTAGCACCACTCGTAGTCACACTTCATGCCTCAGTCATTTTTGCTTCTCCTCTTCATACTCATATGCTTTTATTTTACTTTTAAGCACACTCTGTCTTTGCTGAGCCTTTTCAAGTTATGTATTCAGGTAAGGGTCATGATTATCCAGTTTTACAAAAGAACATTTTATAATATCCTATAATGATAGTAAAATGTTTACGTTTTCTAGCTCAGTAAAATGGATCCACATTTTAACTTACCTTTCATTGCATTTTCAAGGAGGTGATTATCTTTTCATCCTAGGGGATACTTTTGTCGTATGTCTTGTGCAGTGGGGAAAGTATGAGTCCCTGAAAGTAGCTGTGCAGGGGGCTAGTTTAGCATAAATAATGGGGGGAAATGCCATGGAAGGGAGTGAAACTCACAGATCAAGTGCTTCATTTGCTAGAACTGGGAGCCCTTCTCTAGCACTGAAAAGTTCAAACACCTAAACTTTTCTGAGATTAAGTGTTGAAGGAGAGCCCTGAGAGTGGTTTTCCTGGCACCCCAGTGCTACCATGAACAGCACAGAAGAGAACTGGGACTGCTCCGAGGCATACAAGGAAGGGCCTGAGCCCCATGTCCTACAGCTTCTGGAGTCCTCTAGCTGGAGGCTTATTAAAGATTTTATGAGTCTACAGCCAGTTTATCTACAGCCAGATTATTCTGAGTGAGGGTCTCGGTCGCTACTGCTGGAAGCACTCGGCTTCTATAAATAATTAACTCTGCCTTGAGGCAGGGAGTTGAACCTCAGAGGCCCAGACGCTTTCTGTGTTCCCTCAGCTCTGTCCTCCAGCACAGGGCTCTCCTGTGCATTTCGGAAGCTTCACATGCACATGCTGGCAGAAGGGGGCAGATGGACCCCTGAGCAATTTTCCTGAGGATGTCAATACCAGCCTGTAGTGAATGAAGAACTGAGCCCAGACCCGGAGGCCAATACTAGCATGGGTGGCTGGTTCCAGCATTTATTATCATACATGTGACAAGTTATGTGGGGTTTTTTTGTCCTATGTGTAATAATTTTCCCACCTACAAATCTAGCCTGTCATTGCTGGTCCAGTCCGTTGCAATCTATCAGCATTTTTCAAAAACTCTCCAAATTTGTCTAACTAAAATAAGTTGGTATCTTCAAGCAACATTTCCAATTCCATTTCCACTTTGCTTTTAGCCAGGGCCAATTTAAACAGCAGCTTTTAAGACATGATGACTGGTGAAGAGTGATAATTGTTTTTGAGGATGGCAATGAAAAGGCAAATAATGCACTATAGAATAGGACACTTCCACCTGAGTTTAAATTAGTGGTAATCCTAGAAATATCTTTCAGAATTCATTTGGGGTTCATAAAATCTAACTTCCAATCTTTCTATCCTCCTCAGAATTGAACAAATGTCTATAACAACATAGTGGAAGACACAAAATCGGTAAAGCAAGGATGTCATCTGATAGTCACCATGTAATAACTGTGCTTAAGTATTTCTAGTGACATAAAAACATATAAAAAGCCATAAAGAGTTCAAGCAATTTGGTCAATTCCAATCTGAGAAGCAAGGGTGTCAGGGGAAATACATCCTTATTACAAAGAACTTTATGTCTAGATTTCAAACACAAATAGCTGTGCAAGTGCAACATTCATCTCGCCTGCACAAACTGAACAGCAAAGCAGTTTCATTCGTTTTTTTTTAAAGTTTAACTTACACGTTGAGCAAGAAGTTTTGAAAGACAAGATTATTTCATAAAATAATTTCTTTCTCAACTTCATACAAATATGTTTAGTTATTCCACAGAAGGTATATTCCATTTAGAAAAAAGCAGAACACAACTTGAAATAATGGAAGAGGATTAAGCTTTAGAAAACATGCTATTGCTTAAATTCATCCTTGGAGTAAGTTGGCAGAGATCAAATATCAGAAATAAAAGACCTTTTTCATTGTATTTGCCTTGTTCTTTCATTCTTAATGGGTGCAAGTAAGAAATTTTGGCAGAAGACTGCGCACACTTACTTCATGGTGCTGAATTGTTGTAATTCACTTTTCAACTCTTTTTTTCATAAAAGTATACAGGAAAAAAACCTGATGAGACACAATTCCTATTTATTATTCTCTTTGTCTGTGACTAAACTGTGAAGTCGATGTGTCCTGCAGGTTCCCAGTTCATCCATGCTGGGGACAGTGACACAGCTCACTCCACTCCTAAAAGCCCAAGTTACTTCCAGGGGAAACCAGAGGAGATTGATGCACATCCAGATACTACCCCAGCCTGGAGCAGGACAAGGCCAAGGTGTTTCGTTTGAGCCAGGATCAGGGAAATGCTCACATCTCCCACAATCCAGATGCCATCTCAGTGTGTAATGGTCTGCCACATAAACAGTTCCACTGACTGTGGAGAGATTTAAATTGTTAGGTATTGGGTAATGAGAGTCAGTGGCATTTAAGTATTCCAGTCTGGCATTTGTCAGTTTATTGAAGCATCTTACAAACTATAAGAAAACAGATAGTGTTCCTGCACAAGCACACATTGCAAGGTGGCTTCTTCTTCTATCATTTCAGTTCTCAGCAAGGATTAGGAAACTTCAACCTGATTTAGCAAGAGTTTTAATAATTATTTTCCACCTTTACCTTCAAACACAATAAGCGCAGTCAATACAACTGGAAGTGATTTTTGTGCAGAATGTCTGTGGTGCCATATGCCTTTGGCAGGTAATTATCAGGTCCTCTATACAACAGGTAAACACCAATAAATCGTTTACTAGAATAAAGCAAACAACCTTATCCTGCCACCATACTACTCTGCTGTTTGCAGGTAGATCCATATTCGTTGAAGATGAGACTTTCCACGTAAGTAAAATAGATCAGATTTAGAGGTCCTGGCACTGAGCCCTGCAATGGAGACCATAAAATAATATTGAGCAATACAGAGTAAGAGTCAGACTTGGGTGTAATCAAATAAAACAAAGCACAGAAATCCTCTGGAGCAGAATTGCCCTAGAGAAGATGCTGTAAGGATGGCTCTGACCTTCTCAGTCATGAAACTCAGTCATGAAATTCTCTGAGTTTCTCATCTCAAGAAATAGCCATGGGACTTTTATAAAGTTTTGCCTCCCAACAGGCTCTGCTATTTATCATTGGGTTTGATCCCTAAAGCGCCAAAGGAATCCCCCAAAGTGATGATGGACAAGGAGGAGTGTGGCTGCTCAAAGACACATGGGAAGCCTACATGAAAACAGAGATCCACATCCTCACCTTGGCTCAGGATAGCACTGGGCTTATTCCTCCATTGCTCCTCTTTATCAGGACCTGGTCACCTGTCAAATCCCACGTCTTCTCCCTTGCCACTGAGCATTTGTGAGTTTCTCATTCCACAACATCAAACAAAAATCTTCAGAAAGGAATACATGTATGAGATTTTTTCTTGGTGATGTTTAGGAATGAAAGGGTTGAAGAGAAGAAAAAAGAAGCCCAGACAGCTACCTAGTCCCAGATGAGACCCTCACCTCAAAGTGAAGAACAAACTCTCCTCTATCCCAAAAAGATCACAGGGCTGATGCTCCATAGCAAGACAGCACCTAATTCTGAAACAACAGGATTCACTGTCTTCACTCAAGACTTGTACTTTTCTGGGCAACAGGGAGGATGTGTCATGTGCACCCATGTGATCAAGGGCATGCATGTATGCTTTCCAGTTAATTCTTCAGTGCCTGTGATATGACCTTTTAGTCTTTCTAAAAGGATAACCAGTATAAGAATGACATTTTGCAATCAAATGTTGAATGCATTTTTTATTTAAACATTAAGATTTAATTACAAAGGCTTCTGGAACAATTGAAGGATGCCAAGGAGGAAAGAGCTGAAAACTCAGACTGCATTTTCTCACTCATTGTGAAAGCAAAACATATTGTCAACAGCAAGGCATTTTATAGAAAAGTTTCAGATGGACAGTACAAAGATCTTCCTGTCAATATTGTCACTGAAACACCTTGCTGTCATGAAGTACATCTTTTTTTTCTGACCACATTTCTTAGTGCTGGCTGACTGGTTTTTGCTGTGGGAAACAAGTAATAATTATTGCAGCATAATCTCTGCTAATATAACACAATCTTCTTCTTGGGAAAATGTCCAAATATCATTTACTTTGCCCTGATTAAAATGTCTACTGCTGTTGTTAAAAGTTTTATTTGCACAAGTATTTTCCTAATCTATGTTAATTTCATGCAATATAACTTAATTTTTGGAATAAATACTGAGAATCATTAGAGAAAATTTCTTGGAATGCAAAATCCAAACAATTTTTTTCATTTAAGTGCAAGATTCCACTACCTTTATTTACACAAGTAGCATTCCTCTTCCTATGTTATTTCACTGCAAGCTAGAGTCTCAAGCAGTGAAAATCAGCATAGTCCCAGTAGGATTTCCTGCATTGTATTTAACTTCCAATGAAAATTGGGCTGAGCAGTTTTATCTGTGGAGCAATGCACTGCCTGTAACTAGTAAAGGTGCTCAAACATAGCCCTACACTTAATAATCTGGCACATTTACAACTGGCGTTACTCAGTAACTTATCAGATGACAATAGTAGAGCTCTTCTGTAAAATATAGGTTAAGCCTATATTTGTATGACTGTACATCTGAAGTATAAAAACCACGATATGTAGTACACTCGAACAGTTAAAAAATATAACTTATTTTATTTGTAAACTATCAATGCAAGATACTCAGCAGCAAAGAAGCCATGTTCAATGTCTTCTGATCTTTTATAAAGACCTGTTGCTGTAAGTAATATAACCGTCTCCAAAACATCTGAGGTTACATGTAGAAACAATCAAGGCAATATTATTTGTACATATTATTAAACATGCAAAAAACTTCCTGAAGAATATTGCCCAAATGTAGAAAGTCATCTGGATGTCAAATTTTCCTTGGTAGCATCTGCTTTGTAAGTATGGCTCACATGTGGCTTCAGAGTACTTCAGTTTATTTTGGAGAATTGGCACCTTTAATTACAGGCTCCCTATTCAAATATGTGGCCCAGTAAACTAAGTTAAAAGTTCCAAACAGCACTGGAAAAATTATCCGGGACATTTTGTCAATCTTACTGATGCTGTTGTAAGTCTTTTTGCTTTCAGGAGGCTTTTCTTCTGCAGACTTCACTGGAGCAGAAGTAGCATTTGAGATGACAGATGGGGCTGAGTCCTTTGGCATGTTTGGTGCAGGGGTCATCTTCCCAGTTGTGTAGGTATTAGTTGATTTATTTCCCATCAAGTTGCGCTCTTTTTTCTGCAGTGTAAAGAAAAAAACATGAGACCACAGGAACAGAAGGTGGAAGCATGTTCTCAAGATATTAACCCAAAAAGCTAAGCACTATAATAAATCATGCTAATAAAAGCCTGTTGGCTGTTTTGACTTTGACTACCAAACAGATGGTTTTGCCTTGATTTTGTAGCCCTTACTCAGGTGAAACATTCCCTGATGCCAGAGAAAGCTGAGACCTGCACCCCACCTGGTATGTGCCTTAGCAGCTCCTTTTGTCAGGGCAATGTAGTCCTGCACCTGCAGAGATTGCTGCCCCATGGACAACTGACAAGATGTAAACCTCACTCCCCTGGCTGCAGCAGAGTGTGGGGAAGGGCTCATTGACCCTGCCAGCTTGTCCTTTCTGTATGGCTCTTCTGGGATGCCTGCAGGTATGAGCTCTCTCTAGGAGATGTTTTACTAAGAGTCAGTCCTATTCCAAAAGTTTCATTATGAAACTCAAAAGTTTGTGTTTTCATAGAACCACTCTTTTGTCCTTTTTTTGATACTGTGGTGGAACCCTGATTCATGGAGCTCAGTTGAGCTTTGCCATTTATTTAGGAGAGCACAGAGGGAGGGCTCTGCAGAGATATGTTTCATAGTATAAGCCTGCTATTATCAGAAGTCTGGTCACTGAAATCCCATGCCATGTATACTCAATGCCCAATATCCTTCTATAAGAAGTCCTCTTTATATAGATGATAGAGACTGGTAGTCTACCTCCATGAAGAAAAAGTGTCATATTTCCTTGCAAATTTTCCTCTATAGGAAGGTGAAAGTATGTCATGAGGTAAATAAATAACTTTTTCATGAAGAAGCTGAAAACTGACCATTCAGTTATTTGAACTATGCTGAGCACCTGCTTTTTATTTTAGGTATTTAAAAAATCTAATTAAGCACCTTGATTTTCGCAGCCTCCTGGGCTTTTTTGCCATCCCATGCCCAACTCCTCTTGGTGAAATAGTTGACTGTTGCAAATTCAATCAATGCAGAAAATACAAAGGCATAGCAAACAGCTATAAACCAGTCCATTGCAGTAGCATAGGCCACTTTCGGCAAAGAGTTACGGGCACTGATACTTAAGGTGGTCATGGTGAGGACTGTTGTTACTCCTGCAAAGAAGATAAAAATAAAAGAGGCAGAGATCAGTTTCCTAACCCTTTTGGGATCCCTAATGAGTTATGAGGTTCCAGTTCAGGACACCTAGGAAGGCCACATGAAGTCACTCTGTTGGCATATTACGGTCCGAAAGAGTAAGAAAAAAATGAAACCCTCCATGCTCAGATATTTAATTCTGTGGGGTTCTGGTTATCTCTAGCTATAGTGTATTTAAGCAAGCATTTTTAGGGTAACACAAACCCAGTGTTTGTAATTGTTAGAATAAAGTGGGATTATTTTGTTTTCTTACACGGAGATTGCATATATGAAATTGTTAACTGTTACTGGTTTCCTTGACCATAGCTCCTCCTTTTCCATAGGCCAGTAATTGACAAAGCTGTTGCTACTTTCATCTGTGGGAGGATTTTCCAAAAAGCACAAAATTCAACTCTGAGGTACACATTTCTAAAACTAGAATGAGTACCCTTGGTCAGAAAAGCAATGCTGCTACCTGAATTCTCCCCATAAAACTTGCTGAACTCATTTTTGATCAAAGCTGGCAGCTGATTTCAGTAGGTTTATACAGAAGAATGACTCCTTTAAGGGCCGCTGAACAAAGTTTTACATAATAAACTGTTCCCACTCCCCTCATTTTTCATCTAGTGAAAATTTTGTATTTCCTCAACCTTCACTTATGACAGTGCTTATTTTCTGCAATCTTTAGTGATAAATTAAGTAATTTAATGACACTCCAAAGGTTTTTTTCCATAACAGTTTCTTTAGCCAATAAACATTTTCTAAATGCAAATTCATATTAATTTGTTTGATGGTAATAGAGATAATTGTCACTAATTAACCTCTACATGGTTTTTCCAGATAAACATCCTACAACAGAGATAAACAAAATTTCTTGAAATGAAATCTGTTTCAAATGCTTAGCTAGACTATAGACCAAATGTGATAATTTGTATATCTTTTTGTTCTCAACCATCCAGTATTTTACCTAAATGGAAAAAACCCAACACAAATTGCACCAATCTGATTCTTCTGTCCTCTGTCCTTAAATTTAATGTAATTTATTCTTGACCAATTTCTGTCATAATTTTGAAAAAATGAAAAAAAAAAAGCCCAGACAGTGTTTTTTAAGTTATTTTGCAGTTTAAACTGGAAGAGAATGAGGAAACATCTACAACAGAAATAAACATTAGTGAACTTTGGGTTTGTTACAGCAAATGACTTCCAGAAGCCCGACCAATCCTATCTGTGTTCTAGAAGAGAGGTGGATACTCACCAAAGACAGTCCTAGCAGGTACAGATTCTCTGTTTAGCCAAAATGACACTTGCGATAAGATCACAGTCATAATACAAGGAAGGTATGTTTGGATGACAAAATAACCAATTTTTCTTTTCAGATGAAAATGGGCTGTCATAATAGTGTATTCACCTAGAAGGAGAAAAATGTGCATGTCGGTAAAATAAAGAAGGGTTACTGATTTAGGGACTTAAAAGGGCCAGCTCCAACCCCCATTTGAGGATACCACTCAGCCCTTCTTATTGCATGAAAAATGTCTGGATTTCTGTGCTGTGGAAAACCAAGACTTGAGACAGGTGTTGCTAGATCCTCATAGTCTTCACAATCAGTCCCCAGAAGCAGAAGACAATGACTGACTACTACTACACTGAAAAGCTGCATTCCTCCTATGCATTTGAAATGTTGTGATGTCCACAGGCTCAAAAAAACTTGGCTTCCTGGCACTGCCTCAGCCCTTGCCTGTTTCTGACTCATTCCTACAAACTCTCATACCACAGTAACGATTAAGGCCTTCTACTCTTAGAAACTTGATTTAGCAGTAGGACATAACCTCATTAGGGCAACTGTTACTGCCAAGCCATCAGTTTTCAAGAATGAAAATGGGTCCAGACACCTGCACCACACTTCAGGGATTGCCTGTCTCAGTGTCTGCAGCAAAAATTGCCACTTTGCATGTGGATCCTGGGATGTTTTATTAATCCGAGTACCCAAATCTTTCAAGATTGCTTCTCCAGGAAAAAAAAAAGTCACTCTAGTGCATGCAGCTTTCCTAGAACTTGGTACACTTTAGCCCTTGGAAAGATAATCTGTTTCTGGATAGACATTGTGTCATGTCTTGTTCACCTGTGCAATGAATATTGTACTGCCTGCGTGGAAAATTCACTGAAAGCTGCCACAGCAGAGCTAAATTCCATGTCTTTGTTATATGCCAAATTCACAGCATTGCCTTAATCTGTCTTTTATCGGCTCCTCTGAATTTCAGTAAAAGCCTAAAAAAATGCACTCCAAAATCGACAGACCAGCTGTCACCTTCCCTAATGTTTCAGAAAAAAAACAAAACAAAACAAAACAAAACAAAAACTTAACCAGCTCTTTCAAACTGTTGGAAAACCATAATAGTTGTTACTGAAGGCATGACAGTAACTGCTCCTCAAAGCCAGAACCTTGCTAGCTAAATGCATGCTACTATTTGCCTAGGAAAAATAAGAGTAAAAACAAAATGCAAGAATAAAAGCAACCCATCCCTTTAAGCCCAAGCAGTTCTCCACTCACACTGATATAAAATTAATTTAAAAGCTTGCATCATTATCATTCAGTTGGGTACTTATGAATCAGAGTAAAGCCTGTTCCAAAATATATATTGCTGTCCAAAACCAAAACAACTACAGCTATAATCTCTGTTGCAAGACTTGACTGTTAGTCTCTATAGACCAGCCACAAAAGGAAAATATACAACAAACTGATTCTGCCTTGAGTGAATAGCCCAAGTTGAGCTGTGGCCAGCATTGCTGAGCAATTAGATCTGGCAGATTATTTCTAAGTGACAATATGGCTAATTAGCAGAGAACAGGTTTACAGTGAAAGGGTTTTTGCAGGAATAGCTACACTGATGTTATGCTACAGGATCTCTGCCATTCGGGATCCATTTTAAAGACCTTGTTCATGCTGAAGATTTTAGACAGAAATACTGAAATAACACAGAAGTACCTTAACTGACATCCTGCCTCAATCTTTATGTTTTTCTCTGGAGTCTGATTTTCTGGTGAAACCATTCCCTGAAGAGTGATGTGAAGGACAGGGAATGCTGTGAAACTGTGGAGAAAACCCCTCTGAAGTGTCACCTAATTCTTTTCCCTTTAGTGTAATTTTGAACCAGAGATGTTGAACATACAGTGGTCTCAGAAGGAACCCCAACTGCTCTTTATTTAGGACTATTTAGTTTGTGGATTACCCATAAAATATGACAAGAACCAGCAGGCTCTATGTGTTTCTCAGTTGCTACTGCACTGGGATGTGTTTGAGTCACAGTTTCCCTGCTTGCAACAGAGTGACGATGTGCATTATCAATTTTGACCATATGATTTCAGAGCTGGAATAAAAAAAAATCTACATAGCTTCAGCAGAGGAACAGGACCCCCTTTTGTCCCTTTTAAAATGCAGAAAATGAATGCCTATATTTGATGGCCCTCCACAGCTGATTTATACCTTATGATTTTCTGTAATCTATCAAAATTCATGTCTCCACTGAAATAATGATAGCACCTTGATTTTGTACTGGCTTTGCTTCCAGTCAATATCTTCTCTTGATTTCCCATGCTATTCCTTTCAAAAATGCCTATGCTGGGAATACTTCCTCCAGCAGACATAGGGCTTAAGAAAACCCCACAGCGTGGTTTTTAATGCCCTGGGACCACAGCTTAAAGTAAAGCTAAAAGCTGCCTGAGTCGGCCCTTGTTTATATAAAACAAGATACTGGCTCTGTTGGAATGACAAAGCTTCCTTTTACTTCTGTAAGATCACTCTTTATCCTTAAACCATAAGCTTTCTTGAGCAAGAGCTAATTTTTGTTATAGGTTTATGTAGCACTTAAAAGAGAATCCTGTTCCTGATGGAGTCCACTCAACACTGCAGAAAACAAATTACTGTTATTAAACAATAACAAATGAAAAAAAAAAAAGAAAAGCCCTAGAGCAGGAATGGCTGCATTTCTTCACAGAGCTATGCTCCTCTGCTGCTGGTGGTCTTAAAGCTTTTTGTGCTTTAAAAGCTGCTACAGTATTTTTTTAGGTATCTAGTTGCTGGAATTCTGAAGATCATGCTTAGAAATTTTCCAGGATCCTCCATGCATTCTTCCATCACCATTATGCTTAGATTCAGCTGAGTAATTTAATGAGACTGGAACAGACCCCAAGCTTGTTTGTTTATTGGATATTCCTGAACTCAGGTCTATTAATGGCTGTTCTGGCAAGATCCTGACAGTAGGTCTGTGACACCACCTCCTTGACCATGTTGACATCCAGAATATTTTTGGCCCATGAAAAATGTGTGCGTCCTTTTATAGTGATGCAGGGGAAAGCTTCATTTCAAGAAATAAATCAGAATTATTTGGTGCAAAATGAAGAGTTGAACAATTCTTTTATTATTTAGTGTTTGGATATTACAGAGCGCAGGCTCCAGCTGGCAGAATATAAAAGAGTGGGTTTATGTTTTGTTTTGTGCCACTGCAGATCTTGAGTTATCTGTGAGAGATTGTGGGTATGGGGAACAGAATTGGGCAACCATTTCTGGAAAGCAGCAAGATCCACTTGGACTCAAATCCTGTAACTGTTTTCAGCACTTGTACCACCAGGATATAACAGGTGTTGGGTCTTTTGGAAGCAGTGTGAATAGTCAAGTATCTTCACTTTCAGGGAATGACATTTGGGGATGCTACACAAAAAACCCCTCAACAACAACAAAAAATCAACCTAAAAATTACACAAAAAAACCTAAAAAAAGCCCACAAAATACAACAAACAGCCAAAAAACCAAACAGGTGACCCATGTCAGAGCTGTTTTCTGTATCATGGCTAAAATGTTCCAGATTTCAAGATTGGTTGATGAATTAGGAATGCCAGGATATTTTTTTCTGAGAAGCCAGCCAAACTCAGCAGCTTGCCTACAAAATCAGCAAAATCCCAAGGGACTGGTGAAGGTCCAGCATTTCCATTTTGAAAAAAAGAAAGTCGGCTAGAAAGAAGAGTATAAATTACCTATGACGTACACAAACATTTTGTCTATGCAACTGTAAGGGCTGTGTAGTTTGATTTGTATGTCATAAAAGCCACGAAAAATCCAAGCACTTGGATTTATGCAAGAGCTATTTGGTTTTCCTCTTTCACATTCAACAATTCAACAGAAGGAAGAAATGCCTTCAACAACCATTCGTAAGTAATGCTGATTACTGGCCTCCTACGAGCTTGATGAAGTCCTGAAAATCCATCGTTGACTGATGCTTTCCCTGTGCAAAATCGGATTTTTGTATTTTGCTAATCCCTGGTTACAATCTGTGTCCTGCTCTTTGTGATCCACCCTGCAATCAGAATCCAGCCAGCCCAGATGTAACCCAGGACATTAATATAAAATCTTGACGTTGGAAACAAGCATTTATTAGCATAAATCTTAAATACAGGAGGAGGTGTTTACTGTGCAGAAACTTTGGGATTTGTCTGAAGAGTCCCCTGTTTTCTTGGGCAGAGGAGTACAAGGAGTTTTCACAGGCAAAGCAGCAAACTGGAAGTGGCCTGGAGCTGACACGCTGGAGCACTCACTGCCTGAGCTGGATAGTTTTCTTGCTCTGAGGAGCAGGACGAGCTTGTAGGAGATGCTCCAGTACATCCTTTGGATCTTTTTCTTGGCAACAATGAAGGCGAGAGGGGAGCTGCCATTCATTGCAGAAAACAACGCGGCTATGATGGTGAACTGGTAAGGGAAAAAGCGTCTTTACTCTTTAATGGGAGATAGAGTACTCATTCTTTTTCTGCAGAAGTGACCACTCTGCCTACATGCTTCTCTTGACTTTAGGCATCTTTGCTTTAGCAGCAGCTTTGTGTCTCCTGAAATAGGCAAGGGAGGGGATGAAGGTCTACAGGATGGAGATGGCAGTTTTGTTTAGTGGCTGCCCATGGCAAGCCTTCCCTCACTGTATGTGCTGTTTAGAGCATGAGCAGCAAGCTCAGATGCCCCCTCTTTATTTGCCAGTTGGAACACAAAGCTTTATACATCTTTATGTTTCGGTCGAGCTAACTTTGTGTGCAGGCGTACCTGTACCTGTTTTCACATCTCATACATTTCCTGCAGATAGTAACAGGTTCCTAATTCATCTATACTTTGCCCTTTACAACTCTGCCCACCATTTTTCACCAGGGATACAATGTATCACCAGCAGACTCTTGGCTTTTCCTGCAGGAATTGCTGCCGGACATGTTGCCCCTTTCCCCAACCCAAGCCCCCAGCAATCAGTGGCGGTGGAAATCTCCCTTCCTTTTTTCATAGCCGGCTATTTCATTTCCCCATCTTCCCCGCCCCGCTGTATGCCACTAATGCTCTCCAGTAGAGTGCATTGTGTAACCTGGTTAAGCCCTCCCCGTCCTACTGAGCGCACGTGATCCCTGTCCCGGCCTCGACCCTCCCCCCCCGCCACCAATGCACACTCAGGGCTGCCCTTGCGTGGGAGTCTTAAGAAGCTGGGGAGCATGGCTCACGTGGATGCTCGGCCTGGGATTAAAGCTTCTTTGCCTCCCTAATGCTGCCACATCTGGCGCCTCCGGTTGCAGCCTCAGAGGGAACGGGAATCCTCGGGGTTTGCACCTCCTCTGTGGCCACGTGGTCCCACGGACACGCTGCATAGCCACGCCACACCACAACCCCCACCTGACCCTCCACTCTCTATTCCTTTCTCCCCTCCCCTTTCTCTCCCCCCCACCCCGCCTCCCCGCGGTTTCATCAGGCAATCATTTTAAACCGATGATTGAAAGGGATCAAATGCGTGGGTGGTGTTTGCCTCCCAGGGTGGTTCCTCCCACGGGAGAAATAAGCCAGCAATAGCGCTGGCAGCCTCTGCAAAGGCGATCGCCAAGAAGCTGCGTGCAGCTTCTCCAGCACTCCTGTAAATAGCAGGGGCTTGGATGCATCTTTAGCAACAGACTTGAAATGTATCTAAAAGCCAGCATATAACCCTCTCGGTGTCTAAGTGTCTCTGCTAAGTGGCCATGAACCTGCTGAGGATCTCCCTAGCGCTCCACATCCCACAGATACGTGTCTAGGTTTGTTGCAAAATAACCAAAGCCTGTGGATCTCCCCTCCCGCTCCAGTTATCAGCAGTCATTGAATGGAAATATTCTACATACCTGTGCTGGTACTGATGTTTTCAGTTCCTACGGTTTGTCCTATCAGATGGTACTGGTTAAGTCGTGAGCCATCTTCAGCCACCACCACAGACGTTGTAGTACTATTAGTCCACACATAGATCACTTCAGAATTGGGGTAGGCATCTGCCAACAAGGGAAAAAAAAAGACAGTGATGAGTAAAAACCACTGTGTAGTATTTCAGTAGATCTTTAAATGATAATGGTAGGGAGAGAGAAGAATGGAGGAATGAGAGTGAACGGAGAAAAACAGAGGTGATGTAATCATGGTCCCATATGCCCAGTTCAAAAAAATATTAGGTTGAATCCTTCTAATGTAAGAGATGTGTGGGATGGTTTGTGAACATCTGAAACACTGGAGGTATAAATATAATCCATCACAACCCCTCAGTTTGGGAAAGAGCAGCTCAGACCTATATTCACCTAACTGGTGGCTCCCAAACCCCAGCAAGCTGAAAAAGGCATTTCACTGAAGCTCTCCCTCAAAAGGACTCAAGCACCCTGAGTGCCCAGACAACAGGAACCTTGTGTGTCTTGTCACATCTCCAGAATAAAGTTCTAAATGAATTATAAGTGTGCAAGTGCAGGGAATGGTGTGTATGCACTGACTTTGGAATCTGTATGTGTGGGTGAGGGGGTAGGTTCTTGCATGAAGGCAATGGCTTTAGATAAAAGAAGCTGGAATATGTCTGCCTGTGCCTGTGATGCTGTAGAGCAGACACAGGATTCAGGAGTGAGAATGCATGAAGGAGAGCAGGAATGGGGTGGGTGGAGGGGGGAGGTGTTCATGCATACCAGAGCAAATGGGTGGTGGTGTCAAAACACCTGCACACTCGGAGATATGAATGTGATTTCTCTCATGTTCATTTAGAAGTCCTAGGAATTAAAGGTGGTGGCAGCACTGCCAAATCATTCCTTCCTCTATAGTGCTGTTGTAACTTTTCATACCCTAACACCTAGAGTGATTGTAGTTTTATAAGGGAATCTCAGTTTTCTTTTAGAAAGACAGTCAATGCTAGTTTTAGTTTTTAAGCCTTCTCTGCAGATAGTCTCAAAAAAATCCAGGAACCAACGGTACATTTAAATGTATTTTATTTAATATAAGTAACCCACACTTTTTAGAACACCTAAATAATTGAAAGCTTGCAAGTCACAAGAGCTAGAGTTCACTGAACTAAAATCTCTGGAAAGCAGGCAAGGCTTACTCTCCTAACACGAGATGAAAAAAGTGGTCTGAAGTCAAATAATAATATCTCACCTACACTCTTTCACTTGGAAGTTGAGAGAGCATAATGTTTCTTTCTGGAAAAACTGACATCCTAGTTAAGGGCACAATACATATTGGCTTTCCAAATAAGGGCTTCAGAGTCAAGGACAAGAGGTTAGCTTGAAGGATTGTGTGTACTGGCTCCATCAGATTGCATGTTTTGTTTGCTAGAGCTAGTAAGCTATCTTGGAAAGCTGTAGCCCTATGGGGGACTTATAAAAAATTCACAGTCAGTCAGTGTGAGCTTCTGAGGCACTCACTGCAAGGGCAAGAAATATGCTAATGTTATCCCTGGATCCATACAACCAGGAATGTTAAGAAGAAAATGGGAAGTGATCCGTGTTCAGACTAAGACCAGTTGTGTGTAGCATAATGAGCTTCATGTCACTTGAATAAGAGACCAGGTAGCAGGGAAGAAAGCAGCACCATGTTTTCACTGTTATTAACGTTTCTGTGTCATATGTGGGAGGCAGGACACTAGGCCAGATACACCTTTGATCTGACTGTTTGTGACTATTCCTCCATACCTCAGAACATACATAGAAATAATGAGGACAGAGAGGGGAAGATAGTTTAGAAGAGTTTACAAGAGTTTACAAGTATGTCCAAGGACTGGAAAATAAGTCATGATTTGAAACGTAAGCAGCTCAACTTATTCAGCTCACTGACAAGAAGCTGAGATGTGGCTTAAGCTCTGAGTATAGATACTTCTATACAGAAATCTAAAACCAGGGTGAATCTCTTGTATGACTCAAAAAAGGTGCCTGAAAGATGGTTCCAGGCAGATTCAGATGAAGAAAATGGCAGAATTTCTTAACTGGGTGAAGGGCAGGTGATTATACAGCAGATAACCTTCTGAGGAAAAGAAAACATGGACTACTGTCACTGGGAAGATAATGGTGAGTTGAAATATTTTTTGTCACATATCTGACAGTTGTTGCTGTATTCAGGGCTGGAGCTGATATAGGGGTTGGAAGTTGAGAATCTACAAATCCTTCATCCCTTATTAGCCATGCAGGACTGCCCATATGCCTTTCTTATGCTTGTATTTGTAGCTCTGCATTAAAATTACTGTAGTCACATGCCATGATCAGCTTTAAAAGGCTGAGAAGGAATGTCTTCCCTATTTCAAAATATTTGCATCACAAAAAGTGACAGAATTTCATCTTCCCTTTAGAGTTGAGATGCTTCATCTCAGAGATGATAACAAGCTCACAACATGCTGTAAATAAATTCAAAGCCCGATCTGGAGAAGTCAAGTTGGAGAGGTTGAGTCCATTTAAAAGTGTGATGCAGAAAGCCCTTCTTTTTCAAATGCTTATCCGGTATATGTTGTTCATGTGCTGATATCCTCAGTGAATGTGGGATTTATTTAGGCAGATTTGGGATTGTCAGAGAATTTGATTTTTACCTGTGTTATTTCCTATGCAAAAACCCCCAGCACTGGACTTTTTTCCTGGGATGATCTGGAGTATGCCACCCCAGCAGTTCCCTGTTTCTGCAATGATCACAGCCACTGGGACAATTGAGTTTGTCCTGTTTTCTGAGTATGACACACTCACTAGTGAGAACATTGCAACCAAATTCCACTGAAATTGTGACCACATGGAAACACAGGCATCTAAAGCTTAACAAGTATTCACATGCTTTGGTTCTCTGCTCTGCCTAGCCTGGAAGAGTCCTAAAATAAATCTGTGCCTCTGCTTTGAATTGCAGCCTTTACTGGTTACTTAAATATAGTATGTATGTACATACATACCGGTATGTATGCACCAGGGTTGGAGGCTCCTACTCTGGAAAAGTCCAGAAACTCCTCTTGTAAAAAAATATCAGCAATTCAAACAGAGGCCAGAAGGTGCCAAAATGCCATCCAGATCTCACAGGTAGGCCCAAGCAATGCTTCATGAGGCTGTTTTCTTTCAAAACTATGCCAGGGAAAGGAGGCTGCCCATTCCAGGCCACCTGGTGAGAAGAGAGAGCACTCAGGCAGGCAAGAGCACAGGATGAGGCCAGCCCCTGCATGGGAGGAAGACATTGGCTTGTAGATCCTGTCTCACAGGAAAATACCTATGGCAAGACTGCAAGACAGAGAGCTGTGCCACTGCTTGGCCAGGAGTAGAGTTTCTATGGGAGAAGGGACATAGGCCAGCTAGAAGAGATTCTTGTGCAAGGGCAGGATGGTTATAGCCAGGGCTTTAAGACACAAGAGTATAACTGATGAGTTCCTGCGAAGTCCAACCCAAACCAATGCAACTTGCAGTGATTTTACCTCCTCCTCAGAAGCCTGTCACATTAGAAATAGCATGAATTTACCCCAGTCTAGAGATATTCTATTGTGATGGATCACATATATGGCATGATCCTCATCTATCTTTCATGCAAATATAAGGAAACATGTTCTGTGTTTTAAGAAGCTCTAATATAAGATTCTTGACTTAGTGCCCCTTTTCTTTACTATAGGCCAAGTTCTGACAGGAAAAAGCCAACCCATGCATCTTGGTGGGGCAGCTGAACCACTGACTATCTCTTCTGGTCGTCTAGATAAGAGACATAAGCCTGTGTACTTTTAACAGGTAGTTTTCTTGCTGAAAATCTGCTCCCCTGTCTTCCCAGAAGCCTCAAACTCCAATTATCCTAAACTTGACAACCAGAAGCTCCAGCTCTGCTGCTGATAACCCCTGCAGTATAGTAAGGTCCAGTCACATTGAAAACTGAAAGT
>JAOXXN010000001.1:32420777-32438300 GCA_026770055.1 Myrmophylax atrothorax | reverse complement strand
CCACAATACAAGATCTCATAACTCCACGTACTCAGACACTGTGTTTTCAAGAGACAGTTGCCATAAATAGACTCCACCTTACAGTATTTGACATTGTCAAAGCACTGGTTAATGTTCACCAACAGCAATTAACTAATTCATCTTCAGGGCAACCCCATGAGCTAGGTAACACTGATATAATTAACACATGAGTAAAATGAGATTTAGGAGTTAAGTCAGTTGCCTGGGCAGAGGCCTTCATGGTCTAGTGGATTAGACATCTGCCTCTCTAACCAAAGAAGTTGAGTCTAATCTTTTTTCTGACATTGATTTGCTGTGTGACCTTACAGAAAGTCAATTAACTTCTCTGTCTCAGCTGCCCTAGAGATAATGATGCTTACCTACCTGGTAACACATGGGCATTTTGAAACTGTGCTAAATGATACTCTTAATGTATTCTTAGGACCTATCAGTGGAAGAGGTGAAACATTAAAGCTGTGAAGCTTTAATGTCCTTGCTATTTTATCTAATTCCTCCTCCCCACACCAGAAATAGCTTGGGGGTAAGGACAAATTTCTTAGGCTAAGCTGCTCCTCGTGAAACTGTGTCTGGCATCAGGAATCTTCATCAGATCCTGTTTGACCAGTGAAGCTATTTAGAATACAGGTCAGCCCTAGAATTGCAATGTAAAGTTTATTTTAAACTTGGCCATGGAAGAAAACAGCATCTTTCCCATGCTACCACGAGGTAATGAACAGACTGTTACAGCCATCCCCTCTGAGTACCCCTAACTCAAAGGGAGAGGAGCCTGATGCAGAGACCCCAGAGCCTGTGCTCTTGCACTATCCCCAGTTCCCTCTAAATGAGACCTCTGTAGGATAATTTCTACAGGTGTCCTGACCCCTAGCAGGGATGCAAGCCAGAAGAAAAAGTACTCCCATACACTCGTCTTCTGGAGCAGACCCACCTATCTTGCCATCTCTGAGCAGTGGGACATTGTACTTAAGAGAAGGACAACTAAAACCTGCTCTGTTGATGACAAGCCATCCTTGAACGTCTGTCATTTTCAGGATGTGAAGTAGAGCATTAAAAATTGCTACTGTAGTTGGGATTTGAACTGCGTAGCAGGTATCTAGGCTGGTGGCGTGCACAGGTAACTTTATATCCCTTTTTGTGTATTTGACCTTCCTTTTAATTATTTCTACAAAATATTCTGTTGCTACATACCATGTTTCCTAGGTCTGTAAAATCTCCCACAATTCTAACATTGCAAGAAACCAGTCAAATGGGACATAAGAACTCAACATTTACTTTTATTTCTGTGAGCAAGATTAATATTTCTTCTCTTTAATAATGTAGGAAACATCAGGCACTTTTTGCCTTTTGCTTGCTGAATTATAGCAAGCATAGTGAACGCTCATGCAGCCAGAAGGTTAATAACCTGTTCCTGCTTCTTCTGCAGCACTGATAATTTCTCAGCATCCTTTCTGCTGCTGATCCATCCGTGTACCAGCTGTTTTGTTTTGCTGACCTGCTCTCTCCACCCTCAGACTGGTTAGCACTAGTGTCTTCTCAACCCTCCCAGCTCCACTGATAATGTGTTTAACAGTTACTTTGATGCTATTCCTTAAGGCTTTTCAAAATCCTTCTTGGAAAGAAAACCATTAAATAGAAACCCTTTGGGGAAAGACAGGGAGGAAAGCTAAAGCAGAAAGTGTATGTGCTTGTGTATCATACCCTGTAGGCTCTGTCTTGCTTCAAAACTGGAGATTACTCAATGCAAACCCATACTGCTGTAAATAGGGGATAAATACTGTATTCTCCTAAAATACATCTGGGCTAGTTCAATAAACTCTGATTTACGGGCTGCTACTTGTGCAAACATCTGCATATTAAATCCCAATAAATTACTAGTGAGCTGTCAGATTAGTAATACAGAAATTCCCAAGGCTGAAAGACTGTCTATAGCTTGTCCCTTTATATTTACTTACTGCAGAGGCTACTGCTGTGACTAGCACAGGCCAAATGGCTCTGTGTCTATACACTATGGAAGAATTTAAAGCTGACTTGTAATAGCTTATAAAATGTACTCTGGGATTGTGTTCTAAGCACAGCAAGGAGCATAAACTAAAACTGTATTCACTCCTCATATGCCTAAAATACAACTTTTCAATGCTACTTTTGACATGGATTAAAATTACCTGAGTGCTAATAAGTGATTCATATGCAACACATTTGCCACAAGCAAAACTTATAATTACATTCAGGCAGATTACTAGGTACTCCTTCTATGCATTTGCACCAAACCTTGTAATGTTATCTCATGCACTTGGCATGTTTGGTTGGGGTGGTTTTTTGTGTGTCTTTACTATATGGGCAGTTAGAACCTGTACCTTTCTGCACCTAATCTACTAATACATTGAGGCATTCATTTAACTTTAAGGTTGAGCTTCAGATCTCTGCTGGATCAGGCCCTTTGTTTAAATATGTATCTTTTAGTTTTATGTTGCATAGATTGCAAGATTTCATAAAATTATGCACTATACCAGTTCCATAGTCTAGAGACCAACAGGTGTGACTTCAACTTTATCTATCAATGCAGTAAAGGATATGTAATACCAGGAAGGACAACTTATTTTTCATCTTCTTCTTAATTCTTTCCTGTAGCTTTTGTTTAATCCTATATACAAACAATTACAGTTTCCTGTGAGATGTTTACCCATTTTTAGATTTGGAATGAAATGGATGGTTGACATATTTTTTTAAGTTGGGTGTTAAGGTGTATGGGCCTTCAGATTTATACTGGCTTTACTGTTAATTAATGCTGCTGAAGTCAGTGAACATACTTGAACCTACAGTGACCTTGTAAAATACATTCAAATGAAACAGAGTCTACCTGGATTGGAAGAGGGAAGGGAAATGAGTTCGTCTAAAGTTTGGCAATTCAGTAATGGTTACTGTAAACAGTGTTTTTACTTTTTAGTATGATCACTAGAAGACAATGTATAGTCAGTATTAAATCAGGGCAGATACAGATGATAAAGGCAAAGCTTAATCTTGCTAGGATTAGTGACTCTAAATTGATACGACTGAAAAACATTGCAAAATGCTGAAGTTAGGTGGCTTCAGGGTTTAGCAAAATGCCTTGCCTGGTAATTATCTAAAGTCTTCAGATACACTGATTGCACCTGGAGCCTCTGATTTGATTACCAAAATTTAAAAAAAAAAGTCTACTGTAGTAGCCTCATTTGTACTTTAATTAAGAGCTTTGTTTTTAAATATATCCATCTGATTCCCTGAGGTTATTTTTAAAGTAAGCTTCTGGCAAAGCAGCAGTGTGGTGGATTAGAGGCTTGGAATTGAGGAAAAATCATCCTTCAGCATACAATTTAGAATAATGTGTGCATATATACAAATACATGTGTATACAACGTCATGTAACAGGATACAGGACTGGATTTATTAAAGCCAAATGGAAAGATATTTCCTCTTTTTGATATTCTAGATCTCTTTTAATATATGTGATGCAAATATTGCACTGCACCCTGGTTCATATAAATACCATAATAATTGCACATCAATCTGATCAGTCCAGTGAAAGCTCAGTTTTGCTACAAATGTAAAAGCAAGTTATCAACTTAGCTGTCTGCATCTGCAACTCCATCTAACAGTGGCCGTTACGCTTCATGTGGATATAAAAGACGTATCACCCATAAGCTCACCCATTTTATCATGGGACATGCAAGCATGAGTTGAAAAGCAGCAGGCACAGATAAAGCATAGTCATGGAGAAGGGAGCAGCAGGGTAGCAGCAAGGGGGCAGACTAGGGGGGGCAATGAACAGTGTTAACAGGGGAGGGCTACAGGGAAGGGTGAAAAATCTGTACAAGACATGTCTGAATATGAAAAGTCAGAAAACAAGGCATTTTTCTATTTCTTATTTCAGAAGAGAACTTACAGCTTCCAAATTTTAATGGGCAAGCATGTGCATCCATGGGGAAATCTTCAAGCTGCATGGGACATTCAGCAGAGATGGTCAATCTGTGGGGAATTAAAAAGAAAACACAGTTTTTTCCCTGCACCTTTTCTTTAGGCCCCTCACTGCAATACATGAGTGCTGACACAAGCCAGCTTTTCCTGAAGGCTCTTTGCTCTTGGTGAAATCACAACAACCCCCAGTTAAGCTGAACATGAGTTAAGCCAGGTGGACCACTGCGTGTGCATGCCATGGACCTACCTCAGAGGAAATTATTTTACTTATATAAGGTGTCACAATAAGATCATTCTTTCTTATTACTACGTGAAGGAACTCCTGTGATGGATTTCTGCCACACACCTTATACTCAACTGCTTTCTGTACATACTGTGAGTGGACCAGGTGTTTGACTCCTGGTTATAGTGGTTACACACATAAAGAAGTGTTGACTTTATATGTAGATGTAACTATTTAAATATGTAAACCAAATAATTATAAATAAAAGTATATATAAGTATTTATACACAAAGCTATGTATCATCAAGGACATATATACATCATTTTATACAGCACTATAGTTAACTGCTGTGGAAATAACCTGGTATTGGGGTAGTCCATTTCAGTTCAGCACACTGTAAATTACCTGGGCATCTTGTTAGGGAAAAACAACAGGGTCATCTTCCTCAGAATATTGCCTAGGGAAGCAATTCTATCCTACACTACATTGCCACCATGTGAAAATACTTAATCTAGAGTGGTCTTGAAGTAGGGAAGGAAAAACTCATAGGAAAATGCAGACGTGTCCCTTGGCTGTTCTGTATGATTGATCAGCTGAACACCAAAAGAAGTCTGAGGGGAATTCCTGAGCAATGCAATATCAGTCATATTGATATCAAATGCATCAAATACATCAAATATATCAAGAGAGCCAAAGCTTCCTTCTAGCACAAGGAGAATCTGTTTTGTCCATGCCATTTTGATATTTGCATAATACACATAGTTTGCTCAGGATAGTGAATATGCAAATCTCATTTTACACTATGGATATCCTTAGGGCTTTCTCATTTTGTGCTGCTATTCCACCTCAGAGGCAATAGACCAGAGACACCCAAAGCCTTACAGACTGCCTGCTGCTGGGGTAACACAGGGCTCTGCTGGAGGGCATTCTGGTTCCTAAGAAAAATGTTGCCTGAGGGGCAAAAATCTGCAAAGAAATCCACAATACCCTAATACCGGAAGGCAAAAATACACTTTTCTATCACAACAGCAACACAGAGTCACAGTCCCCAGCTATATACACACTCACCTCTTCTTATTAGCACCCCAAAGTGCTAAAAGAGCTTCTATCCAGAGGGATTGTAAAGAGTGACAAACTGTCTGTGCACAGATGGCACAGCATTCAGCCAGTTCAATTCAATACAACAAAATGATGCCTTGTTGGGGCACTCCAGCTACATGGAAAATAAACTGGGGGAAACAGCTCCACTGTCTGCCAACACACAGAAATTCTGGAGCTTTACCAGTAGCTGGAAATGGCAAAATAAGCACATAAAAATGAAAGAGTGTCACTGGCTCGAGATCATATTCTGAGGATAATCTAGGAAACAGGAAAAGTCAAACTGCACACAGTAATAGAAAATGTAAAGATAATATGCCATATAAAACAAACAAAACCCAGTTCAGAACAGAGATAATGTACTATTTGGTAAGAACAGAGGCTACAGGAGGCTACAATATAGGAAAAAAAATTACTGAGGCTTGAGGTACCTGCCATTAGGAAAAATGTACATGGGCTTTATTTTTGTAAAAGAAATTTTAAGATCACTCAAATATGGAGTTGTCTGCAATGGAGACTGCCCTTGGGCATTAAAGCCAGCAAAGCCAAAGTCACCAATAGTGCTGTGTGGATGAATTTAACAATTTGTTTCTAGTATCATCCTGCCCAGACCTTGCATCCTTTTCATAAAAATCACTCTATTGGGTACTAGAAAGCAAGACTACCACCCCTCCAATGCATTGTTGTATTTTCCATGCTAAGCACTGCAAATTTAATTTTCTTAATAAATTCAGAAACCTTGCTCCAAGAGCCCATACGAAAGCTGACAGGTTTTACTGCAGTCAATCTCCTGTCTCTTTGTCTATGAACAGTTTAAGCATGTCATTTCAAAGGCTGCAGATTGACAACAGTTTAATGTACATAGTTGTCATCTGCAAACATCCAAGGAGGGGATCCCTATATTCATCTTACAAAGACAATCAGGAAGTGAAGAAAGATTCAGTGCAGAATTATGCATAAGACCTTCTGTTTCATCTGACTGTCTTATGAATTGTATCCTGCTGCTTGCATCTCTGGAAATATCTCTTGTGTATAATGAGAAAGGCTGCAGACATTCATCAACTGTAAATGTGGAAGAGAAGTGAAGATGAGTTGCACAGAGAATGTGACCTAGTGGAACTTAATTAAGTCCCTCCAGAAAATATTTTTGACTGTCTTAAATGAAAGGGTAGCAGGTAAGGCTGGAGGGCTTCTGGCTGCCACTACCTGACTCAGAAGTCCCAAAGACCCTTCTGCTGCCAGGGCTACTCCCCTGTCCCACTTGAATTCCTCATCCAGGAAAAGCTGGCACATCCCTTAAAAGGATGATCCTTGCTGCAATCTTCTGGGTCTAGACTGGGGATAGGGAGAACCAAGTTTAGTAGCTGTGAATGTGCATGGGTACAGCCTTTCCTTTCATTGACATGAATTCTTTGGATGAAAAAATTCCTTTTGCTCTCTATCAGTGATATCTGAATGCCTTTTTCCTTTTCTGGTGCCTCTATCCTAGGGCCACTCCTAGTTGGGCCATTTTGAACAAATGAACTAGCTATACTATTTGTTACATGCTATTAAAAACCTTGTAGTTGAGTCTCTCAGATGATTTTAAAGTGTTTGGTGAACACTTTTCTAGATACCTCTTACAAAAATGTGCACAACCCAAGGCTTTTGAAGTGTCTTGTAATGACCAATGTGACAAAGTTTGACAGAAAACTTGACTGTGAGTTCTGGTACACAGAACAAATGTCACCACCCTGAATTTCTGCAGGGTGCTCTATGCTCAGCAGTAGGTGGCTTTCATTACTGTGTGAGGACCTAAAAAAAAAAGTCACTAAACTGACACCTCATTCAAAAAGACTGGATTTTCTATTGCATAATGAAATAAAAGCAGCATAGCAACCATCTCTTACACTCTGGGAGAAGGAGGCATGGGTCACTGCATACAGATTTGCTCCTAGGAGTAGAGTACAAATTATATTCATATCATAGCTCCAGGACTCACAAAGAACTTGATATCTGCATCTATTCCTTCAAGTATCACCTGGGGTGGTATTTGCACACTTTGGCTTTTGACTTTATGACAAAGCTTAGGTACCCTTTGCATAATGTAGTTTACCCAGTAGATTGTAATAAAATTATCCCCAGTTTGCATTTATTTAAAGAGAAAACAGGCCTTGTCATGCATATATGAAACAGCCTTTGCTTAATCCCTTTAATTGTGTGACTCCAGAATGATCTTGCTGTGCTACGTGCAGCACAGTTATCTGAGCTACAAAGAGTCGGCAAACCAGGCTTTTTCTATCACAGCACAAGTGTTGCTCAAAGGCAGTTCTTTTCAACAGAAGCATTTAAAAGCTTCCCTCCTCCATCATAATTCTGTCTTAATAAAAGCCCTACAAGATTAGTTTCACTCAAACAGAGTTTATGAAAATATTACAGTCAGCCGTTAAAGGTCCTTTGCAATAGGAGGATGAAACTCTGATTTTATTGAAGATAATGGTAAAATTCTCCCTGACTTCAATGGGGACATTATTCACCCAAAAAATATAACAAATCCTGATTATAGTTGCTGATTTATTAATGACAAAATTTCACTGTCATAACACTCCAAATACTTACACTACTACCCAAATGTTAATCAACCAACAAAATGCTATTGCATACCTTAACTATCTGAAAAAAAGAAAACTTAGGTCTTCAAATTATTAACTCTATCATCTATAATTGTACATGAAAGCTTTATCAAAGCCTCATTATGTATAGCCTTTACTTTAAGAATATAAAGTGATTACTGAAGTTCTGTTTCAAAACACATAAGCAAATATCCCTCTAAGAAAAGCACAAAAATTGAAACAGCAAGACTTTGTCACTTCAGAAGAGTCACTTTCAACCATTTCCACTGGGGAATTAAGCACGACAATGCCTTCACGAGACTGTTCCTTTTTAGCAAAAAGGAAAAGAAGGAGGTATTAAAGTCAAGTATGCGGAAAGGAAATAAATGCATATATTAGGGAGCCAGGCATTCACAGTGAGTGTGCTTCAAGGAGAGGTGGGAGTCCCTCAGTAGAAGTCCCCAAGACACAAAGCACCCTGTGCTGCAAGGCCTTGTTTTAGGGCACTGCACAGAGCTATCAGCTGTTTCTGTAATTCCCTCAATGCAAGGACCATCTGCTCCAACCTGTGGGAAAAGAGCAGGGGGACTGAGCAAAACTATCATCTCTCTTCTACCCTGGAAGTGCAGAAAATGCTTTCCGGAGTATTATCTGCAGTTGCCAGGCAGGAGGTAAGGGCAGTCACCTGCCCGAGAAGCCCACAGACAGCTGCAGAAATTTGCATTTTCTTATCAGCTACTAGCTTTAGTATGCAAACAAATTAAAACAGAGAGCTTTAGAAGGACAGGGGAGCAGGCAGGCAGAATCACCGGTGGCTCCTGGGAGAAGTCAATTCAAGATAAGCATTGAGTAACAAAAGTTACTAATGAAGAGGACACAAGGAAACTTTTGTTGACGCTAAGGTACTGTGGCCAGAGAGATACAAAGCTTTTCTGCCTGTTTGCCTTAATCCTCATACCAGCCCCACCTCCTTCGTTGATTATTTCTGCACACTGCTCTTACCCCTGATTAAAGGGAGCGTATTAATCCTGTGCTTTGGCCCCACATGTGCTGGCAAACTGCACCTCCTATAGGGCTCAGGAGAGCCCAAGTCCTGTTCCCAGCATGAGGCCAGCCATCATTTTCTTTAATAAAAGGTAAAACATTTGCTTCAAACTCATCTTAAACCTATCTCAATCTATCTCCCCAACATGCCAAAAAAGACTTAAGTGGATCCAGCCTTAGCCAAGCCATATCCCATTCCGAGAGGCTGGTTGGCTCCCTACGAAGGCAGAGTTTAAGGTTGAGTCAAACCCTTTTCAGGAGAAGCTCCCCTGGGTACCTGCTCCAACAGGGCCTCGGCAGAACAACTTGGGCCCTTGTGACATCTCCAGTATGCCCACTGGTACACATGCAGATAGGAGCGTAACAGAGTTTATGGTTTGGTTTTTTTTTTCAAACTGTGAGTAAACCACATGGTTAGGTTTCTGAAATTCCTCATTTAGCCTTGACTGAGGGCAGAACTATTCACCTATTCTCCCATTATAATGTATTGGGAACCCTTCTATAACCAAACTATTATTTCTTTCAAAGGGTTTTAAACCAAGACTTGTTTCAGGCCCCAGCACAGAGCCCCAGTGCAGAGCAGAGTGGGACAATCCCCTCCCTGAGCTGGCTGGTGATGCTTTGCCGGATGACTGCCAGGACACGGTTGGCCCTCCTGGCTGCCAGGGCACTGCTGACTCACATTCAACTTGCCATTGACCAGGACCCTCAGGACCATTTCCATAGCACTGCTTTCCAGCATCTCATTCCCCAGTCTGTACGAACAGCCAAGGTTTCCCCATCCCAGGTGCAGAATCCAGAACTTTCCCTTGTTGAACTTCTTATGGTTGGTGACTGCCCATCCTCTAATTTGTCGAGGTCTCTCTGCCATCTAGGGAGTCAACATCTCCTCACAGATTTGTGTCACCTGCAAACATGCTCAGTATCCCTTCCAGTCCTGTGTCCAAGTCATTTATGAAGATGTTGAAGAGCACAGGGCTTAAGATGGAGTTCTGAGGAATCCCACTAGTGACAGATCACTAGTCTGATGTCACCCCATTCACCATTACCCTCTGTGCTCAACCATGAGCCAGTTGCTCACCCACCATATGATGTGTTTGTCCAGCTGTGTGTGGGACATTTTGTCCAAAAGAATCCTGTGAGAGATAGTATCAAAAGCTGTACTGAAATCCAAAAAGATTACATCAACTGGCTTCTCTTGAGCAGCTAAGTGGGTTACCTTGTCATAAATGGAAATCTGATTTGGTAAGTAGGCTTTCTCTCTCAGGAAGCTGTGTTGGCTGTGACCAAAGACTGCATTGTTTTGCAGGTGTTTTTAAATACCTCCTAGAACAATATTCTCCATAACTTTACCAGGTACTGAAGTGAGACTGACAGGCCTGTAGTTTCCAGTGTCCTCCTTCTTGCCCTTCTTGAAAATCCGGACAATATTCACCAACTTCTGGTCAGCTGGGATCTCTCTGGATTCCTAAGAACACTCAGAAATCATCAAGAGTAGTTTTGCAATGACATGAGGTAGCATTTTTAGGATTCTAGAATGAATCCCTTCAGGCTCCATAGATTTCTAGGGATCCAGCTCAAGCAGCATATCTTACACAATTTCAGGGTCAGTTGGGACTTGATCATTCCTGCAGTCATGGTCCTCCAGCTCAGGGTATTGAGAACCCCTTAGTTCATCCTCCATGTTGAAGACAGAGGCAAAAATGAGTTATATCTCTCTGCTCTGTCTCTATACCTGTTTGTGATGTGACCATCCTCATCCTGTAAAGACCTTTCTTGGTTCTGAAGCACTTGCCACACAGTCTTAACAAACTGTTGATGATGGTGGCAGTGGGTTACACACACAGAAGACTTAGAATGTGGATAGATTTTCATTCATGGTATGAATGGCTGTAAGTCACCCTGAAACTCACCCCTGGCTGAGTGACTGACTGCAGCCTCACTCAAGGTGGGAGAAGTGATTATTTTCTGTAACTCAAACACTACTTTGCTCATGAATCACCATCATGGTGTTTTATAAGAGGCCAAAATTCAGAATCAGGGCCTTGTTCGACACTTCTACATGACATTTGGAGGCAGCTCACCATTGCTTCCTATTTACACTGGCCATACACTCATTTCGTTAGAATACACCATATAATGTGAACAGAGGAGAAAGTAAATCTAGGACTGGAGTGAGGTGGTCTGCAGAAATTCTGTTTTAGCCCGTTTTTCCTTCATAACCACTCCACCAAGAATACTACCATTTCCCAACATTCCTATGATGCTGAGATGTGGTATCTTTATGTGACACCAAAATGTCCTTTAAAATGCTACAGGGGAGGGACTATGGAAGACTAAGAGCTCCAGTTACTGATGCTTTTTGGAGCTGTGAACACGTAATTCAGATGCATGGTGTACTTGAAAGCAAAACTCTCATTTTAAGGAAACAAAATCCTTAGCATAGCTTATGCTGAAGTGTGAATACAAGACTTTAATTGCCTAGATTGTGCTGAAGACTCAGTTATCCTGAGATGATCTAAGGTGGACAGAATGGATCTCAAAGCTGTGCCACTTTAGGAATGACCTCCCTACATGTGGAGTACTTTGGCATACATGGAGTGTACTCATAGACAGGGACAGGAGGAATGTCCAGCCTCTAGACCCAGGAAAAACAGAAAAACACAATTACATAACCAATAAGACACAAAAAAATATATAAATTTAGGAGATTAAAGAGAGACTCAGAAAACAGAAGTTTATAATAGAGGTAATACCTTTCATTCTACAGTACTTCTTCAATATGCATAAATCCAATGGATGAAGCAGTGAGTTTATGCTTATCCAACCTTGCCATGAAAGCTGTCTAATGAAGTCCATAAGCAAGGCAGAACTTGCTGGAAGAAACTCTATTATCAAACTATTTGGTGCAGTAAAAAACCACAAGCTTTTTGAAAGATAATTCCATCTTTAGGTTCTCTTCCTACAAACTTTACTTTCCTAAAGAAACTGTAGATAAATATGGCTATGCAGCTATCGATGCTCTAGCACAGTATCACACATATTTACTTGATAGTTTCACTTGAAAACCTCTCCAAGCTTCTCTCCTTGATGGTCCTTCATCCATGATGAACTCTCTTTTGGCACACAGTGAGGAAGGCTTTCAAGTCTCTCCTCTGCAGTATCTTCCATTGATACTGAACTTTTAAATTAAACCCCAAAATTCTAACTAGCACTAGCAATGCTGAGAAGCTGATGCAGTTGTCAATGCAGGTAAAATGGGAAACAACATCTCAACCAGCCCACACTTTATCATGCCATGCCACACATTCCCCAAGTCTGCACGTGCTACGTCTTTTGATTACAATTTCCTTATCAGCATGGTTTTGTGATGGCATGTTCAACAATGTGCTAACTGTAATAAGTACAATTGTTCTTGAAGTACTGTGTAAGACTGCACTATGAACTTCCTTTTGGCTCTCAAGAGAGGCTAATCCTACTTACCAGCAGAACCAGTTGGTGACAGCAATACCTGATGCCACCCAACCACACATCCAATTCTTGCTTTCAGTGCAAGAAAACCCAAGCTCAGGAGAAAGAAGGGAGCACAGAAAGCATCCTAGGCTATGAAGGCTGTGCACTGTGATGGACACAGTGCACTCATCCTCTAATTTTGATACCACCTGCTGGGCGATTTGGTTGGTGCGGATTTTCTGACTGGCCAAAAAGGCTTTTGTTTTTCCATTTCTGCCTGTCAGTGTGGCACACATTCTCCCATGGATGAAGGCTACCTGGCTGCACAGACATCCTATTCCTTCCTTCCAGTTTGCACACCCTTTATATTTCTATAGACAGGCACAAAACTACATGAAGTAATAGTTACAGAGAAAAATGAGCTGGATTTAGAAAGTAAGGAGGAGTGCTTGTAGGGGAAGATACTAGATGGGCAGTACCAGCCCATTTGGGCTCTCTCATATCATGACTGGGATACACAGATATGGCAGGGTAGGTAGGAAGGCTTATGATCTGACAACCCAGAGCTGTTATCCTTGGTTATTTTCCACAGTTCAGATGAATGATCTAGAGCTCAAAAATGTATCACCACAGTTTCCTTTCAACCACTCGCTTTTAAACATAGCCTCCTCTTATTTACCTCACATTTCTAAGTCCACCTCCAAGGTCACCCCTTACCAGGATCTCCTGTCTTTTGTGTAACCTTAATGCTACCCCACACCTCTCTGTGAAAGCAGCAAGCAGCAAGTGATTTGATGATATGGTCTTTCACAGGGAAATGTGTGCACATGCCTGTTTGTATGTACCCTATTAGTACCTGAAGAAGGTAGCTTAGTCATCCAAGCAGGACATTCTTATTTGGGATTTTTTGCCCTGCTTCTGAAATGCTACATGATCCTGATCAATACAGCCATGAAGGTGAAGGGGCAGACTCTGGGTGTTCACTGCTCCAGAGAGAGAGCCGTCTGATCCCTCAGCTGTTCAACATCTTGGTCATTAAACATGCCTCAATTTACCATCTGTTTACTATTTATACCACCACCAGTGATAGAAGCTGCTGCAGCATAAGCACCTGTTTGCTACAGTGCAACCTCAGAGAAGGAATGCCTTAACCTTCTAGTGACATTTGTTTCTTGAGTTCCTCCTAAGGTGCACTATACTCCCTCCTACACACACCTAGAAAAACGTGGAGGACTGAACCAAACTTATGTGCATTCAGACGTGCTACACTTGCACAACCTTGGACTTTATGTTGCATGAAGAAGAAACTGGACAGTCCCCCACAAAACAACTGCAGAACCAGCTGCTGGCCAGAATACCACATAGCTTTAGGTTGCTGACAAATTACCCATTTCCAGGCTACTTGAGTATAAGGACAGGAAATACCAATGGAAATAACTAAGTAAGATGGGACTCATGTGACTAAACACAGACATCAGTTGCACTATGCTCCTTTTTCTGTCACTGTGGAAAAAAACCAGGAACCCCTAAAGTGTGAGTGGAGAGAAATAAGCATCTTTCATACTGAATTAGACATCTGAAATAATCACAGAACATGCTGACTTGGAAAAGACCCATAAGGGTCATTGAATCCAGCTCCTGGCTCTGCTCAGGTCCATCCCAAGAGTCGTGCCATGACATGAGAGTATCATCCAAACATTTCTTGAGCTCTGTCAGGCTTAGTGCTGTGACCACTTCCCTGGGAAGTCTGTTCCAGTGCCCAACCACCCTCTGAGTGAAGAATTTTTTGCTAATATCCAGTCTAAATGTCCCCAAGCACAACTTCAGACCATTCCCTCAGGTTCTGTCACTGGTCACCACAGAGAAGAGATCAGTGCCTGCCCCTCCTCACCCCTCAGTCTCCCCTTCTCCAAGCTCAACAGACCAAGTGATCTCAGACACTCCTCATACAGCTTACCCCTTCATTGGCCTCCTTTGGATGCTCTCTAAGAGCTTAGTGTCTTTCTTACATTGTGGTGCCCAAAACTGCACACAATATTCAAGGCGAGGCCACACCAGTGCAGAGCAGAGCAGGACAGGCCCCTCCCTCAACCAGCTGGCGATGCTGTGCCTGATGCCCCTCAGCCCTCCTGGCTGCCAGGGCACTGCTGACTCATGTTCAACTTGCCATTGACCAGGAGCACTCCCACCACCCCCATCCCTGCCAGGTCCCTTTGCATATCAGTGCTTTCCAGCATCTCATGCATCTCGTTCCCCAGTCTGTACGAACAGCCAAGGTTGCCCCATCCCAGGTGCAGAATCCAGCACTTTCCCTTGAACTTCATATGGTTGGTGATTTCCCATCCTCTAATTTGTCGAAGTCTTTCTGCAGGGCCTCCCTGCCTTCCAGGGGGTCAACAGCTCCTCCCAGATTTGTGTCATTTGCAGACTTGCTTAGTATCCCTTCCAGTCCTGTGTCCAAGTCATTTATGGAGATGTTGATGAGCACAGGGCCTAAGATGGAGCTCTGAGGAATCCCACTAGTGAGAGGTCACTAGTCTGATGTCACCCCATTCACCATTACCCTGTGCTCAACCTGTGAGCCAATTGCTCACACACCACATGATGTGTTTGTCCAGCTGTGTGTTTGTCCAGAAGGATCCTGTGAGAGACAGTATCAAAAGCTTTACTGAAATCCAAAAAGATTACATCAACTGGCTTCTCTTGACTAGCTAGATGGGTTACCCTGTAATAAATTAAAATCAGATTTGATAAGCAGGCCATCCCTCTCAGGAAGCTGTTGTGGCTGTGACCAAAGACTGCACTGTCTTTCAGGTGTTTTTAAATCTTCTCCATGACTTTACCAGGCACTGGAATTAGACTGACAGGCCCACAGTTTGCAGGGTCTTCCTTCTTGCCCTTCTTGAAAACTGGAAAAATATCTGCCAGCTTCCACTCAGCTGGGACCTCTTTGGATTTCCAATACCACTCAAAATTCATCAAGAGAAGTTTTGCAATGACATGAGGTAGCTCTTTGAGGATTCTGGGAAGAATTCCATCAGGCCCCATACATTTCAGGGACCCATCTGGAGCAGCAGGTGATGGAGACACCTAACTCCTTAAGGAGGTCACTCTTCTGTACTGGGAGCAATTCTGAGTTAAGAGGCTCGGCTGCAGCCATCAAGGTTACAGATGAATAGAATTAGCTAAGGTGAATACCACCCATCCTGCCCGGTGCCCTCCACCACAGCATGTTATAGATTACTCATTGGCAGTTGGATGTTTTGCACAAACAGAAATGTCCTTCAGGGGATGGTATTTCCAATTAGGCAGACAAAGATTTTAATTTTGGTCTAAGTGAAAATCCACTGTAATGTTATCCTCCTGATAATAAAAAAAGATAGCAGAGACATAATAATTCTTCAGTATCTACCAGGTAATTCCAAAGCCCCCAGGGTTTGGAAGTTGAGACCTGGCTGGAGATTGGGCAAAGACATCAAGGGAGCTGTGTTTTTCTGGGGGTGCATGCAGGACACCTGTCAGGGCACTGCTTTCCTCTAGTTACTCTTCAGTCACCCCATCCACGCATACACACATCAGGTTGGCCCTTCTGATCCATCCTTATAAAGCACAGGGAGCACAAAGGAATCTGGGAGAAATTGTACCAGCTAACCCCGAAGAAAAGTTGGGTCTGCCTCTGAGCTCAGCACAGATCTGGAACTAAAGTTGTACCTTTTTTAACCCCTCGAAATCCAAGTAAGCATTCCCCTCATCCAAGGCCAGGCTGGTTCTGGTTTGGGTTTTGTCTTTTAATCAATTCTACCCTTGCTGTGTGAGTTCCCATCTCTGTGATGGAGATCTCTGCAGGGCTGTGCCCACTTTATTACCAGCAGAATAGGCCACTGTCACACACTCTACATAGGGACTATATTTAGTCAGATCATAATTATCCATTTTGAATGTATTGCACTACAGTCTCTGATGCCTTTACCCTGTGGGTAAATCTAGCCCTGGATTTTTCAAAACAACAAATCTTGGTTCCTTGAAGCACAACTTTTGAGAAAAGGGGCAACATACAGCCAAAACAGAGAGATAGGAACCAATAGGCTTGGTGTTAAAACAAGAATCCCGCTGCTGTCCTCAGGGAAGAGCCCTTTATTTCATATATCCCTTTATTCTATTGCTCTGTCAAAATCTGAATTGATGAAAAGCAGCTGAGAGTCCTTGCCACCATGGCAGTTTTTCATCACTCTGCAAGATTCAGCCCAATGTGAAGAATTTTTTTTTTCCCAGCTTCAGGCACTTCGAAGCTCGAATATGAAAAAAATAAATGCAGCAAGTCTAACACAAGGAAAGGAAATGCATATTTGTATGGCTTCATAGCTCCTAACTAGTTTTGTAATATTTATACAATGCCTAAAAATCATAGACAGATCCCCATCTGTAAATATAAATGGATGTGTAAATTTAATTTTCCCTTTGAAATAAGAAAAATACATTCATATTGAACAGAAATGTTCCTATTCAGATGGCTGGCCGATGGAAAACTAAGGGTTCATTTTAAAGCATAGATTTACAGAATCACAGAATATTCTGAGTTGGAAGGGAACCCCAAGGACCATCGAGTCCATCTCTGAAGTGAATGGCACATACAGGGGATTTAATCTGTGACCTTGGTGTTATCACCACCAAGTTTTAACCGTGAGCTAATCTCAGGGTCATATTTGCTGGTCACTTTTCACTCAGAGGCACACAGGCAAACGGACATCTGGGGAATGCTGCCTTCTGGCAAAGTCAGAGCTTGAGAACCCAAACATCTTTCATAGAATATTTTTTCTTAAAAACAAAACAAAACCAAAACCAAACAACAACAAAAACCCCAAGCAAACAAAATCTGGCTTTCCCAGTGGACATCCTGAAAGCAGCATCATATCCTCTGGTCAGCTGGTTTTATGATCAATAGCTCTACAGCTCTACAACAGCATAAAATGGTTTACTAATCCAAGTCCATCATGGAAGAGCAAACTTTGTGCTAACATGTGACCAGGACATGTGTACACTTGTACACACAATTTTAACTCTCAGTGCTAATGTAAGAATATTTTCTGCCCATGTAAACCTGTGTATGCGCTACAGCAGAGCAAACAGCTTGGTTATGCTGCCAT
>JAOXXN010000001.1:32403780-32417211 GCA_026770055.1 Myrmophylax atrothorax | reverse complement strand
GTTTTTAAATAAATAGAAATATCAAATACTATCAACATGTATCATCTTAATTTTTTCTTTCGTCTCTTTTTCAAGTGTCATCCATATGACTATGCTCTTGGAGAAAACCCTCTTGAAGATAGACAGCAGTCTTAATTACTACAGGCTAATTACCTTTAATAAGCAAATTGCCATACACTGATGTGGGATTTGGCCTGAGAAGAATTTCAGTCAATCCTCTAAAATATGATATCCTATCTTCTATCTAGGTTATGCAATGACAAAGTTTGACAGTATCCTCTAATCAGATGCGAAGCACAATCCTGAAGATCCGAGACACCGATTTGTTTCTCTGCCAATATAATGTCACAGTTTAGTTTTCAGGATAATACTTGATAAAGCAGTTCACAGTACTGCTAGCTTATTTCATTTATCCCTATGATCATTTGCCTTTTAGCGCTATTATTGAAATAAAAAATAAATAAAAAAACACAAAGGAAAAAAAGCTCCAAGGGTTCAAGATGTACTGTCCCAGAACAGTCTCAGTTTCTGGTCTTGGAGACTTTTCTCCTGCAGTCTGCACTACAGCTACAAATACAAACAGTAAGAGAGAACAGATCTTCATAAAACAGCTGAACTGAATCATCAAATCTGTTGAGAATATGCCTTCCATTTAATCAAAGGAAATATTTAAGTACTAGCAGTATTCAGAAGCTACAAATTAATTGGTACTTGTAGGCAGCAATTTTGTTTTCCATTTTTCTTGATATTCACATAAATATGTGTGAAAGATTGGTTGCCTGGTTCTAATAGGAGTGGAAAAAATGTTGCTCCCCATAAGCACTTGCAGGGTTGGTTGGAAATCAGCACCAGAAGAAATCAATCCTGGTTATTACCTCATAGTATACAGCAGAGTGCCATCATCCTCCAGGCGTAGAAGTTTGTTTGGGGTTGTCATGTTGTGAGCAATAGACTTCTTGCCATTGTGGAAGAAAGTGTCTGGGGTCCAAATCTTGCTGGCAAGGAGGTTGTTAAGAGGGAGGCGTTGCATAGGTCCTTTGAATCGCAGCCTTTCATCTTTCCAGCTTTGTCGGAAAAAAACGTCAATGGTGTACTCCTGGCACAAAGAAACAATCAAGGTATTGCAGCATCTGAATAGAAGCAATGGTTCCAAAAATTACTTTAGCAAAGTAAAAACAACAGAGTTGGCAGCCACATGCTAACTTACCATTTCTGTGTCTGACACAGGACCAAAACTGGTAACATAGATGTCTGTTTTCACCTGAGTTATTCTCTCTGTAATAAATATGGGCTCTGCATTAGTAATTGCTTTAAGATGCAAATACATAGTCATGATGCATTTATCTGTTAACAATTTCTGAATCACTCAAAAAGTCCTGCAGGTTTTAAATTAAGAGGATTGTTGAAGAGACATTTCAATCCTGTCAAATGCAGTTGACCTCCAGGCTCTGTTCTTATAATCAGAAAGAAACAAGCCCTTCAAGGGTGCAATTCCTTTGACTGGCAGGTTTTGATCATAGATCATAGAAACATGGAATGGTTTGGCTTGGAAGGGACCTTAAAGATCATGTCATTTCAACCTCCCTGCCATGGACAGGAACACCTTCGAACAGATCAGGTTGCTCAAAGACACATCCAACCTGGCCTTGAATGCTTCCAGGAATGGGGCATCCACAACTTCTCTGGGCAACCTGTTCCAGTGCCTCACCACCTTCACAGTAAAGAAATTCTTCCTAATACTGAATCTATACCTACCCTCTTCCAGTTTAAAACCATTACAGGTCACCCTAACACTGCATTCCCTGGTAAAGGGCCCCTCTCCATCTTTCCTCTAAGTCCCTTTAGCGACTGGAAGGGCTCTGTGAGGTCTCCCCAGAGCATTCTCTTCACCATTCTGAACAACCCCAACTCTCTCAGCCTGTCTTCCTGGGAGAGGTGCTCCAGCAGACCTTGGTAATCTCTGGACTCGCTCCAACAGGTCCATGTTGTTCTTATGCTGGGGCCCCAGAGTGGGACACTACTCACAAAAGCAGAGGAGCCGAATCACCTCCCTCAACATGCTAGCCACCCTTTTTTTTTGATGCATCCCATGATGCGATTGGCTTTCTGGGCTTTGAGCACACATTGCCGGTACTAACACTTCATCTTGTCCCATAATAGGTATTGAATATCATAAATATCTTGAATATCTTAAATATTCCCTTCTGCTGGCTTGGGTGTTCTGTCTGACTTCAGACATCTTTATTACAGATGTCCAAAATTAGGTGAAATTATTTCTACCCTCAAGTCTCTTAGTCCTTTTGGGATCTTTTCAAATCCAGGACTAATTTAATTTAAGGGCAGAAATTTCAGAAGTTCGTTATATAAGATAAGAGCATCAAGCCCTATTTTCAAGCATCTCTGTGTAAAGTGAGAGGAGAAGGAGAGAAAGGGATGAAAGCAATGTGTTGGTCTCACAAGAGGAAGGGGAGGGGGTAGCCAGATTAAAAAAGGGCCAGGAAGAAACATAACAGATGGTTTACACATGGGTAGAAGATGAGAGAAATCTGGGGGATAGAGAGCTGAAGGAGGGCTCAACAAGGTTAGGATGGCAACCTATTCACATGCTATTCACAACTATTCACATGCTATGGTTTTAAAATAGCTGTTGTAGAGGTTATCAAAATGACATATCAATACAGATTTGTTGTAGTTGTCTAAAAATGGATGGTTTGAAGATCTGTTTTTAAAAGAGATATGTGTCACCAGCATAATTTTACATAGGGCTGACCAGTAAGGGAACCTCGCAGCAACCTGCTGGCATATTGTCTTGCTCACTTCAGGAAGCACCAGAAAGAAAAACTCAAACTGTATCAAATTACAGAAAAAATGTATCACAGATGCTCTCCTAAATCAACCTCAGATGACCTGAGTGGCTGAAAGAAGACGACTTTCAATGATCTTTTTATCGTGCCCCATTTGTGAGGAGACAAATCTACTTCCTGGGTTTAGCTAAGTTAATCAAACTTAACTCCCTCATCAAGGCCAAAAGCAGGTACCCATCTGAAAGGGCATCACTTTGATGACGGTCCAGGACTGGCCACAGCCAGCACGTTATCCTACCTCCCAGTCCTGGGCGCAGTCGGTTGTCATAGCCATCCAGCAGACCATCCAAGATCCTGGTGAATATAGTGATGTTATCATTGGTGTCCTCTTTTCCTGATGGTGTTGGCGTTTGCGAGAAGCTATTTCATGGAAACAAAAGAAAACATGTCAAAAGCTGTGCTGGTTTCAAGGGGCTTCAGCCTCAGAGTAACTTTGCAATGGAGCCACAGAGCCTCTGTTCAATCCTGCTGCTCCAGCTGAGTAGCACAGGGAGCTGTCGTGATTTCATCACTGCTACAAGCAATCATCAATAGCTCTCCCTAGAGGAGGACCCGAAAAAGGGTCTGCTATCGAGGTACAACCCTGGGGTGCTGGACTGGGGGACACTTGAGCCCTTTGACCCTTTGTCCATAATGTACAGGTAGATTCCTGTCCCCCATACTGCCCTGTTCCACATCAGCCCCATCATGTCCCAAGTGCTGGCATGTCTCCATCCTCTGCAGGGAGCGAGGTCAGCTCACTAGGCCAGCAAAAGCCGTTACTGGTTTGCCCCAGGTTAGCTCTCCATTCTTTGGGATCTACATCAGCTGGTAGGAGAGGGACATGAGCAGCATGGGTTTGCCTGGGGATGCACCTTTAAGTCTGCATGCAGGTACTGTCTAATCCTTAAATTCTAATTTTCAAAATTTATGTAATTTTTTGCCAGAACAAAGGATGAACTCTAACTTTATTTGAGGATAACAAACTCCCACTACATTCAAAAATCCCACTGGGGTATCACTGGGGTATCTGAAAAACATACTGCTGTACAGAAAACACAGTTTTCCACTCCTCCTCTTTCTTTTGCATAAATTAGTTCTCCCTTGTAGTATGCAAATAACAGCAATGTGTAGTGGGCCTCATTCCATATCTTTTGGGCCAGATTTGTTTTTATTCTGAACCCTTTTTTATTTCATCATTTTATCTGTGGCTCAGACCTAGGAAGCTGCTCACAGCTCACAGCACAACTACTACTTGCGTTTTAAAATCTTTTTTTGATTTTCATTTAAAGATGCTTAGGAGAATCCCCTGCCTATTAATGTCTTTGCTTACCTAAAGAATAGACATGGGAGATTATCCATAAGCATGCAGAAGCAATAAGCATTTCTTAAGACAGCAAGTTGGCTCGCACTTGGTGCTTATTCAAGATTTAGCCTCTGCTAGAATCACCAACAAATGCTCCAGCTGTGAAAGGGCACATCACCCCACGAGGAACCATACCCTGCCTCATGCACCCTGCCTGCAGACAGGAATTGCTCACACTCCAGCAACCTGAACTTGATGCCAGAAAGTCATCCAGAGATAAATATTAGATAATTAATTAAGTAAGTAAATAAATACAATTCATGTTTATTTACTACCAGTCCCCAGGGAAATAAATCAGTAAATAGAGAATAAATAGAAAAGCTCAGAGCATCTCTCTGAACAGCTTGCCTTGCAGAATGTTTGTAACATATGTGTTTGGTTTACCTAGCAGAAAACAATTCATACAAAGAAAGACAAGGGACCTCAACCTGGTTTCACCTGCACAAGGTTTCCACTAATGAGATCTCACTGACACCCATGTAATGGATCTGGAAGTTTTAGTGATGCCAGACCTGGCTAAGAACAAGCTGCTCTTGCCCACGTATCTTCTGACAGAGATGGGAACCCACAGTCCTGCACCCATCCCCTTTACAGTTTGTGTGCTTCTGCTGGAAAAGGAAAGGATTTCAAAGCTTCTCAGGACAGGGGAGTAAGGTCAGAGAGTGGGAGCACAGGTCCAGTTCCTTGAAACACCAAAGTCCATGCAAATACCTGGAGGAGGCTTCTTGCAGTCTTAAGTGCCATTGGCACATCTGCGACCCTCAGCAAGCTCCATGCTGCAGAGCTCGAGGCCACCAAGGATCTCCCCTTTACTGCAGGCAGAAGCATAGCCACAAATCTTACCCATTTTTCAGGCCATCCCATCTCTCCATGGTCAAAAGACCAAATTAATTCTGGGGTTTTTTTATGCTGTGACCGCAACCTCTAGTGAGCAACTGAGGCAGACAAGATCACAGACAGGTTTGACTTTAATAAAATGCAGTTAATCCAGCAGATGCAAACTGATTAGGTAAGCATTAGATCCTTGCATGATGAATCATTCAAGACAAAAGACTTTACATTTTTTTGTCAATTGTAATCAAAGGGATTCAACACATAAAAGTGAATATTTACAAGTAGCAACCTTAGAAATGCAAATGAATGCAAACAGGAGACAGAAGTTAAAGATGTTCTTCAGGTGCAGTGACCATAAGCAACACTTTAATAAAATCCCAGTGCAAACCATGAAAATCCAATACACCTAGAATGCTGTTTTCCACTTTTCTCATCTATTTTATCTACTTTTTTTTTCATAAGAAAGAGATATGCATCATGCTGTCTGCCTGCTACACCATATCAGCATAGAGACCTATTTTCATTTTCCACTGCATCTGACAAAGGAGCACAGAAATCAAACTTCATTTCATTACTACAAGTTTCATGAGAAGCTGTGACTAGACAAGGGGAGAGCAATCTAAATTAGTGCCTCATTAAGTAAAAATGTGAGGTTAGCAGTCATCTATTCCCTCTGGCTCTCCGACTGGGCCATTCAGCGTACATGTAGCTCAGAAACAGCCTCAGAAAGACCAGTCTCCCTCCTCTCTGATAATTAAGAGATATGGAAGAGACTTGCAGGGTGATTAGGAAAGATCCTGGGAGAAAAGGACAGCAGAAGTAAAATGTAGGTGTTGCAATGGGAGATGAGAACAAGGGATGCCAAATGTGGAGCTGGGATTATTGCAAAGATATGGTGCTGGGGGGACAGGATACAAAGCTTCACTACTTTCTCTGCTCTTGAAAAAGCTTGTTATTTTTAGTGCTTATGACTGAATTCAAAGCCAATTGAACTCAGAGGGAAGACTTCCATTGAACTATTTTTGTTAGGATGGGACAAAATATACTTAGTTCTCATAACTGCTCCTCTGAATCTAACAAGAGTAACTGATGCTGCTTCCTTCTATCTCAGCTATGTACATCTCTCACAAGAATAGTACACATGCCCCATATACTGAAATACTTTTATATCTCCATGAGAAAAGCTAATTAATAGAGGAAAAAGATGAAGATACAACTAGAGTGAGGACTCATAAAAAGTCTGCACTTCTGCAAAACCTCAATCCAATTTTGATTTGGCAGATCACCCATAAAAAAAGGCATCTGATGCTGAATTTCAGTGAAATGTCAGTATTATGGGAAGCTGCATTTGTAGATGGTTTGTTGTTTGCTCTTTTGTAAACGCTACTTTTTCTTTCACAGAAAGTTAGTGTTTAATTTCTGTTATTTAGATTGCTGGTGAAATGCATATTTTGGAGTCGTCAGAGGTTGTCTGTTATGACACAAGATATTTAAACAGTACTTGCAAAGTTACATGCATATATTAGATACCATATAGCTCTATGAATAGAGATAAAACAGGTGCTACCCTAAACTAATTATTTCCACACAGCTAAAGATTTAGTTTTATCAACATATTACTAGGTAAGCACATTATTGCCTCTCTGCAGTGAAAAAAAAACCATTTTTATAGCAGAAATTTTCAGTATGTATAAAAATAAACCTAGAAAAAAAAAGCTTAGGAAAATGCTAAGAAAACTCAGAGATAATTGCATTTAAAGCTCATTATTGAACATAAACTAAACCAACCAGGAACACTTCTCATCACATTTATTTAATATTGCAATTTCAGGGTAACTGAAAAAATCAGAAGCCACAGAAGGGGCCCATCAGTGTAAAATGTAATAATATTCTAAAGATGCTCAGCTACCTCTTCCGATGAGTTCATCATTTACCATTTAAAACAGCACTGTCTTTTTTGCCATCTAGTCAAAATCATGAGAGGAACTATTTCATAGCTTAGTTGTAACAAGAGGAAAATATATGGTAGATATTTAATGATTTTCTTCAAAACTTCTTTGAAAAAGAGAAGTGAGAAACAGTAGAAAAATAACTGAAGAATATTTTGCTATTGAAAGATATATTTCTCTCTCTCTCTTAAGAGTAGCATTCCCAATAACTTGTTTCAATAGGATTGCAATTATATTTGAATTTCAGACAAATTAACAGTTTGTGGGAAAGACAGTGGAGAATGCACTTGCAAACTTTTGGATACAGCCAGCTGGCCAGACATCAAAGGAAAAGGATGTACTTTTCTAAGTCAGTTTCTTGCCACCCCTTTCTTACGGATGCTTGAGATCTAAAAATGCCAGTGTTTTGTGAATTTCTCCAATGAAGATTCAATTCTTTCACATCAGATTAGAATAGAGGAGAGGACTGACTAAAATTCTGAAACTTTAATACTATTTTCAGATCCTTAAAGAATAATTTAATCCTTTTATTTAGCATGAGCAGTATTTTGCCACCTTCTGGGAAGGAGCAATTTGTGAGCAGTGCAATGAAAGCCTTTTTTTCATAAGTCGTCACCCCCTTGCACCTTAATGTTCTTAATGGTGCACTTTCAATGTTCTGAATTTCTTCTAGGGTCATTAAACACCTCCCAGTACTCTCAGGTCCCCAGGTCACTGGCCTGCAGCTTCACTGGGAGGCACTGCATGCCAGGGCTCCTTCTGCACATGGTGGATGTCCTGCGGGTACACATCTACTATTTGGCCAGCTGGCAGACCAGAGAGGCTGAAGTCATAGGCTTCTGTTTGGCAGCGGGATTGACTGATGGTTGTCTGCGTCCTCCAAGAAGTTCTAGATATCCCCTTAGTTTTCCAGTTATTAAAATTGTCTCATGGGTTCAAAAAGCTAACTGGAGATATGGAGAAGGAAAGGAAAACAGAATAGAAAAAATAAACAGAAAAGCATGACTGCATAACATATAATAGTTCTTACAAAATTAGTCTTCAAAAATATGAAGGTAAACTCCCTAGCATCACAAGTACTTGGAAAGGGATATCCCTGCAGAACTAACTGCTTAGGGCTGCAGAGACTAATTGGAAAAAACAGCCTGAAGGAGCGGTATGTTTTGCCTAAATAGTAAGATTATGGACTTAGTGATAAGGGTTGTGAGCTAGAGAAGAAGTATGTGAAAGTACAGACACACCATAGACTGAATTCTTGAGTGTACAGAGGAATATTCGGCTGGTTACACATAATTGGGTCTTCTGTTTTCCATGTTTCTACTATTATAAATATTATTAGCAGATGGCAACTAAACTTTGGGTACATGAACAATGTCTGTCCCTGTTGGTTTTGGTGTCAGATTTCTGATATTTCAAGTCCAAAACACAAACCCACCAGGACTGTGCGTCACCACTGTGTCCCCAGAGATGTGCCCATGGATGGTCTGGGACTTGCAAAGTAAGAGCCAGGACACAGTAAGACTGGCCAGCACAGAGCTGACCATAGGCTACTTCACCTCACACAGATCTGTGTGCAAGCAGCCACCCATGGTACCGACCTTCATAGGGCTGCCACTCCCTGGGGTTCCCAAGGGCCCATACGGAATCAGACTCTTGTCTTACTTGAAAACACTCTTCATGGTTGTATTTGACTTTCAGTCATTATCTAGCTTTATTCTTAATGTTTACTTTCAAGACAATTGTGAACTATCTTGAAATGCTGAAGTAAAATACCTTAACTTGCTAGAACATTATACAACTCAAGGCTGAATTCAAGCTTGAAAAAGCTTGACTCATGATGGACCATTTCTGCAGACGTAAACTCATAAAACTGTTTATGAGTTTAAGAGTTATAAGAGTGAGAGGCAGGGAAGACTTCACATCCTCTTCTCAGTTGATATGTATTTGAATCTTAATTCAGTGATTTTTTCTTTAAATAACTTCTACCAGCTATGTCTACAATCTTTTTCTACTGCCTATTAGTGTGGATAATTCTTGATAATTGTTACACATTTATGTTAAACATTAGTCACAGACTTTTGTTGAGATTTCTCAAGTAGCCTAGGAGATCAAGATACATAATTTCTGTTTATTTTACCAGGCATTGTACATCAAAATACCCCAAGGTGGCTTTGCTATTTCAGCAAAAACTATTTATGATTTAATATAAATATGGAATGACTATGGAGAACTGTAGAAAAATCTCTGCCTTCATCTAGAATGTCCTACTGTATTCTGGGTTTTAATCTGTGCTCCTTTCACCATTCACTTTTATTGAGCACATTGTAAAACACAGTCAATATAACAGCATAGTCCAAACATGGATGAAGCTAATAAAGAAGAACCTGCTATCAACAGCGTTATCAGTATTAGATTCCTGCAGTTAATACAGCAGCCTACATGTTAATTGTACTGTTCTGTCCTGAAGAGTCAGTCCCAAAGCACTTAGCAAATTACACTCTGAAACTGCTTCTGCCTCTGAAACAGAAGCGCTGGAGCATCCTCTATCTTTTGAGCAGGGTCAAAATTCAGCCCTAAGGCAGTGTGTGAATGGTGCAGTGAATTGGAGCTGCTTATCTCTGCAGGCCTGGACTAAAATTACTAGATTAGAAATGGGGGCCGAGGAGGTTGGGGGGAATTTATGTGATGATCTCATTTTAGTGAACATAAGCTTTTTTACTAACTCACAGAAAACAAGTGTCCTAGTTTCTTCTGACTGTCCTGTTCTGATTATCTGCCAGGTTACAGGTCACACTGATTCCTACCCAAGACTTATTCAGTATTTGCTTTGGAGTCAAAAGGGGCAGTTAAACCCTCTGGCTTTTGGGTTGTTGGTTTGTTTTTTTTTTTGTTTGGTTGGGGGGTCCTGGGGGTTTCTTTTGCATTCTTGTCTATCTACTCCTCTATTAGAGGATCAACAGAGTTAAAAGACCCTTATACCAAGCAGGTAATGCTCACCTATTGCAATGTGCTGCCTTCTGCAGGGATGATGAACTTTCAAGAAGGACTTAAGGCTACAGTCATCAAGATTTTCTCAATGTGGAAATATTTTGTCAGATTACAACAATGTAAAAAGAAGTTTAAAACCAGTCCCACCCTGTCTATGCTCTCTTCGTTTCTATCACAAAGTCCTGGGAGAGTTTTCCCTTAGACCACAGTGAAAGCAGGACTGTTTTTCCAAGGTAAAAAAATGAGTGTGAAACTCTTTTCATCCTTTTAGAGTGCAGTACCACAACTGTTTCTATAAACTGCTGTGGTCACAGGCTTCTGCCTACATACACAGAACACATACTGGAGACCAGGCTAAGTTTTGCTTACAGTCATCAAAGCTTGGTCTTTTTCCTTGATCCAATCTGGAACAAGTCACTTTCCTTGAAATCAGAAACTGATTTGCATCCCCATTTTGTGTCTTCTTATAGCAAGGAATTGATGGGTGTGCTTGTGAATCAGAATGTTGGGAGGATTCATTTTTTTTCTGGTGAAATCATAAATAATTGTTCTCTACAAAGAAGAATCAACCTACGTTTCCCCAGCACTTGCAAAATGCTTTTTCCAGATTCCATTGCATAGCTCAATTTTGGAAAGTTCCTAATATCTCTGGGTATAGGAAAATCATATAAATAGAAGGTTTCTGACTTTATTTTTCATTTTCAAAGAGCTATAGTTGGAGTATTTCCTTGATACAGCTTTCAGAGTATCACCGTCAGGAAAGCATCCAAAGCAAAAATAAGGAAACGGGATTCCTTGCTATAGGCTTCAGGGAAACACAATTTCTAATTATTCTAACAAGTTTCAAACTCAAACATCCTTCTGAGCACTCACTATCTTAACTTACCAGGAAAGCCTGTGCCAGCTAGCAGCATCCACCAAGTCCCACTGCTGCAGTTTTGCACTACTGCCTATAACCTCCATCTGTCAGGTAAGAGGGAAGGTGCAAGACCCTGCATCATAGACACAGGGGCAGGAAGCATCACAGCTCCTGGCTGTGCTAAACCCAGGCCAGAGCACTCAGCAGCTGTAGGCCTGGTCTGTGCCCTTTGTGTCCCCACATGCCTTCCCACAACAGCATAAATAACTGATACAAGAGAGTAAATCTGAACAGGAGAGCAAATCATTCCCTCCCCTCTGACACCAACATGTTAAGATGAAATGTAAAGCCCAGTTGTTTTTTTCAGCTGCTCCGCACCACAGGGAGACAAGGTTTTTCATTTCCTTAAAAAACCCATAGCAAAAATTCAAACACAATTGGCAACTCACCCGAAGTGGCTGGCTAAACTCATGGAAATGCAGAACAGGAAAAAGTTTTTGATCATGATAAAGTCAGAGACCATCCCATTGTCCATTCCAGAGGAGAAAAGGAACGCAGGTGGTTGCTTTGGTGAAGGTGCAGCTGTTCACTTTGTTCTTACACTGCAACAACACAAAAAATTTGACAAATTATTGCATGGACAAACAGTGGGGTAGCTGAGTTCAGCTAACACCGCATCTTCTGCTATCTGCGCTTTTCACAAACTTATCTAGGCTTATGTAAACATCAGCTGTTTATGTAAAGTTGTATATCGTCAAGGACATGTTTTACCTTCTGCTGACAGCAAACTGCAAAACAGGAAAAATTCTTTGTGGCCCAGTTTTCACTTATATTCATCTGTTGTATAAGTAACTAAAGAAATAGCCACAATTTTCCAAATGCCAGTTTCAACCCTTTACCTATTTCAACAACTTCCACATGCCTGCAAACCCAGGGCTGTGTGCAGCCTCCGCATCCTTTCCTTCCATCGAAATTTTTTCCCATTAAATACCCGGCTTCCCTTTCCAAAATCCCAGTTGAAATGCCAAGAAACACCTACTGCTTCTTGGAATTCATGCTGCTGATGCACAGCTTAGCAAAAGGAGGGTAGGCTGTTGGGGGGTTGGGGGAGAGGGTAAAAAGTGACCTTCCTCTCAAAGGCACATAAACCTCACGCTAGCACGAAGAATGACAGTAATGTAGCTGCTCCAGCGAATGCCGCTTTTTGGATACCTGCCTCAGCGACCAGATCACCAATTTCAGCATTGTGCACTAACGTTTTCCTCTGTGCCATATAAAAAAAAAAAAAAAAAAGGCAAAAAACCAACCAAAGAAAAACCCCCAAACCAAAACAACCCAAGCAAAGCACAAACAAACAGAAAAAAAAAACACTCCAAACCAACAAAGACCCCAAAAGAGTCCCAGAAAAATACACCCAGAGGGGAATTGCCTGGATTTTCCACCTGAACGCTGTGCCCCCGCGCTACATCGTTCAGCAACTTACTCTTCCGCCCCACTGGCAAGGCAAGACACTCGAACCAAAAGCCGTCCCCCGGGGCAACCCCCGCCCGGCCCGCGCTGCCCGCGCCGGCCCCGCACGGCCCCGGCCATGGGCGGCGGCACCGAGGCCATGGCGGCACCGGCATCCGGCACCGGGATCCGGCACGGGGACCCGCCCCGGGACCCGGCCCCAGGATCCTCCTACGGATCCGCCTCCAGGATCCGCCCCCGGAACCCGCTCCCGGAATCCGCCTCCGGGATCTGCCTTTGGATCCTCCTCTGGATCCACCCTCGGGATCCTCCCCGGGATGCTTAGGGTCTGCCCCGGGATGCTCTGGATCCGCTTCGGGATGCTCTGGATCCGCTCCGGGATGCTCTGGATCCTCCCCGGGATTCTCGGGATCCGCTCCGGGATGCTCTGGATCCGCTCCGGGATGCTCGGAATCCGCTCCGGGATGCTCGGGATCCTCCCCGGGATGCTCGGGATGCGCTCCGGGATGCTCGGGATCCTCCCCGGGATGCTCGGGATCCGCTCCGGGATGCCCCGGGGCCCCACCCGCGGGTGCTGCCGCTCCGCATCCATCGCTTACGGGGCAGCACCGTGTGAATCCCAATCCTGAGCTGGGAGGGACCCCCAAGGATCGAGTCCGACTCTCAGCCCTGCGCTGACGCCCCAGACCTTCATTTTACTGTTTTCCTAGAGGAAAATATCAGTGTTTCCATGTTCGCTGCTTTTGATTCCCTGTTAAACTCCCCCTCATTTTGCTTTATTCTGTGTGTACAAGTCAGTGACATTTAATCAGGAAAACTGGTGTCCTGCCAGAGCCTTTTCCACAGACCTGGCATGGCCCGAAGGGAATTCCTGCCTCGTTTCAGGATATTTGCACTGTTCACACCACACAAACTCTTCACCTCCCAAACCCAGACATTTTTCCAGATCAAAGTGGGTTTCGTTTCAACATGTGCCTTCTATACAAAACCCAGATACATAATAATATATATAATATAGTATAATAAATATAATGTAGTATAATACAATATAGTATAATATAATGTAATTAAAATGCAATCTAATACAATATAATATATACTATACTATACTATACTATACTA
>JAOXXN010000001.1:32379543-32390896 GCA_026770055.1 Myrmophylax atrothorax | reverse complement strand
TCAATGAGAGTTTGTTTTAATCTGAAAAATGAGATTTGGCACAAATATTAAATACGGGCGCTTTTTTTCATTTTAGTAGACATTTAATCAATGTAAAATGCAGGTGGCTTTCTCTCTAAACAACTGCAGAGCAGGCTCAAATTTGCCAGTATGTATTAGTCCATGGAAAAAGGTAGACTAAAACACTAGAGGTTTAATAGTTTTTGTTTTAATATTTCTAAAAACATCAGTAGGATGGAAGAGGAGGATATAGTTGCAGAAAGACTTCAGAACAGTTGTGAGGAGTTGTCATACAACCCATGCTTCGGACATTCCCTTTGACTGTGAGAGAGTCAGATTAACTCTTTGCTATGGGCAGTCATTTGTCAGTTGGTACAGAAAAATCAAAGGTGAGCAATTCAGACCTATATAGACCCTGTGAGACTGAAGGCAGATATCAGCTGAGAAGCAGCAAGGCCACAACTGCTGTCATCCAGTAAAGGAGAAATCACTCCGTAGGAGTTCTTGACAACTCCCCAGAAGTTTCTCATGAGAACTGCTCAGGTTTCCCACAGGATACCAGAGGTATCCTGAAAATAGTCAGGATGATTTCACCAAAACACTAGACTTGTGAGATATGGATTATAACCAATAGGAGTTTGCAGTTAGATGGTGTGAGATTCAATTTAGCCAACTGAACACAGCCTTAACCCTGTATAAACCGTGTGCAGTGTGTAATAAATGGCATTCGCTTGATCACATTGGTCTGGTGCGTGGTGTCCTTATTCGTCCGCATATTTACTGTTTACTTTAGTCATTTTCCTTTTTTTGGCTATAGGGATTTTTTTATGGATTTTCCTTGCTCTCTCCTCATAGGCTGTTCCATTTTTATAAAGGTGATTGAGTGTTCAACATATTTAGGATGTAGCACACCCAAGTTCATTCCTGGGTGCACAGTGTTTTCCTGCACTACTTGTTCTGTAGTTTTTGAAGGAAGCAAAGAGGCATACGAACTGGAAGGACAGAATGTAGACGTCCCCAGACTGCACATTGATTTAAAGTCCATATCAACTCCATTGGCTGCATATTTTTGAGAAACAAGACTGCTTCTATAAGTAAAATAAGCTGGATTTATCACCACGCCTTTCACCTTTAGCAACTGAAAACTAGTAGATTAGTTTCAAGTTTGGGGGTATGTACTTTGAATAGATCAGACTGCTGCTCAATTGTCTACCAGAAACTTTACCTGTTTGTCTAAAGAGATGAGTTGTGGGTTCAAGGAGCTAACACCTATATTAACTTTAGGAGCCGAAGTGTGGGAATGGTCAATAAACATAGCATCTCAGTGGCATGGAAGGGGATCAAAAGAATATCTTCAAAGAGAAAATAGTAACTTAAATAAAATATGACCACTAGAATGATTGCTGTTTGATCTACTGGTGTTTTCCCAGTTTACTAAAAAGAACAAAACAAGTGACATCAAATGTTAATCAGATGCTTTTTGTGTAGAGAGTGCTGGGGCAGAATCCTGGGTATGTCCAAGACGGCAGGAGGGAGGAAGTTTCAGGTGAAGAATCCAAGAAAAGAGACACTAAACCTGACAGTTTTCCACTCTAACTGCATTTCATCATAAAGTGTCATTTTGTTGAAATCAGCTTATGGTGCTTTTATCACAGCTTTTTGAGTTCCAGCATCTACACCATGGAAAAGTAAATCACCCACCCTAGAAACACCAGCACCCCACTAGCTAAGGCATTCAAGCAGGCATGGGTAAACCAGGTTCAAAACTCTTGTGTAAACACTGGACTGGAGTATTCCTCTCTTAATGTGAAGATAAGTCCAAAATTCTGGCAGCTGATTTTAACCGCATCTCTTATTTTATGGATGACCAGTTTGGGCTGCCCAAGGCTTACAGAGCACTTGCAGTGGTAGACAAAGTTGGTGAGAGCCATGGTTTCTCAGCACCTCAGACTGCAAGCCTGTGCAGTCTCCAGTGAAGTGCACAGTGTTGCAAGCCATGAATTTTAATCCTTGCTCTGCCACTAATTCACTGTGTAGCTCCAGGCAAGTCCCTATCTTTTCAGCTGTAAAATGGGAATAATAATAATGGTTTCCTATCTTTCGGCAGCGATAAATTCATCTGTGTTCTTGAGGCATGCAAATACTACAGTGATGACTGGCCCAGAACAGACCATGAAAAAATGAATAATTCTGTATTTACTGCAGGCTTTGGGTGTGCGGTAAATAAGGCACTGTTAACTGGCTGGTGAAGATTACTTTTCTAAGTAGCTGCTTATTCAGTAGGTACTATGTAATCAGTACCTACTTATCCTGTGTAATGAATGATAAAGGGTTCCTTGGGGAAAAAAAAGGAGGCAAAGACACATTTCAAGAAAAATATTAATGCTGATTTACAGGAAGCTATAGTTAGGAGTTTATCATCCTTTTAGGTTCTAGTGTTCTTTGACTTTAAAGCTCTTGATTTTGGCAGCCATCGTGTTCTTCTGAGGCAATTGTCTTCTGTGCAGGTACATGACTAGGTATAATAACTTGCTCCCTGTCATAAGAGCAAGGACGATTTACTCAAAAATAGCATTGTGACTGTGCACATCTATCATTCTTCATGTGCAATTATTTCTGTTGGAAAACCAGGAAAACCAAAACTGAGCTTTTTTTTTTTTAAATGGCTGCTCTGATCGCACCATCATATTCCCACTATTATATTGCATTTTTATGAGTTCTAAGATCAGTTTCAGGGTAGGCAACCTGTTTGATTTGTTACAGTGTCTCTCTCTTTGTACACAAATTTCCCCCAAAGGTCTCCTCTTGTAACAAATACATTTTAGCTGTTGAAAGTAGCAAGGAAAAGAATGAAGACATGAAGACATTGAACATGGTGGTATGCTAACACTTCGATTCAAACTTTATTAGGGTAGTGTGAGCATGTTTACCCTGGAATTTAACTGCTTATTAGACCGTTGCTATCACATCTGTTAAAAGTATGTGCAATCCGAAAAACAAGCTGCCAAATGTCCTTTTCACAATTACATTGTTCAGAGATCCGTATTGTCATTCTGGATGGTAGATGAGAGAACTGCGTGTTGTTTACCCTGTCTTCAGCAAGGCTTTTGCCAGTGGCTCCCATAAGATCTTCATAGGTAATCTCAGAAAGTGTGGGTTAAATGAGTGCACAGTGAGGTGGATTGAGAACTGGATGAATTGCAGGGCTCAGAGGGTTGTGATCAGTGGCACAGAGTCCATTTGTAGGCTTGCAGTGAGCAGTCTTCCTTAGGGGTCAGTACTTATTCATCAGTGACCTGCAAGAAGGGATGGATTGTACCCTCAGGAAGTTTGCTGAGGGTATAAAACTGGGAGGAGCGGCTGACACACCAGGAGGTTGTGCTACCAATCAGTTGGACTTGGACAGGCTGGAGAGCTGGGCAGAGAGGAACCTAAAGAAGTTCAATAAAGGCAAGTGTGGGATCCTGCACCTAGGTAGTAATACCCCCATGCACCAGGACAGGTTAGGGGCTGACCTGATGGAAAACAGCTCTACAGAAAAAGACCTGAGAATCTTGATGGACAATAAGCTGTCAGCAATGTGCCCTTGTGGCCAAGAAGGCCAATGGTATCCAGTGGTGCAAGGCCAGCAGGTCAAGAGAGGTGATCCGGCCCCTCTACTCAGCTCTAGTGAGGCTGCATCAGGAGTACTGTGTCCAGTTCTGGGCTTCCCCACCCAAGAAAGTTAAGTAACTACTAGGGAGGGTTCAGCAGAGGGTTATGAAGATGGTTAGAGAGCAGATCATCTCTCTTATGAGGAAAAGCTGAGGGAGCTGTGTCTGTTTTGCCTGCAGAAAACTGAGAGAGGAACTTATCAATGCACACAAATATTTTAAGGGTAGGTGCCATGAGAGTGAATCCAGACTCTTGTCAGTGGTGCCCAGCAGCAGTACAAGGGGCCATGAGCACAAAGAGAAGCACAGGAAGTTCCATCTGAATATGAGTAAAAAGTTTTTACTTTGAGGGTGACAGAGCACTGGAACAGGTTGCCCAGAGAGGTTGTGGAGTCTCCTCTAGAGGTATTGAAAACCCACCCAGAAGTGATTCATGAGTAACATGCTCTAGGTAGACCTGCTTAAGCAGGAAGGTTGAACTAGATGATCTTCCAAGCACAACCAGTCTGTGATTCCCTATTTTATGTTTGTGTATTTGATGTGTTAATGCTGCAGTCCACTGATGGTCTCATTTGAATACAGTTCTGAGTCATTCTTATTTTTCTATACAGATGCTCTTTCAAAACAGGGTATGCATAGATTTGTTAGTCTGATCTGCACCCCATTTTGTGAGGCTATATTTAAAATTAGAACATATCAAATTAGAATCGTGGTATTTGCAGTAGTTTTGATATAACAGAATCATCCACTGCATAATATTTACAGCCTTTCATTGTATCTAATAAAAGAGCATGTTTTATTGTAATCTAACTCTACACATTTCTAGACATTTACTTGATGTTTTCATCTGTGATATTTGAGGTCTATTTGAGATAGTAAGACTATACTGCATAAAACAATGCACTATATGGCCACAAAGAATATTTAAATGTATATCTTAAAACAATTTTTTCTTGCTACTTATATTGAGGACTTTCACAAATATTTTGTAGCAAATTATTGCCATAAGTGGTTCCTTATACACCCTGATCTTAGGAACTGCACACATGATTTACTCTGGGCATGTGAAATTATTGCAACTGAACCCATATGCAAAGTTATAGCAATGATAGTCAGCAGAACCATGTTTGCAACAGTCTCTCCTGTAGGTTTTTACTTTTCACTTTACAAATGGTGCTACCAGCTCTGAGAATGATACAAACAATAGGCACAGAACTATTGTTAGGGATGACTGCTACCTCTAGTCACTAATGAATTAAACATCTGATGCCTCATATTGAAAATGTTTTTAAAATAGTTCGCATATAAAAAGGATTACTGTAAGAGATATTTCAGTGAAGAAATCTTTAGTTTGTTTTAAGCACAGCAGCCTTGCTGCTTAGTTAAATTTTACCAGAAGTACGTCACCCTTTGCATTGTTGTTTGGCAGAATCTGATGGCCTAAGTTTAATTTAATTTTTTTTCTTAGTGGTTCCTTTCACCTATGTCTACATCCTCAAAGGCATCTAGGTATTAGAAAACATAGTAAAGTAAGTGGAATGTGGATTATTTGAATATGAATTTTCACATAGTTTCCCTCATGAAAGAGAGGCCAGTTGAAAATACCTTTTTTTCTTTAACCACTGATGAACTCATACAAAAAAGTCACCTACCATGATCTCCCACCAAAACAGTGGACACTGAAATAATGCTACTGTTGAGAGGTAGGACATGAATATAATTGCAACAAGCAGAATTTCAACAGGGACCGTGCTAAATATAAAAAACTCAGTGCTAGAATACATTGAAATTATTGTTACTTGGCTGTACTTGCAGTTCAACATAAAACTCTCATCTTCCTGGAATAGCACCCTGATGCTTGTAATCAAAATCAAATTGAAACACTGATGTCTGTTTCTAGGTGTGAGGGAAAGAGATTAAGGGGAATGAGAGATCACTGTCATCTTTCATATCACAGAAGGTACTTTGAAAAGGTCACAGTGACACCAGGGAAAAACCTGAATGGATAAAGAATGTACCATCTACCACTACTTCAGCACTGGTTGTAATGCAGAGCTGTGAGACAGTGCTGCAAGCAAGCCTATAATAAGAATGATGCCTAAACTCAACAGAATCTGTGGTGGCAAGCAGCAACTACATAATTGTGGCTTATTGAACGAGCTATGGCTGCACATAGGTTTACATTTTAAAGACAAGAACTCACTATGGAAAGAAGCTTGATGCCCTAAGTTTTGCTGTGTAATTGTTTTCATTGAGATGCATGCAGAGAGTTGAGTGTGTTTGGAAGGTCAGACTCGGGTGATAGCATGACAGTAATGCTCCATAATATATAAATGGCCTGAATCATTTGGAATATTTCCTACCTTATAAAACCAAACCAAACCAAACCAACCAACCAAACAAACAAAAAAAGAAAAAAACAAAACCAAGAAACTAGATATGGCTGCTACTACATTGCTATTATGCCTTCAGATGCCTTCATAAATAGTGATAGCCTTCCCTGTCATACTCTCTGTTGCATGTAGATGCTCCAAAATACTGGTAACTTTGCTAATGTGGGTAATTTCATTTCAGTCTTATTTTTAATTATTATTTTCCTCCAAATCTTTCCTTAAATCTGTTTCTTCAGTGGCTAAAAGTTTAATGATTACCCTCCCATTAAGGAGGAACAAGAAGATGGCTTCAGCATTATTTATTTATTATTCTTTTTCTTGGCTGGAAATTGAATTATCTGCTTCCTATTTAAGACCTTTCTAATGAAAACATCATTTGCCATGAACTAAATGTTCTTTGATAGAAGCACTACATATGTTCTTTTATAGTAGTAGCATGTAACTAGCTAGCAGAGCAGAATAGGAAGAGAGGGCAAAAAGCAAATTCAGGTGTAGAATTGCGCACATATACACATGGAAATAGATAAGCACCTTACAAGAACTGATGCATTAATCCTCAGCACACCTTCAGCAATGTGCTCAAATCTTTCTCAGTGACACTCCTGAAGGACAGGATGTCATCCAAATGGATCTGGACAAGCTCAAGAAGTGGGGCCATGGGAAACTAATGAGGTTCTACAAGGCCAAGCACAAGGTGTTGCATCTGGGTCACAGCCACCCCTGGTATCAATACAGGCTGTGGATGAACAGATTAAAAGCAGCCCTCATGCAAAGAACTTGGGTGTGCTGGTGAATGAGAGGCTGGACATGACCCAGCAGTGTGTTCTCACAGCCCAGAAAACCAATTGTATCCTATATGCATCAAAAGCACTGGGGCCAGCAGGTTGAGAGTGATGATTTTGCCCGTCTTTCCTTCTCTGGTGAGACCCCACCTGGAGTACTGTATCCAGCTCTGGGGTCCCAGCACAGGAAGGACATAAGCATGTTGGAGCAGATCCAGAGAAGGGCCACAGAGATGATCAGAGAGCTGGAGCCCCTCTCCCATGAAGACCGACAGAGAGAGTTGTGACTATTTAGTGTGGAGAAGACTCAAGGGATACCTCATTGTGGCCTTTCAGTACTTGAAAAGGTTAATAAGAAAGATAGGAACAAACTTTTTAACAGGGGCTGTTGTGATAGGACAGGGGTGGTGGTTTTAAACTAAAAGAGGGTAGATTCAAGTCTAGATATAAAGAAGAAACTTTTTGAGGGAGGGTGGTCAAACACTGGCACATGTTGCCCAGAGAGGGGCAGATGACATATCCTGGAAAACATTCAAGGTCAGGTTGGATGGGGCTCAAAGCAACACGATCTAGTGGAAAATGTCCCTTCTCAATGCAGAGGGGTTGGACTGGATGACCTCTAAGGGTGTCTTCCAACCCAAACCATTCTATGATCCTATAGTTCTGTAAAAAGGAAATATTATGTGGAAAGTTGTGTGGTTTGATAGGACACAAAATATAATTTGTTTGTCTGAGATGTTAGATAAATGCTCTTCTTGATGAAATCTTCTGAATTCTGTTAATGAATGTATAAAGTAAAACCCCTAGAATAGCCCATATAAAGCTTTCCTATTATCTAATTCTAAGGAAAATGATCCAGATCCCATATCAGATGATACATAGGATTCTTCAAAGATCGTTGGGGTTCCCCACAGTTCAGGCTAATCATCTTAGTTATTTATGGTGGTTGCTGGATGCTACTAGCCAGTACTACAGTATGGAGGGGGTCCTTCCAAGTTAAAAAACAAAGTAAATTTGTCAATCCATTGAATTTATTAGCAAAATGGCTCCTGAACCCATGCTAAGCCGTTATCCTCCATCTTGGCTCTCCTGAAGTCTGGGCTTAAGCAATTTTTTTTTTAGCCTTTTCTGTCCCTCTGAGCTGGACATATGCAACAGAGATTTGCACCAAATTTTCTTTAACTTGGTATATCACCAGCTCCCTGTGTTCAGTCATCCTGGCTTCCCAGGGAGGAATGGCCCGAGTTCTCAAGCAATTCCCTTCCTCCTCACCTAAATTTTCTGCATCTTCATACCTAAGCATGCTTCTAATCATTGAAGTGTTTGGCAGAAGTTCGAGGCTAAGTGACAGCTCAGAGGTTGGATGGAGCAGAGAAGTTGTGCTCTGGCATTTTATACTTTCTAGTGAACAAGAAAAGATCTAGGGCATAGCAAGCCTCCAGATCCAACAATGCAGCCTATGGCACTATGCAGGCTCACAGCTTTCTGGCTTTAGCAGGGCAGGATTAAGGCCAATTCTCAGTTTAATCTGGGGTGTTCTTTGACTATCAACAGATGAAGTCGCAGCAAATTTAAGAATGGTGCCACTCGCTTGTGGGTAAAGCCATAAACACGCTGGTTTTATCACTGTTTAAAGCTGATGGGAATCTCAAGCACTTTTATTCATCCATAAGCATCCGTAAGAGGTATTTGCTATGGGAAAGTTTGACCAAATGCTAGCCAGCCCTTGGCACAAGGAGAGTGGCTACAATATGTGAGAGGTGTGTGTGTGCATGTGTGTATCCTCCCACACTCTTCCCAAGGCAGTTGTGTGCTTTACAGAGGGCTGCATTTTACTGAGTCTGCATTGCATTCCCATTCTTGGACTATCACCCATCCTTCAAGACAGGACAACAAAATCTAGCCACCTTCCACCCTGGTCAAACCCACAGAAAAGGACCTGGTGCATGCCTCAGAATGTGCAGCATCTGGCACATGTCTGCTCTGTCCAACTGAGCTCAAGAGCTCCCAGTGGGCTGTGCAGCTTGCCATAACCTCCAGAGACTGCATGTTTGTGTGAGGCACAATCTGGCCCATCATTTCATATAATCCCATTAATTTCACTAAAAAATAGTAGTTCCTTACTTTTCTTTTCTAAGGATTATTGCTTTTTAACTATTCTTTGAAGTGGATTGTATGCAAAAGTGTCAATGAAAACAAATCAGAAAGAAATATAACTAAAAAAAAATTTTAAATGTCTCTGTTACAAGAGCTAGATTCATCTTTCTAGGAGGGAAACCAGAAAAGATGCTAGAACATACCACATTAAAACACATAGAAACATAAAAGCTGTCAGCTCCACCAGTTCCTCTTTCAGTCTAGCATCAATTACAGTGGACTTGTAGCAATTTCACTTAATACTAGAGGGATCATATGAAGGAGGGAATAAAGGCTGAAAAAGTATGTGCTTTGTTCAATTTGCTAGTGTTTTAAAGAATGAGGCTTTAAACTTTCTGCAAGTTACTAGATGGCATGCATTGAATGAAAAGCAAGAAAATTTGTAAAGGATGATATGATGTGGATTTCTAAAGCCAAAAGGAAATTTGGTCTGTAGTTCAGCGAATTATAGCTCATTTTCATTGTAGATATTTCTACTGGGAGATTCTGTTAAGATTTAAAACTGCCATTAAACGTACCCAGTGAAATGGCAAATCTCTGTACAGTTATAAGCGCATAAGGATGGGAACACTGGATCAGACCAAAGCAACTTTTTCAGTGATTCTGCATAAAAATTTACAAAAAGTGAGTAAGAAGAGGGCAAGTACTTACAGAACCACTGAAAGAGAGAGTAGTTCCCTTGTGCTGAGCAACAGTGAAGGCCTGGGGAGTCTGTGAGAGGGTCCAGCCTCTCAGTCCCTCCCACTACAGTCCCAGTCTGCTCTGAGTCTCCATCAGAATCTCCACTCTGACTGAGGTCCACATGCTGAAATTTCAAGGGACTCTGGAAGGTAAAAGGGAAAAAAAAAAAATATATATATATATACACAGGTAGGTAGTTTAGGAGCAATGAGGAACTTTCTGGTGGTAGAGGAACTAGTAATTTATTTGCTGAAGGGCCAAAATTGTATTCCCTGGCACCCAGCATTCAACATGAAGTCAACTCCTCTATAACACTCAAGTTTCAGTAATCTACAGTTAAAAGTTAATTGATATTTAATCATATATAATAAATCTATAAATAAGACTTATGCATGCCAGAATGAAAGGTATTAGGATGTCTGAAATACTATAAAATGGATGTATAATTGATTTATTTTGTCTAAAGCACTGTTGAAGGGAGAACTGCTTTCAATATGGGAAAATATAATTTATGTTTCCTTGAAGTTACAATAAAGTATTAGGTATTAGGAGACTAACATTCTCTTCCCTATCTGCCAGGCAAACCTTATAACCAGGACTCACAGCCTGACATTGATAAATGATTTAATTCTGTAGTGTTTGCCCCATATTCCTCAAGTGGGATTTTTAAATGGAGATTAATAACTGTTCTCTTCTTTGAGATTTTAGATGTCCCAGTTTTGCAATGTTTAATATATATGTACATACAGCATTTGAGAACTTTGAGAGAAAAATACCAAATATACTTAAAAATTATATTAGGGTCTTTTAGCCTGTTGCATGCACAGTACAATTTATAGAGATGATGATGAACAAAGCCAGGCAATTTGGAGATTCTAGTGGATGAATAAACACTGAACGAATATGCATAAATAAAGGGGTATGAATTTGAATTTTTTAATTGTTGCTTTCATTCAATAGAAAAATATTTCAGACATTCAAAACTGTTTATAAAATGCTTGACAAACTGAGGTGTTGAAATGTGTGCTTTGGATTTCATCAGTCTTTCTGAAGATTTAATTACTTCACAGTGTTTTAAAATAAAGATGGTGGGAATTTTGAAACATCGCTTTCATCGTTAGAAAGCTTTTTTACTTTAATTTAGTAAAGTCAAGAGAAGAGCTGAGAGCATTCCAATGTCACTGGATGTTTATTTTGCATTTAAAAAAAATGCTAAGGTTCAACCAAGCCCTCTTAGAATAAAGTACTACTGCAACAGATGTCCCAGTGTATTCAGGACAGTTTAAGTGTACATATTCACATCTCAAAAACCTGTACGATAAAAACAGTGTTAGTTCTTCTGATTCATTTTTAAAGCAAAGAACATTTCCATGTTTTCCAATTCATAGAACATTTCTAATCTTTCATAGACTGCCATGACTATTTAACTACATTTTGCAGTTCTCTCACGCTTGATGTGAAGTAGAGAAAATGCAGAGATGCAGAGGCACCTTTACCAGCTTGTTTCTCCTTTAAATCAAAACTTCTGATGATTAAAGAAGAGTAGATAAAAGAAAGTACAGCTCGAGGCTATGATATAATGCACTTAAAGGTCCCAAAGGCAATATTCTTAACATCTACAACCAACTCTGAAACATAACAGAGGAATGTAAATGTTAGGGTTGGGCTCTTAAATTCAAGTTTCCTG
>JAOXXN010000001.1:32365109-32379533 GCA_026770055.1 Myrmophylax atrothorax | reverse complement strand
GTTTCCTGACACACTGCAGGCTGGCAGCCTTTGAATTTATAAAGATCTCCTATTTAAACAACCAAAAGACCTAAAGATGGCTTAGAATAATTATTTTGATCTGTACTTGCAAAGCAGTAGTAACCTATGAGAATGTATTACCATGTACATATCGAGGCGATTATTCAATCTGATCATATGAGTTTTCATCATCTTAAAATTGTTCTTCCTTACATAGTTTGGAGACTAATTTTGTCTGTAAAAATGTGTGTCAGGGGATTCATAACCCATTTTACGTATTTGTGTATAACTATATACACTTATGTGATTTAGAATGGATCAAGAAATTATTCTTCCTCATGATATTTTTCAAATAATTGAAATATTTGAGTCTTTTATGGAAATGCCTTCTCTCTGCTGTTTGTCCCTCCCCATCACTAGTATTATTTGAAAAAGAAAACCAACCAAGACACAAAAAGAAAATATTTTTTTCTGTGGATGTCTACCAAATTCAAGGAATGATCCACAGAAACACTAACTTCTTTGGAGACCAAGGGCACCTTAAATTTTTGAGTAAAAATACCTGAGGAGTATGTAATGGGCCCTGTCAAATAAACGTGCTCATTAGCATGACTATTGCACAACAGCACTGAGTTCAGCACAGAGCATGTTAGCAACACCTACGTTCAGTCAAAACTGTCACAATGTTGGGCCAAGGTGACCTCTTAATTTTGTAATATGGGTCATTGAATAACATACATCATGCCCACTAGGATGCCAGAGTGAGAACTCAAGGCTCTCTTCTGCCTCCGTGTACTTTGCATGGAATAGCTCAATCCCTCTATAGGGAGCTGCCCTTTTCAGTCATGAGCTTTTCATGAGCTATTCTGAATTAACTAATTTTTATTTTACCCAGACTATTAACTACCATTGTGAAAATTTAAAAAGAGAAACAAAGCATAACTTTAAAGAAACTGAAGAGCTTGAGAGAGTAGGCTTTGCTTTAAATTACATTTCTCCTGCCACCAATGTTGACATGCACTCCAGTATGCAGTAAAAGTGCCCAATCATTGTATCAAGAGGCAAATCTCATGTCTTTTATAATAGAGATACACTTATCAAACATATATTCTGGTCTGTGAAATGTAGAGCTTTATTCCTATTTTATGAGCACTAACTGTCTCTGAATTTTTTTCTTTCTGAGAAAATGCATGTGTTTCACAGCAGCCCTCTAATAGCTCAGGAGGGTTAGAAAGGACACTGGCAAACTTCTTATCATCCTGGGATGTATGCAACTGCTTCAGGGGATTAAAGTACAGACATCAAAAATATGCACCTGAATGAATTTCTGAAGAGAAGTAAAACCAGTGGTTTATTTGTGAAGAGTGCTGTGATGAAAACAACAGACAGTTTGAGATGTGAAAATTATTTTACTTTTGGCTCACTGTAAACTAGAAAGATATATTTCTGATTGCATTGAACATAAACATTCCCATACTCAGTCAAGCCAAAGTTGCATCTAGTTTGCTTCTCTTGAGAACAGGAAGTAGTATTACCCCGGGAGAGGCATGAGAAATGAGACAGATAAAAGACAATTCTTTCCCAGGTACAAACTTCAATTTTCAAGCAGTGTGAGGTTTATGGACTCCCTCAGCCAGAGGCCGCATTCACAACATTGATCTTAATAGCCATTGATGGAGCTTCTTCTCATGCATTTGTCTAATGGATTTTTGAGCCCGTTTATAACTTTGACCTCCACAGCTTCCCTTGGCAATGAGTCTCACAATTTAATTATACATTGTGTGAAAAAGGACTTCATATTGTTTGCTTTAAACTGACCACCTGATCATCTGAGTGTTCCTTTGTTTTTATAGTATGAGCAATAGCAAATAATCATTTAGACAGTCTACGACTTCATATATATCCATCATCTTTCTCCTTCCTCAACTGCTTTCTAGACTTAAATGTCTCAGCCCAAATCTCTTTCTTGCTACCAATGCCATTTCATACTTCTGATCATCCCTGTAGGTCTTTCCTAAACCTTTGTTGAGCTCTCAGGCTCTCTGAGATGGATGAGAACAGCATGAAGCTTACAGGATGTGGGTAGAACAGAGTTTTTACAATACTGTACTGATCCTGTCTAGTTCTATTAATGCCTTCATTGTTCCTAGCACTTGTTTACCTTTTTGGCCTCTGCTGAGCATGAAGCTGGAACCTTCACTCAACTGTATGCAATGACTCTGAGATCTTTGCTTAAGGATAATGGCAAATTTATGCACTGCTGTTTGTGTATTTTTATGGCCTACTATTTTTTTATTTGGAATTAGAATACATTAAAAAGAAAAGAGAAAATAAATTCTGTGGACTAAAATAATGGTATACAAACTACTGAATTAAAACTAGAATTAGACACCTTCAAGAATATCAGTGATTAAAATGTGAGTAAATAGGCATCTACAACTTGATGTATTCTCACTTGATCCTTCTTACTTTACTTTGAAATGCCAACAAACAGGTTTGTAGACTTGCTAATTAATTGGCATGTTTCTGAGCAGTGCTAAACCTCCCAGCTCTGGCTGATGTCAAAAGGAGTCAAGACTGGCTAGCCCTCACAGAATTGGACCTGAAGAGTATTGTTCTGGTAACTGTTTATACTATGTGACGTTGTCACTTCCATGCTATTTGAGGAGCTTGATGCTGGGAAAAATGAATTTCTAGAGAGGTTATGAAAGATCAAGGATGCTATAATGTCATCATAATTACATGTCACTTGGGCATCAGAATTACATAAAAGCATATTGAATGCTTACTTAACATAACATTTGAATAAATCATGTTTAAAATCATGTTCACTGAAACATTTATTTCAGTTAGAGCTACATAGTTTAATCTTCTTATACATAAACATTTTTGGCATTATTTATGAAAACTTGGCTTGCATCCACTTAATTTATTTTTTAAAAAATAAGAGATAGCTATGTGAATCTTACATTTATAGCCGAAATCTCCATCGGCTGTTGCTTGCTGAAGTTTCAGCACATCTACAATGGTAATTCAATAACTGTGTCTACAATATCCTGGGAGTTTTAAACACAGTTTCCCATTTTTACATTTGACATTTCAGTCTGTACTTTCTTATTTTTCTTGATAGGCTTCTAGGTACTAAAAATAATTAGTTAGTGCCTATCACGCTACGTGGCAGTGATGCCCTTGAATATCTAACCTGGTTAGCATGAGTTGAACCTCACAGGAAAAGAGAATTTTATTGTCTCACTGGTGCAGATGTGCAGATGCCTCTCTGCTTCTGAAGCTCCTGGAGGGAGGGTTTGCAAGGTGGGTTAAACAATCTTGAGGTAGAAGCCCAGACACAGCTGTTCTAGGGAGGAAGATTTACCTTGAGGTTTTGCATCTAGCTGTTATAATCAATAGTTACTGCATCAAAGCCATGAAGAATGGGTATAACTTGTCCTGTATGGCATATGCTGGGTCACTGCACAACAGTATTTTCTTAATTTCCAAATGAATAAGGCTCAAACATAATGAGGCTTGCATTCCCCAAGCCTGTGGAGAGGGAGTCTACATCACATTTGTTTTTCTCCCTGTTTGTAAATTGCTTGTGTGAGGTGTACAGAATTTTTTCTGGAGTAGAAAAAGAACGTATTTTTTTCTCAGTAGTGGCCTTCCATGTTCAGATGCTTTCAAATCTGAAGATAAAATATCTCACTTTCTTACTGCTAGCATTATCTTCCAAGCTATAAATATTAGCCTTTGTATCTATATTTTCATGCTGAATCATTTTGTTAGATACATAACATCAAGAGTACTTGTTAAGCATTCTGTGATTCATTGGCATTGAATCATAGAATGGTTTGGGGTTGCAAGAGACCTTAAAGATAATGTTGTTCCAACCCTGCTACCACGGGCAGCGACAGATCAAGTTCCTCAAAGATTCATCCAGCCTGGCCTTCAACACCTCCAGGGATGGGGCATCCATGGCTTCCCTGGGAAACTTGTTTCAGTGCCTCACAACCCTCACAGTAAAGAATTTTCTCCTAATATCTAATCTAAATCTACTCTCCCTTAGTTTGAATCCATTCCCCTTTGTCCTGTCACTATATGCTGTCATAAAAAGTCCTTCCCCATCTTTCTTGTAGGCTCCCTTCACGCACTGGAAAGCTGCAATTAGGTCACCCCAAAATGTTTTCTTTTCCAGGGTGAGCAAACCCAATTCTCTCAGTCTTTCCTCATAGCAGAGGTACTCTGTCCCACTAATCATCTTGGACTTGTTCCAGCAGGTTGATGTCCTTCCTGTGTTGGGGATCCCAGACCTGGATTTAGCACTCCAGGTGGGGGCTCACCAGAGTGGAGTAGAGGGGCAGAATCACCTCCCTGGACCTCCTGGCCATGCTGCTTTTGATGCAGCCTAGGGTACAGCTGCTCACTTAATATTAGCAGAGATATTCATGGAACTCCAGCCTAAAGACATGGGTCTGTTAAGCTTTTGGAGACCAATATGCTCAGTGTACTGAAACAGATCTAGCCTTCCTTCCATTAAATCTCATGGATGGGATACATCTTATGCAGTACTACCTACCCAAAAGTTAGATATCTTGCTAGCTATGAGCTGTATTCACAGATAACTATGTACTTCTAGAGGGTGATACATTTACACTATTTTAGTTTATTTCAGCCTCTGGAGTTTCTTTGAGTCTTTGGACTTGCTTCTGCCCTCCTCAGGGATTATTAAAGTAGCCCATGGTAATTGACTCAGACTTACACATTTCATCTCTGTTGTTTACATCAGCAAGGGGGAATCCTAAACAGAGACATTCCGAGTGTGGTATCATCCAAAAAATGGGGAGTCTTTTACAAAGCACACAGAGCTCTAATTTGCAGTTCAGGAAAGTCCTAACATTCCAGTAGGGGTTGTTCATATTATGGTGGACAAAAAAAAAGGCAAAAAGATAAGTTACTATTTTTGTTACTTTAATAATCCTAAATGTAAAACATTAGCACTTTCTAGCAACAAAAACTCCACCAGCAGCAATACTGAAACCATATGCCCTCCATTTGATTTACCATCGATGACTGCCTGGCTGCACACAGAGCCTCTCTGCTTAATAGTGGCTCCAGGCAAGTGTATGTATAATATTCAAAGGAGGTTTGTTCTTTTATTAAAGTTGTGATAAGGATGCAAAGCATTTTAATGGGAATAATCAATTATATAATGATATTCATATACAACAAAGTGCTTTTAATATAAGTACTTTTAATGTGGCGCTTTTGTAACGGGGGAATTACTTTTGTCATACTTTCAGAAGCATGTCTTCTATTGGTGCCAGGCAACAGCCACAGTAGGAGACTCCTGTAAAAGATGAACTCCAATTACTCCTCATTCACAAGAAGGCATTTTTCAATGCAGAGACCAAATGATTTTACCACTCTGCCGAATAAGAGAATTTCAGCATTAAGACGAGTCCACATTTTTTTGTAAGATAAGAAAAAAATGAAGTGCATTATCAGTCTGAATAAAAGCTGATTGTGGAACTTCAACATTTTAAAGATTAAATTTGATTCTTTCCATTGTCTAATGGTTTTCCTGATCTCCCTTTGCTGTTATCAACTCTCTACCAATAAGGAAACTAAGCTAATTTTATCCTGCCATTGACATTTTTTCTGATAGATGTCAAAAGTTATAAACACAAGGAGGCTCCATATGATGTTTTGCACACTTCTGAAAATTTTCATAAATCTACTAATTAGAGGAAACTCTCATTATATTCAAATTTTGTTTTCTCTTATGGGTATGGATATATTTAGGAAAGGAGATTGAAACCAGATACTTTTTCCACCTATACTCTACAGGTTCATTTAGAAGTGGTGCCCTCTTCTACCCATAGCTTAAGTACCATGACAGTTGTCATGGTTGCAACGTGAGCTGTGTCTGTCTCCCAGGTGTCATTTGCTGTATTTGGGAGCACGGTCCTAAAGGAAGATGAAGGCTGAGCATCCTCCTTGACTCTCTGTGTCCAGTCTCTGCAAATGCAGAGTAGTTGCTCCATTACCTTACAGCAAGTTGCCAGTGCACTTCAGAAAAGAGCCCAGCTGTCTTCTCATCTCAATATTGACCATGTGACTCTACCAATATGAGATACATAACTATAATCAAGGGATATATTTGGGTCAGTGTTGAGGCTTCAGATGCTCCCTCTCTGCTTTTCCTCCCTTCCTCTCTTCTTTGTTGAGCTCAGGAAATTACCCCAAGCCTATACTAAGTCACTGAGGACCAGACAACTAAGAACTGTGGACACTAAACTAAACTGTACTTGAGAATATCAATCAATCTCCAACCCAGGTGTGGCTGCAGACATGCAATACTATGATCTTTAAATCCAGAGCAATGTGGTTTGTGAATCCTGATGCCTAGAACAATCAAAAGAACATAAGATATTGTGAAATTTGCGGTAGGATTAATCTGAAGATTAGACGTAGGTGTCTACTCAGGATCTGGGTGTTCCCATTATGTCAAAAGAGATCTAGTCAACTCAGTTAATGGAGCCTGTGTATAGAAAGCTGGGGATCTTTCTCTTGGGTATAATCTAACATGAGAGGTTCAGCCCAGTTCCCATATACAAGCATCCTGAGCCATTGGGATGCTCCAAAGTACCCCCCTCGAACTCCAGTTAACTCTCAGTAGAGTGTAAGTATTGTGTAGGTCCTGTGTCATGACTGATAACTATGCAATGTCTCAGGTAACTCAGAGCATCTTAAATGTTCTAGATGGTGGCATCTAAGCTGAGCCCAATCCACCTCAGCCCTACCAGTTCTGTTTTAGACTGCTGGCTATTTCAAGGAGATCCAAGACATGAGAGAAGCCTCATAGCTCCCTACCCAGTGCACAAGGGACTTGGGCATTTACAACACTCAGTTGTTAATATCCTTTAGCCAGTGCATATTTAATGTAAAATGCATAACCACTCCAGGAACAGCGACCAAACCCAGGATCTACCTTTCTCATGTAAGTGAGGCTTAATGCATCCAAACTCAGGATCATTTACCCCATGCTTTTAGTTGCTTCCCTTTAACTTCTCTAAGCAGACAGGTAAAGTAATGCACAGAGACATAAATCAGATTGTAAGATACAAATCAATACTTATTATGGAGTGCCCCTTAGATTAATCACGCCTTCTCAGAAATTACTTAGCTAAAACTTGTGTTTTATTGCTGATTCCAGCAAAGACAACACATTTCAGACATCTCTTGCTCTCCCTCAAATCAGTAGCACTATTTCAGAAGACTACTTGTTTTCCCACATGTTCTGAAACAGTCCAACAAAAAAAGGTCAGTAAAAGAATATCTTCTTTTTAGTTAAAAAACGCAAAATGTATTCTGCAAAATTGCATGGATTTCAACTGAAAAAGCTCAAAAATACAGACTTTAGCTCCAAATTTTCAATATGTCCTTTTTTTGCATGAGCCTCAATGTTTAATCACACATAAAAGAATTCAAAATATCAGAGATAAATTATTTCACTTTACATTGAATACGTACTTCAATGTGCTTTTTTATATTTTGGTTTATTAAAAAAAAATCAAATAACTGAATGGAATAATGTTCATCTGGATGAATCAGAAACCTTTGTTGAAAATTATTCACATAGCTCTATCAAAACCATATTTTTTCATTGTGCTTTTCACAAAAGCAGTTGCTATTTTTTTCTTTTTTCATTTCTTGGCAACGGAGTCATGGATCTATAATTAAAAACCCACTTAGACAATTTCCAAAGGATTATTACAATCTTGTCATGTCAGGGGTTGAATAAGTCACTTTATAGATTATTTTTTCCCATCCCTAGTTCTACAATGCTGATCTGAAAACATTTAGGGCCCTAAACTATGTTTTGGTTTTGCAATGAACACAGAGCATGCAAATGATATTCTCTTTTTCTTTCTTTTTAGGAATGCAGTTGAAGAAAACAAAAAACTATATGCAATTTATGACACAAGGTGAGTTACTAAAAGTGCTTAAAATGTGATTATTATATATAATAGAATGCTAAACCTTTAAAATTTTAACTTTTTTTCCTTGAGTCACAATGTAATCCCTAAATTAAGGTAAAATGAAAAATATTGTAAACCATCAAACACACTTCTGTATCTACCTAATAATGATTCCCATTTATATATAGTGATTTTTCCTCTGTGTACAGTGCATATGACAAAGAAATATAGTTACACAACCAGCTTAATTTACACTTTATTTCAGAGATGGAATATGGCTCACGATCCTGATGTGTGTATTATGAGTTTAACTGTAGCTGCTTCTGATGCCAATGTTTGGGGAATGAGAATAAAGGGCTAGCTGGCACAGCTTCGGAAAAAGAGGATGCATTTAGAAAGACCAGCAGAGTGCTGTGTCTTGGCAGTGGACGGCTGTGGATGCAGCCTCTATACAAACACACCTCCTCACTCTGAAGTCTTGCCTTTCCTCTCATCCTTCTTGGACTGTTTCCTGTTAAGGGCACTCCTTAGCACAAGAAAAAACCTACTCAACTGATAAGAGCAAGACATATATAAATAAGATTTTCACTTTTTTCTACCCATAGATTTTTCTTTGTTACCCTGGATTTTCACTTCTAGAATTCTGCAATGCCAGGAACCAACATCTCTTGGTGTTTTAGCTAGTCCTAACATAGATGTATCATTAGGATCCTGACTTGATCTTCCTTTAAATATAAGCAACTTAAGCAACCTGTGCTTGTCTTCTTCACTCCATATAATCTCCTTCAATATGAGTCTTGGATCTTGACTTGGAATTCTGGATGCCTTGGTAAAAAAATCACATAAACAATAATTATCACAAATAAGATTAATAAAGATAATGATAAATATGATAACACAAATATATGGGCTATATCCTTCTGTTTTTAACTAGCCTTAAAGAAAAAGAGTAGTTGCTGCATATTGTTTTGTTAAGAATAATGTGCTCCTGCCAAAGGGATTTAGATGAAACTACTCAAGTAGAAACTCTTAACAAAGAAGTCCTATGTAAAATAGCTCTTCTTCAACTGCAGTTACAGTAAAAAAAAATCGTAGCTCAGTCACTTGGCTGTTTTTCTAAACATTCTCTGTTTTCATCAGGACAGACTTAAAGAATAGTACTTCTAATGCACCACAGGCTTCTCTAATGTATTCGTGTGATTTCAGTGCACGATCATTAATCTTTATGATGAAAAAATGTGAGTTATAAAGAGCCTTGATTATTTCTTTCTCTGCCAAAGTGTCAATGGATTTTTATTTTGATGTGTCTGACTCATTATGTGCATAATCCAGAGGTTTTGCCGCATAAGGAATGGAATGTTGCGGGAATACTTTTAAATTCATTCAGATAATGCAAATTTTTGTTCCATTTTCTTGAGTATGAAGAAAAATACCCATCTGAAAATTTAACAACAGTTCAAAACAATTTGGGTCAAGCCTCTTATTAAAGGCAAATTTTTCCCCATTACTCACATGGATTAATAACTTATTCTTTATGTGGCCCACTGAAGCATTCAGATCTCCACTACATCAGAACTGTTGACATAACATCATTAATATTTCTGTATAATTAAATGTAAACCAGCAAATTATGCAATCAAAGCAAATGGATTCATGCAATGCTGCTTACAATCTCCCTGACAGAAATGGGGACAAACAGTATAAACTCATTGTCAGTTACAAGCTCAGCATAAACCATTGAGTATTACTCGACATCAGCAAATATGGTTTCTGATAAATATATATAGTAAATAAACACAATCTTGTTTTCCTCACAGTATGTCCAATAACCTCTGCTCATTACCTGAACAGGAAAACACGGTGTATGAAACTGCCAAAGTGTAGAGCATTCCCTAAGCCTTAATGCTCCCCAGGATCCTTCCGTCACTCTAAAACTCTGCTTCTGCTGAGATACTGTAGTACAAAAAGTAGGAGAGTTGAGTTTTCTGAAGAAAATACTATGGTTCTGTTGTACAGTATTGTTGGCAAAAATGATTCTCAACTTTCGACTTCATAAAGTGCAAAAGAACTCAGGCTTGGGGGAAAAAAAAAAAAGGAAGTGTTGAAAATATTCTTGTGGATTTTTTTCCCCAAACAGTTTTATTAATTACACCTTCTCAGCAGGTCAAACCAGCAGGCTATTGAAATTGCTGCAAGGCAAAGTAGGTAAGCAGCAGCATGGGTCTCAGCCTAGTAAGATTAATGTCCTGTGTTCCTCAGAAGACAACACTTCAGCTATAGCAGCAATTCTTCCCACTTTTTTTTTAAGATTCAGTCTCTTTCTCTCTTTTATATCTCTGAACGCTTTCTGATTGCAGTTTGCTTCAGGGTAAGACTGGATCTTTGTCAAAATCAGTTAAGTGACAGACAAACCAGAGAGGAAAATGAGAAAGAAAACGTTTGATAAGTGATTCTGACCTCAGCTTGTAAGTGGAGTTAAGTTCATTTTGTCAGGTAAACCCTCAGTACCACTTTCCAGCACAAGAGCTCAGTGATGCATTGCATGGTGCGATCAAATACTTCCCTGATTCTCAAGCTAGTCTTTATCCTACAGTCTGGTAACTGATAGTGGTAATACTGCAAATACATCAGTTGTGACCAGACCTCTCCTCTTTTCTAGCCTTCCTGTCACTGCCTGCTCTTCTATATCTCCATTAGTGTTGAGAATTATGAAAGAAACTGGAATTTGTTCCCAAAATTTTGAGTGGCTTCTCATTCCAATCCCACTGTCTTCAACAATTTTTGTCCTTTGACAAAGGCTGAGTGTGCTCTATTCCAGCCTCTTCTGAAATGAGATGATGGGTGTAAATACATAGCATTTAAATGCAGACTAGGACTTTGCTTGCAATGTAATCATTTGATCATTCCTACTTACTGTGCTTTGGTAAGTATCTCAGAGCAGTCTCAGAGTACATAACCACAATTCCTTTCACATGAAACTAAGTTGAAAAGTGCCCCTCAGCATCACACTGAACAGGCTCCAACTACTAAGGAGCATCTACTCTAGTGGACCAGATTAGAACTTTTCTTAATAGGATGGAAAAAATACGAAACAACAAATGTGAATGGCATGGATATCAGGTCCTCAGCAACAGCAGTTTTCTCTACAGATCATCCTCTGTGCTTGCCAGCCCAGATATAGTTGATGAATCCATGGTAATCCAACTTACCCCAAGGACTTCTTTCACTTGGAGGCTGTATTCTTCCACATGTATTTGCATTGTCCCAAGGACAATCCTTCTGCTCCTTCACACATAATGCTTGCCTTTGCAGTTTAGACACCCGTTTTTGAAGTGGTCTTTACAACATTGGAAATGCTAAGAAACAAAAAAATCTATATTCTGTGCTCACCTTATTGAACAAAGTTTGATTGGGAGCATAGATCTTAAATGTCCAATGGCCCAGAGGCTGGAACATTCACCAAAGTAGTAGAAAAAGGTGATGAATTTTAGTCTCTGAACTACAATGTTCAAAGTCTCATATTTTACAGGGATAATTTTACTAGGATAGGAAGACTGCACCTTGAAAAAAAGAGCAAGAGTGAGCAATGATGAAGGCACCTAAGAAGAGAAGTAATTGGGTTCTATTCCTTATACCACTGAATGTTGACTTATTTTATCCAGTAATTAATTAATGAATTACTGGATTATTTATGAAATAATAGTACTTCCCAGGTAACAGTCAAACCACTAGGCCACAGAGTTATGTTAGCTCCTTCCCTTCCCCTACTTAACTATTTGCTGAAAAGTGGAACATTTTGAAAAACAAAGCTTTACCCTGAGGTCCTGCAGTCTGGGCTAGTCTCAGGAGATACATCCACCTTGGATGGAAAATCTACAGGTTGTGACTGGGTGCTTTGTTTTGCTTTAGTGAATAAAAGTGTCCAGACTCCTTCCTGTCATGTTTTGAAATAACATGCTTGCTTTTTGACAGAGATGTTTGGAAACCTAACTCCAGAAGCAAAGTCAGAGTGCTGAATTCTGGGGCAGGACAAGGCGTCCGTTTCTGTGCCACTTTTTACTTATTGGCCACATTAAATAGTCCGCAAAAGTCTTGGCTTCCATTTTTTCTCTAAATACTCTGCACTGTACAGGCCGTTACTGTGTCTTACCTCCAGATCACTGCCACAGAAGCTTTGTTCTGAGTCCTTCCTACAGACAAAACCCACATTGCTACTTTCACTGCAAATGCCATGGCACAGGGAGATCAAAATGATTCTTACCTTTCATGAAATTCATTGATAATTTATGATTTTAATGTCCTTTGGTTACTGCTAAGCCTAGTTGAATCCAGAGTTCCAAGGAACAAATGCTCCATAAGCCACTAAATATGTCCTTGTCCCATCAGCTCTAACCTGGATTATCTTTAAACTGTTCACAAGTAAATGGAAATGGTTGCTTGTATGATCAAGAAGACAAATAGTTAAATGAAGTGTGATAAAATATGACAGACTCTACAGTGCTGTTGATTCATTCCTACCTCAGATATGTTTCCAAAGTACCAGGACAGCACATTAATCACAAATAGTGTTCCCTAACTTTTATTTCTGTTACAAAACCAACAATCTATTTTTTGAAAGTTACTAGTGCTTAAATGCACTTTTAAACCACGTTAATTTCTTCATAAGAAATATTTTCTTTGGTGTTAATGCTTTCTTTCAGAATTTAGGAGGAGAGAATTGAATTGGTACACTTCCCTACATTCACTTTCTCTGAAGTCTTTGAAAGAACTGTTCTTCAATACTGACCATCCACAGCATTGAAAAACATCAGGACCCAGGGCCTTCAGATTATTAATTATTATTATTGTTGTTATTACTAGTATTATTATCAATATTGTATTATTATTTATTTATCATAGTTATTTATTGACTTTTCATTTTTAAGCCCTTGAGTCATATGCTTCATGCCACAATTCTCAAGGTTTCATCATAAGCCTAATAAAGTTTTTAAATGAAAACTTAAGATTTTCACTTACTTCATAATCATAGTAATTATGGCACTAATAAAAAATCCATATGAAACCACAAGATTTGGCAATACTCAGTTTCCCTACATTGTCCCACATTGCCTATATAGTTTAATACTGTTTTTAAACCTGAGCCTGCTCCTTCTTTTATTTGGAGCTTTATTATTAACTGCAACAGCAACAAGGTCAGGACATACGGCATGGATTGCACTTATCTTTCTTTTAAAGAATTTGTTGAGGAGAGATGGAAAGCCATCCATGCTTTCTCACCTATACATAACACCACAGTATTCCTCAAGTGTCCATCCTTAGTAGAAGCTTCTCTAAGGGAAGAGGTTATGTGGAAGTAAAACCAGGTGGCAAGAAAGTGCAAAAGAAAGACATAGCTCTTCTCCCTTGTGTAACACTGTGCTTTGTCAGGGACCAGTGGCCACGGATAGCAATGTAACCAGAATCAGGAGCTGGCCAAGGATGTGTGTGTAAGTTTGTAGAGCAAGGTGAAGATCTCTGGTATTGAGGAGCTGCCTCTGGAACCAAAAGCAATACAGCTAAGTTAGCATTCTTCTGTTTTCAGGCCAATCAGTCCTACTGAAAGGACTAATTAACCTGGAAGAAGGTTCAATATAGTAACAACTGCGCTGTCTTTATCCCAACCAATGTTTTACACAAAGTTTAGAACACCAGAAGCTCACAGGTGACAGCTCTCACCCAAAATCTCTTTGGTACCAGTGCAGTTTCCCTTCATTACCGTCCCGTGTGACAAGCACCCTTACATACACTTTGAAGCCAGTGGAGGTTTTGCCTGGCAAAAATGTCCATCTCAGTCTGTGTTGAGGGCACTGTTGCAGGCACGGCTCTAGGGTACATGCACACCGCACCCCTGGCAGTGGCGGGGATGGGTTGAGACTGGCAGCTCAGCGCAGGGTTCCCAGGCCAGCTCCTTCTCCCGCCCCAGCGGCCTCCCCCGCGCACCACTCCCAGGATACGCCAAGCGGCAGGTGGGCACAGTCCCCCAACATACAGCAGCAGGCCGAGGGGCAGAGAAGGGCAACGGCACGGCACCGGGGAAGCCCCTTCCCACATGGCTCCAGGGGGGACTCCGTGAGCTGCTCTGGTCCCGCAGTCCCTCTCCTACCCCGGGGATCCCCTCTCCCTCCCAAAGAGACGAAGCCGGCCGCAGGGAGTCCCCCGCAGGGGCTGTAAGGGGGCACCCCCACCTCTCTGCGGGTGCCGCGGGGCCCGTGCCGTGGCGGGGGCCGGGCGTGCCCGAGGCGGTGCCCGGGGAGCCACCGCCCCTTGCTGCCGGCCCCGGCCCCGCGGGCCCCGCTCTCCCGGCGCCCCACCTCGGGCTCTCCGCCGGGAGGGACGGCGGCGTCCTCCCTCCCGTCCCCTCCCCTCCCGGCTGGCGGGAAGGCGGCAGGGCGGGCGGGCGGCGGAG
>JAOXXN010000001.1:32350749-32363523 GCA_026770055.1 Myrmophylax atrothorax | reverse complement strand
GCTGCCTCCGCGAGTGTGCCGGGCCGCCGGTTTCCCTCGACCCTCGTCCTCCTGCCCTTCAGCTCCCTGGGCGGCCGCAGCTCGCGGGGTCTCCGGCGGCACCTGCCGCGGCCTGGCAGCCTGCGGGATGCGGAGCGGGGCGGGCTGGCGGCGTTCCCGGGGCCGGTGGCGGAGAGCCGCGGCTATCGGCATCTCCTGGCGGTCCAGGGAGAAACAACAGCCCAGCTTGTCCGTGGCTAAAGTCTGACACGTGCGAGTGCTTTAAGGATCGTTGAGCACCCAGAGCCGGCGCGGTTGTGTATGGACTTTGGAAGAATTGCAGTCTTGCCTGGGAAAGTGGTGCTGTGCGCAGCTGTAGGGTTCACTGATGAACAGAGAGGTGTTTAGTGCGTTTCTGGGTTTGGTCCTCCTGTCTGTATAGTTTGGTGATTCTGGATTAGAAGCTACATTTTCTGTTTCTTGTCCTAATGCTAAATCTGAAGTGGATTTTTCACGTTCTAAGCAAATTAGTCCTCTCTGTGTCTCAGTTTCCCCCTTGTATTCTTCCTCTTGCAAACCTGATGTAGAAAGAACAGTCTACTCTGCAATGCTGTGGTTACATTTATGGCATTAAAAATAATAATTACATGTTTGGGAGCTGATCTCTCTAGTAGTAGATATGACACTAAGGGTGCACTACACTTTCTTCAATGCACTGTTGCAGTGTTACAAGCTGGCATAGCTTGGCTTTATACATGATCCATTTATTTTCATTAATCCTGTACCTTTCACCTGCTCTGCTTGAAATTTTGAAAAAGTTTTGCTCTACTTCTCATCTTTTAAAAGATGTTTTTAACAGAGGTACAATTACCTGTTTGCAGTTAAAAGTGTCACCAATGCCAGCTTTTTTTACTTATTCAGGAGGAAAAGATGAGATAGTTCTTACTTATAAGAGTTTGTTTTAGGTTTCCTGCATATTCAGGCAACTGCAGAGACAACTCGTATATTTCACAGGCTTTTCTGTGCCTGTAGGATTGCTTCTCAAGTGAAAAAAAGATGGAAGCTGAATGAAATTACTCTCAGTGAAGAGTAATTGAAAAGTCTGACTTCAGTATCCCCACTGCCACCTTTCCCACCTTTGTCTACGCTCCAGGGTTAGGGAAGCATTACATGACACATTAAATTAATATATAGCACTTTGTGTATGGGAAGTGCCACTTAGGCAGTAAATATCAGAGGAAAGCATACTGAGATTGGAAAGAAAATGAGAGGATGTATGCTGCTTTTTGTGCATTTTTTTTCCCAGCTGCAGGAAAGGTTGTTAGATTTAAATAACAACTTGTCCAAACCACTGTAGCAGGGACATAAGGAAAAGTAAGTAATTACACTGCTTGTTATGCTAGGCTGGGTAATTAGATCTTGAATACAAGATACAGGAGCTCCTGAAGAGGATAGGTAGCGTTGCTTTCCCCCAGATGGTAGCCAGTGTACCAATTAATAAAGTTCCTAGCTGCCCCTCAAGTCAGTGCCCGCTGTTGCCCGTTAGTTGCCAGAACAGCTGTAGAGAAGTGGTTTTTCCTGTATCTTCTCATGGGGCAATGCAAAGTCTAAGAAATATCAATATGGATCTTGCAACAGAAAGAAACAATGTGTTTCTGAAGGGAGTTGCTAAAGTACTATTGTTATAAAAAAGTACTATTGTTATAAAAACTGCACTAATTTACTTCTGGAAAAATGAACAGGAAAGGCTTCTGATTGTTGAACACCTTATTACAACCAGACTTTCATCTGAACTTGTCTCGTCTCCCTGTCAAAGAAGTCATCTTGGACTAAGCACAACAATATTCAAGTACTGCCTGAGTTGATCACTTTCACTTAAGTTAGTTTGTATCAGTCTGCAAAGGTTCTTGAGTAGATACCAGAGAATAGTGAATAAGGACAAACAGAAAGAGCTTTTCTAGATAACTCAAGGACATATTCTGAGTAGTAATTTGGAAGGGAAAAAAAGTCACAGTTTGAAGACCTGAAGCATAGCTGTTGAACTTCATGCTGGTTGCCAGATAAACTTTTAATCTTTGACATATTCTTTCATTTAATTCCAAGCAGATATTGTGAGCATTGACCTTTAGCCTCATCAACTATTGAAATACCTTACAAGAATTTCTTTGTGTTAACTGTAGTATGGACATGAATTCCTTTGATTTAAATCTAGACATTGGGGTAACCTTTTATAAATTAGCTTGTTAAAATTCATCTGTATTAAAAATAAAATAACCAGAGATTTAACATTCTTCAATTTTATGGACATAAATAAAATGTTATTACAGCAAGTTTTATTATGCTGCCTTCTAGGCAGTCTGTAGTGTAGCTACTACAGTGTAGCCTGTAATGTGTCAGTGATATGATGACAATTCTTTGTAAGAGGAATTACAGCTTGTATCATACTCTTTTCTGTTCTTCATCAGACCATAGATTTATATATAATATGTTCCTCTATGACACCTCAGTAACTAGTTATTCGTTTAGCTTGCCAGCATTTAAAAATTCTGTGTAGTTTTAGTCTCTCTATTGAAAATTACTAAAAATCATTTGCCCTCTAGATCAGACTACTTGTAGCTATTTTTTAGTACAGACTTAATGAATAGCCATGTGTGTCTTCCTTGGATTATATGGAATGGTTGACATTTTTCTTTTATTTTTGATGAAGTGTTAAGCTGGATCAGGATGACAGAGGAAAGTATCAGGACTGCAAAGCATCAAATTGTTTTACTGAAAAGTTGTAAATAACCAGTTTGTATTGGATCTCGTAACATCTTGAAAATACTGAGTAGAATTATTGAAATAATTACTCTGCTATGTTACTTACATCATGCTGAAAATACTGAACATGTCTGACATAAAAATAATATACTTTGATATTTATACTTTGAGATATATATGTGGTAGCAAGACAGAATTAATTAAGAAGTATGTAAGAAGAGCATTGCTCAAAGAAGAGTTGCAGTCTATTAATGATTTGCACATAGATATATATATGTATCTGTATCTCAGTATGTGCTTTACTTTTCTGCTTTCCCATGATTATTTGCCTATTTCACAAATTATGCCTGTGATTGGGTACTTAAGCACCTACCTATTTTAGTGCCTACTTCCAATAATTGCATTTAAAACTGCTGTAAATTGTACGGTAATATATATCTCCAAACAAAATAGTAATCAATAATAACAACAGATTTAGTACTGAGAGAATACTGTAAGTTATCTTACAAATAAAGGGTATGGAAGATTATTGTTTTCAGATTTCAATAATTTATCTGTGTAATTTATCATCTTTCATGATTTGGGTTGATTGTGTTCTGTTCTTGCTGTGTTTCATATATTTTGCTTACATGATATGAATAGAAAAAGAAAGATTTCTCCTGCTTTTTACTAGGCTGTCAGCCTATTTTCAATCACTTGTTGTCCATGATTTGCAATTATTTTATAGTCAGATACTTGTTCGACATTTGATTTGAATCGAATGTGTTAGTTCCAGGCATAAAATTTTCAAGGACGCAAATACTTTCACGTCTTAGAAGTTAAATAATCAATGCATTGAACCTCCAAATAACCCCCTCTTTAAAGTCATCATTATAGCTGGAAGACTAAGGTACTGTGCTCTTATTTTACTATAATTTTATAATGTGTTTTATAGTTTATGGGAAATAATGCTATAAAGAGGATGGAGAAAACAAGGGAATCAGTGCAAAAATAAACTTTTCTCCTTAGAGGTAATGTTTTGCATATATGATCTCCTGCAACAAAGGAAACCTGTGCAACTGCCCTCTGAAGTGCTGTCTGCATTCTCTTTGTGGACAGAGGGGACTTCAGACTTGTTCATCTGGGTTTCTCAAAGGCTCTAATTCAATAAAATCAAACCAGCAAAACCCATGAAGCATTATTTGCTATATAGGCATCCTGTTTTGAGAATACTGTACTCAGAAAATTAGTTTGACATAAAGTCAGACCATAAAACTTACGTGTTGTTGTTTCTGAAAGATGCAATCTATTCTGTGCTAACACTCTGAAAAAGACATAAGCTGTTTTATGCTAACACCATAATTTTTTATTTTTACGTATGTACCTGTAAAAAACTGCAAGTACACGTATGGACTTCATTGGGTGCCTGCTGATTTTCAAAGCAATTTTGACATCTTTCTGACAAACTTTTAGCTGCTGCTCTAAGGTTGACTGAAGTTACTACTCACTAAGACTAGATAGTGTTTATTTTCCTTAGATAATGATACATAAATAATTATTTTTAGGTTAATTAGTTCATATTTCACCTGAAGTGCTGAGGATGCAGAACCATCATGCTTCTGTTGATGAAATCTGTAACATCTTACTTTAGATTTTGGTGGGTATGGTTTATGTGATTTGAAATTTATACAGTTAGATGTCTAAATGAGACCTGAATTGCTAAACTCTACAACTACAGTTAATGGAGATCTAGAACAGAATGTGGATGCTTGGGCAAAGGTGTCTACTGTCATTTCGGTTTCACTGTATCATACTTGCCCTCCGGTTTCCAGTTCAGGTTGGTTCAGATCCTTTGAAAGTCCTATGCCATGTTAGTGTGCTCATGTGTTAGTCATGACACCAGCTTCTGAAATTTAAACAACTGAGCCTTATTCTTATCAATACAGGTGATGGAGTCCAGAGAGCTAGTGACCTTAAAATGTGGGAGACTCTTCTAAGATACTTTTAGGTGCCTCAAGGTGTTTGGATTCCAGCTGCCTCTCTAGAAGGTTAGGGAACTCACACTGTTCTTGTGCTGTACCTGGCAGCCCTATGCAGGGGTCCTGCATTATCCAGGCATCCAAAATGGCATCAGACACCCTTGCTTAGGTGAGTGATCTGTTCCCTGGATGCACGGACAAAGATTATCCTTCAGGCTCCCTCTGGAATCAGAAGGAGATAGTCACTATTTTGTAACAGGTATTTTAGATGTCTGTGTGTTTCTTCTATTTAAGATGGAATGATTAATCTTTCTGGGAGGTGTTCCTGTTTCCTGAATGGCTATGGAGAGAGCCAAGGCAACTTGTTTAGTTTTTTGAGTGGCTGCAGCTAGGCACAGTGAAATGTAACCTATGGTTCCTATCGTAAATGTAGCTTATATTTCCTGCTATAAACAGATACTTTCTAAATACTTTGCAAACAGAATATTGAAGTTAGCTCATGCAGGAAATCATAAGTGAGTTGTGACATACTTTACTCTGAAGATTCAGATGGAGAAATTAAAGGAGTTGTACTAGTAAAATGGTTGCATAGTCATATTGCAAATACAAGTTTTCCAGCTAGAAGAAGATTCATGTGTGCAGTGCTTATAACTGGTTCACAAATCACAGGAGTCTGAAATAGAACATGTAACTTCGTATTCTGAGTTTGCCTTTGTATGTATTTAGGGACAATAGTAGATCATACTGTGGCAGATAAACTATGTACATAATTTTGTGTATGTATGTGTATATACACTCACATGTATTTTGATAGATAGTACAGGAAAAATAAAGGAAGAAGAAAGAAATAGTGCCCAAGCAGGGGCGCATCTCTTGAGACCAGCATAGCCCTGCAAAGACTGCTGTTGCTGTGTTGGTGATGATCCAGCAGCCATCCGCTAGGAGACAATAGCAATGGGCACTGATCCTGGAGGACAGTCTATCTTAGCAGCTTACCTGCTCTCTAATTGCCAGCTGGTCACAAGAGCATTCATCCTCAGCATTGTGCCCATCTCTTTTTCTTCATCGGGGCAGTGCCCATGAACTCTCCCAGCCTGCCTCACTCTCTTGCTCCATCCCTGTCATGTTTCATATGGACGGAGAGAGAGAAACCTTGTAGAAGACAGTGTGATAGGAGAATGGCTCCTGTTTGGCCTAGGGAATTGATGGCAGGCTTCTACTTATCTGCAGTGGAAAGCAGCTCCTCTGAAGGGGAAGGACTACCTGCTTATGCAGAGACAAGGAGGTAGACAGGGAGGTAGTTAATGTTGCTGGGAGGTGGCAATAAACTATTTAAAAGCCAACTCCAGCTGCCAACATTGAATCATGCAGGCTTGGATGATGAAATAGATATAATCTGTGATGATATCAATCACCAATAAGTGCAAACATTTCAGGGGAATAAAAAGGATTCAAAATCATGTTTAAAAATTAGAGGAATGGCCCTGAATAAAAAAGGAGCAAGCACAAAGTGCTGGATTTTATAAGGAAGAAAAAAATCCAGTATATAAAACGATAAAGATTTGGCCAAGCAGGAGGACACTAAAAAATGGATGTAGAGAGGTTTTACTGGACCAGATTCCAAAGCAAGTGAAAAATTCACAAATTCAATATAGTTGAAAAAAGATACAGCTGACTCTGGGGCACATAAATGGAAGTGTCATTAACAAGACACAGGGTTTTCTCTGTCATTAGTTAAGCCTGAGCAAGAATGCTGTGTCCAGTGTTTCTGCACTGGCTTTCAGGGAGATGGAAACAGGAGGTGTAATGAAGGGAAAAAAGTGTTTCTAATTAAAATAATTACAAAACAGGGCATATCCAGTGATGTTGAAGTGAGCAGATTTGTTTAGCACTGAAAAACAGGATGAAAAGAGGATATAAATTTCCCAATATGTAGGATGCTGGTGGTGAGAGAAGGATGATCAGCTGCTGTTTGGAACCAAATGAAGTAAGACCTGAAGAAATTAATTAATTGATTCCAGATTGGTTTTCATCTAGCTACATTTTTGGTAGCATCTCCTTTGTGGCAGGTTTTTAAGAAGTCTGATAAATCACTCTCTCTGTGGTGTTGCTCTTGCCTTTGGAAAGACTGGACTAACTGGTTCTTTGAGATCTCCAGCGCTATATTTCTGTGAATCTCTGCTCTGATTTAATTATTATTTTGGTCAGTTCTCACAACTGTGTCTTGATGTGGTTTCAGATGCTCCTTCTGGTATCATGCTGATACCGTAGAAGATGAGAAGTTTCCCAAAGGTCATTTCTAATAAATGCCAGTGTCATAAGTGTATGCCTTGCCACCTGAGATGTCATTAAATATCAAGCGTTGTGTGTGAATCCTCATTCTGTTCTCAGTACCTTTGCATTGATTGGAACAGGCATCACATGTATGTCCTTTCAAATATACCAGTCATAAAAAGAAGAGTTGAAAACTACAAGGTCAGGACTTCTGTGCATGTAATCATGAGGAGATTTTTACTTCTGTTGAAAGATTTTCTTCATGCCTGGGTAATTAGAAGTATACTAGTTTAAGTTAAAAGGAGTGGAAAATTCTCAGAAACTGTATGGATTTATATCTACTCTATGCCTAGCAATTTTTTTCCATTCCCTTGAAGACAGAAGAAAAAAGAGAAAGGAAAGAGTGACATTTATATGAAGATTTTTATTCATGCACTGAATTCTTATTCAGATAATTTAATGTCTGTAGTCATAGCAGTCATACAGTCATAGCTTAGCAGTTTGATAAAGGCACAGCAGGCAATGTCATGCATGGCAGAAGACAACATACAAAACCAGAAACATCCATGATACCTCTGACCAGAGGTCCACAAAGCCAAATGTCCTGACTCTGGTACTGGCTGGTAGTGCATCCTTAAGGAAGAAAACAATGAACACATGTTAAGGCTTCCCTAGTGTACTTTTGCAACCTCCAGTGACTTGTGACTTGAGATGCCCTGAATCTCAAGGCTCTCAGAGAGAGTAGTCTTATTTAGGTGTCACTATAACATTTTGGATGATTGAGTAACAATACACTTTTCCCCAGTTTCTCTTTTAATAAAGATGTGATTAAATAAATAATATAGACATGAGTAGTATCAAGTGCAATCCATCAATACTGAAGGATCATAAAAACTTGCAGTGAAAGAGGTTGAGTAGTATTTAGCTTCCATCAAGGGTTTTAGCTTATCCAGGACAAACTTTCTTTTTTTCTCCCCTGTGACACAGAGTCATAAAAAATAGCTGGAAGAAGAATAATTGCAGAGTGACAGTTCATTTAATATTTGTAATTGAATGTCAGAGTTCCTCATAACTACAGATATTGCAAGGAAAAAATCTCCAAGTCTGGGCATGTCTAATTCATTATTCACTATTACTGATTTAAACCAATAATTTTGGCAAAATAATTTGTTCTCTCAGCAGTTAGAAGCTGGTTACAGGTCCCTGTGATAATGTAACCTGCAATATGAATGTAATGCACACAGCGGAGAGGGAAGGTAAAACAGCTGTGCTGGGAAGTCTGCAGTTACACTTGATAATTGGCAGTTCAATAGCAGTTAATGACTTTTTCCTTTATACTAAAATGAATGTTGAATTTTCATTAGTTCATGGGTATGTCTCCGTGGCACGATACAGCACTCTGCAGAGATGCCAGAGGTACCTCTGGTGCAGCTAGTAGAGTTTCTGGAAGCTGTGAAGTTATGTCAATACAGAGCTCTGTACAGGATGGTTGTACCAGTGGGAGTTGAGTCCTTGAATACAACTTCTTCTGCAAGCTTAAAATAGGTTATCCAGTGTATGACCAGCATCCAGCCAGAGCTGATCATCAGAGTGCTCTTTAACAGAAGCACTTCCATAAGAAAGTATTTTTTGTTCTAAAGCAGTTATTTAACACAGTAGGAGTGACTGGCCCTTCAGAAGTGCCTGTTTGGAGGTAGTAATAGGGTAATGGATGGAAAAGAGAACGGAAGGAGTTGACTGCCTTGGGATAGATGCTCAGTTTTCAGTTAATGTTGTGATGAATTCTACCTGTTGTTCCTTCTTAACCTGCCTTTTCAAAGGTAAGTGAAACACAGCTCTGAACTGGTACACAGTTGAGCTTTAGAAGCACTAAGTAATATTACCCAGCAGGTTATTGCATTGCATGTAAATTCTGTATACAGTTTGAACTGCAGAGTGTTTTTAGGTAGACTTTGTGTGAGTCCTGAATCAAAGTACATGTAGGACAGGAAGATAACCTTTAAAAGCAAGCTCACATCCATGTGATGAAAAATAACTGATCCATTGCTCTTAACTGAGATATGATAGCCCCAGTGTCTTACTCTGCTAACCTATTATCCCTAAAATTACTTGAAAGGAAGAGCTTCATTCACATGACTACATCCTGTTCACATGAGGGATATTTTAAGGTCTCCCATTCAGGTAGTTACTTACCCATTAGCAGGTGAGCGCATTGCTTACTTAGAGTGTCAGATGTCAAACTGTAATCCAATTCACATGCTGCATGAGCTTGGTTGAGCAGAGCCCTTCACTCTTTGGAACTGGGCCGAAGCAGAATCAAGAAGCTGAGGGCTTCCTCTTCCAGGAACTGCTCTTGGCTATGCAGGGAAGCTGATCCTCACTCACATTTTTCAGTGGGGAAATAAGTCAGGAAGAGTAAGAGACTTAATCTTTCAGACATAGAAGGCAAAAATGTAAACTAAGGAAAACCATTTTTCCATCTCAATCAAATGTTATTTTGTAAGTAGATGATAATTTTTCATGGTGTTTTCTGATATTACTGTGCCTTTTAAAATGCACTGAAAATTTGAAGTTGAAAATTATAGTACAGAAATGTGTTTAAATTCTCAAAATTACTGAGTAATGCAGTAAGTCTTGTTATTTGTTAAAGATACAAAAGATGGACTTAGGCCTTTTTTTACAAGATAACACAATGACTCTGCATCTGCAGTGATTTGCTTTAGCTTCTGATCTCCTGGGCTATTAAGATAACACTTGCTCTTTCTAAGCAGTTTCCAATCATGTAAAATATGTTTCTATTTGGATAACAAAAATGTCTCCCAAACCAATTAGAACTTTACATAGGAAGATGTTTGCAGGACTTGCAGAAAGATTTATATGACCCTCAGTCTTGTTTTTCAGCCTTAGGCTATGGCTCTGCTAAATTCAGGAGTTGTGGTGGTCCTGATAATATGTAGAATGTCAAGACTTCTGTGCTTGAGCATGGCACCTGTGCTCAGGCATGCACTTATCATATGCTAATCATTATCATGGCTTTGGGCCAGCATTTTCACAGGTTTGACAGTCTCTGAAGGTTGGCACGTGCTAGGTAGGCATCTTGGATACTTGTGCTGTGAAATAAGTTAATCTGGATAGAAACAAGTTGTGCCATGCAACCCTGCTTGTCCTTCAGAAAAGAAAACTCCTTGGCTCACTTAATTTGCTAGGTTAGATATATCCAAAAAGTGCAATTCATTGCATCCTGTCAGGTTATGTAGCCACCATTTCTAGTGGGAGAGCTGTGACTCTCCAAAGGGAGATATATCGGATCTGACTGGCAGTACCTATATTAGAAGATTGCTCATTTCAGAGAGCTTGTTTCTTTCCATTCTCTGTACGGTGAGTGTGCCTTGGGCCAAATGCTTATGTTACCCTTCTGGCAGTAAGTGAAGTGAATGCCACCTGCATGACCTCTTGATTCTATCCTGCTGTCAGAGCTCCTTTTTTTCTCTTTGAGAAAACAGGTGGGCAAATACTCTCTGCATGTTGGGAAACTTGTTGCACACTTGTTTCTCAGGGATGAACTCTGTCTCTTGGTCTTCTTTGGCTTCATGCCCATTGACAGCAACTTCATGCAGTTCAAATGCTGTATCACTGAGCAGAAAGCTGTGGTAGGTGAGTGACAGCTACTGATGAAGAAAAGGAGCTTGAGATGATACCCAGGACAGCTGTGGTGGGCACTTAACATGCACTTAAATTCAGAGATGTTGTTCACCTCGCTTTAAATAGATAATGGTCTATGTGTGGGTGATTTCCTGCATACGTACCCCTCTTCATGAAAATAAAGAAAGTACTAGAGTCCCACAAGCAGCCTTTATTAGGCACATAGAATGTAGGTGCGAATTAGTTGCCTAGATGATGTGGACTGGACTTCATCTTTACATTGTGTGACCAGAGAAAGCTGTTTGTCCTTGGGCAGTAAGGGCTTATGGAATGTGTGGAGAAGTAGTTAGCAATATCTGTGTGTTTGTGTGATGAACAAGAGGTGATTAAGAGAAATCAATTGTAAGGAGGAAATATTTCATTTCCTTTTAATGAAAAATGTGTCTCCTTTGGCATTTCTTCCATTTTTTCCCCTCAGAAAAATTATTGAGCTAGCTTGGGAATAGCTTAGCTATTTTAAAAATGCTGATTATCTGCCTACAATTCTTTTTATAAGCCATTCCCCTTAAATGGACGGGGAAAAAAAGGAATAAAAAGATGGACAGTGAATTAGCAAATGCATTTAAGATAGTTGATCAGCTTATCTTTCCTGTAGACCCACTTTAGTCACATGCTCATATATTATTAACCTGACTGAATCAAGGCTGATGCTGTACGTCTTTCCCGGCATACCGATTTATGTGGTGTTGGGTGCCTTTTAAATTGGATGCTGGTGGTGTAATTTGGAAAGGGTTGCCAGAAGTTGAAATAATCTTATTATCCACTAGTGAAATGGTTTTTATCTGTTTTATACATGTCTGTTTAATATCATCATAGGTGATTTGGAAGATGGGATACCTTCCAGTGAGGTAGTCTGTGATTTTAGGATATTTACACTAAAAAGAAAAGCTTTCAACCTCTGAAGAAGATCCGTTTTGCTTAGTCTTCCTCAAGAAGTAATAAGCCATAATACTCATGGTGTTAGCCTTTTATTTCATTAGTCACATCTCTAAGGATCTCATTTATAATCTTGCCTTGTATTCCTCTAATATACTCAAAGAGACACATGTGTTGTGTCATTAAGTAACCTGATGGCAGAAAGGTTTCTGTATATGTAAAGTGGTTTAACTGAAAGAACAATTGTTCCACTCAGATATAAGTATACCCATTAATTCAGCTTCTGGTGCTCACTGAACAGGTGTCTTCAAGTCATAGTAATTTTTTACTACTTTCCTCTAAAAGTCCCTGACTGATTTTTGTTAATAGCTCGAGCAAGTGACCAAATCACATGAGGCTTCTGTATCAATCATTTGCAGTTTTTCTTTCTCATCCCTCTTGAATCTTGCTTATTCACATCTTTTGTGCTGTAAAGCAAGAGGCAGCATTTTTCTCATCATTGCTTTTATAGTCCTTTTCCTAAAATGTGCAGTCTACAACAGAAAAAAAAAAAAAGCTGTTGTGGGAAAACCAGATCCCTTCCTCTCCCTGAAAACACTGCTGAATTAAACTGATACTGCAAAATGTGGTAATGAATTCTAAAATTCTTTGCAGTACTATATGCTGTTTGATTATAAATTTACAGAGCAATGTTGAATGTCATCTACACCCTACTATGTGTGGCATTACTGAATTCTGTGTCTCTAAATATGTTGATGTTATTGTGACGTCCTTCATGATAGTAAAACCAAAGGAATTCTGAAATAAAATATTACGATGAATCTATACTTAATGGCAGATCACTTCTGAGGAATTTGTTTAAAACATGGCAATAATGCAGTAACAGTGCTGAAGATTCAGAAGATGAATTTAGTTAATTGCTTCTAGAGGACACAAAATGAAATACTGCCTTTCAAAAATGAGTGATAAATCTTCAGATACATGGAAATAATGGATGTGAAGAATTGACTAGATGTAGTGTTGATGAAGGCAATCATAGGATGAAAGTGTCAGGGTTACTTTTCAATCTGTTATTGAATTGTGGTCATCTATCACTGGAACTAGATTTTGTCCTAGCTTCTACTGTGGTGGCTATAGTTGGATACCCTGCCTCATCGCTCAGTGCTCAGCTTCATGTCCTTTGCTGTGTTGCCTTTTCTACTGATGTGGCATAACTAGCAGTAAT
>JAOXXN010000001.1:32333948-32345908 GCA_026770055.1 Myrmophylax atrothorax | reverse complement strand
TCCTTTGTTCCCTGATGACATGGGTAGTCAGTGACAGGGGAGAGAATTTATGCAAAAATTCCAAACTACAACAAACATATTGTTGCAATGCACATCATCATCGTTGTTAGTTGCGCTCATTAAATCCCCAAAGCTGCCCAGTGTTAAGCATTGACATTGCCATGAAATCTGCATCCCTACACTCGTGCAGATTTTGGAAGTTGCTTGCTTTCACCAACTGTTTCCTCTGAATGCCAAAAAACTTCCAGGTGCAAACAGTATAAAGCAGTGTGTGTGTGGCTGTGAAGGGGAAAGACTGTAAACTATCCCATAAATTTATGGACTTTTCCAGTCTAGAATTTTCAAAGCAGCAGCTCTTTTGCTTTAGATTTCACTAGTCCTCAAAAATCGTTCTGAATTAATGTTTGAATTACACTGTTGGGAATTCAAGAAAAGAAAATCCAAATGTCTTTCAATATCAGTCATAGATTAATGGAGACAAGTTTTCCTCAATACTGAGGAAAACTACAATACTGAGTTCTACGGTATAAAGTATAGCAGTGTGTAATCCCTGAGGGGAGAGTTTTTGATGACTTCAATGAACTTTAAAAGAAGACACTATAGTACATTCTGAAAGAAGTTAACATATATATTATTTTATGCACAATAGAAATTGAGAGCAGATGTAATGTTCTTTTCAGAACTCATGTCTCTTCCCTTTCCAAAAAGATAAAGCTTCAGAGCTTAATCATTGTGAAATCTGGGACAGAAAATCCAGTAGAACTCAGGATTAAGTATTCCATGTCTTGAAATACACAGTATAATTTGTATTTCCATTATAAAAAAGTGGAAAACAGGATCATTTTCCTGTGGTGACGTCATACTTAAGGTTACGTGAAGACACACACTGTTACTGAGGAGTTGGTGAGCACTTCCCTGGTATCTCAGAAGATTAGATATAATTTGTGATTCCCACTACACACAGAGACCTTTCACTGACACAATCTTAATTTTTCAGTATGTACTTTCTCATGTTTTCCACCTCAGCATCTTCTTCGCTGTTACTGCCCTGGAACCAGTATAGAGTTTTCCAGATAAGTCAGTCACTGTAGCCTCGGGTGTGCTGAAGAGCAGTAGGAGAACAGAAAGTGGGCAGAAAAAGGGGGAAGCTAATCCCTTCTGCAGACTGCTCTATTTTTTCTGTAGTGAGTTATTTCAAGGCCTTCAAAGACTTTTTTGATGGAATGACCAGATGGTGAAGAGAAGTCACGAGGACCTATACGTTCTCCACCCCTCCTTAGCTGCAGCTATGAATTGTCAGACTCCAGTGTGGGTTCCTGCTATGATCAGTTAAACAGATTCAAAGTGCCTTTTGAGGAATTGGAGCTCTTAGTTTTGCAGGATATGAAGAACCCCTGTAGAAGCCTTCTGAAAGAAGTCTGGAGTGTAAAGGAGGAGGACAGCAGGTAGTAGACTTACTGTGATATGAAGTCTTTTCTTGAGGCAACTTCCAGATGCAAACCATTAGCTGACCTGTGTGGGAACCAGACTGTCCACTTAATGGCATTTTTTTTTAATTTACATGTTTGCTTTGGCTTAAAATAAACAATATTTAAATATTTTCAATATTTAACATTTTAAAAAGTATTTTTCTGGAGCAGTCAGTATGTTTTATATCATAATGCTGATTTTTTTCCAATGTATTGCTAATTTAAGATGAAACTATACTAAAACCTTTACAGAGATGTTGCAACCAAACACTGATTTTTTCAATGACTTTTTTTTTCTAAATTACATTTTCTCAGAATCAATATATTTTGGCAGACAAAGTATAATTTTGATGGCACTTTTTAGCAATGTGAAAACAACTACAATACTGTTGAAATCTACTCATTGTGGTGCTAAGCACCCCTACCAAAGTAAAAGTGCATGCATAACAAAAGTGGTGTCTCTATGCCTGTTGAAGCTCTTTAATACAAGTGGGAAAATAAAGACTTAAAATAGTTTTTATTTACTTATTACCATGTAGGAGCAATGGCAGAGTTAACTCCAGGAATGCAGGAGTGTATGGAAGCCTGAGCATTCAGGTTGTTTTTTCACTGTTATTTTAGACCTCAGAGATAACCCCAGTATTTCAGCATATTACAACCACTCCTTTGTTTTGTAACTATATTCCTTGTCATGCTCTAGCAAATCTCTGCTTGAAATCAATTTGTGTAACTATAATTGATCATGTATTTATTTATTTGATCAATTATTTATTTTTAGGGGTTTTTTCCCCCACAGAGGTTTCCATGGAATAGTTTAGTCCTTCACAGTTGGATCCAGTTTACTCAGATACTGTCAGAGAAGTAAACATTCCATTTCTGTTAAATATTTCTCTGAGGATTTATAGTTACAATCAGTTCTGACTGACTAATCTCAAAAGATATCATATGAATATAGCCTATCAGGTATATCAATGAGGCATTGTAAAGTAACATCCACTCAACAAAGGTCTGTTGTTCTTAGAGTATTATTTGCTCTGTGCAGTTACCTGAATGAGTATTATGAAAAATATGGCTGCCACTGTGGACAGAGGCAGATGCAAAGGGATGTTAAACTATTTGGCTGATGAAGCCTAGAATGAGAGGTGTAGTAGGACTGGTTATACCGGCCAGGGATGTCCGTGCAGATACAACAGTGTATCCTTAAACGCACTGCAAGCAGGTTCAGCTAAAGCAGAGCGTGTGTTGTTCCACACCAGGATTGTAAAAGTCATTTATTGATGCATGCTTTAATTAAGCTTTTTAATTCCTAGGTAAGACCACAGGTATCATAAAAAACACAGAAATCCCTACACTCTCAGGATAAACTTATTAATGAGGCCATACTGGGGTAATTTCATACCCCTCAAAATCCTGCTGTCATGCTTACAGACCAAGCTTGAGAAAGTACATCCGGCTGTGTGCAGTGATGGGGAATTTGTAAAGGCTGGGTCACTGAGTTAGAGTGATTGCTACTGGAACAGCAACTTTAGAAATTACTAAATTTAGAATTTAGTCAGCGTCAGTCTAAAATAGAGACTGAATCTCCTGCTTGATGCATAATTTGCCCATTTATTTTCATGATAGAATTATTGAATAAGTTTTTTACACTTTAACTATTACGGAAAGTTTATATTTTATATCCTCAGTAGCATGTGTATATATATTACAGAATTATAGTGAGGAGGAAAGCAAATATTCCAGTTGAAACTGAAAAGCCTTTCTTGAAGCTGGAGTATTTCCAGTGCTGTCTTCCACTGAGACTGCTTGTAGTAAGCAATGAGCTTCCTTCTTGCCAGAACCTCCTCAATTGCTGCAGAAGTTTTTTCCTCTTTTTGGTGCTGGCACATGACATGCATCTCTGTGACCTCTGTCATGCACCCAGTACAGGTGACAAATGTTTTTCTTTGCTGAAATCATCCCTTGATCCAACACGTGTGCCTGCATCTACAATATCTCACTTCTGAAATTAGTGCAGAAAACTGGCATTTTATATAAATTGCAATTTTTTTAAAGATACTTTATATTATCTCCTGTATGAAAATAAGATGGTATTCTACTATGCTACCTTTTGCTAATTCAGTTTAGATTCAATGCACTAGAACAAATTAAGGATATAATTAATCACTCTGTAAAATACCCAGGTTTTGCTCAGATTATTTTTTTTTCAAGTGTTGCATTTTCTTCCTTTGTATGTGAAATAATTTAGTGTGAGGGTGGCATTGCTTAACCTTTATTAGTTACATGTATGGGTAAAACAATCTTTTTAAATTGACTGGAATGACAATTGCAAAACACATCTTAGGCTCAATATTTCAAAAACATGTTGATTTCAGAATCATTTCATAGAGAAATACAAGAAAATAGGCCAAAAAAAAATCCCAACTTCAAAAATACCTCTGTAATGTCTACTAAAAATACATTAACATAAAAAAAATTCTTGTAATTTTGGGTTCATTTTAACTAATGAATTAGAATTCCAGTATTCTGTATGTGTAAGGGTAAAAACAAATGTAAAAGTATTCATTTAATAGTGCACAGAAAAGCTTGTAATTATTTATAACTTGTTGATTGCTTAATAGAACATTAGTCATCTGAATTTTCATTTTATTTTATTTCAGGATATTTCATAATTTTAGAAATAAACAAAGGCAGACTTTGAACCCTTTACATAAATGTGTTCTGGCCTGTTGTCATTTAATTTTTCAAAATGGCATTTTGCTTTTTGTACGGATCATGTTTCTGCTTGAACAGTTCATATGCATTTTTGTAGTGTCTGAACTGCTTCTCCTCGTAAGGTAAGTATTTGCCTCCAAGGTACCGTCCTGTGTTGCATTCAGTCTTCTGCAAATCCAGTTGATGTTTTAGAAAGGTAAAATCATGGATAATTCTGTGTTCCCAAAGAGGAGTAAAAGGAACTAACACTAAATGGTGTATTGTTTCACTTGACACTGTTTTTTATTCCTTTGCATTAAAAAATACATTAGAATATCCTTCTTTCAGACCTCTAGTGCAAGCAAAAATAATTCCTGTCTCCATTCCCACCATTTCCACCTGGAACATTTTTTTATTAGTACCTACTTGGATAAGATTATAGGATAAAAAAGTGTTTATTTGGAAATGTATTTTCTTTTACCAGAGTTGCTGAGTATTTCTTGGTAATAAATTGGATGAATGTAAGCAAAATGTTGAGAAGTAGTACTGAAAAAATTTACTTCTTTTTTTTCCATGCAATTTCATTATTATATTTAAAGTTTTCAAAACCAGCTGTACACCTGTACTTACTACCATGTTATGGTTAAAACTCTAAGGTACACTTTTTCATTGCTTGTACTGCAGGGTCTGATAAAAGCAGTAGCAATTCTAACCTTCTCCCTTCTAGCAGTTATTTTAAATGATCTTTTATACTTGGAGAGCTCATCATAAATTTTTAATGGTAGTGCCAATGAAGTTTGTTACAGGTTCTTGTACTGCAGTGACATGTAGTGCATTTCTTAATGCAGCAAAGTGGCACCTGCAGGAAAAACCCACTGAATAAACTGTAAGTGACTTCCAGACTCCCAGAGCAACCCAAAGAGTCTCTGGAGGCTCTGGGTAGGTTTTCTGCTATGTTAATTAGAAACAATTTCTCTAATGTAGAGAACCTACCTTGAATATAGTTATAAATTTCTAATCCCTTCCTTGTCATCTGTTAGATGATGTGGATGATTTCTGACAAGAATTATTCATTTTGGCTTAAATGTTTTTATCGTGTTCTTGAGTGGAAATATAAGCAAATGCAGCTTCATCTTCTGGGAATAGAAGCTATTTTAAAAGATAAAGATGTCTTGCTATTTTTATTATTTTCTATATCATGAAGAAGCAGAGAAGTGAAGAGTCAGGGATAAAAAAATATTTGTCCTTCAGTCCTTAATCTACTGCTCCTTCAAAAATCAGATAGAACTTGAAATACTTACTGTCACCTCAGAGCCACTAGATTTAATCAAATTGAGATTACTTAACTCTCACAGTTAATGAATTTGAGAAATCTCAGAAGGAACTGTTTTGCTTCAGTGATGTGAGCAGCACAGGTGAAGTGAGGCGATGAGGGGCTGCTCCCTTCTGGGAGCCTTCCCCAAGGACTCACCATCGGAAGACCAGTGCTGTTCACCCCAGGCAATGGAATGTTGCAGCAGCTGTGTTCTTTTAACTCTTTTTCCCTCTTGCTGGAAGCACCAACCTTTGTACCCACTTCAAAGAGAGATTGCCAACTGCAGGGGGAAGGAAAAAATAAAAGAAACATTGTGTGTGCTCTGGGTCAGCATTGCCAGTGTTCTCTGCTCTGCTGAAACACGCTCAGCCTCTGGAAGGAGTGCAGCCCGGGGGCTCACGGTTTGTAATCTGGCTGCAGGAGCTTCCTTTCGGTTCATCTATTCAAAACCACCTTGGAAGTGACAGCATCCTGGCCATTCCAGTCAGGCTTTCTCTGCAGTCCTTTCTACTTGGTTTATAGCGGCATTACGGCAGAGTAATGCAGAAAGGACAGAGAACAGTGGGGAAGCCTTGCCAGGGTTGTTCAAACTAGCAATGATGTTTCCAGGCCTAGCCTCAGCATCGCCGTGAGGCATGCTCTGGTCAGCAGAGTTACAAGCACTCCTGACGTGAAAGGTTTTGTTAAATAAAAGTGAATAAAGGTGCTTTGCGGGCTTCATATTGTAATTGGGGAAGAAATGCTTTTTAAAGTATTTTTTGTGGAAAATTTCAGAAGATACAGTTTTAAGATTTATGGTCCATTTAAAAACATAATTTGATAAATGACCTGGTACTTTAAGAGTCAAATACTTTTTGAGTAAAGCCTTACTTTTCCCTTACATTGGTCTCATACTTGGCTAGTTCAAGTACAACTTTGCTCTATGCCACATAACCTTTTCTACATTTTATATTTTGAAACCACAATGAACATTCTGTTGAAAGATCAGGAAAGAAAGCAGAAATAATTGCTAATAATTAGTTAGAAATTGTTTACATCACAATGAAGGAACAGCAAATTGGCTTAAGGTTTAAGTGACATCAGATCAAACACAAGAATAGTTTCTCTAACCACCTGATACACTAAATTAACACCCTAATCCTGACATAATCTCTGGCTATAGTGCACAGATACTGAAAAGATTAAGAGCAATCCAGGCTCATTAGAGGAAACATAACCTACTCATACCCTTGAGTAATCTATATGGTGATGGTTTAGAGGGAGAGGTGGTCAGTGGGATTTGCTGGGCTGCGGAGGACATTTACAGTTAACTAGTGGAAATCTCCATTTTTAAACTGCATACCAACATGCTTAGGAAGAAACTATTTCAAATAATTGACAGGATTAGTGGCATCAGTCAGTATCTTTTGCCATCTCCAAGATGTGTGCATAAACAAAGAAAATAGAAAAACATCACTTCATTCATCAGTATTTTTCATAATTTGTTTTTTGTTCTCTCAGCCCTGATAAGATAGTCTACCTCATCCCCTTCTCCTGTACACTTTGGTGTGGTTTCAGCTGTTTTGTGTGTGTGGGTTGCAGGTGAGACAAAGTGTGGTCTGCACTTCTGGGTAGCTTTGGCTCCAAGATTGAGGCAACAGTAAACTTCACTCATTCTAATGAATAGTGGCAGACCCCTTAAAAAAAACCTACAGGAGGGATCTGAAGCTTTAGGGCGGTCAGTCCAGGGTTGTGTCTGAATGTCAAGAGATTGGAGAGCCCAGGTCAGCAGAACCTCTGGGAGAGATGATTGGCACAGTGGTTTTGGAGATGCTTGTTGGTACTAATCTATGGGGAAACCGGATAGCATTCAGAAATTTTAGCTTTCTAAACTCATTTTTTAAATTTTAGTAATATATTTTACTAATATAGTTTTGGATGTACATACCTCTTTCGAGTAAAACATATTTCCTCAGTATCATTGTGATCCTTAGCACTGCCAGATGATTGATAACTTAGAAGTGTTAGACCTTCGATATTTACCTTTGAGGAAATGATTGAACACTGTCCACATTTTTGAATTGAGGTCTGAGTCATAAAGGTTACATGATCTCTATTCCCTGTTAATTGAGAGACCTGGTGCTGGAGCAGAAGGATGGACAGGGGTCAAGGCTCAGTGCTGAGCAGGAAGGTGGCAGTGCTCTGTTTTATGTCCAGATGCCAGATGGGAAATCTATTGCACCTTGAAACTTACTACAAAGCTGAACAGTATTAGTGCTTGTCAAATGTAAAACTAATTTGTAAGGCATTTTGTTGTTTTCTGGGTTTTGAGCAGGGAGAATGCACTCTTTTAAGGCTTTTTACCCAACTAGAACTAGAAACCTCTAAGAAACATGGAGTTTTTCCCTTTAATTTATATGACTCCAAACCCAGAGTTTATTTTCTGTACCTTTCTTCTTTATGCTGAGCTCCTTTATAAAGGTATGTACCTCTGAACAGAACTTCTCTAGTCCAGATGGCATAAGAAACCAGAGGAAGGTAGTCAGGACTTAAAAGCAGAATTGTGGACTTGAACTTGGAATGGTTCATCATACATCAAAAAGGAAAAAAAAAAAAGCACGGGAATTTGATAGGTTATTATTTTCCTGTAAATTTTTAGTGAAGCAGACATTATTTTTGATTCTTCTTTCATGAAGTTGGTCCTTTGAAGAGTCTTTATGCAGGGCTCTATGAAGTCTTTCTTGACATGAATTTGGAATACTGTGAGCAAATTGTGATTGAAAGAAGCACATTACATTACAGACTCTGTAAAATAAACAGTAGTTAAGTTTCTTGAGGGTTCCATTAAGCTTTTGTACGTAATGCAAATTTCTTTTTTCACTTCTGGTAGGGGTTGGAATGATTTGATTATAGAAGTGTATAGTCCTTAATTTCATAGCTGTTTTACTTACCAGCTACATGCCCAGAGCTCTGAGATGCATTTCTAGCTGTATATCTATAATAAGCCATCTGAAAATGTTGGAAGAAGGAAAGAGTTCAAATTATCTGAAAGATGCCATGATTGATTATTCCTCCTCCCAGTTAGACTTCTCTGACCAGACAGCTCTAAGCCTCAGCCATTTTATTTAAATATTCAGACACCTTATAGAGAACATCAACAGGACAGGTTGCATTGAAATCCCTTGACCCATGTATTATTGAGAAAAAATAATTAATCATTCTCCCACTGGTTTAGTATTTTATAGGGAGTTGTAACGTTTACATGATGTTCATCAAGAGTACAGACAGCATAATTTAGTGTTATTATTACCTGAATCCTGGCTACAACATGGCATACTTTGGTTTGAAGATATCTTTTGTTATTATTGAGAATTATACTTGGGTATTTGCAATAGGCTCCCTTTTTTTAAGTCAACAAAGACAGATCAAGAACCAATAAATGCCTATTATGTATGGTTGAAAGTCAGTGTTTAACCTTCAGTGTTTGTCCACTCAGTGAAGTACTAGTATTTAATTGTGTATTTATCAAGCAGATTTGAAATGATACAGAATACAATGAAAGTGGATTGTAATCCTACTGTATTTGTTTATCACCAAAATCACTCATTCAAGTTATTTGGATAACAACTAAAGCATAATTAAACTGTATCAGGGTTGCAGGGCATGTTTAGGAAAATTTTGCTGTAAAATGAAAATCTTAAGAGGAGAGAGAACAAATTGACCTGGGTTGTCTGCAGGTTTGAGTTTGCATATAACTTTACCAGGACTATTTCAAACCACTTATTTCATGCGTGTCCCTATTTCTTTGAAAAATAAAGGGTGGAATGAAAAAAACTGCTGGAAATTTGGTAAAGGTTGTGCTTGGTGTTTGCAGAAGTTTCACTATATATGGAAAGCTGGTGCCAAACCACTTTGCAACCTGATAGATCCTAGTGTATTTAACTAAGTTAATTGTATTTGGGACAAATTGTTTGATCTGGAAAGTGTAGAAAAATCTATTTTAAACCTTGTGGGGTTCTACATATTAAGCTGATCAACTGCTGAAGTATTCTCTCAGTCATTGGAGTACAGGGCTAAGGCTACTTTTTGCAGTTTAAGGAAGGGAATTTGAACATGGACCTCAATTAGCAATGCTCCAGTTTTAAAGTCAAATGAACCTTCTTTACTTTTTCTCATCAGTGCTACTGCATGCATTTGAGGGATAGGTCACAAATAAGACTTCAGATTTTCTCTTGCCAAGGTGAACAAACCCACTTCAGCAAACATCAAACTGAATTAGTTGTGCTTACAACTATGAAACGCTGATGTTCTGTAACACAGATACTTTGAGGAGAAGCTGCTGGTAAAAAGACATGTAAGTCAAAATTTGGTACAGAAATATACTGAAAATACAAAATAAGTTGTTTACTTTGATCATAGTGAATATTTTAGGTAAAGGAAGAAAAAGAAAATCACTGAGTACAGAGTTAAGAACAATTAATACAGATAAAAATACTGCTTTTATCTTTAGGAGTTTCTTCATAATAATACCTGTCACAAGTTATTAGTTTAAAAAAAAATAATTGGATTAAATGTGGCAAATATTTAACTTTGATCTTAAGTACAGAACTCCTTCTTCTGCCGTCCATTATCCTACCAAGATGTATAGTAGGCTTTTGTTGAGTGGCTTCATGGAAATAATGGTTTGACTTCCTCTGCTTATACCAGGTTGGAATTTTGGTTAGTTAAGATGAAAGTATCTTCTTTGCCTACTTTGCCTCTTGTAATAGGTTATGTAAAATAAAGATTGAGTGCTTTGAGTTGTACAGATGTTTGTACTCCTTTTACTAATGTTGGGATATGGTACCACCATTTGTATCCCTGCAAAGTGTAATTCAGTGTTGAGTGTTTGCCTTCAAAAATGTTCAACCTGAGCCATTTTTTTTCAAGGAGTGGGGCAGTGGACCATGAGGTGGAGCCTACTCAGTTCTCCTGATGCATGGCATCCCACAATATTTTCTTCCTGAAATGTTTAGTTTTGTTTTAGTGTTTATTTAATAGGTCTTATTTACTTTGCTGCAAACTGCAGCTGAGAGAAACCACATCTCTATGTGCTTAAAAATGTATTTCGGTGCCTAGCCCTGTTTGGTTTAGGAAGATGTTGGCTGAAGTGATACACTTGCTGAAATGGACTAAATGTTGTGTTCTTGGCTGTCAATGCTATGTGCAAACCACCATTTTACACTACTAGAAATCTCAAAACCCTTCTAAATTTTATGCAATTATAAAAAGGTCCAATAGTTTCCTCCACGGCTGAAATACAGCTACCTAGCTCCATAGGATGTTGTTTCTCATTTTGCACTTGTAATAGCTTTTGGCTTTGGAGGACCCCCCAAATGAGCAGTGCAGTAGTAGTATAGATACAGAAGATAAGTTTCAAGAGAAATCCCCTCTATTTCTGCTGCAATGAGCAAACACTGGGTTTGAAAAATGATCCTAGGGCACCTTGCCCCTTTTCTTCATCTTTGTCTTCATCTTCTTTGCCACCTCTGCCTTCTTGTATCATCCACATGCTTTCACTGACATATTTCTCTGACATTTCTGGAGTGCAGTTTTTCTGGATTTTTGTTGCTTCATTCCCTCCTTATTGGTAAAATGCCAGATTATTTTTCTGCTACAATTTTTCAGACTTCTCTGTTCTGAACAAGACCATGATAGGACAGTGTTAATATCCCTTTTCTGGAGAGGCACACATCAAAAAAAAAAAAAAAAGGGAAAGCAAATAGCTTATGCTGTGTTTCCTGTCATCTGCTTCAATATGGTGAACTTTCTCAACTCATCCAAACCAAAACTGGTTGGAGCAAGCCATATCCCTCCATGGAGTTTAATCTGTGTGGGACTGGTGCTTTCAAGGTTATAACAAAACATGCAGTGCTTGAGTTTATCAGGGGTGTCATTGCCCTCCTACAGATGATAGGTTTTCAGGACTTGGCTAGACCTGCTATGCCATGGGCACAAGAGCACGAGTGGGATGTTTCAACTCTGTTTTCATTTGCGTGATGTATTTGCTGGATTTACTCAGTCCTCCTGTGTGTCACCTACTGTGCAGGAAAACCTGTCATGTCTGAACAATTTCTCTCTTGCAGTCTATCTGATTACTTTTGGAAGAAGACCTACTCCAACAAAGCTGATAATTTCAGTATATAAGAATACAGTACTTTGTGTATAGATACTAAAATTACCTAAATAAAGCAGATCTTGATTTGCCGGATTTTATCTGTCGGCTTTCAATGATTATCCACCTGGATATCAAAGACACAGCCCTGGCACACAATCAGGAGATGAATCGGGGATCATTTTAGTCCTGAAGCTGATCAAGAGTTGCCTACTCAAAATTTGTCATTATTCTGAAAATGACAGTGGTTTTTGTCCATTGGCATGCCCATAGCAGATGCATTTTAGCTGTTATCTAAAATAACTCTCAAAAGCTGGTTGTTCCATGGCAAAAAAAAAAAAAAGAAGAAAAA
>JAOXXN010000001.1:32309364-32332617 GCA_026770055.1 Myrmophylax atrothorax | reverse complement strand
GTCGACCTTGCCGCGCAGCACGCGGAAGACCCAGGCGGTGTACAGCAGGACGATGGGCAGGAAGAACGCCGTGGCCAGCAGCATGATGAACAGCGTCATGTGGCTGGACGAGGCGTCCCACAGGGTCAGGCTGGAGCCGGCCTGCGTGGACGACGGCAGCAGGAACGGGAACGTCGCCACGCCTTCGGTCAGGATGATGCCGATGATGCTGACGCTGCTGCGGGCGCTGCCGCCACCGGCGACCGCAGCGACAGCGACTCCGCCTCGGTCACCTCCCACGGCCCCACTAACGCTTCCGGAGCCCATCCCTCGCGAGAGCGACTGCGGCCAACCACGAGCGGCTTCTGGGCTGCCGGGCCCGCCCCCTCCGCGCTGGGCGAGGCCGGGGCGCGGGGGCCGGCGCTGAGGGGCGTGTGGGACGGGGCGCGGCCGTGACGGGCAGCGCCGCTCCCCACTCAGCGCCCGCGGAGCCCCCGCGCCGCTCCGCCTCCTCCAGCCCCTTTGTATCCAACATCCGGGTTTCCCCGCTGGCTCCGCGCTGGCTTCTCCCTTTTTTTAGAAGCCATTTTGGACGCGGTTCAGCTTTTTTTTTTTTTTTAATTATTAAAAGAAACCCCCCCCAAAACAACAACAACAACAACAACAAAACCAACTCAGTAGTGAGGTTCCTGAGATTTTGCAGAAGGAACTGTTTACTTCACTGCACTGTTTACCTGAGCAGGCATTGCTTACATTTCTGCTCCTGCTGTGTGTGCCTTCTGCAAGCACAGAAGCAATTTAAGTTATGCCCATAAAAATGCTCTGGGCATAAGAACATTAAGCTTGCAAACTGAAAGTCTCACCTGTTACATAATGATTAGTAATACAGTAGGAAAAACAATGTCCACCAGCCTTCAGTAAACCTTCATTTAGGAGTCTGCCTCTGCTCTTCTAATGCTACTATTTAGTAACTTACTCCTATTTCTCATAGTGAGCAGCATTGTGTCTTAATCTCATCCTGCCATTGCAAGGGATGGCATTTAGTAACTTTTATGGTACTTTACCATTCTCTGTGCCTATGCTTAGAAATCTGCAGGGGCTTTATTTAAATGTAGTCAGTGTTTCACCCATTTCTAGAGTAAAGGACTCTACCATGCTCTGTGTGCAACATGAGCAAAGTTAGGAGGATGTGTTCAGTAAGGATGTAAATAATAATTTTAATGTTCAGGGCTAGGGCTGCACAGACCCCAGTGTACAGGCTGAAATTATTTGAATATTTGTTAGTCTTGCTTAATTGATGTGTGTCGTGAAAGGTGTTCCCTTCAGCTGTGAGACTCATAACTCCAAAATGCTGACTTATTCTTCGTACGAAAATGTCAGCAGGCTAAATCGGCCTGGACAAACAGTTCTGTAACTGCAAATAGAGTCCTGAAGTAATCTTAAAATAAGCAGTCTAGGCTTTAGTTAGAGATTGTCTATATATTGTTTATCCTCACACATTATGTTGTGTCACATAGGGAAACCCCTGGTTTTTTAAAGCATTCATCTCATAAAAATCATTATTTTCCTTTCCAGAAAAAAATTCTAAGCTTTTTGGCTTATCAGGCTGATCTGTACAGCTTGGGGAAACAAATCTTTCATATCAAATACTTGCACTGGTGTTCTTGGCCAATCCACAGATGGAAGAACACTGGGTGAACTGTAAACAATGACGTTTGCGTAATGACTGCTTGTTCTTGAGAGTGCCCATGTGGCAGTAAGTGAATCGAACTGATCAGATGCACAGGCACCTGTACAGGTTTGTGTGCCCATCCATTCCAGCTGGAGTGATGAGGATGATGCCAGCTCAGCAGTTAACCAAATGAAGCAGGATTTTCAAATTAAAAACACAGGTTTTGACAAGACTGACTTTCTTTGAGGGTGCTGCAATTTGTGTTGGGTATTTTGCTGATTAATACTTGTGATATTGAAGGATTTCTCTAGCTCAGATTTTTGCTGTTTCTGTTACCTCAGCATTATCATCTTGTAATTTTGATGTTTATGGTGGCTGAAGTTCTAAAGGGCCTTTGTATGTATTCGTCAGGCTGCAAATCTGTTGTATCGGAGATTTTGCTTCTCTCAAGTTTCATTATGCTCTGAAAATCCCAGTTCTCTACGTCTTCTGGTGCATGTTTGAAGTAGTCAGAAGTGTGATTAGATATACCCTTGCCATCACCATCACTCTGCACTGATTGGAGTATCTACTGCAACTTTTCTATCTTTTCTTATTTCCCTTTCCCTAACTCTGCTTACTGTGGTTAAAATGGTCTAATTTCTGTTCTGATATCAACTATCTACTGTAGCTCTATTTACAACCTAACACTGCACTTGTTAGGGATCAAAAAATCAGACCAGTAGCCAGTGAATTATAATGTAGGGCTTCTCTCTGGGTGCCTCTCTCTGATACTTTACTGGGACATTTTGCCAAAACAAACAAACAAACAAATAAAAAACCACTAACCTGAAAAAACCCTGAAGAAAATCGATAGCTAACATGTTAATATTTGCAAATAGCTTGAGGACTTGTTTTTCTAAAAACAAACTCTCTGGGACTTCCTTATTTGAATTCCTTGTTTGAATTCTTTTCAAGTCTGTGTTTTAAAAAAACCATCGGATTTCACTTTGTAAAGAGAGAGAGTAGGATCTGACCTGCCCTTACTGATCAGCTCTTTTGCATTTGGGTTTCAAGTGGCTTGTGATAGGCTTACAGTAGCAGAATAAAGATACTGAAGTCCAGCTTTCTCTGCAGATTTCTTACATAATATTAGCAAGTTTGTGCAAAATAATGTAATCCTTATGTGATACAATTTGCATTGAAAGATTCTCCCCACCCATTCCTGCTCACACACATACCTTTGCTTGCTTTCCCTTCTCAGAATATAAAGAGTGCCCTGTCATTCTCTATGAAGGGTTTTTTTCTAAATTTCATTAAGAAACTTCTGTTGTTTAGGAAAGAAAAAAAGATACTATTTTTGCCCAGCTACTTTCATTCCTGCTGAAGAAGACCAGAAGACTTCTTTCTCTTTTTGGATATTTACCTAAAACCACAGTTTTATAATTATCACTGAAGTGCTGCTTTCTTTGTATTCAGCTCTTAATGATCGAGAAAGTACCAATTACTGAAACAGTTATTAAAATTCTTAGTCAGTAGATGTAATTTAAGACTCAGACTGTCCAGAGGGCAGTAGACATAGATCTCTTTTAAAATGTGAGACATGTAAACTAATTTTTGCCAGCAGTTAATCAATAGCATGAAAAGTAGAAAACTTATGACACAGTAGTAATTTTAATTATTTTTCAATTTGTTCTGGTAGACAAAGTTCTTCTAAATCTGCATTGAAAGCATCAGTTTCATATGATGCTGCAAAATTTTCTGGGCTTGTCAGATCATGGCTGGTGAGATTTTTTTCATTTTGGTTTTGGGTTCTTCCCCTCTTTCACAGCTGGAATGGCATTGGTGCGTATAATGCTGTTTAATGTTGTGAATGCACAGTGTCTAATTTTCCTTTTTCTTTTAAACATCCTTTAATAATATATACTATATACTGTAGGAAACATTCAGCAATATTAATGGATTTTTTTTCCTCTGCTTGTTATAACATTCACAGAGTCATGAAATGATAAAATCATTTAGGTTGGAAAAGGCCTCTAAGATCACTGAGTCCAATATTTAACCTAGAACTGGGTTGACCGCTAAACCACATTTCCAAGTGCCACATGTACATGTCTTTTAAATATCTCCAGGGATGGTGACTCAACCCTTCCCTGGCTGGCCCATTCCAATGTTTGACAACCCTTTCAGTGAAGAATTGTTTCCTAATATCTAATTTAAACCTCCCCTTGAGCAACTTGAAACCATTTCCTCTTGTTATACTATTTAAAACAAACATTTGTATGTATTTGACTAATAATTTTCTTCTTTTGTTTTGTTTTAGAGGGTAAATTGGGATTGACTACATGTGTGAACAAGGGAATTAAGTGGATTGTAAGAACATGCTTTCAGCCTTGGCTGTGCTGAGTACCTTGTTGAACTGTGGGTTGCAGGGAAGCCAGTAGGTTTCCAAATAAATTGTGCCAGAATGCAGAATGTTGCCTATAATTTACTCCTACCCTTAAAAATGGGAGGCAAGGAGGTAACGTTGACCATAGAAGATTTGTTGTGGGCAAAAATGATTGCTGTCATGATAACTGTGATGTAGGAGTGTGTATGTATGCTCTAACTTTTCTCAGTGTTCAACAGAAATATGAAGTCCAGCTAGTTAGTTACACGGAGACTAATTTGCTGCAAGACTGAAATAGGAAATACAAAACATAGTAGAGTAGCAACTGGCAAAGTTTTTACATCACAAGAGACTAGCAATGTTTTAGAAAATTCAGGTGTTCAAAATCAGGGAAGAAAACAAGCCCAAAATGCCAAAGTCTGCTTTTATTGAATCATAGAATATACTGAGTTGGAAGGGACCCACAAGGGTATAATTTACAAAGAAAAAAATATCAGAAAGTCCTGCATGATGATCTCTCTATGACAGTTAAAGACTGACTTGGATGGAACTTCAAGAAGTGCCTCAGGTAATTGCAATTTCTGCTGCCTGCAGATTTGTTGCTTATTTTGTGCTGCTTCAGCACTTTTCAAAATAAAGTCGGAGTACCTTAAGTGAACATATGTAATACAAGAGATTTAGAGGATGAATTGCTCCAAAATCTTCCTTAGATATCTACACTGGAGTTGTGCTGCAGGTAAATTTGGTTCTTTGGTTTTTTTTTCTCTAGCTCTGAATGACAATTTGAGTTATTATTTTGCATTAAAAGGCAAATGCTAATAATAGCAATCAGCTTGATTAGTCCAACATCCTAAGTTTGTAAGTGGCATAATGATTTCAGCTATTGTGCTTTATCAGCAATATCAGCTTGCCTCTGTGCCAGCTGAAGAGTATATAGTATGAAGTAGCACCACTAGCATTAGGAATTTTTAGTATTCCTTAAACGTACAATGTTCTAAAAACTATAAAATGTAAGATTGTTCTCACTCAGTCCCTGACTCACTTTATTAACACTAACTGTAAGATTTGCTTGTAGAAATTGCCAGTAGAAAGATTTGATTTCTCACTGCTGCATTAATCTAAGATTCTTCACATGGGTTAAATTATATGTGATGGAAAAGAGTAGAGAGTTTAATTAAATTAAATGAACAAGTTGTCTCAGTCCAAACACATTTGGTGAAAAACTGTGCCAGCAATTGCTGTAGCAGTGTTCAGGCTGACCCCAACTGAAATACAGCTGTAATATACTGTTTGAATTTTTTTAAAAATGGTATTAAACCAAACAGAAGCCACTTAAATAAAGACTTGGAGCATAATATTAGCAATCAAAAAAAAATTGCAGCTACTAGCTGAAGATTTGTTTGAGTACATCACAAGGTCACACACTTCTTTATGGAGTGTCTTGATCTGAATTTTGCAAAAGTCTTGCATGAAAAAATCCAGAAAGTTGCATCATATTTTTCTGTGTTCCCTGGAGACCAGCTTATTATCCATCTACTAGTTCCCTTACTACACGTTCAGCAATGTTAGGGCACTAAAAGGATTTGTCTGAATGCCCCACTGCTTGGAAATACTGATTTTGCCATACATGCACAAAATGTTTATTCAGAGTTTTCTGGCTCCTACTGTTCCAGGTGACAGTCAAACTCTTCTGTGTTCCAGAGCTGTGTATCCGCTATTGAGTTCATCCTTCAACCGAGACTGATGTCTAAAAATAAGGCTCAAGAGGCTATACATTTCAGATGTGATAATGTATGTGTTCTACATATTTCGTCTGTATCTTACATATTCTTCTAAACACTATTTTGCAAAATTAAAAAAAAAAATCCACCAGAACCATCCCCCAAAGCTTTAAGCTCTATTCTTCACTACTTAGTCATGAATACACTTGTATTTTTATTCATTCTGATCCTTACTTTCTCTTCAAGGTCTTAAAATATTTAGATATTTTATTATGTTACTGTTATACAAGTGTTGTGAGGTTTTGGTGCATCAGTGGTGTTTTCTGCTGATGTAGGAATTTTTGTTACGAAACACTCATGAAACAATGTAATGATAAAAAAAAATCTGCTGTGTGTTTGATATCAAAACCATTGAAAATAGTAATTTATCTTAGTAATCCATTCAGTAAAAGCCAAGGCCTCATTGCTTAACATATACCGCCCTTCTGAATTTAGTGTTAGTGAAGCCATACTGGAATTCAGAAATGATTGCTACTTTCTCCTCCCTGCATCGCCCAGTGCATTTCTTGCCTTTCCCACAGCTGTGCCAGGCTGATGTTTATGGCAGTGCAGTGCTTGGTCCACCTGTTGTCAGTTATGTTTTCAATTAATCTGCTTCACAGAGAAGTTCTGTGTCTGTGACATTAGCACAACTGGAGAAGAGTGTACAAGGATATGGGAGAATGAATATAGACATTTGAAATGAGTTTTTATAGGTGTATGGGAGGACAACTTCAGTTACCATTTTCTGACAGGTTTTAGTTAGCATGAAAGAACAATCTGCTGACTCTGCAAAACTTTCAGAAAATTTCACAGAACTGGGTTCCACCATTTTTAGGAATTCTGGTTTTTGGCTTTCCTTCTAGAAATAGTGACGGCTTTGGTTTAAGTTTTCCTTCAGATTTTCCTTTAAGGGTATTTCCATGTTTAAATCTCATCCTAATTACAGTGTTATGAGGGAAAGAAATATAATTTATTTGTTCATTGCCATGTTGTCTTTGTTTGAGGAAGTTTTCCTTTGTCAGATAAAGATGCTTTGGGCATATGTCAGCTGGGTAGCCAGTGTTGATTTTGAGTTTGGGTTGTAAACAAAGTGTTTACGCTAAATAACTTCCTTTTTCAAGGAGATGAAGTTCATATATATGAACTAAGTCCACAATTTTCCTGACATATACATGCAGAACTTATCATCATGGAGAAACATAAATGTGAACAATCATGGTGGCCATCACTAGCTCCTGGTAAGGGTAAACACAATTGTACACAAACGTGTGGTGATTGTGCCCTCAGCTCAGACAAACAGCAACTGCTCTTGCTGGGGGCACAGGGCTGCTGTCACTGAATGAGAAGCCAGATGATACCTCAGCATCAAGTGACTGTACTCACACTCCTGCATTTGTGTTCAGGAATCAAGCTTCAGCAGTTCAAGTCACTTGCCTGGTGTTCTAGATGGTTTTATGTTACTAGTGGGTTGGGCTGAGGAATCACTATTGAGTTGCAGAGTTACAGGTGGAATCATAGGACTTTAGTCACCTGTGATCATCTGTCCATTCACTAAATCTCTGCCTAAACTTTTAATATGTTATTTTTTTCTACCATTCCCTCTCCTGTTGTGCTCCCTCTCCTTTGGCATTTTTGCCTTCCCACTCCTATTGTCATCCTGTCTTATGTGTGTATATATGTATTTATATATATAAAGCATGGCACTCTCTTTCTGGGACACTAATATGCTTTCTATTGCTGTTGTGCTCTCATCTCTGCTTTTCTTTTTTTCTTCAGCTTTTTTTAGTGTAGTGAGTCCTTTGTTTTACGTATTCGATTAGAGAGTTCTAGTGTGGGGCCCTGTATTAAATGAGTCCTGTAGTGCAGTCTTAATACAAATCAGTGACATAATTAATTGCATCTTCTGAATTCTGTTGTGATGAGCATTGCATATAAGTGCCATGCATCCAGCAGAGTGAAAGGATTTTTAAATGGGCAAAGAACAAGCTACAAAAAAGTAAAATATTTATTATGCTATTGTAAAGTACTGTTGTGAGAAATTGGTTTACAAGGAAATTATATCAGTGTCCTTAAAAATTACAGCTAGTTTCACAGTAATATCACTGACTTCTGTTTACAGCACGTAACAATGCAGTTGTCTTCAAGAAAAAACGTTGCATTTATTCATTTTAATAAAAGAATTCACTGGAATATTTGACTAAATTACAGGTATTTTAATGGAATTTAAGAGATGTATCAGGTAAAATATCAAATTTATGCAAAACATGTAAACAGATCGTACACATTATAGTTATGACTGACAAGAAGTAATTTTTGAGTATAGTGAAAGAGATTCTTTCATCTGAAGAAGTCATTTTTCCTTGAAAACTAAAAATAGCTTCTTATTCAGATAGATTATCAGTCTATGTTGCGTGGAAACCATTTTTCTCTATTACTGTACTTATGTAACACTGGCTTTAGGCTGAAAAGCACAATTGTAATTTTGTTATATTAACAGTTTAAGGTCAGGATCTTTCTCCCTCTGCTGCTTTATAGATATGTTCATCTTATTTCACATAATCGCTGTGCCTTTGTGTGACATAGTGAACTTCTGTAGCAGAGTGGAAGGGTTCACAGTAAAACGTTGTGGAAGGTGGACTTCTGTCTTTTGCCCTTAGTCAGGCTGGTGTAAGTTACAGCTCTAAGTTAAAGCGTCTGTCTTGAGCTCTGTGAATGCCAGAGGATGGTGTTTTGAATTTAATTAATTGTGTTTTTCTCTATTGCTGTTGAAAATTAAGCCTTTTTTTTCTTTGATAAAAAAGGGTATCTCAGTATTAGTGAACTGCTCTTTTTATTGTTGTTGGTTTTTATGTTGAATAGCTTTTGAACAGACCCATGGGTATTTGGATAACTAACTTTTCAGTGCTTTTGAATCTTTGAGTTTTAGTTGTATTTAATATTCAATTTCCTCCTCTTTTAATGATTATTCAACTGCAGATGAAATACTTTTGTATTACCTTTAGCTATTAAAGTATTTTCTGAGCTATAATTTTAGCTTAATAAAGACTTTTTCCTCTTGAAATATATTTTCTGTCTATTTTCTCAGAGACAAGATATTTGAAGAGAGGTTTTTATGGGTCAGTGGATTCTCTGTATTTCTTCATGATATTCCATTTCCCCTGCCTCTCCTCCAGTCTTTGGAGAGCTATGTCTGCCTACTTTAGCAGTTACTCAGTATTCCTGCCATCTGCACCTATTGATTTCTGCTTTCCCTCCTTGCAGACCTTCAGAGATACACAGCTGTAACAAATAAGGCTGTGGTCCTTGGTGTTTATTGACACAGCATTTGCATCTGTATCTGCTATGATGTTATTTTATTATAGATGAAACTCAGGGTTTGATGTGGTAGGAGCATATGCCCTCTTAAGAAGGGAAAAATGAAGTCTTTGTGGCAGCCATTCGCAAGCAAACCATTTGATAGAGTGTCATGTAAAATGGTGCTTCTTCCCATGAAGCTCATCTGGGCTGGAGTGTAAGAGGAGGGCAGTTGTTTAAAGGAATTACTGCACAAGACTCTCAAAGAGCCTAGGTTTGCTCAGAGATCATAAATGGGTTCTTTGCACTCTGTAAAAATCTGGTTCCAGCATCCCTATAAACATACTTCAGAAAGCTGTCTGCTACTGTTCATAGTTTCCCACGAAGAAAAAACTGTCTCAGGTGCTGCAAGCTCAGTTAGATGTGCCATTTAGCAGCCTTTTTTCCACATACAGCTTGCCCTTATTGCAGCCTGTGAGCAGAAACACTGCAATACCTCATCCTCAGAGAAGAGACTCCAAGATGTGCCTTGAATGCTGGTCCCCAGCATACTGTTCAGGGGCCTGGCTGACAAACGCTGTGATTATTTTCTGTTCTTTGTAGCATCACATGGAAGAGCTCTTGGGTCCATTTCTTTAGACAGAAGATGCAAAGGGCCAGATGTGTTATACCCCATGCAGCGCAGTGCGCAAGCCTGCATAGTAAGCCTGCGCAAGCATAGTAAATCTCTTCCAGTTCAGTGAGATTGTGTTTTTCCACTGCAAACCTGAAGGGAGCTTCTCTGATTCAGGCACTAGTGTCATTCTGAAAATCTCATCTTAAAGCACTGTTGGCTGTAAGACTTCTTTGCCTGTTGCCATGAAAAATGGATATTGCTCAACAGGATAGAGGACAGCTCAGTCCCACCTTTTTAACAATCTTGCTATTCCTTTGTTTCCTCTGAGACTGTGTTTGCCTGTAGTTAAGCATAATGATTAGGACTCCAAATATTATTTAGTCATTTTGCATCCTTCAAAAATCTTTCAGAGCTCCTAAGATTCTTCTTATTTTCCTAATTACAAACAAATAATATCCCAGAATGCCTTCCTGCCTTTCTAATGACTTTTTCAGCTACATCTCACTTCAGATGAGCTCTATTTGAAATTTCCAAAACAGACAAGTTTTGGAGATGCAGCATGTCAAAAAGTGCTAAGAGACTCTTCAAAACATAATTAACACCTATTTATCCTGAGCATTGAATCTTACAAGTGGCTTTACCCAAGCACTCTAAAATTTGGGCCAATGGCTAATGAGAAATATCTGCAGTATCTGAAAAATAAACGAGCATATTTTTGTGTTAGAAATTTCCTTTGGTTTTGTATTTTGGGATTGTGCATTTTGCTTATGGGGTTTGTGTTTTATATAGGGTTTTTTTGTTTGTTTGCTTTGTTAGTGTGGGGCTTTTTTTCTGGGATCTAAAGACTAGAGATGGAGTTGAGAATCCTGGAAGGAAAACAACCAAATGGTTAATTATTAGATCTTCCTCTCATTTTTTCATTTCTCTATAGCACAACATGATCTAAGAAATTGAAAATCATTTTATTTTGAATTCTTGGAAGGAATGTGGTATAGGATCAAAGAAACAAATCTCACTGAAATGTTTTTCCTATAATTAGAAGATCCCAAATGCATGGCTTCTCTCTCCTAAAAAAACCAGATTACAAATACCAAATCAGAAAAGCATCTTAATTGTGCCATTTCCTTCAGCTACAGAGCTTTTAGTCCTGCTGCATTTTCCATTCACCTATAGAGAGGCAGCCTGGCAGGACTGCTGTGCACAGCTATTAGGTTTAATTGCCATGGCTTTACTTTGCTTTTCTTTAACCAGGACATGTTTGTGTGCTAAAAATAGAGTCATTCTTTTCTGATGTAGATATAACATCTCTAGGAGCTTAACGGGTTGCATACTGTTCACCAGTAGAATAGTGATTTATAAAATACAAGGGAGCAACTCAGCCGAGGGATTGTTTTAGACAGTCAAACCCTATTTGTGTGCTTTTTGATTTTAATTTTTAATCTGTAGTGCATCTTCTCTTCAGCCCTTATTTCCTATTTCTATTTTTCATTCAAGTTTTTTTTTTGTTTGTATTTGTTTGTTTGTTTGTTGGGGTTTTTTTTCAAATTACACAGGTTGATGTACAGGAAGGAACAATGTGGGGCCTCATTGAACAAAAATGCTCAGATAAAATTAGAGGATTACTGCCCTGTGTAAATAATCGTGGACAGCTCATAGAGTAGAGGCAAAATCAACTATGAATAGCCAGCAGGGTTCTAGGAGAGGCAGGTCCTACCTGACGAACTTTATCTCCTTTTATGACCAGGTTGACCTACCCTGGTGGGTGAGGGGAAGGCTGTGAATGTGTCTGCCTGGACTTCAGCAAAGCCTTTGACACTGTGTCCCACAGCATACCGCTGGAAAAGCTGGCAGCCCATGGCTCAGACAGGGGCACTCTGTGCTGGGTTAAGAGCTGGCTGGATGGCTGGGCCCAGAGAGTGGTGGTGAATGGAGCTACATCCTCATGGCATCCAATAGTGGTGTCCCCCAGGAATCAGTGTTGGGCCCAGTCCTGTTTAATATTTTTATTGATGATCTGGATGAGGGGATTGAGTCTACCATTAGCAAATTTGCAGGTGACACCAAGTTGGGTTAAAGTGTCAGTCTGCTGGAGGGTAGGTGGGCCGAGAGCAACGGCATAAGGTTTGGAAAGAGCAAGTGGCGGGTCCTGCACTTTGATCTCAAAAACCCACTGCAGCGCTACAGGCTGGGGACAGAGTGGCTGGAAAGCAGCCCAGTGAAAAAGAACTTGGGGGTGCTGGTTGGCAGCTGCTGAACATGAGCCAGCAGTGTGCCCAGGTAGCCAAGAAGGCCAATGGCATCCTGGCTTGTATCAGGAATAGTGTGGCCAGCAGGACTAGGAAGCAATTCTTCCCCTGTACTGAGCACTGGTGAGGCTGCACCTTGAGTACTGTGTGAACATTGAGGTGCTAGAGCTAGTCTGGATAAGGGCAATGAGGTTGGCGAAGGGTCTGAAACACAAGTCCTATGAGGAGCAGCTGAGAGAACTGGGACTGTTTAGCCTGGGAAAGAGGAGGCTCAGGGATGACGTTACTGCTCTCTGCAACCACCTGAAAGGTGGGGGTCAGTCTCTTCTCAGAGACAACCATTAACAGGATAAGAGGACATAGTCTTAAGCTCTGCCAGGGAAGCCTTAGGTTGAACATTAGGAAGATAGGGTGACTAGACATTGTAATGGACTGCCAAGGGAGATGCCAAAGTCACTGTCCCTGGAGGTGTTTAAGGAAAGACTGAATGTGACAGTGCCACAGTCTGGTTGACATGATGGTGTTGATTCATAGGCTGGACTTGATCATCTCAGAGGTCTTTTCCAAATTAATGGATTCTGTGTTTCTGTGAATGGTGCTGCCCTGGCCCATTCCCCCAAATGAAAGACAAGTCTTGTCCATTCACCACTTCTAAACTGAGTACTCTGGGCCAGCTACCTACAGCAAACTACATTTATCACAGTTGACAGGCTGTTTCTCCACTGATTTTGGCCAAGTGAACTCAGGGTTACTAAGTAGTGAACATACACTTCCTGAAAGTAAACTAAAATTTGCTAGCAGCAATGCCAAGTCAATCACCACCTGCCAAATGTTTTTTTTCTTTCTATTTGTTATGGTAAATTAATTATCATTTCAAACAGCTAGACTATTTTTTTTTTCTGAATTCTTGTTCACATAATGTGCTTGATCTCTTCTTGCAAGCTGGCGTATGCTAGGAAAATAATGACTTTTGTTTTTTACTACAATGTAAATCCAGTAGTACAATGTGCAGAAAATAATATGTAAAACTCCTCTGGGACTTAGTATTTTCATCTTAGATATCAAAGCTGTAGGCTGACCTATGGGCTATTCATCAGTAGCATAAAAAGTCATCTATCTTCTCTTTGGATATGAAAGTATGTATCTATATAGTTTTAAAATACAAGTTTGATCACTAGTGAGGGGAGCCGAACTAGACTGGTAGCTCTGAGGATGCAGTCTCCTGTTGATGCACAACACAGGCAACAGCAGTCGGTCCTGTGGCAGGACAGGAGGCAGCCAAAGGAGCCCCATTCATAGGCACAGCAACAGTTGTTTGTTGATCACTCTGTCATTTAAGTACACTGTAATAAACAGCTACATTGGAAACAGTATTTAGTAGAGTGACATTCCTGTCTCAAGGTACAATTCAATAATTTCGACTTTAGAGTTATAACCTTAGCTCTTATGTACTTGGCTGAATAGTATGTGTTTTCCAAATATCTTATTAACAGAGGCTATCTTGCTTTTCTGAGAGACTTTTTATCCTCCTACATTACTCCAATGCCAGCAAACAACGCTTCAAATCCAGAATAAAATTCACATTCAGCGTTTTTTTCTGTAGATTTTCAAGTTTTAATTTAAGACTTTGATGTTAGCATCCTGAAAAGCAGCATAATTACACAGGAGGTGGAGAGCCATGCTGAGGTCTGCTCAGGAGCTCATTTCAGAAGCCCAGGTGTCCTGGAGTGCTAGCCAGGGGTATTGGAGGGGGTTGCTGTCTTACTGCTCTCCCTAGACTGGGTAGAAAATCTCATCGATCTTGTCACCAATGCAAAATACTCCCCATCCCCCTGGGGAGAATATCATTCTGTTTGTGTCTGGACGAAGAAATACCTGAGGGAAAAGTTGTAACTTGTGCACCACTTCAGCCCCCCAGCTGAGCTCTCTCCCAAGGGGGTTATTTAGGTCTTACTCAGCAGCAAAATTAGGTGTGTCTTCAACCTGAAGCATGCATGTTGTGCACTCTGGTTCCATGTGACCTCTGCCCAGGCATAAAGTTAGGAATGTACCAGAATGTTCTGGGCAATGTGAATTTATTTAGTGAAGCTTAAAAAAAAAGAAAAAGAGTTCTTAATCATCTCTCAGCATTTGCGCCTAAACTGTGTTTGTGATGTGCTCTTTAAGACTTCATCAAGGGGAATGAAGTATTTCATGTAAGTGGTGAACCACACTTGATATGGGACTGACTGTCTAGCTCTTGTAACCTACACTGGATTTAGCCTGACTGCAGATACTAAAGAACCATCTGGATACAATCTTGTGCAATGTCCTCTAGGATCACACTGCCTGAGACGGGAGGTTGAACCAGGTGACCCCACAGATGTTCCATTCCAACCTTATCCATGCTGTGATCCTGTGATTCTGGAAACTTTCATGGTCTTTCTAGAACTAAACACATTTAAAGGTCTCTAAAAGGGAGCTCTTCAGCCAGTTAGCACATTATATGAATAGAAATGGTGTTACTGGTTACTTTGTGTTTTCTAGTCTACAGATATTCATTTTGCAGCTATTACAATTACACTAATTATACAGATAAATACACCCTGCACTAGTATACAGATTTCTTTTTGTTTGAAGAATGCACATACTAATGGGATGTTTTCAACACAAATTAAGCCATTTTGAACTATTTAAGTTAATTTGCCTAATAGACCTTGCCTATGAAGCTTAGTATTTTGGTCTTGTTTATAATATCTGGGAGTACACTCATTACTCCCATGGAGCCTTCCTACAGTGAAGAGGAAGGTTTTTTGTTTTATTTGTTTGGATTTTTTAAAAATTGACAGTTAGTTTTAAGCCAAAATCAAGTATCTGTAGGCATATTTGGATAGAAATGCTCTTCAGAGCCCCTTTTTTCTCCTCCCAGATACTAAAGTCAATGAACAGCAAACATTTCTAAAGTTTGTTGCACTGGTACACTTGTTTACAAACAAGTAAGGAAAATCGGCACAAATTACCAATCCAAATGGCTCCTCCCTCCCACACGTCTAACTTCCAGAAACACGGGAGCATACCCTAAGTTGCAAATGGAGAAGTCTGCTGAGCTTTGCTTCCTTTCATGCTTGGCCTTCAAAATGTCCACTTGTCTGCCAAGAATGGAAGGAGGGGTACAGCAAAAGGAGTGTGCAAAGATCATGGAGAGGGACTAGCTTGAGGCCTCAGAGAAGCAGGATGAGCAAATGATCAGCAATGGACTGTGATTACAGCAGCTGGCCATCTAAAACAGACTAGCATTTCTCTCCAACAGAGCCCTGCATTGAATAATTAATAATTATGTCACAGACACTGCAGTTAAAAAAGCCAAACCACAAACAAAAACACCCGCCCTACTCTCCAAGTTCTAACAGTGCTGAATGTGATTATAAAGGTTTCTTCAGCATTGGCTATATTAGGACACCTACCATGCTTGAATTTCTTTCTTTCCCTAATTGTTACCAAAAAACTCCCATTGTACATGTGATAGTTAAACCCTCTCATGAGTTCTCTTGCCTAGGTCTGAATGAGAACTAACTGTTGTCAGTATATTTTTATTTGATCTTTGGTGTCATTTGGATCCAAAGGTTTTGATTTCCTTGATCAAGATTCAACAATATGTAGATAAATATCTAGCCCCAAGCTTGTCTTTCCATTTATATTCTGTGTTTGTATAAAGTTACAACTCATTTTATTTCTTCTCTTTCTGCTTGTAATTGCTACTGTGTATCTACATTAATTTTCTAAAACATATCCTTGTGTGATCCAAACTTACTTCCGTGTCCTCTAGTGACACAGTCTTTCCTTTTCTGTTTTTCCTCACATATTCTCATTTCTCCTTCTACTTTTAAGTACACACAGACAAGGGGGGGGGTTAATTGTTGTTGGGGTTTTTTTTGTTTTGGGTTTTGTTTTTTTTCCCCTAAGTAATTTTGGATTCAGAACTCTCACACTGGGAATCTCTGCACTGCCTCATATTCTTCCATCACATTTGTGTTGTGCTTTACATCTTCTGGAAATCGCTATATCCTGGGTTGTTCATTTTTGTAAAATATCAGATTGCTCTCTACCCCTCCACAAAGGAAGCTATCCTCATCTTCCTTACCCTTTGATACTCAAACAAAAATGCCCAAAGGGTTTTTTGATGCAGTTCTCCACCATAGGTAAGTTTCAGGCTGCCTATAACGGGTTTCTGCTGGAATACCAGTGACAGACCTCTAAATTTTAGTGCTTTCCAGTGCATTGAGAGGATTATGGGATATAAACAGTTGACTATTATTTTAATATGCAAAGAGGTAAGTATATCAGTAAATTGGTTGTGTTTGTATTTCTTCCCAAACATCCTGTTGCATCTCAGTATGTCTTTTAGAGCATGAACTGTACAGAATGAGGACTGTGTGGTTGTCTGTCATGTCTGCTGTCTGCAGTAGATACCAAATTTAGCCCAACCTAAAGATTCAGGTGCTGTGTTGACAGTGCTATTTAATAATAATAAAAGGAAACTTTTTGTAGCACTAAGTGCAATATCAATGCACTATTTCTGCTTGCTGTTATTTTGCCTCCCTCTTTTGTGGTTTTTTTCTGCCTATTGCCATTAAAAACAAGGAACACACAGACTGTGGGAACGGATGTTAACATGCAAATTCAAAGGAAAAGTCACTTGCTCTGTTTAACATTATGAATTGATGCTTTAAAAATTATCTACTTCAGTGCTAATTTTACCTTGTGATGAAAGTTAGGCTTTAAATATGTAAAATGCAATGAGAGGGCAGCAGCTACCATCAGTAGCCTGGAAAAGTTGTCTTGTTTGCCTCAGAATAATTTCATAACCTGCCTCTCGAAGCAAGGTCTGTGTCATTGCCAAAATACCTAGCAACATAGGAGAATGCTGCAGAAACTGGCCAGTGGTTTAGCTGAGGATGAACTGCAGGAACTCCTGAAGCTTGAAGAGAGCTTGAAGAAAAGGTAGTGACCTTTTAGTTCATAAATGTTTTTAGGCCTGTAGACATGTAGGAGAAGACAAAATGCTGTTCCAAGATTCTGCTGAAATATGACAGCTGAGTCCAAAAGACTTAGAAGACAAAATTGCTATTGGGTGAATAATATATGACATAATGGGGAACAATCCGTAGAGGGCTTTAGAAGGTATGTGGAAACACTAGTAACATTTTTCATGCCTCCCAACATGTATGAATCAATACATTTTCTATATTGATTAATAAGAGAAAGACAACTTCTAAGTTCTGCAGAGCAAGGGCAGCAGAATATTGACTCGTAGAAAGCCAAACAAGCCCCTTTCCTCCTCCTCACGCTCCAGTAGTATCTATGCAAAATGGATTAACAGTCCAAATTTCGTGGTTTGGAGATTGTAGCCTCCATGGACTGTGCCACTACTGCAAGAAAGAGAAAGTTCAGTATGTATTCAGATAAAGCCGTGGACTTTAGCAAAAAGGCTCTTATTGAAGTCAAAAATAGCAATTGTAGCCTCTTCTAATTACGTTATTCACACTCCAACAACTGATAGCCATTGACCTGTATGGAACATTTCCAGTTACAAACTGATTAAAACTGCTTCAGGCAACCATTCTGTTTTACGGGGAAGCACTGATGCCTGATGTAATGACCTGACCAATGCTAAGTGAATGCAAAGCCCTTTAAGCAGAGTGGTACAAATATAGACAGCCAAAAGGCCATGCGCTGTGTGCTTATGGGTTGTGAATGCTGAGAGCAGGTTTCACAGCCATGAATAATCCTCAGCTGGGTAGTCATCCTCAGCACATTCCCATGTAGCTGAATGTACAGTGGCTAATTTTTTTTTCTGGGCTGAACTGGATATGTTTTCAAAAATGTCTTATTTTCCTGGCTAGTGAAAGTTATGTTTATGTCTCATGTGAATTTGCGAAGTGAGTGAGAAGCGTCACTAAAAAGTCATTCTCTCCTCATAGTTGTTCAAGCACTTCAGCTCCTCCTTCAGCCCTGTGCTAGTCCTGGGTTAAAACCAGCTGAAACATTGGGGACCCCGCTTTCTGGTGCATGTTTGTGTACACAAAAGGTGTGTCTCATTTCCTGACAGTAGTCCTTGAGGAGTTTTATGTAAAATTTAGGCATTTACATAATTAGGATATACATTTAAGGGCCACTAAACACAAGAATGTAACTGTGTTTGACATACTGTAGAGCCCTGAAGGCTTTAGAAACTTAGATTTGCTGTATCTGAATAATGTAGTTGTCATAAATTGATGTTACCCTTCCTGTATCTACATTTGACAATATAAGCAAAAACTACAATATGCTACATGTCACACACCAAGATGTGAACATTTGTCCAGGTTGCTTTGGTTTAATAGTCAGTCTTCTGTACTACGGCAAAGTGATGTGTGACTTTCCCCACACCAAAGCTGACATGAATTAATGCATTTCTGAAATATCCTTTTAATTCTCTCTATTGTATGAAAGATGAAGATATTAAAATTCAGATTTTCAATGCTTCCTGTGATGCATTGCTAAATAACTTTTTTTGGCCTGATTTTCTTATCATATTGGAAAAAAAAAACAAAAAAAAGTAAGGATAACAAATCTAGATAGTTTTAATATTAAAAATAGGCCTATAATGAGGACTAGTCCCTTATTAGTGTTTTGTATTAATAAAATGAAAAGTGTTTGCTTGAAATTTGCAGACACTAATTATTCTTGAGAAAGAGAACATTGTTAGGAATGTTCAGGTTTTGGTGTGTGTTTCAAAATCCAGCAAAGGTAAGTGATAAGGAGTCTGACAGGCATAGCAGTAAACAATGGTGAAGAGTCTGCCATTGTTTGCAGTTCAATAGTTTCTCTGCCTGCAAGTTCAGTATAAGGTAGATCAACTCCCTTACCTCAGTAATCCTTTCAAATCACTTACATTAGAGTTTACTGCTGTTGTTTGTCACAAAAGCAGGAAAGCAAGGTGAAGGCATGAATGGCAGGAGAGGAAAAGCTAAGGAATTTCAGAGCTGTTGTGACACAGCCAGGAAAAAAAGTTATTCTCTCTGTTTTCTGTAATACCCTTGTCTGTTTTCCTCTACTTGACCAGACAGCTCGGGTTTTATTTAGGTTAAAGGAACATGTACCCATTTGGTTGTAGAGTCTAGTAGATGATAAAGTCCTAACAGATTGAGATATTCAAGCCAGTATAGAGGTCTTGGAATGGGGTAGTGTCCATTCCTCATGCCTGTTCAATCAAAACAGATGCACAGTGGCCTACATGTCACATAAACTCTTTCTGTTTGCTTTTTTTTTATTCTTTTTTTTCTTCCTAAGAGGGATCTGTCCTGTTGCTATAACAACTCTGTAGCATCATCAGTGTACCAGACACAAACAACTAACTCTGACCACAAAGCCTCAGTTCATCCCCTTTCCCTGTGCCCTGTGTATTCTTTCAACACTCCTTTTATGTAACACACAGCAAGGATTCACGTGGGCCTCCACACAAATTAGTTTCCATCAGAGAGTACTCAGCATAACTGTACATCCTTCACAGCTTTTCTGTGTTGCTAGTTGATGGTTATTAGAGGGAAGATGTTTGGCATATGTTTTTCAACAACTGAAATTAACAGTGTACATTTGCACTGGGAAATTTAATTATTATGTGTATTGTTGTAAAGTTGTTTCTTCTATATCTGGAGTTATCTAGACAATACCTAATTCATCCCTAATTAAATCCACAAACAAGGAAGAAGGAGCTGCAGGATTATACTGACTGTGTCACTGGAAAACAACCAATGCAGTAGTGTTTCCATGTCTGGCATGAAGGTGATACATCTTTTTCCTTGGAGAATATATTTCAGATTCCATAAATACTGTATTTTACTGCTTCTACTGGGAGATGAAGAGGACTTAGCTTTTCAGAATTACAGAAAGTGTTGTAGTAGTCCCTTTTTACTTTCCTTCTTTCTTGTGCTGACAGCGGTTCAAAGTCCATCTTACTGCTTCTTTTTTATCTTTTTTTGTGATTGTATTTAAAACATTGGAATTTGGTGGTGGTATTAACTGTTGTCTTACTGGCATCCTTTCTAATGATCAGTTTATAGCTGATTTGATTAATCCTGGTTGGAAATTGAAAAGATGTAACTTTTTGGTGTAGATGCTACCATGGATGGGCTGTCTCCCATATATTTTGATACTGGAGTAGAGAAAGAGTTAGAGAAACACTTGTGTGGCTCTTGCTCTCCCACCCATATATAAGTGGGGAAGAGATTGTGTATGGAAGTTCAGTTCCAGCCTTCCTAGGCATCTGGCTCATGAAGCACAGGAGGAGCATCAGGAAGCATCTGTCTAGAGCAGAATCTTGCTGCTGAGACTCACCATTTTCCTCACATGGCGGTGATATGTAGGGATGTTTTGTGAGACTGAAACAACTACCTTATGCACAGGCTATGAAAAGAGGCATAGCATGGCTTTGAAGTACCATCTTGACATTTCCAAAGTGTTGGTTCTGTTGCTAAGTTGTTAATAGAAATGGTTAGTTCTGTTTTTTTCTCACAAGTGACCTATGTTTTCTTATATTTTTCTGAACTAAGAGGTACTATGTTAAGATCTGACTTTTGAAGAAAAAGGACATAGGAAGAAAGGACAAAACTATCCCCGATTTAGCATGGCTAATCCACGCAGAAAAGTGTTCACTTAGAATTTTACAGTTTTATGATTATGTCTATAAATCATTTCTGTGTAAACAAATTAAAGGTTTTACTTAAAGCATATTGTTTCTGGTCATATATTTTGCACACTTCTGTCAAAATTGTCTGAAGTCCTGCTTAGCTGTACTAATTTTGCCTTATGGCCCTGCAGGAGTATCTGACTACAAAGAAATTACATTACACTTCTCAGTTAATGCCTAAAACATAGAAAGTTCTGCCTCTAGGTTTGTTTGCATTTGCTTGTTTGGTTGGTTTGGTTTTCCCTGATGCTGTTTATGAGTGGGTCATGAACACTGACATGTATTTGTCTCCAGTTTGCCTGAAGACTTCAGTTTGATCTACAGATGCTTGGAAAAGTCCATCTGGCATCAGTACAGCAAGCATTCTGATGTTAGCCTCTTTTCCCAGGGAGGTAAAATTGCATGTTCACTCCTAATGTCATCTGCTGTTTTTTATGCTGGTCTTGGTTTTCTTTTTGTGTTTGAAAACATGGTAGAATTGAGATTCAGTTCTCCTGTTGCTGTCCCAGTCTGTAGATGCCCTGATCCAGCCCATGCACCTGCATGCTTTACAGCAATGTTCCAGATGGGTATTTGCCTGCCAGCCTATTCTGTGCCATGCAGGCAGCCTGGGAATGCTGTACAAGGGGGCAGAAGCACCAGAATGGTCAGGTGTATGTATATGACTTACCCTTGGGGGCTCATTGAGTACTGCCTTGTACTCTGACATATACATGCCATGTATAATTCCATTTCAGGTAAAGCAACTTAATCTAAGTCCTTGGTCTCTCCAGAGAACCAGTAAAAGCTCCTCTCACCTGTGTCAAACATAGTGTTGTATAGTAGCATCTCAGCTGTGCCTGCACTTAACTGGGCAGTGTCACTTTCAGCCTACATCCATAGGACCTGAATTACGTGGAGTTTGTTAAGCATTCCCATTGGCATTTCTAATTTCTTTGGCTACAGCAGCCTGGATTGTACCAAAGCTCCTGCTTTCTGTCCCTCCTTCCCTCTCCCCTCAATCTTTTGGTAGCCACCAGCAGAAGTCAACTCAGTGCTGAACCTGTTGCAAGCCCAAGTCTTTAGGAAGGTCTGTATTACAGATTTGCCTGAGGCCTCTTTCAGACTTCTCTGCTGTAACACAGAGGTATCCTTCCAGTACATTTATTTTGCACAAATTTCCCCGGAAAATATACTCTGGAATGGCAGGAATGTCTTCTCCCAGTTTCTAAAAGACACTCCCATAGGACAGGCTTATTTTTATTACTCCTTGCTAGGTTTCTTCAAGAAAATGCATGCAGGTGATACAATATTAGTTCTACATTGTGTCACAATTATGCCCAAATTATATTGCCTTTTTGAAATCCCAAAAGTTTGTTCATCAGCTCTTCAATAATTATTGTAAAAAAAAAATTACTAATATGTAAAATTGCCTTAGCTGGACAACAATTTGCATGGAGTATGATTTTGCCCTTCTGTTTAAAAGCTGGTATCTTACAGCTCTTGTGCTCCTCATCCTATATTTCTTACCTTGAGTTTTAATGACTGTAAAATTAATGGTGTGTGACAGATACATTTCTGCTATTAATTTGCTTAATTAATTTGATGTAGAATTAATGACAATAAGTGAATCTTTTCCTGCTACTCTTGTTGACTCTGCTTTGTAAGTTTTCAAAGATTACTTCTGTACACAGGAGTCAAATAGAATATGAACACTCCTGTATTCTCCATATATATATATATATGCTTGAAAATCAAACATACCTTTTATTGTTTTACGTCATAAAATAGGTAGCAACTGTAATATTAGTATAACTAATTTATATTTTTATTCCTCTTTGTACTTGGAAAAAGCTAGAGTGCTTGAACAAGAAACACAGGTGACAGGCATGTAATTCTTAAGGACAAATTCTACATCAGGAAGATAATTCTTCTTGAAGATACTGTTTCTAGCTGGTCATTCCTGTACATATAGAGATATTAAGAACTGATATGTCTACTTACTCGAGGTGAAAATCCTGCCATCTTTGAAAACTTTGGCAATGAGCCATTCAGGAAAGTGAGTGTTTACCCTATCAGTGCATATATTTTCAAACATTGTTTGTCTGGAGGTGTTTACAGCTTTGAGAGTTGAAATTACCATTTTAGTAATCTACTCTGAGGAGGTCTGGGTGGAAAAGTTGGAAATGAACATCACAGACAGGGGCTGAAAAGGAGTTGCATTGAGTAAGTATTTCTTGTCCTCTTTTATCTCATTTCTCTTTTGACTCATTTATAAAGAAAAAAATGAAACAGCATGGGGCTTCTTCTATGATGAAATTAGCAGGAATAGTGTGTTCTGTGGGACCAGGGCAGTGATCATCCACTTGTACTCAGCACTGGTGAGACCACATCTTGAGTGCTGTGTCCAGTTCTGGGCCCCTCAGTACAAAAAGGACATGAAGATGCTGGAGCATGTCCAGAGAAGGGCAATGAGACTGGTGAAGGATCTAGAGAGTCAGTCACTGAGGAGCGGCTGAGAGAGATAGGGCTGTTTAGTCTGAAGAAAGTGAGGCAGAGGGGTAACCTTATTGCTCTTTACAACTCCCTGAAAGGAGGTTGTAGCCAGATGGGAGTTGGCTTCTTCTCC
>JAOXXN010000001.1:32286531-32308374 GCA_026770055.1 Myrmophylax atrothorax | reverse complement strand
AACAGGAAGAATTTCTTTACAAAAAAAGGTTGTTAAGCATTAGAATGGGTTGCCCAGGGAGATGGTGGAGTCACCATCCCTGGAGGTATTCAAGAAATGACAGAACATGACACTTGGTGCTGTGGTCTTGTTTGCAAGGTGGTGATCAAAGGTTGGACTCAATGATCCTGGAGGTCTTATCCAACCGATATGATTCTGTGATCCTTGTTTGTTCACTTACTCTCTTTTTCCTTGCAGTAAATAATAACAAACAAAGAAAAAGAAGGGTTTCTCTTAAATACTAAATTAGAGCTTTAGATAGTCTTAACAAAATTAAGCTAATGCTTGTAAGTACAAATGATTTATTTACAACTTTGGGATTAGAATTTAGACTGTATTTGTAAGATGACAGGCACACACCAGTGCTCTGAGTCTGTCTGGCAAGTGTAACTGCCAGAACCAATTCTAGTGGAAGTGGGTGTGTTAATTCTTACTTTATTTCTACAACAAAATGTGTCCTGAAATAATTATAGAGACATATACTGTACTTGAAGAGGTTAGTTACCTGTTTACTTTCTTGAGTGGTGTAAGTAGACAGTCCTTCCACTTACAAAACATTTGGAGGCATCTGGAAAGTGAAATAGAGAGCTTTTTCTAAGCTTATTATAAACAAATACTAACTCTTCAGCTCAGAAATGGAAGGAGGGGCTGAAGTGGACAAGATTTGCTTGTAATTATGTGGTGAAAATCTGAGTAGTAAATCTAAACCTGTATTTGCAATAGACATTTGATTCGGACTCTGATATCTACTTCAGAGATGGCCTTGTTTCAAGCCTAATTAGTCCAAGTTGAGTAACTTGCCTGTGAGATCTGTATTGGGGTTCACATGAGGCATCTAAATTACAAGTGCATTTGTGTTAGGTTGCATATGCATTCAATGGAAAGGAAAGAGCCCCTCCAGAGGCTTCAGCTTGCCTAAGATCTAAATATCCTTCTCTACTGGCCTGGGGAAATTATGTATCTCTTTCATGTAAGTGCTTAAAATACAGCGGGATGAACCTGGGCCTAAGGACTTAATGCTCTATGAAGAATTAATAGCTGTTTTCTTTTTCTTGTTCCTGTCATTCATGAAAAAGAAAATGTTGTCGTCATTTAAGCTGTTTCTAAAATCACTCTTCATACAACAAAATACAAGATTGGCTTTGTTTCCAGTGTTTATTAAAACCTGTAGTATTTTTTTCCTTGGTTGTCCAGCAATATGTGGTATTATTGGATGTGAAGGAGTTTCACATGTGTTCAGAATATTGAAGCTGTAACTGAAAAATGCATTCAATCTTTCTGCTTAGAAATGGTCATATGCATCTCTGCTCAGGACGGGTCCGGGACTGGAGAATTAAGCATATGATAGACTAGGCTAAAATACAGCAAGAGTATCCTGGGTAAGCTTCTCAAGGGATACAATTCTTCTTGTCATCCAAAATTCACTTGAGTTTCTTTTCATTGCCTTCCCTGCATGTTGGCTCAAATGAAGAACTTTGTTATTTTTTCATAAGGAAAGAATTAGAAGGGGAGGGATGGAGTAAGGAAAGAGGTTGTTAGGGAAAGGGAGGGAAAGGAAAAGGGAGAGGAAAAAGGCAGGTGTAAAGGAAAAGACACAATGGCTTGGAGTGGAAAATTTTGAGTTACTAGTAAGTAGTCAGCAAGCTACTAGAAGGTTCAGAAAATGGTGTTTTCATCTGGTTGCCTGAAGTTGCAAAACATTCAATCATCTTACGTCAAGTATCCAGTAGAGTGAAAATGTTCTTTTTTATAAAACATGTGAAGGAGTTGCTATATTGCAGAGTCATAGACTGGTGTTTGGGTGCCAGATTCCAAGAGCCCTGAAACACCAAAACCTTGAACACTAAATGAGCTGTAAGTAGCATACTGAAAGACACTACATTGTGGACTAGAATTATTTTGTAAAGAGCCACTGAAAAAATCTTAAAGATATCTTTTTAAAATAAGTACCATTTATTTTGTTCATGCAAGGAAAAATCCATGAATTTACCTAATTTCTAAGTTAATTTCTCTCATAATCAATCTTTACATTCCTAGATTTGAACAGGCTTTCTCATATTTGTAATATTTGTATTTCAGTACAAATTCCATTACTACTTTACAATTTCAGGGAAAAAAAACAATTTTGGTTTTATGTATATATTCTTTCAAGAAATGTGTCCACACAAACATCAAAGCAACAACACAAGGATTATAGATCTACCAGAATATATATTAAACTCTTACAAGGTATAAGTAAGTGGTGTCTATTGGGTAGAACTTCTTATTTTCATTTTTAATTTGTTGTGCTGTCTCTTCATTAAGAGTAAAAAATCAGAATTAAATCTCATGCTCATCATTGCCACTGTTTTTCCATCCTGTTTATAATTGTTGTCATTTGTTTTGTGGAAGAAACAAAGGAAGAGCTTGTACTGGTATCACTAGTAAGTGGTTTACGTTTACATAATTTACTACTAGTGCCGCTATTCTTATCTGTTGTCACATCAGCATTGTGTACCAGGAAAATACATTTTGTTTTCATCATGGTGTTTACTAATTACTCCAGTTTACCAAAGTTATTTGACATTTAGGTACTCTTTTTATTCTTGTCCTCTTTTTGATGAGCACTTGAGCTTTATGTACTACCAGCGAGACCAACATCAGCAAACTAACTGCTGAGAACACTATGAATACTAAAATGTTTTCTAAGACAATAAAAATGTTCTGAAATAGTTTTTCTGAAGCGAAAATGGTTTCTTCTCTGCAAAGTTTTTGAATGTTTGCTAAGGCCTGGCAGTCCACAGGCTATCAAAGATGGATGCGAATGTGTGTGGGAGTACAGAAGGAGAAGTACAAAGCATTTTTGTCATAGGGAAAACTAAATGGCAGGAACAAACTCTTTGAATTAGTGCCAGCCAGATAATATTGGTAGAGAGAGATCACATAATAGTCCAAAGCTACCAAAAGAGGACAGATGCAAGAAAGGAATGTGTTTCTCTCATGTTTATGGGAATGCAAATGGTGTGCACTTGTGTACATCAAATATCCTCTGAAACATCAGAGTGTCTGCCCATGGAGTTTTGGGCTCCTTCTTCACTAAAACTGACATAAGGGAAATTTGGCAGACATTCTAGTTTGATTAACGCAATTTTTTTGTTTATCTAAGTAATTAATATTACTTTTTGATCATCTGCTTTAATACTCATATTGACCTCATTTAATTGAAAAAGCAGACAAGCAGATACCAGTTAAGAGTCATTACATCCTGTTGCATACCTTTATTCTTTGGCTGCTAATACTGCAGGTTTATATTGCTGACAAAATAGAAGTGCTGATAGGAAGATAAGCACTAACAAATGCAAAAATATTGTTTCTGTAGTGCACAATTTAAATGGTGTTATGGTTGGGTTTTTTAATAAGTAATACAATAAAGTCTGCATAGCAGGCTGACAGCTCTAGTGCCCTCAGCTATCACATACATCTCCCTAGCTTTAGCCAAGTTGTATCATTGCTTTTATACAGATATTCATTGTGTCAGCTGACATTTTACTGCTTTCTATTTTTTGCAGCCTGAAATGGCAGCCACTTATTCTGAAAAAAAAAAGAGGTGTTTTCACCTGCTACCCCCAGCAAATGCATTAAGCTGAAGATGCTTGTTATTTCTTAAGCAGACAACTTCTATTTTTAAATTAATTTCATTTATTAAGATAATACAATTTTCTATGAGCAGGAAATGAACAAATCTTGAATTTTAACCACATACTCTAGGTAGTTGTGGACTGATGTTTTGCTGAACTGAAAGCACTGAAATGGTAATGCAGCTCTGGAAATGATCTGATTCAGCCCTTGAGTTCAGTACACGGGCAATTGGGAACTCTTGTTTACCCTTTATTTATGTTGTATGTGTAAAATAAAACTGTCTTTCTTTGTTCTGCATCCATAGGGTGTTTCTCTACCTCATGAGTGGTTTAAGTCTCACAACTGGAAGTGAAAAGTAAAGTTTTTACTAAAAAATTACTTCAGGCATATTAAGATACGTTAATATCTGAGCATGGGGGTTTTTTCATCTTTTCCATTCATATGATGCTTCATAATGTGTATTCCAGATGGAATCAATTTTGTAAATGCTAAATAATGAAATCTGCATTGTGAATATTAGTTAATTAATCACTGAAATGGTAACAACACATGTGGATATATATTACTGTGCTTAGATTCACACAGTGTGAGAGCATACAGGACATTGTTACCTTTTTTGTCAGCAAAGGACATTAATGAGTTTGGTGTTATTTGGTCCACCCATGGTGTTTATTTACAAAGGAAACACACAAAACTGAGAATATTTGAAAAGTCCTGTTTTCCAGTCACACTGTGCTTTTAAAAGAAGTACCTCCCTTGTGTTCAGAAATAAGTAGGTCATAAGCACTCTACCCAAAACCCTGTCTGTGGGTCTTGGCTTTCTCCCAGGACTGCACAAACAGAGGTCTAATTGACAGTGCAAGTGATAATGCAAGCCTGGACTTGTGGAAAGCATTTGACTTTGTACCACTTGATTTCCTTGTCTCTAAACTGGTAAGACAGGGATTTGATGGATGGACCACTCAGTGGATAAGGAGTTGCCTCTATGGTCTCACTTGCTTGATGCCCAGGTGGAGAGCAGTGATGAGTGGGGTTCCTCAGGGGTCAGTATTGGGACCTGTGCAACTTATCCTGGACTCCATCAAAAACAGCATGACCAGCAGATACAAGAAGGTGATTTTCCCCCTCTCCTCTGCCCCCATAAGACCCCACCTGGAGCACTGCATCCAGCTCTGAGGCTGCCAGTACTAGAAAGACCTGGAGCTGTTGGAGCAAATCCAGAGGAGGGCAACAGAGGGGTGGAGCACTTCTCCTGTGGAGAAGCTGAGAGAGTTCATTGCTCAGCCTGGAAAAAGAGAAGGTTTCAGGGAGACCTTTCAGTAGTAGCCTTACAGTACCTAAAGAGGCCTACAGGAGAGATGGAGAGGGACTTTATACCAAGAGCATGTAGTGATAGGACAAGGAGGAATGGATTCAAACTGAGAGTAGATTTAGACAAGATATAAGGAAGAAATTCTTTACTGTGAGAGTGGTGAGACACTGGAACAGGTTACCCACAGAAGTTGGGGATGTCCCATCCCTTGAAGTGTTCAAGGCCAGGTTGGGTGGGGACTTTAAACAACCTGATCTAGTCGAAGGTGTCCCTATCTGTGGCAGGGGGATTGGAACTAGATGATCTTTAAGGTCCATCCCAACATAAACCATTCAGTGATTCTATGATTCTATGGTTTTTGGTCCTTTCTGCCTTTCATATACATCTGTATAAAGATGCTACATCTCCAACATCTGCATTTTCAAGTTGTCTTGGGATACTGGTATGACTAACTCTTCTTGCTGAGCTGAATCATGTGTAAGGTGCTGTCCTAGTGTTTCAGCTCTTTCCAGACTTTCAGTGGAAGTCTGGGTTCTCTAATAAGCATGAATGCAAAAATACTCTATCTCCATTTGACTGAAGTACTCTCCGGGCTTCTTCTTAAGGAAAAATGTGTCAGGGTTTGTGGTTTTTCCTCTAGTTTCAGTGAAAAGATATAACATAAATATTTTTAGTGTCAATATCTATTGCATATGGGTGTCATTCTGTGTTCCTTTTATTTATACTGTTTTAAAATCTATCAGCTAGTGACAATGTGTCATGTGATGCAATAGATAATCAAAATATTTGTGTCCTTTTTTGCTAAATGAGAGATAGCACAACCCCTCAAGCCAGCCTGTCTGACTTCATTGCAATGGAACATTTGTCTTTCCAAACCGTTGCCATCTCTGCTGCATGGATTATTTCTAGACTGTAACTAAACTGTACACATGCAAACAGGTACAAATCAGTTGTAGTGTGTTCTGCAAAGCTATTTCTTCTTGTGGAGTGACAGCTACACAAAATGAATGGGATTTCATCATTATAGCTGGAGGCCCTAGTAACAACTGCACTACGTGTTTAAACAAACATTAGGGCTGAAGTTGTATGGTTTTATGTTGTTCCAATTACTTCTGAGATAGAAAACAGCAAAGACTGTTGGAAGTTACTTTGTAGTTTAAAAACTTACAGAATAAGAACAGTAATGCTGGACCAAGATTGATGAATTTCTGATTAAAATTTTCTTGTAACAACTTTACAGTTAGAGTGATCAGTGAACGGAAAGTGTGTAGACTCCAGAATAGTTTTTTTTTTAAGTGTTATGTTTGAAGAGTATGTTTTGAGTAAAAAGTGTCAACCTTCTCCCTACATATGTAGAGTAAAAGAATAAAATGTTCTGTAAAGATGCAACATATGAAGAGTAAAGGAACAAAATGTTCAGTAACAATGCTGTATTCAGAACAGAATTAATTATTCTGAGAAGTGAGTTTTAGAAATTGCTCAGAAATAGTTTGGCTTATCCATTTAAAGGAAGTTTTTTATCATTCTGGGAAAGTTGTGATATGTATTGTTTATGAAGGAAATAAATAAGGAAATGCAATGGCTGCATCAGATTAATTTGATTGCACTCTACTGTGATTCATTTCTTGCTAATGAATATTTTAATTACTCTCATCATTTGTCCTGAGGTCCTTTTGAGGGACTGATTTGAAATCTAAATAATTCAAAGAAGAGTCTCCAAATTACTAGGTGATATTTCCTTAATGCTGTATGCATAAATATCCAGGTAGTTAGACCTGGCTGAACCAGTGAATACCCTTTCTTTGTAATGCAACATTAAAACACACAGCACTATCAGCCCATGGAAGCTGCCAAGAAAGAGTGAGGCCAGTAGCCAAAGTCGCCTTTTATACAGGCATGTAAGAATGCTTTAGGTTGAACTTCAGAAGTCTCAGCTTTCCTCTTCCTTCTGTCTGTTGAAATTATGTGCCTGGTAAACCTGAGTCTGGATAGGCTCAGGTCATATGTAAAAACCTGAGCATATTGATAAAATGGTTAGGTTTTAGGTGACTTCAATGATCTGTATTTTTTCCAAGGCAAAACATTATATTTACTACCTCTGTGGTTTAGAGAGGTTTAGGTTAGTGAGCTTTAAACTGATGGCATTTAACAGTGATTAACACAGTTAATTGGCAGAGAAGAGGCTAAAGCCAGCAACTAGCAACCAGCAAAGTTCCTGAGACGAGCCTTGCAGAATTGCATGACTGTTTGTTATTCACTGCACTTGTAGAGGGAAGAGAAATATTAAAACACATTTACAAAAATACAAGTACTGGCTTGTGGGAAAAGACTGAATCCAATACCTTAAAATGTTGTATTTCAGTTTCTACACTGTTACATCTACGTGAATTCATACTAAATCCACAGCAGTGAAATAAGGAGGAATCTATTGCTCTGGTCTGATAATACTGTAACAAAGGTAATATAAAAAGCACAAAGTGGAAGAATCAAGTAGAGGGGGGGAATACATTTAGAGGAAGAGATATGATTTCCATGAAAGGTGAAATCCATTTAAAAGCACAGATGAAATCAGATATACTCAGAAAGAAAAATATGTCAAAAAGGATAAAGCTTCAGTCACAGACCATATAACGGATGACTGTAGGTTGAATACTAAAAGGAAAAAATCAATAAATGAAGAATTTGCCTGAGCAGAAACTTAGTTTATGGAAGGAGAAAGAAATATCTACCAGGCAGAAACCAACAGAAAAAGCCAGTGTTTGCCCTGAAAGAGAGGATGCATACATGTTTAATTCTGGGTTGTATTTAGTCTTGCATTGTAGCATTCTACATGAATCATTATTTTATTGTTTACTGGGAGAAAGGAACATCTCCTTTGCAGGACTACTACTCCATCAGAACCTTTAGAGTTCTAATATCATCACATGAGCTGAATCTGGGCCCTTATCTGTAAATTATCTGTTTGAGCTCTGCCAGAATCTGAATCGCGTGACAGAAATATTTTATAGTGTGCACCTTTTCTGCTGTGAATGTATTCTAGAGAATGCTTATCTGGACATGAACATACCATAGATCTGCAAAAACTGTGAATGTGCTTTCATCCTGTTTTAAGTACAAAGGTAATTCTATTTACGTGTAAGCTGCACAGAATCACTGTTACTCCAGGTTTTTGTCAATACTTTCTCTCTTTGATGCCTCCTTTCAGTCAAAAGTGAACATAACCCTTGAATGTAAGAATAAGCATATTTAAAATAAAACATCATGCTCACATGATGATATAAAAACAGTCTGAAAGCAGAAACTGCTTATACCTGGGATGTAACTTACACCCTGTTTTTGCCAAGTGTCAGGGTGCCAAAGAAGAGTGTTACCCCTGCTTTGTCTTCTTTCTTCATCAGCATCTCATGAGCTCTTCCCTGTGCATCAGTCACACTTGGATCCTGATAGCAGGATATCAGTTCACTCCTGGAAAACTCCAAAGTGCAAATAACAAGAGCACAGAGGTCTCCAGCTCCTATTTCCTGACTCCTCATGGTGCTCAAACTGCACCCTCAAAGTGGGTGCTTGTCTCCCTTGCCTTTATGTCACTTTTTGGTGAGGCAGCCCATCAGCCTGATGGCATCACAGGTTGCAGAGTTGAAGCTTGTCACTGTCATCCCTCCAGTGTCAGTAGACCTTATGCACATGGTTTCACCGTTCTTGAGGTATGTATTTTGCTTTCCAAATGTATGCTGATGTGTGCATGCAGTGTGAAGTACACACCTGAATAGGATTACTATACGCAAGTAGCTTTGTGGTTTTAGCCTTAAGTATGCTTGGACAAGTCCCACGACTTCAGGTTTACTTCAGATTTTCTGGTTTTAACACTATAAATCATCTAAAATAAACAACTTGAATATCCCATTAGTGACAATCAATGACAGCAACCAATGGATCAGATCAACATTAATTAGACAACTGATGCTTCTAAATATAATTAATGCTTTCTTCCTAAAAAATTGAAAAAATACGATTAGTTTAATTAATTTCTACAAAAATTTGAAAAATTTATTTGTAAAGAGCTTTTGTAAGGAGCTCAAGATCATAAGTAATTTGGGAGCTTCCATCCTAAATGGAAAGAGAAAAAAGACCTATTGCTTGTTTTTTGTATAAGTTGGAGTTTTTTAGGACTTTCTGTGAAACATGAAATGATGAAGAACTGTGGTTGGGTGGTTCTGGAGGCAGTCAATTGTACACTGTCTTAGATTACCTCTGAACAAGGAATGTTTCCTTCCCTAGGATCAAAGTAAACAAAGCAGATGCATTCTGACAGTGTGTTTTGCTAAGCTGTAGATGCACATCATCATCCCTCCATCTCCTGTTACTCAGTTTGAAAGAAAACAGTGTGTGTAGTGCAGGAATAGAGTCACAGAACACTCCGTTTTTCATGTCACTGAGCTAAACAAGCAAGTGTTTCTCTCAGAAGACAGGTTCTCTTCCCTTGGGCTTTCATTAGTCCTTTGCTGCACCTTTTCCAGTTGAAGTTTTTGAGGAAAGGTGTCCACAAATTTTCAGTGTATTTTAGAGAAATTTTAATGGATAACTGCGGCGGCACTTCTACTTCCATCACCTGCTGCATGCTAGGATTACAATAGCATCTTTCACATATGAATTTCACTGTTGCTCCTAGTGCTTTTGCAACTACCCAAAATGCCCAGCTTCCTCATCTATGATGTCTACCAACTGATGAGCTATTGTTTTCAGTTCCTGGGCATATGACTTTGCGCTTCTGTGCTCCCCAGTTTCACATAGTTTCGTTCCCTTGACTTGGTAGGAGTAACTGGACTGTGTCTGGAACACATGACAGGCAAAATCTAGCCTCGTGAAAGGCAGGGTCTAATTTTCCACAGTTTTCAGTACACTTTGCCTTTGTTTTAACTGGAAAATCCTAACGACATTGCATTTTGTAGACTTTTGAACACTATTTCTGCAAAGAAATGTCAATTCATTTTGAAAACACAAAGTATGTAAAATAAATACTTCTCAAAAAAAGCAATATTACCCAGTGGTATTTTAAAAATAATTTCTAATTAACTTAGCCTTCTGGGATTCATAGCCTTAGGTAAAGTTTTGAAATGATAACTCCAAGCAGTGACCCTTCATGTGTTTCAGATGGCTTGTGAATGATTCACAAATTACATTTTTTGTAATGGTGATGTTAACCATAACCCAGTACCTTTTTAAAACCGAGGTAAGGGAGCTGTAATCTGCAAGCCTGCACATACAAATGCATGTATAATCTGTGTGCCTGGTAGGAAAGATAAATCCTTTATATTTGTATTTAGTCATTATATTATCAGGGACCCACTTTGTGAATCCATTTGAAATATGTCTACCATGTCATGCTATTATAATAATAATGCATACCTCAATTATTTGTACGAAGGCCTTTTTCTAAGCGTATAATAAATCACCCCTCTGGGGAGCAGTCTGAATTCAAAGAAAGTCAATTATTTTATTAGTGTAAATGCATTTGTTACAGTTAGTTGTAAAAGATAATCAATCAACCATGTTTTTCAAATGCATCAATTTCCATCCTTATGTCTAAGATCTCTTTTCCCATACCATCAGATGTTTTAACATACTCAGCATCCAGCAGCTTCTACTCTTAATTTAATTTAATGGATTTTGGACCATGTAGAAAAGCTGACCATTTAAGAATGAATTCTTTGTGGAAGAGATAATGTAAAACTAGGTTATATCGCGCACACATTTAGTTTTTGAGCTTGAGATAGGATTGACTTGTTTTATATAATTAATGATTTGGTAATTCTGTATCTGTTAGTAGCTGATAAGTGCATCTAATTAGAAGAAGATACAAACTTACTATAATAGTCACAAAAAATAACCAGTTGTAGACTAGAAAAAGTATCTGTTTACGTAAATAGGAGCAGAATAGAATTTGACTTTAGTACACTAAGTGTGGATGAATAACTATATTTTGCTTCTCCAGTGATCTATTTTGGCATGAAATATGTTTTTAGATACATCTTGCTCACCTAGCAGAATTTGAACTATTTACAGGTTTTCTACCATGTAGAAAGTTTGATACTTGATTATAAGCAGAGTCATTTTGTCTGCATACTGTGGATAAAAACAGATGATTTAATAGTGAAACAAACATTCTTAAAATTGAAACTGCTAAAATAATTTATCTGTGGTTTTAATAGGTACTTTAAACTCAAACATTTCCTTCTTTACTGCCATGGTTTGTGCTCTGTGTATGAGAGGTGATAACACAACCAGCTTTGCATTTGGTGTGAATTGTGCAACTTCTTGATTTGAGATTATGTTGCTCTTGCAAAAGTTGTCCCGAGTTCACCTTTTCCTGATCATATCACCCTAGAAACCCATCACACCCTCTTTCTGCCATACATTTCATAACCCCAAGGATTCCAGCAACTCTCTAGGATGCTGCATGGAGAGCAGCAGCCTCACCAGAGACTGGGCAGGCAGTGGTCTGTCAGAAATGCAGGCGTCCAGCTGGCAGCTACTCCCTTGCACAGCAACAACGGCGGTGCATGCCTGCAGGCTTGCAAGGCAGCGGCCAGCTGAGTGGCAGCAGTTTGTCCCTGGACACACCAGCAAGTCCAAGAGTTGTGTTGTCAACAAGTGACTCAAAATTCAGGGCTACAGATGTACATGAGGGTGGTGGAGAAGCTGCACAAGGAGCTATGGGATAAGAGGTTCCAATTTGAGGAGACAGACATAACCAAGTGGAGAATCATTCTACAGGGGATTTATGGTTAGACTTCTGTCTCCTGACATAGACTAGAAATCTATATAATTGTTGTGTTGTGTTGAAAAGGATAAATGCACCATTTTAATTGGGGTTTTAACCAATTTAATATCTTACAACATGCAAAAAACACTCAAAATGTGAATGGTGTCATAGTTGGAAAGTAAGGTCAAGAATATTACTCCTATCAATTATCCGGAGTTGGACTTTGTTGATCCTAGTGTGTCCCTTTTGACTCAGGATATTCTAGGATTCTAGGAGCATAAATTGGAAAGAACCCAGTTCTGACTTAGAGCTCCAAACTAATTTCAGTTTTACGTAGACTAAATATATCTATCATCTTCAAACAATGTTTTTACTTGGAATGTATTGCTTGTGTTCATTTGCTGACTTCCCAACTATAAAATAGATATTTTAGCTATCTGATTCATTGCCATGTCATTTCCTTCAAAAGCATTTTACCTGTGCTTTACAGAAACCTGTTTTCTTCATGATCTAATTCATGCTATGCATATGCAAGTATCAAAAAGTAATTATTAGACACATCTGCTTACATTTGCCAGGAGCAGGTGCTAGACAAATTAAAGTGAACATAACTATCACTCAAAGTCATTAAAGAAGTGACTCTATGATAATTTCTGGACTTTGACAGGCACTAAAATATTCTACATTGATGTATTCATGCTATTTGCAAAAACCTTGTGTTCAAAATTCTCTTCATATGCAGTTGAATAAAAAATTAATTGTGTGTTTCAGGTCACAAATTCTACTTCCTTTTCCCTGGGAAAGATAAGTTTCCAGTCCCAACAGCAACGCTTATAAACACCACCAGACATCAGTTCATGAACAACATTGCAGAGTCCTAATTGACTTTATAGCACATTCCAAAAAGATAAAGACATGAAAATGGTGTTATGAAGTTAGACCACAAATTTGTCTTACTTAGCGTTTAGTTTTCTGCTGTGGGCAATGGTGAAGGCTCTAGCATAGTATAAAAGTAGGATGAGACTAAGTTGTCATATTTCTCGGATACCTTCCCAGCACAAAACTATGAAACTGCTCAAGGACTTCTTGGGACATCTGCATATTTTTGGTGTCAAGCAGTGGGTAAGAACCACCCAGTTTAAACATGCATGAAAATAGAGTATCATTTTATTTGTTTAGAGCCCAACACCTGGTCATTTCTTTTGCTGATCTCTATTTCTTAAAAGTGAGGAGGTGTGAATAACTGTCGGCTTCCTGCACAACATTATTACAAATATCTGCAATATATTTGTTAGTTGCTTCTTTTCTAGGCAGAAAAGTCTGCGTGTTTAGTCTGCTTTTATATGGGGCATATTCTGTGCCCTTCATTCCCTTTGTTGCTGTTCCTGGTACCTTGTTATGCTCTGTTCTGTTGGGGACAGGGACTAGAACTGTATGCCGTATTCAAATGTAAGTGGACTAAAATGATGCAGTGCAATGATCTTTCCTTTTTTCTTGAAGATTTCCAGAAGTCATAGAATGGTTTGGGTTGAAAGGGACTTTAAAGATCATCTAGTTCCAGCTCATTAGATCGGGTTGCTCAGGGCCCCATCCAAACTGGCCTTCCTATTTCTTTTCCAAATCGTCTAAATGTTGACCTATTTTTACTTTAGAGACTACTGAACTAATTTATTCATAAAAATGCTGGTTAATATCATAACATTATTTTCCTGAATGGCCATAGTAATCTCAGAACTTATCAATTAGTCCATAGCAAGGATTGTTTCTTCCCATATGCAGAACTTTGCATTAGCATTGAATTTTCTTTTTCTGTTTTTTATCACTGAGGCATTTGGAATGCTGATGTCCTTCTGTACCTTGTCACACTCACACCTGTCCTTTTTACTATCTGAAGAAATGATGCAGCAAATACAGGTACCTTAGTGTGCATGCCCTATCTATGACATTTGTAAGGATGATGACCAGAACGGAGTCCTGCACAAATCCCCATTTGGGTCTGCAGGCGACCGCCAGCTGTTGCAAAAACTGACTGCTGCTCTCTGTTTCTTGTCTTACACCTGGTCATTAAACTATGGCAGGAACTACATTTTTCTACAAGGCTTTCTTTAAGATCATTTGATGATTTACAGTAAGTGTTTGTGTCTTTAGCAAATTACTACTTATGTGGTTTTGTCTTGCTTTTCTATATTTATCTTCCCTTCTATTTTTTTCTCCTTTGGATGTGAATTCTTATTTTTGAAATACATCTTTTTAGTTCTAACAAAATTATTTACTGAAAATTTAAAACATTCTGGGTTTTATTTGTTTGTAACTCAACAGCTATTTTTGATACTCAGAAGTTCATATTATGATGACTGTAAGCAATCTTTTCTCCAACTTTGAAGCAGGCAGTCTCACTTTTATACAATTTATTTTTTTAAAATTAAATACTATTTTTATGTTATTTTAGAATTTTCTCATTTTTAGAAGAGAATTTCCCAATTCCATCAGGGTTATTGAGCAGTCGTTCTGTCACAGCATTTTGACCCATGACTTGCACATTGCTCAGAACCAAGTCAAGTGTGTCTTGGCTTGTTTCAGCTTTCAGCGAAAGCTCCTTCATGAATCAGTCATTTGTGGTGTCATTTAGTCTCTGCATCACACCCCAAGCTGACATTTACCCAGTCTATGTGGGGGTGATTGAAGTTTCTGATTACTAATTTGTTTTCTTGCTGTCTCTTAAGTTCTCTCTTGGCACCTCACTTGACACTATTGTCATCCTGATTAGGCAGTGACAACTTCTAATAGTTATGTAGGCCTGGTGTCTTAATCCATAGAGATAATGTGCAATATTCAGTACAGTTATCTCTCTGATGCAAAGCTTTCTTTTACATACACTACATCCATTTTTCTTGCCTGTGTAATTTGTTTTACGTTACAGGTTTCCACTGACTTCCTTTCTTCAGTCAGGTCTCTGATGCTCCTGTTAGGTCAATACTTTCACATAAAGCAAGGTTCCTTTATCTAGCGTTCCTTTAATTTAAAAACTTGCAGCATTTCAATAGTAGCATGTATGCATTTCATCTGGTTGCTTATTTTTCTGTGCTATCTTTAAATTGTATTTTTGGGTGCAGAATGAGCTTAACTTGTGTTAAGCTCAGGAGTCTTATGAGTTTCTGTCTTACATTTTTTTCTCAAGGATATAAAGCTTTTTTACATTTCACTCCTCTGTGATTCATCCCCAAGCCAGATATTCTTCTGCACCTCTGAGCTTTCCTGTAGTCTTTAATTCAGTCTCCCTCTTTGGTGACCTTCCTGTGTTTTACTTACAGCAGTTTTACCTGGATGCCATTTTTGCTCTATGGACTTTGTACAAAGTTTGTCCAGTTTGTGGTGAATCTAAACCCTTACACCATTGTCTGAAGGCAGTGTGAAAAAGCACTGCCAGAGCAAGAGCAGAGGTAGATAGATGAACAAGGATATAATTTCATATTTGAGGAGGGTGTCTGATTATCCTGAGGTGCTCTGCAGAATACTAATCTCTGTCTGAAAGCCATGACACACAATGTACCTTGCTTGTGCTGATTTACTCAGACACATTTTGTCCACCCAAGGGCCTCGTGGGGAAAAGAGGACTTATTGCTTCTTAAATGCACTTTCTGAGATATATGACAATAGTAGATGAATTAAGTAAATAATTGAGCAATGCTTATAGGCTGGATCTGTAGTAAAGACAACTCCAGTTCTTTAAATAGCTTATCTCTGCTTCTACTTCTGAATTTGAGGAGTGCCTTTGAAATCAGTGTATCCACCTAGCGCAGATGTATATGAGTAATTTTGCTGAGAGCTCATGTTTCTCAGTCACGGCCAGCTTCTCATCCACCAGCATCCTCAAGTCCTTCTCCTCAGGGCTGATCAATCCATTCTCCATCCAGCCTGTTTTTGTGCTTGGGATTGCCCTGACCCTGGTACAGGATGTTACACTTGACCTTGTTGAATTTCATGAGTTTCACATGAAGGGTAAAGTAACCAACACATTGTCCACTACAGGATCAGTTTTGCCCACTTGTTGACACTGTCCAGTTTGTGGTTTCAGGAATTAGGCAGCATTGCAGTTTGAAACCCTCCTGGTTTTCCTTTATGCACTTACACATTTTGATTTCTTTCCAAAAGCTATGAGCAGATCTTTGCAGGGTGTTCAAATCACATGCCAAAGGGGAGACACTCCTTCATTTCCTTTTAAAGTCACTCACAGTCTGATTTTTTTAAAGGACACTGTCAGAAGGACATACCCTCTTCCACTTTTTCTGCACATCTCTACAGCAAGAAGTTTGTGTGGGAGTTGAGTATCACATATGCATGTAATATTTCCTCTTGGATACAGCATTTAGCTTTTTTGCCCATTTATTTAGTTTGCGCTTTACTGAGTTTTATGAGCATTGCCGTGTCACAGGATGGGTTTATCCTACCCAGAGTAATGAGTTTTTAGTGAATGTGTTGTTTTCCTTTTGACTTAGCATGTGTCCCCATTTTGTTACTGCAAGATGTAAAGTTGGATTTAGCATTGCTGATGGAGTGAAAGGAAGATGTAAGGGAAGCTGGCAGCATAAGTGCCGCGTCTGGAGGGAAGGGAAGAGGCAGCAGAGGGCAGTTCATACCTCACCTTTGCAACCCTCAGCCAATGGGGAGAAATCTCTTCTCATTTATTTCCTTACTCTAAAATAAACCAATAAAATCCTGGCACAAATTAACTACTTTCTTACATGTGAAGAGCCACAGTTGCTGTGAACACGCTGTCATGGTGTCTCTAGTGGTGGGGGATTCCCATGGAGAGCAGCTGGCAGACAGGACCCATCCCACCCCCATCCAGAGCAGGGCAGCTGGGGGGCACCAGGACAGCCCTGGCCCTGGATATTGGGCACCTCCCTGGGGATGGGAACGAGTCATGGGCCCATGGGTGGGCTCAGCTTGGTAGAGCCTAAGGCTGAGTAGTGCAGGGCTGTGGGAAACTGCAGACCAGCCATCCTGCAGCATCAGTGGGGCAGGGGATGGTGCACCTGGGGGGCTGACATGGAGTCCTGGGCAGGATAGGGGGAGACCTGAGATCCATCAGGGTCCCTGAGGTGTGGGGATGCCCTTCAGGCCTGGCACACCCAAATGATGCAGGCCACAATACTGAAAAATACTTGGATTTTGTTTCAAGTTACACATTTCTAAAGCGTTTGATGGCCAATGTGTTCTTGCTCTTTTTCTCAAAGGGCATTTTGTTCATTTTATCTGTCTTGAAATGGGTTTTCCTGTAAGAATATCTGGTGTTTCAGATAATCACAGACAGCAAGTAGAGCTTTGAGTATTGGCCTTGCTGCTCCAGTGCCACTGAGATTGGTTGGCTCCCAGAGTCAGCAAATGGATAGGTTTGGAGATGAGAAAATTTAAGAAGTTCTTCCCACAGTGGAGTAAATATTCCTTTTTTTGAGCAAAAAGTGTAGATCTGAACAGATAACTTATTTTCATTCAAGTGTGTGTTTCCTTCAGCTCTCTGTTCCTAAATATAGTTTTGTTTTATTTGTAGACTCTGGAGTGATTAAAAATTATCTACAAGTTCTGGAGTGCCTTTAGAAAGGCCTTTTTACAGTTCTGTGGTGAAAAAAAGACTGTAGACATTTCAGCCTGAAATACAGGTTTATTGAAAAAGGTTTTGAGTGATTTCCATGTTTAATCACAGCAAATAAGAGGGGCATGAAGCTATATATTTATGGTCACAGTATTTAAAACACATCTCTGTATGCCCAGCTTTGGAGGCTTTCCTGGAACACCTTGCAGGCACTAGAAGAGTTATGCATTCAATAGTCTAAGAAATAGGAAGACATGAACAAATATGACAAATAATATCAACTTATAGGGCTTTCTTAGAGGTATTTTTTCCCTTCCAGATTTTTACCAATCATTCAAGAATTGCAAAAAAAAAGAGATATGAGATTAAACGTTTATGGCAAGAGCAAAGTAAAAGTGTGAGAAGACCTTAATTCTCTAAGATTGGTATCTGGTAGATCCCAAATTGTTAATCTTTTTTCATGTATCCAAGCTGAAAAATATAATCCTACAGCTTTAAGATTTTAGGGCAATAGCTCATTTCTCCAACTCACTGGTGTCACATTCTGCTACTGTGTAGGAGGCACAATCCATTAGTTGTCAGTTCCCATCTCTCTAAGGTCAGCTGCCTTGATCGTGGGAACCAGCTGACAGCTGATAGAGGTTGATTTTTTCCTTCCCTATATGTTGTTCGTAGGATTTCAATTAGTGCAATTAAATGTACCTGTTTTCTTGAGGACCTGTCAAGCCTAAAATAAATAAATCTGTGCTTCATGAAACAAGTTCAGTGTATCACTGAGCCTAGCATTATTTTTCTTTTGTATGTCTTTTTTTTTTAAGGATATTAATGGTGTTTTTTCTGACTTGATCTCTTCTAGAGTTTTCAAGTATAGCATCTATACATTTGACATTTCTATTCCTCTCTTTTAGGAGGGACCTATTGAACCCTGAATTTTATGTTTTATCTGTCCATCAACAAGTGGATTTTGATCATAATTTGCCACAAAATCTTTGGACAGATCATCAGGGATGTAGTGAAAGACCATACTTCTTCTTGGTAGCTTTCTGCTACCAGATCAGAGAGTATCATACCTGTGAAGCATAAAGGCATACATTATTTTTCCTTTGATCAGTCTTTGGGATAAAAATTCCCAGTTACTGAGAAGCCATGGTATTGTAATACCTGTGATACTTTGAATCAGAGAAGGTGTATTTAAATATTCTCCTCTCATCCCCATCTGTCAGGGATTAAATAGTTCAGACTATCTTCTTATTGTTTTATGTCCCTGAACATATTTGCAGAAACTTGTTCTTTTTCTGTGTTCACCTTCCAAAGCTTGGCTCAAGCAATTGCTTCTTTGTCATATGGTGTCCTCTGATGTTCAGATGAAAGAACACTGTAAGAGCAGGAAGACATCCTCATCAGTTTGTGATGGGCAGAGGAACGGAGAGAGAAAAGCCCATACCCAGATACTGAAGAGTAAGGTCCATTGGCTGTGGCAGGAGAGTGCCATGGGGCAGTACCAACTGAGCGTGCTTGGTTGCTCCCTTCATTCATGCTGACAAGCTTTGTTTCTGTGACAGTGACCAACTGTCCCCAAAAACCTGGGGAAAAGCTGCTTTGGCTGGTTGCTATGTCAACTGTGCTCCCTTTGCCTGGAGAAAACCAAGCACTGGTTGGTATGGCAACCCTCCTCAGGGCACCCAGAAATGCAATGTGGGGAACAGGCTTTTTGTAGAAGGCACTGTGGTTTCAGTGGAGGTGGAAACTCCTGTGCCAAAGGGTATGAGAGGGCAGGAAAGACCCATGCAATCATACATTTATTTGGAAAACTGTTCTGTAGAATCAAGTGGGTTCTTGGAGGCGAAATATTTCCTTAGATATATTTATAGCACCATCCTTTTGTGTTTCAGTAGAAGAGGAAATAAATAATGATAATTTGGTACAAAGTATACCAAGACAGCATGGATGTATGGAGGGTCACACTGAAATCAGTGTGATTGAGCTGCTTTACCTTTTTCATATGAATATTACTGCCACATGCTATGTTATGTACCATGTTGGCAACCTGTCAATATTGTAGGGGTTTTGCTTGGTGGCAGAAAGAAGCCCAAGTCAGGGTCTTATAGGTGAGATAAATCATTACTATAGCAGCAAGCAGACCAAGAGGCATTAGAGGAAGGTGCTTTGGTGCAATAGAGTGGATGTGTGTGCATCTGTGTGCTCAGGTCTCTCACTCAGGCTGCTCAGGAACTACATCTGACACCAGCGAGTTTCAGATCAGACAGTTTCCTTGTAAAAGACTTTGCAGAGCAAGACTTTGATGATTGTCTCCACTTGCTGACAATTAAATAAGTATTGTGTGGTTTAGACACTGAGCAAATCAAAATGTAAACAAGTAAAATATAGAAATACAGGTTTCAGGCATTGGAACAGGTTGCCCAGGAAAGTGGTGGAATCACCATCTCCAGAACTGTTCAAAAGGCATGTAGGTGTGTCACCTGGGGTTAAGGTTTGATGCTGAGCATGGTGTTGTTAGGTTAATGGTTGGATGCAATAATCTTAGAGGTCTTTTCCAACATTAATGATTCTGCGATTCAAAATTTTTTCTTTAATGAAATTTTTTTTTAATTATGAAAGTTGCCGAAGGTATTAAAGAATTTTGAGTGCACAGAAAAATGTTTATGTGATCATCTCACGTAAGGTGAATAGCATTGCTGGTAAATTCTGACTTCCTAAGGTTATCCTTTCTGAATACATCTTTATTAAATTCATATTTAGCTACATGAATTAATGTGTGTATGAATCGCTCATGTCTCTTACACATATGGTTGCAGGACAGATTTACAGGTACTTTGTCAAAGCATAGGTTTCATGAGTTTGGCTTTGAAATTCACTTTGGGTTTATTGGGAAGAATATAAATCATCAATGCTGCAGAAATAGCTCCTTATACTGCAGCAACCATATCTAATTTTTGAAATTATGTGGAAGGTGAGGGAAGGGACTTTGAAATTAGACAGATACTAGGGCATGGATTGTAGATATATCTTTTTATTCACTGAATGAGTTCTTACTTTATTAACTCATCAAAAATAAATAATCCAAAAGCTGATGGTAATAATCACATTTGTCTGTTGGTCAAGAAAAACAAAGGATGTGAATTTACATCTGCATTTCAAGTAGATACAAGGTTGTCTTCCCAAGCAGTGAAATAATTCTTTTTTGCATATCTTTTTTCAGTATTTCCAGTAATTTTTCAATATATTTATTCATTTTGCATTAATGGCTTCTTTTGCTTAACTGCCATATTAGCAGTATTCCATCATAATTATTAATTGCAGTGTTTATCTGGCAGTAATTTTGAAGAAACACAATATTTCTACAGCTAATGGAAAACTTGTAGCATCCTTGATACATAAAACAGTAAGACTGTAAACTGATAATCAGTTTTAGAGCATTATTGTTGCTACAATTATGTTAATTTTATTTTGATGAGCAAACTATATTTTAAGGGCTTTTTTTCCCTGTTATTGAGTACAGGAGAGAAAGCTAAGGATAAAAACCCCTGTAATAGAAAACAAATAATTGTTTGCTTTTGGTATTACAATATATTAGCATTTCTCATTCATTAGTCTTATAATCAGTGCATTAGGTACTGTACATTTGCTGTCTGAAGTGTCTTTGTAGGAGCGGCTTAATTGTGCTTCCTACATGGTAAGTTCAGTCTGTGGAGAGACAAATAATATATAGAAGATGCTTAAAAATTTCTTTGTACATGGTTAGCACATAGAATATTTGTGAATCTCTATAATTCGTGCTTAAGAAGTTTTAAAATCACAAACAATACATATGATGTATTATATCAGTTCTGATATCATCCTCTTTATCGTTGTATCTAAATGTCTTCCAAAGGATTATTTACTATTTGAGGGGTTTTTCTTCTGTTTTCCACTCCCTTTCCCCAGGGAAGACTAAGTGGAAAAAAACACCATCACACCTTTCTGTGTTCCCTTTTGTACATTATTGCCATGCTAGAAATTCAAGGATGCTCATAACTGTTCTTTATCCTCATAGGATGTTCCAAGGTCTTTAAATATACAACAGAAGGATCATGTTGTCTGTGCAGTCCAGCTTTTCTCATTTTGAGGACATTTCTCCTGTGCTTCAGCAGCACCATATTTGTTGCCTTTTGTAGGGGTGACAGTGAGTGCATCCCTTAAGGAAAGCAGTTTAGAGTTCTCCCTTAAAGAGAAAAGAGCTACCTGTGGTGTGTGTGTGGTGTCTTGTAGCCAATGAGATGCTTTGGTGTATGTGAGGTGAATAGGCTAGCCAATAATGTCATGACATGTTGGATGTGAGAGGATATAAAAGGTGTGGATGTTACTGAGAATAGATCTTCTACTAGGGCTAGATATACTGCTATGAACTACATCTTCTACTAGGACTACTTCTACTGCTATGAACTACTACTATTATGAACTGTCTGTTAAACTATCTTGAATAGTCTTGTAAGCCTTCTGATCAAAGCCTTCTGATGC
>JAOXXN010000001.1:32243431-32286431 GCA_026770055.1 Myrmophylax atrothorax | reverse complement strand
TTAAACTATCTTGAATAGTCTTGTAAGCCTTCTGATCAAAGCCTTCTGATGCCTGCTGTGCCTGAGCTCTTCTGACCGTCATTCATGCTGCCTCCCTACTCAGTATAAGGGGACCCCTATAAATGGTGCCCCCAGCATACCCCTATAGCCTTTCAGGGCTTTGACCGATTTTTTGTTTGGGGGTATAACATATGTTTTGTAGAAGTCTTTGCTGCTGAGAAAATTGGCCACTGCTCCTTGAAGGAGTTAGAATTTCCTAAATTTGGCAGCTCTGTGTTGTCTTTGACATATAATAGCACACTAATGGACTTGCTGTAGTGGGATTAATCTCTTCTACCCATAGACATCTGCCTTCTTGACCTCTTTATCAGTTAGTCATCATAAGCTCCACTGGAAGGAAGTGGCCCTTAATAAACTTCATAGACTACTTACTGAGTGGTAAAAGTTCATTTTCTTATTTTACTTGGCAAAGATCTAGTATATTACATTTTTTTCCAGTCCTCAGTCAAACTGGTTTTGCCTTTTCCTCTAGAGTATAGACAAGAGAAACACTTCCTTTGTGGGTACAAAGCCTTGAAAATTAGTTAATCAAATAATAAGAGCTGGCATCCTTACAGGTTTTAATAAGCTTAGTTTCTGCAGGTAGTGATTTGGGTAGAGCCACCCTAAGGAACAGGCCTTTCCTGCTCGTTTATTGCTCCTTGCACAACCAACCAGTTTCAGTGCAGTTCTAATATGAGTTTGCTACTGTTTTTTGCTTTGAGGTGATTAGAAAAAGTGTGATGGTAGCCAAGCATGGTTCATATTATTTTCTTTTGTCATCATCTTCAGAGCAGGTGATGCTGGCAGAGCCCAAATGTACAGTGATCCCTCAAGGTGTGTGGTAACACACGTGCTTTCTTGGGCTCTCTATTTCTGTCATGTGTGTTATTCAAAGTGCAGAGAGTGCAGTTACTCCTTGTTTAAAAAATCTTTTTAGGGTATCATTGCTTTCAGTACATGCAAATATAATCATATACATAAATAGATATATACATAGAGGGATGTTTTTAATTTTAATTTAAAATTAGGATGCTATAAGAAGTGAAGGTTAATAGAGAAAGCACTAACGAAGTTTGTACATTAGAGGATGTGTTTTGGAAGTTTGATGTTCATTCCAAACACTAAGTTCTAGATGCTTGATGGATGTTGCTCTTTCTGTGTGTAATTTGTAAAATTTTTTCTCTGTTGTTCCCTGACATAGTAAATGTTATTATTAAAAAAAAAAGACACAATATTAGTGTTTGTATCACTACATATGTTTTATTTAGCTAATTAATAATAACTCCATTCGTTATATGATAACATATATTTTATCTGAAGTCAAAGGAAAAAGGAAGCTAGCCTAAAGCTTTCTTCTTTTCAAATGAATTGCTCTTATATTTTGGTGCTGGCCAGTTCACTTCTTTCAATGCTATGCAGTGCCACCTCTTTATTTCATTTTAGCATTATTTTATGCATATACTGTGCATTTACACAGTGAACTCTTGGTGTACTGCTTCTCATGTGTCCACAGCTCTTATAATACCAAATTTCTTGCCATTGATGTGCAAACCATTATAGAAGCCAGGCACATAGCAAATTTTGAATGTTAATTGAAACAAGCTATAATTAAGGCAAAACAGAGCTGGTGAAGGATATTTTTTTCTAATGCATCAGTGTTATAAAATTGGCTGCAGAGAACACGGGGAGGGAGGTGGTCTTCCTGACATGCTAATTGGAGCAGGCAGATGCACCCAGTGTAGCATACACCTCATTCGCTGATGGGCAGGGACCATTAATCCCACTGAAGAAAGCGGCTGACAAAAAGGTCGGAGCATGTTCTCCTGAGCAGTCATGTCAGATTTGAGGTTTGACAGATGAGATTCCTTCCAGGCAGTTCCACGTGGGTTCCTCTCTCCCATCACAGGGCCCTTTTGTTTTCAAAGGTCTCCTATTAGTTTCTTAAAATGGGAACAGCTTTTCCTTGATATCTATAATGATTTATTTCTCTAAGCAATTAAATTTGATTTCTTTAAACTCATTAAAGAGCATGAATCACTGAATCAAAAATTCAAAGGCTCTGAGCATGAAAGTTTCATATGATTTCAAGGAAAGGCTGTAGGGCTTGAGGGAAGCAGGGCAGGAGCATTGCCTAAAATTGGATTGTCTCCACATGAAACCCATTACAAGAATGGACCATTCCCAAAAGCCATGCTTAGAAAGCTTGAGCATCCTTTTCCCAAACAAGCAACAAGCCTGAGGGGTTTTGCATCACCAGCTTGTAGAACCAGATGCAAATGCAGGTATCCTGTGGCTTGCACACCTGCTGCTAAATATTTAAATATGTTTGCAGAGCACATAAATTTCTCAGTGTTTTGTAAAGAATTTCATGAATAGTTTTATTGTTTTAGAGCACTTCCGTAATTTTAAAATCAGAATTTTAATGGCCTGTGGTTATGGTCTCATTTTTTTCATGTGATTAGTTTTTCAATTTTGCTGGCACATAACTTCAAGATGTTCCCAGACATTTATTTTTTTAATGTTTTATAATATCATGAAGCTAATGAATGAGGCCTATCATCTAAGCTTTCAAAGTGTTTCAATATAGCATTATTATGACATGGAGAAGTCGGGTTAGCAAATTCCGAAATGAAATAAAGAATTTTAAAATTAATGATTTAGGCTTCTGTATCCTTCTTTAGGCTTTTATATTAGTGATCACGGCTCATAGCAGAAACCATAAACCTTAGCATGGACAAAATTATGAAAACCAAAGATTGCCAATAGTGGGACTTTGCTACAGTTTGCTATTCTAAGTACCAGTGTAGCCTGTTGATGAGAAAATATTTGTGTAACTGCAAGGTGAAGTCTCATACAAAGGCATATGTATAATCAACATATTCACAGGTTATATTTCAGACAGAAATTTGCATATTGCTTCAAAATGCTTCTAATATTTTTCCATTCATCTATAATTTTTAAAAATGGGGAAGATGGCAGTATTTAACTTTTATATCATTTATCATTCCACAAATGTGATAATTTTGGGTAGTTGTCAGGGAAACTACGTGAGAAAAAAGGAGGAGCAGGACAAAAGATACCGGATACTAGCTGAATTTCTCAAGAGTTGAAATGCTCCCTTAGTCTACAGTGATACTTGAATTATATGAACAATTTACTGAGTGATATGAATACTTATTAAGCATTTAAAAATATTACATTTAAATCAAATCAACAGCAAAATAAATTATTGACAGGAAAGTAATTATTCTCCTACTTACACAAAGTGTGGCTGACTGTTGTGCTTTTTTTTTCTTCACCAGGATTATACTTTGACGATGTATTTTCAGCAGTACTGGAGAGATAAGAGGCTGGCTTATGCTGGCATCCCTCTCAACCTCACACTTGACAACCGGGTGGCAGATCAGCTTTGGGTGCCTGACACTTACTTCTTAAACGACAAGAAATCATTTGTGCATGGTGTTACTGTGAAGAATCGAATGATTCGCCTTCACCCAGATGGAACGGTGCTTTACGGCCTCAGGTCTGTGCTTCTGTGATGAAGATTTCATCACTGCTGTTATGTATTGTTGATGTTTGCTTCCTGGCACAAGGTTATTACAAACATTGGTTAGTGTATTATGTAACCTTCCCTGTAACTCTGAAAGATGCCCGTAGAAAACAAATGACACACTCGATGTTTCTTAATTTTGCCAGAAGCGCCTTCAGTCAGGTTTTATCTGTTTCTGTAGAGTCGCCATATATGGAAAACCCACTGGCTATAGGAAGCAGAAAGGCACATATTAATTGTAAACCTGAAAATTTTGTCCAAAATACAGGCGGTGAGATTGAATGTGGGTGCTTATGTTGTCTCTTAATGTGTCTGTAGTCAATTAAAAAAGCGCCACAAGTAGCCCTGGTTGAGTGGAGCAGCCACAGCTAAGACCATGATAATGGGTACCTCTATTGATTTCTTCACACAGGAATCATCACTGCAATGTATTATATTTCAAACCAGAGGCACAGTGTAACCTTACATTCTCCATTTTCTACCTATTTTAGGCTTGATCTGTGTTGTCTTTGTTTTCTGTGTTAGTTTTTATGGTTGAGAATGTCAAAATATCCTTCCCTTAATAAACTTAAGTACACCAGCAAAAATCTCAATGAAAGACTCAGTAGTATCAAAACATCACTTTCTTTGGACACCTTACTCCATTTGCTCCAGCAGTTTAAACCAGCAAAACAAGTCTTTGCCAATGAAATCTCCATTTTCATCACTGGATGTTTCTTGTACATTTAAGCTGAGATAATACTCTAGATTGGTAAACATAAATAGTGCAGGATAGAGTCCCTAGTATAAAAATGAATGAGCTCTGAAAAGTGGTGCAGTTGGATTATTTTTACCTGATTTGTGTCTTAGTCCCTCACCTCTTCAACTCCTATTAAGTGTCATGTATGGGGTAGAATTAGATGAATCTTTCTAGACAAAATAGAAATACATTCAGCCTATTATGAAACTTTAAAAAAGTTTAGAATGCTGTCTCTGTAATTAACTGGTTTTAGCAAAAGGAGTCTTTCATCTTCCATGATATTGACCAGGTATGGAACACTACAGGTTTAAGTTTCTTTACACAAGTGGTTAAATTTAAAAAAAAAAGATCCAAGATATGTTTGCTTTCTTTATGTCAAGAAACTTCCCCACAAGCAAAGTAATAAAAAAGTATTGGAGATTGGAACTCTTATGATCCTAATAATGCATATAAGTCTTTCTCTCACACTCTAAAAACATTTGGAGTCATTTAGATGAGGATTATCTCTTATAGAATGGTGTATTTGAATAAGTTACCTTCCTCTTCTGCAGAATGTAAGTGTCCACAGGCAGATTGCATTTCGCATAATAGTATTTGCTTAGCAGGGATTCCACCAGTGGCTCATGTGTGACACACTTCTTTCCATTCCTTTTTTCTAAAAGCATGAAATATCCAGGGTCAGATATCCATGGTGTGAAGCAGCTGAGTTACATAGTCATTATTCACTATGAAGAATGACTGTCTCAAATCTTGGCAAAATACAGGACATTGTGATCAAAAGGAAGAAAATACCCGAACCTTAGCTCCACTGATTGAAACACTTGTGCTTCGTGTTGCTCTACTGCTACCCTATCTTCCTCTGTTGTGGCTTCAAAGCATCACAATGGCATTGGGCTCAAGCCGCAGTCCAGAGGCAATGTGTGCTGAGGCCAGAACTTGGAGTTTTATGTGCCATAAAGCAAAGGGTCACTCAGAATAATAGGAGAAATTTTGGAGGGTTGCAACCAATTACAGAACATCCACAGAGCAAAGCAGTTCCTCCACACATATATAATTGAAAGTGATCCCAAGGCCGCACTGGCTCTGAGTTCTCCTCTGAACAATGTAGAATTTATCATAGTTTTTAAAGACTTGACCTTCAGTCATCCAAGGTTCCTCTCTACTTCAGGGAAAGCAGTTTGCTATTGCAGCAGAAGTCTGTGATAGTGGGGGAATGGGACAGTAGCTTTTTGAAGTTCATCTCATTTCTGGGGAATTTTTTTCTTTGGGCAACACACTGCATTTGTTCTACCTTCTTCAGAGCAATATACAGGACAAGTGATGATTAAACAGATCTTTTTTCATAATAGACCAAAAAGGAAATAATTATATTATAGTCTGGGGATCAAAAGTAGAGTCCAACTGCTTCTGTGTTTGACATCTATCAACCTCTTGTTCTTGGTCAATACAATGCTAGATGTTACAAATAAATGGCCTGGAGCAATATATGTCTTTTATTTGAAAGGACTCACATAATTATCACTTGTATATAAAACATGATGAATGTTTTCATGGTGAAAAGATTAGGTGTGATCGGTCAGACAAGGCAACTACTTACTTCTTTTCTTTTTTGGATGAATGTATTTCTGTATTAAGTTGAAAAAAGGATCAAGTTATCCATCAGGATTTTGACCTACTCACATAAGAAGTGTTTATATTGCTTAGACTGATTTATACTGTACATTTTTGGGGGACATAAAATATTCTTCTGTCACTTGTGTGTTCAGCAACTCTCAGCTCATCACAGGTGGGGTGATATGATCAAATCACAGCAATATGATCAAAGGCAATCAGCATGGAAATAAAGTACCAGAGAAGGATAAAAGAATGTATATCCAGAGGAAAGAAAATCAGAGTAGGAAATTGTAAACAATTAAAAGTATTTCCTTTGTGTCATTGCTTTCAGAATGTATGTGTGTCTGTGTACTACTTCATCTGTGTCTGGCTTGTAATTGTTTCTCTGTCACTGCTGTGATGATGAGTTCTTGAAATCTTGTCTTTTTGTGTCTGGCATCATCCCATCCCTTACAAAATTAACTTACTCTTCTTGGGAGCATGCACAAGCCTGAGCAATTAACAGTTGCTTTTGGTGTGCATTTGTGCAAGTTAAATTTGGTTAGTTGAATGTTCATTCAGGAGGGACCTCTGAGTACTCAACTCTACTTTGAGTAAATGAGATAAATCTGTTTCTATCTATTTCTAGCTGTATCTTCTTTTCTAGTGGATATTTGATTACATTAAAATCACACATTTTTCTGTAGTGTAAAAAGTTGCTTGAGCAAGAATGTGCAGTTTCTGGTACAGGAACTTGTGACACAAAACCACTACAGTATGTGAACAAACCAAAATAAAAATGCGTTCCTTAAAAAGTCATGATGCAATTAATAAGTTGAATATAAGTTTGCCAGCTGTATTTTTTAATAATTTTTTCAAATTAATAGTTCATAAGTGCATATGTTCTGTATGGCTGGCATTTAAAGCTAGTTATACACCGTAGTCAAGATTCTGGTGCCACATTTCATCTTGTATCAACTTAGCTCATATGAATTCTGCTGCAAGATCCCAAATGAAACGTAGGTCAGCGTAGGCAAATGTACTAAAGCATGGGAGAGAGCCCTGATACCAACAATTCCCAAGTGTGCTTGCTTGTTTTACTTTGAATTTGGTTATCAGCTGGGTCAGGAGCAATATCCTGTCATTGTACAATCAGTATGGCTTTGTAAAGCTGATTATTGCAAAAACATTGTTTATCAATAATCACAGATTTAAGAATAAGTTTTCTCCTCTAAGACCCTGTGCTAGTCCTAGTTCTATATGCTTTGCTAGGGTTGTTAGTACTCATCATATTGAGGAGACATTCATGGAATTACAGAAGGCTTTGAGTTGGAAAGGACCTTAAAGATCATCTCATTCCAGTCCTCCAGTCATGAGCAAGCACACCTTCGACTAGACCAAGGTTGTTCAAAGCCCCATCCAACCTGGCCTTCAACACTTCCAGGAAAGGGGCATACACAGCTTCTCTGGGCAACCTGTTACAGTGCCTCACCACCTTCATAGGGAAGAATTTCTTCCTAATAGCCAACCAAACCTGCCCTCTTTCAGTCTGAAGCCATTCCTCCTTGTCCTATCACTACATGCCTGTGCACAAAGACCCTCACCAGATCTCTTGTAAACTCCTCCTGGGATGCTGGACGACTGCTATAAGGTCTCTCCAGAGCCTTCTTTTCTCCAGGCTGAAAAACCCAATGATTGATCATAGTTAACAGCCCCGTGTCTAGCACCTTGCCTGAGGTTCCAGAGGGTCATTTGCAAGTGTTGGTTGCAGAGAAGGCATCCCCCTACATTGCAGAGCAACCAAGGAACTACTTTTTGTAAACTGCTCCAGCCCACAGGGACGTGTGTTAAGAGGAATCAGAGCCACTCCCAGATGGCAGCTGGAGGAAGGTTGGCCTATGTATCCTCTTGTGATACAATACTTAGCACCTGAAATTCTGTGGGACTATCATAAGGGTATTCAGAGAGCAGTCAGAGGGATCAGCAGTGACAGAGACAGAATCATTCCATAGATAAGGCTGGCAAGGACAAAGTTCAGCTGTGTGCCTTTCTCACTGGCTGCTGGTAGGAACACAAGTGAGAAGACATGCTGAGAACAGGTATTTAAGCTTTTTCCTCTCCTAACTCATCCATTGCCTTTGTGCTCATAGAATTGTCTCTGTCCAAAGAAATTGTATTTTTTTGAAAAAACACCTTCTCAGTCAGAGAAGGATGGACTCTGTTGTCCTTTAAGACAGTTATAATAGTCTTAATCCCTTTCTTTAGATATTATGTGGTTATTCATCTGAAATGATCTATGTGCTAAGGTTAAGCATTTTTCCTTCCTTTTCTTTGAGATTGGATAGAACAATGACAATAACAACATGAGGGAGTAGGGGTGTGGTTTAGTGTAAAGAGGTGGAGAAAGGTACCTAACTACTTTTCTTGCCTTGACATACTGCCACAGAATTTTAAAGTAGTTTACTAGGTTAGAAGACTGTAATTTGAGAAGGTTAAGGGACAGAAGGAAGAACTTCTAAACAGAGAAAACACATGAACAAAATCTTAATATTGAAGGTTCCAGCTTTTAGAGGTACATTCAAGGCATTTTCCCCTCATGTATTATTCACATAAATTATCACAAAAATATTATTTGTTTAGGAACAAACTGTGAACAAGGTCCATGTCTTGTTTATATCAGAAAAGAATCAGTGAGGAATGGACCTAGTCAGGCTTAGAAGATAATTTAAATGTGAAACTTATATAAAGCCATTATAAAGGCAATGATGCATAATAATGTACATACTCTTGATGAAGGCTGTGATTCAGAAAACCACTGAAATACACTGCAGACTAATTATAAGCATATGGTTATATCCATCTAAAAGTTAGCACAAATGCATAAATCCATTAATTTAAAAATGAAATGCTGGTGCTGTTCAAAGCTAATAATCAGTTGCTCTGGTTGTACATGTGTATAGTTGACACTCCTGATATACAAGAGGTTGGTGAAAAAGGCTGGTTCATCAAGAGTGAAATATTTTGCAAAGTCATTCTTAGAGTGCTAAATTGCTAAATAGACAAAGAAGCAAAAATGTTATTTGAGGAAAAAATTTAAAATTCATTAAAAAATCATCTTTAAATCTGAAAATTAGACAAATATACTCAACTTTGAAACAAAGCACTTTGCTGAACTTAAAACTTTTTGCAACATTTCAAATCATTTTTTTAATAGAGCTGCCACAAACCAAAGAAAAAATTTATTCACTCATCTCGAATCATTTTGACATTTGTAGCAGACGTTTTTCACTTCACATTTTCTGTTATAAAGTCATATCTTTTAATCTCAGCAAATGTTCATGTAATATTTGCATATGTGTATAGGTCCACTGAACCCCAGAGGGACTGGTTGCATAAGGGTAAGTCACAGTGAGTTGTTCCATTGAAAGTCAGCAAACTGCTGTTGTATTAAGCTGCTGCTCAATGTAAAAATATGGACCAAATACTCAGTCACTGTAAACTATTCTTTAGAGAGTCCTCACTTTGAAAGATAAACAACACCAGCACCAGCACCTGGATTACTGGCTGTACAGTAAAAGCATTTGATGTTTGTATTTCAGAATCACAACCACTGCAGCTTGTATGATGGACTTGAGAAGATACCCATTAGATGAACAAAACTGTACTCTGGAAATAGAAAGCTGTACGTACATAAGAAAATATGTGTAAAATTTAATTCAAGTACACAGCAGTTTTCCTTTTATAGTACTTTGTAATATTTACATGTGTATCTATAAAACACTATGTGAATCATGTAATTATCACTGTTTGGATTTTTTGTCTGTTTATTTGACTTATTAAAAATGTAAGGAGTCATCCATTTCTAGATAGATGAATACATCCTAGAAAAATGAGTTTAGGACAGAATGAAGTAATTTAGTATTCCTGCCTGACTTGATAGAGGTAGTGACTGGATGCTTATCTTTGACACGAGATGAATTTTAATCAGATTCATTTTCAAGAGAGCAAACACTGTGATACTATTTGCATGCTTTATTTTGCATGGATCATCTTGCTGCAGGACCCACCTAGGGCTTTCAGATTGACCCCATTTACGATTCACAGTTGTGTTCCAAACAGAACGCTATTCTCTTTTTCACCTAGTTATGTCCTAGCATTGCAATATTCAATTCATATTTGTGCTTCAGGAGTTAATGCTTCATTTCTGCTACTGGCTGGAAATTGTGGGCTATATACAGAAAATATTAGTATATTCTATATTCAGCTGTAGTCCTCCACTACAGAAGCTAATGGAAATGGTGCAACTCACACTGTTTAGTGTGAGTCGAAAAGGTCTGCCTCAATTATGTTTCTCTGTATTAATTGAATAATCCATCTTCTTCTGGTGATTATGAGCATAAAAGTACAATTGTTTCAGAATTAATTAATACATTGACCTTAAATAGTGGATAGCGTTTGCTTCTCATTGTGGACACTAGTGAAAGATAAAAAAAAACCCAACCAAATAAAATGAAAACGGAGTATTTTGCCTAAAATTCCTGGGCAGACTGTAATGACACAACTATTCGGGAGACCTTCCCATAGGCAAAATACGATACAGCTCTCCAGCTGTTCGATTCTTTTCATTGTCTCAAATGACAAGCTGCATGTTTGAAGCTACATTTGAGTCTGCTGTTATTTCTGACTTACTCTCCTGCTTTGCTTGCAGATGGCTACACAACTGATGACATAGAGTTCTACTGGAGAGGAGGAGATAACGCAGTTACTGGCGTGGAGAGGATTGAACTTCCTCAGTTCTCTATTGTGGAATACAGACTGGTGTCAAAGAATGTCGTCTTTGCCACAGGCAAGTATTGCCATTTGCCCATTTAGTGTTTAATTTCCTTGTGTGTGAGAATTACTGTTGTATGAATCGTAATTAATCATTGTTACCAGTCATGATATGTAGTCTGTGTTGCATGTTTGCCTGAAGAAATTACTTGACAAAGCCTGGAGGTAGCAGCTCATGAAATGCCGTTCCTGACCTACTTTTCAACACTGTTCAGCTCTGGGGCCTCCAAAACAAGGACATGGACCTGTTGGAGCAAGTCCAGAGGAGGGCCACAAAGATGTTCAGAGGGCTGGAACACCTCTTTGATGAAGACAGAATGAGAGAGTTGGGGTTGCTGAGCTTGGAGAAGAGAACCTTTTAGCAGTCTTCCAGTACCCAATAGGTGCCAAGAAGAGATCTGGGGAGGGACTTTTTACAAAAGCGTGTAGTGATAGGAAAAGTGGAGACGGCTTCAAACTGAAAGAGGGAGGATTGAGGTTAGATACAGGAAGAAATCCTTTACTGTGACAATGGTGAGACACTGGGTTGCCCAGGGAAGTTGTGGATGCCCCATTCCTGGAAGTGTTCAAGGCCAGATTATACGGGGCTTTGAGCAAGCTGATCAATTCAAAGGTGTCCTTGCCCATGGCAGCGGGGTTGGAATTAAATAGTCCTTAAGATGCCTTCCAACCCAAATCATTCTGTGCTTCTTTGATTCTGTGATTTCTTGTTTATTTTTCCTTTTCATGTGTTTTTATGATACTTAACAAGACACCTAAGTGTCTATGATCTAAATAAATAGGAAATCATTCATCACTGAATCATGAATTTCAATGTAGCTTACAGGGTTACTGATCATAAATAAATATGTTCTGGCATATTAGGTCAAAAAGCCACAATTTTATAAACACCTCCCTGCAATTTATCAGCACATGTTTGTTTGTTGTTGTATAGTGAATGCAATGTCTTTTATATCTTGATTTGTACTGATGGGTATGTAGTAGTGGATATATAGCCAGTGTGTTTGTCGTCATAGTTAAGACGCTAAAATTAAATCCCTGCTTTTCCTGCGTGTTTCCTCAAAGGTGTAATAGAAGTTACTAGTAACTCACAGCATTGGATGTCTTCAGATGACAAAGTGCAATGTTGATTTACATATTTAATGTTAGACACCGGTATAAGAAAATGTTGTTATGTGTGACAAGACCAAAGCAACGCAGAAAGCCATCAGCATATGTGGGGCCATTATTTGGCTCATTATTTGGGACCTTCAGATTTTCAGTGCTCTTCAGACCACAGGAGTGTGCTGTTCCATCTGTCCCAGAACACTCAAACAAATGAAGCACAGCTCAGTCATGTTTGTAAGCATCACTTCACCCACACTTTGGACACAGCATCTGTTTCAAAGTACTCTGAAACAGGAGGTGTATTTCAGAACAAAATGTAAATATTGCTGGGATTGAAATTAGAATGAGGAGGTTTGCCAACTGCTGCTGTTCTTGTTTATCATTGTGAATGGAAGGGTTTTTTTCTATTGAGAATCAGATAGTCTAATCCTATATCTTTCCATTTTGCAGCTACTGTCACCTTTGGCAGCCAGGGCTCACCTGCTCCTCCACAGGACTGGATGTGCTTTTGTAGGAATGCTCTTTTAGACACAGTGAGAATACAGAGAACCTATTTGTGAAGCTTTTATGACAGTGCAAGGCCACATTTTAGTTCAATATGAAATATTCCAGAAAATGCATGATTTAGTAATTAAGAGGTGAGAGAGATTTGTAAAATTCAGGAAAATGAGAAATCCAAAGAGATACGTGACAAATACCAGAGAGAGTAAAAGCTAGGAGTGCACATTTCTGTGACTGACCATATATTCAGAGTCTTAATGGTTCTTTCCAAAATAGCTAGTGAAAGGAGTAAAAATGTCTCAAGCTTCAGGGTTTAAGACAGCTTGGCATTTGGGAGTAGGATGGCACAGTCACAGAGAATGGATTACTCCATGTTTCTTGTACCATTTTCTGAAACATAGTTTTTGTCACTGATGAAGACACAATAGTGAATTTGCTATTATTTTGGTCCAGGACATTATGAAAATGCTTTATCAATTATGAAATTTTGTGACAAGTATTTCCACGCAGGGGGAACATCACATTTGTTTCTCAAAACCACATGTTTAAATCTAAATCTGAAGCATGGTACTGAATCCGATAGATAAAGTCAGCAGACTCTTTTCAAATTTCTCCTCAAGACTTGGCTCTAGTAATTAGGGTCAGTTTCTACATTTTTGCAGAAAATAAGTCAATCATGCTTTTGCCTTTGAGGTTATTGAAGTCTCAAGGGAAGATATTAGTTCTTTGAGGGCAATATCTCAGTGAACATTTCAGAGATTTCAGTCCTAGGGTGCTTTGAATGAACAAAACTAAAAGAAGACTGCAGAATAGTGCCATAAACAGTTTTTGGATCAGTTCTGCTACCCTTAAAGAGAAACAATGCTGTATAATCCTGTGTAACTTATGCAGAGGGAAAAATCTGTTCCCATAGTTACTACAGAGAAGCAATGTTAAGCATGGGAAAACCCCCATAGATAATGACAAAAAGCTTTATGGAGCTGTAAGAATACTGGAGGAACTACATGCCTGTTGAAGTATAGCATGGCAGTTAAAAATTATCTTGCCAAATTCACGAAATGTATCTGAAAAAAGTATAAAGTTCAGTATGGACAAGTGCAAAACACAGCATCTATACAACTAATTATTCCTATCCAAATTCAGTAGAGGGAATGCCAGGTTATGCCAGGGTTCTGTCTGTAGAAATCTAGGGTTTGCTGTTGATCTGAGACTGAACATGAGCCAATAACATCTTTTGGGAAAAAAAAAACACCACAAATCACATCATAAAAGAAGTCTGATTCACACTGGTAATACTTGAGCTTAATATTTGTGATCAAGGGTAGCACTCTTCAAGACAGTTATGGAGCAATAGAAGAGAGTCTAGGGAAAATAAGCAAGTGTGAGTGAAAGTCTAAAAAATGGCATATCTGAGATTAGTGGGGAAAGAGGTAGTTTTAAAAATAGAACACTTGGTTGGAAACTAAGTAAAATCTTCAAGTGTCTAGGAGGTATCTGCAAACCATGCAGAGTAGCCTGTTCCCTTTTTTCACGATGGAGAGCAACTAGTTTTTAAACTGCTATGAAGAAGATATATCTGGTTTGACTGTCCTTCTAATACTAGCTGAAGGCTATACAGGATACCATAAGATATCTGAAATGGCACTGGATCCCCATGAAATTGAATTAAGCCCATAGTCAAATGGTACCAAATCAGTGCTGTCAATTTAGCCTAAAGAGCTATTCAGCTCTGGAACAACTCTGTCAAGTGAATACTCTTAAGGCACTATTCAGTTGCCTAAACATAAGTATCTGGTGCTCCTTAAGATGCTGTAAAGCATCCTGGTTAGCAGTTAGGCTGCTGTTCTGGAGACTTACAGCCTTGTGTTCTATGTCCACAATCTAGTGCTTCAGTGTTGATTACTTAACTAGTATTATATTTCACTCTTCTTTAGCCTATCACATCTTAAATGGCATTAGACATCTCTGTATAGGCAATTACATTGCATCCTTAGAATCAGCCAGCTGTGAGTGGTTTACCTTGAGACCTCATGCTCCATCCCTGTGTTCATATGTGAATTCAGACACCTGAAATGTAGTAATAAACCTGTGAGCTGAATCTGCCTGCTAAATGTTTGTTATTCAGAAATGCTAAGATATGAACAGGAATGAAGATATGTAAAACATCACCTAAAATTTTCAAGTTGCATAGCAGTCAAAGCCATACTAGCAACCTGTTGGTAAGAGGAAGGTAGTCTTAAAAGATTTGAAAATTAAATATTTGCTGTGTTCTGAAAGATCACTCTGTAAAGTACATTTCTAATTAGCCAAAGAACCTTCCTAGAAGAACTTATTAAATAAGAATTCTGTAACTGACCAACTCTGTATTTTATCTTGTTTCATACTTGGATAAAAGAGCAAGATTAAAATTTAGTCTTGAAGCCAGATATTTCAGCTTGCTAGCTTTTATTGAAATTGGAACAAAAAGAAGTAATCTCTTTTTACCAAATGCCCAAATGTACAAAAAAGAAACATTTGGGGCTCAGTTACTTTTTAAGTATTTTTTTCATGCCTGCATTCTCAATGCTGTTAGATTTAAATACTTCCAGCCAAATTCCATTATTCCTATAGTATTTAAATAAGCACATAGACATCAACATGTCATATGAGATGGGAGGAATGATAACAAGGCTAAAGAAAGTACAAGAAAAAAACCCCAAATTTTGATGGAAAGTTAACAACTAGAATTTCCTGGTAATTAATCTCTAAATGTACTTAGCCTTAATTGGCAAATCATTATCCAAACATAATCAGGCAAGTAACAGTGTAATTGTTCAGCTCACTCAGAAATCAACTTTTATTTAATACATTATACAAGATGAGTCTTTCTTAGACAAGTAAAGATCTGAAATTACAGTCCTTGCTCCATGAAGGTTTTCACTGAACTTTAGCCATCCATACTAAGAGTGGGAATTAAGTGGGGACAATAAGGAATGGGCCTTCTTTTAATTCTTTTTTTTCCACAGATTGGTTGTGACCTGTTTGCTGGAGGTGAGATAGTACAGCAGAGATGGCAGACTGGAGGCAGGACCAATAGATAATTTGGGAAGACATAAAAGCAATACAGATGAAAGGAATACAAACTTTGGTAGTCTCAGGGAGAGCTACCTAAAGGAAAACCCTGGCTGGATAATATGAAAAAACCCACAAGGCTACCAGTTCATGTATCAGTTTCAACCTGAACTGTACAAAGACTATAGTATACTATATAAAATCATATACCATGGAAGTATACTGTACTATACAGCTTGAACTATACAAAGTTTTCCTACCCATGGCAGGGGTGTTGGAGATAGATGATCTTTAAGGTTTCTTTCAACCCTAACTATGATTCTATGATAAGATTTTATAAGGCCAAATTATTTCAAGATGTTATGAGGTAGAGACCTGTCAATAAAATTTGAGCTTGTAAAATCAAAACAGGATGACATTCCATTTAACCCTGTTAAACTGAACAATATGTCAACTCCAGTATGCAGCTGTAAAGCCAGCAAGACTTTTGGTTAGATTGCCCAGGAGTCACAGACCGTCAAAATCTACCCTGAGACTTGCAGGGCTTGGATTCATCTTGCTCTGATTTATAGTGAATATAATTTCAGTGTCTACATTTGAATTAGGTGTCTTAGTTGATTGGAATCTAGCCCATACAGTCAGTGGAGTCTAGAGACAAATTTAGTACAACCATAGGAGTCCATTTTAGGAGGAGATGGATAATTCTCTAGGTTTCATTTGCTAGATTGACTGGATGAACTGGAGCTTAGACACGAGGTTCATGTGTATACAGTTCAAGTGAGTAGCTAATCAACTGCTATTTGAAAGGGCATAGGGCAGTCTTCTTAGTCTCCACCTGCTGATCAAAAACATGTAGGGAGTATGTCACATGCATCAGGTGCATGATAGTGTCTGAGATGTCATAGGGCATTTTAAAAGGGTCAGTGCACAGTCAGATTCACAACTGAATCTCTGTTACAGTCAGGTCCAACTCTAGAGCAGGAAGACAGAAAGAAAGCACTGACAGCCTTAGCCTTAGGTATGATTCTTAGAATTCTAGCTTCAGGACAAAGAACCTGATGTTTGAAACATCTTTATGTTGACATCTCTGGCCTTGAGACCAGCTGTCTGGGGAGTCCACCTTTAAGGCCAGGTCCCACCAGTTTCAGTAATTACCTTACGTAAAATTAGGCAGAGGTGGCTGTGAAGTAATGGGTAATGGTCACAGGTGAAGTATTCAAGATAAATGTCTAAAGTTCACTCCATTATACTGTTTCTAAGTTTGGAATTTTGTTACTGAATGTCACTGACAGACGTGACATGTCACTTCTCTCCATTGTTAACACGTGCCTCTTCCACCCACACTATTTTCTATGCTTTATCAATATCAAAATTCTCTCTTTCTCTGCATTTCCCCAATGCATCCAGAGTCCTTGTCTCTGGAGCAACCCAAGAAGAGGCTACAATTCAGTGATTAAGTTTATACTATTTAATCAAAGAATCAGTATTTTATGGGAGATTTTCCAGTCATCACCTCCATCAATTATATTCCACAAATATCAAGACCTGGACAGTACTTTTGGAAAATTGTATAAAGATTTACAGAGAATCCTTTGTGTAAATGGTGTATCACATAAAATATTTTTGTCAATGGAGCTTTATAAAGAATTTCGTCTGATGCTCTACTCTTATTGGAAAAAGGTGATCAGGTCTGTTGCATTTTTAATGTCTTTCATGATGGCAGAGTATGCTTCTGTTTTATTTACATAGTCTGCAGAGACAAGGCCACAGAAAGCCTTTCCTAAGAAGCTCATTGAAAAAGTTAAGCTTTGTTATCAAAAAAGGCCTGGTTTCAATGAGAGAGCATGTCTTTTGAAGCAAAACATTGTTTATTGGAAAATGAAGACGTAAAGCAAGCTACAGTATAAATTATTCTTTGCTGAAAATTGTGTTGACTGCTTTAGCAGAAAACCTTGGTCTGATTTTCATGGTGAAATACATTCTTCTGACTCCACCAATATGCTTCTGTTGGTGAAACTACAAGGCACTTCATCCTGGAAAAAATTGCTGCTGACTGAAGCAATCACAGCAAACAAGTACATCTACCAGACATTTCTTTTGCCAGTGATTGTTGTTCTGAGATTGTTTGATAGAACAGTTAGGGATATTTGCTCAAGTTTGATACTCCCTTGATGCTTCTGCTGCCTAGAAATGATGTAGCATATGCAAACATACAAACATAATTTAAAGGGAAGTTTGTAATTTTTAATTGGTGTCCAAATGTAATCTTTTATAACTTGCACATATTTGCATTAGAATGGGTGGGAAGTGATCTAGTATCTAGTTGGGTTCTCAATATGTGCTGAAATGTTTTTTAGGATGTTGACTAACTAGATCTTTTGGATGAGCTCTTAGAAGTATATCAGTGACTGGTAGTGCAAACACTGAAATCATGGAGCTAATGTGTGAATGATTACATTTTTCTTATACAGCTGTACTCAAATTTAATCATCTTTTCATTTAGCAGAAGAAGTCACAGGGTTTTTTAGCCATTTGATATTTCTAAATATATAAAATATATTCAATAAGATTAACACCAATTTCAATATGCACCAATTTGAAGTTGAGTAATAGGATGTTTTATTTGAAACTTTGGCATTAGGTTATTAATTTTTTTGTTATTTATTTGCTCCATTTGTAACAGTTCATGAATCCTATGTGTATAAACACACACACATATATAAATTCAACCTTTCTTTTTTTTTTAGAATATTTTTGAAAGAAAAATCCTGTCTGGCTCTCACTGATGTTAGAGGATATGGTCTGAAGGCTTTTCCTCACTGGGATTTATTACTATTTATTTTTGACACCACATATAGGATGTTTCTTGTAGTTCAAATGTAATTAAGAAGTCTCATCTCATGAACTCTTCATTGTAAATAAAAAACTATGCACATTACTCATGCTCTCAATATAAATGTTATACAGAAAACTGTGTACTTGGATAAGCATTTTACTTGCAAACCTAAGCACTTGTTTTTAAAAGCTAACCAGGGCTCACCCATCTGTTCAGTAATCCAAAAGAATTTACTCTCTCGCTTTTCTTCCCAAATACAAATTACTTGGACATAACTATATTCACTGAAACTTTTAATATCAGCGAGTAATACAGTGAAGGTGTTTTCCCTACTGTTCTGCAGGTGTCATACTACCCCATAAAATGTGCATGCTTTAGTTTCTGCAGAAACTGAAAGCAACTATGCACAAGTGTCTATTCTTCAGTATAAAAAATGCTGCTTTCCCCTCTCTTTCCTCAGGTGCCTATCCAAGACTCTCACTGAGCTTCAGGTTGAAGAGAAATATTGGATATTTTATTCTTCAAACCTACATGCCCTCCATACTGATTACCATTTTATCATGGGTGTCATTCTGGATCAACTATGATGCATCAGCAGCAAGAGTTGCCCTTGGTATGTGCTAAGAATGAGTGGGACATTAAAATGTCATACTGAATGTAGCCTTCAGAGGTTGTTAAAAACTACAATGTGATGTAAGTGTTTTGATATTCCAGAATAATTTACACCAAAATCATGTCATCCGGTATTGCTTCAAAGTGATAAGTTTTCCCTGCATGCAAGAATGAAGCTACCACTAAGTCTCTTGATGTGAGCTGCTTATACAGGTCTTAGACTTGTTCTCATAAAAGCTAATGTTGTTGTCAGTAACTTAATCTAGGAGACCAGCTCCACGATCATACTTGAGTGTGGGCTTTTAGTCCAGCTCAGTGTGGGAAGACAAGTGTGGCTCTTAGCCTCCTCCTGAGGTGCTGGGTATTTTAACTGACACTGGCAGGAACAGACTTCAAGAACCATTGCTAGTTCAGCACACGGGCACACATCAGCTATAACATCGCACCTAACATGGTATGTTAAGTGCATGTGTACGACAGCTTAAAGGGCCATTTATCTCACGGAAAACATGGATTTGGCACAGGTGGGTGATCACTGTCCAAGATCATTTCAGATCAAAGTATCCTTTAAATAAGGGAAGATTACTAGAGAAATGTGTGGTTGACCCGCTGGAGAGAAGGGATGCCATCCAGAGGGACCTCAACAGGCTTGACAAGTGGACCCACATGAAGTTCAGCAAGGCCAAGTGCAAGGTCCAGCTTGTGGGTCGGGCAATCCCAAGCACAAATACAGGCTGGGTGGAGAATGGGTTAAGAGCAGCCCCGAGGAGAAGGACTTGGTGATGTTTGTTGATGAGAATCTCAACATGACCCATCAATGTGCACTGACAGTCCCCAATGCCAACTGTATCCTGGGCTGCATCAAAAGCAACATGGCCAGCAGGCTGAGGAAGGTGATTCTGTTCTTCTACTCTGCTCCCATGAGACCCCACCTTGACTACTTCATGCAGGTCTGGCATCCCCAGCATAAGATGGTTGTGGACCTGTTGAAGCAAGTCCAGAGAAACACAAAGATGATCAGAGGCCTGGAGCACCTCTCCTGTCAACACAGGCCAAGAGAGTTGGTTTTGTTTAGCTTGGGGAAGATAAGGCTCCAGGGAGACCTGATGATACCTTTCAGTACCTGAAGGAGGCTTGCATGAGAGCTGGGGAGGGACTTTGTACAAGGTCATGTACTGATAGGACAAGGGGGAATATCTTCAAACTGGAAAAGGGTAGATTTAAATTAAGAGGAGATTCTTGACTGTGAGGTGGTGAGGCATTGGAACAGGTTACCCAGAGAAGTTGTGGATGCCCCGTCTCTTGAAGTGTTGAAAGCCAGATTGAGCATGTCTTTGAGCAACCTATTCTAGTGGAAGGTGTCCCTGCCCATAGCTGCAGGGTTAGAATTAGATGGTCTTTAAGGCCTCTTCTAAGCCAAACCATTCTGTGATTCTGTAATGGTTTAGGAATTGTATTCTCCAGTTTAAAACCATGATGCTCCTCACTTCCCTGTCCCCCCTCCTGCTTCTCCTATGGTTGGCTGGAGATGAGAATTGGAAGCGCGAAGGGCAAAGATCACAGGTTGAGAAAAAAGTAATTTACTGGAAACAGCAATGAGACAATAAAATGAATAGTAGGACCAACAATATTAATAACAAAAGTGTGCAAGAGACTCACTGTGGAGCTCACAACCCAACTGCAGCAATGCTGCCCCAACCCAGAGAGAGCCCTTCTGTGCAATAAAAGAATCCCTTGCCCCCACTGCCGACAATGATGTGAGGTGATATAGAATAACCTTGGGGTCCTAGCCATGCCCCCTTCAGGCTATTGCAAAAATTAACTGTGTCCTGGCCAGAACCAGGGCAGATTCTATGACAATATCTCACAGCAAATACTTTAGCTTGTACAGAAGCATACTCAGGGATAGATGCAGCTAAGGAAGAATTAATGGGTCTATAAATCCTTACAAATACTGCTGCCTCTCATCTTGTCCCAGATTCTGTTTTCAACCCTATGCTTCCCAATAGCGCATGTCTTCCTACCCAAAGCTTGTCACTAAGTCTGTGCTAACTTCCTGATGTACTCTATTACTTTCTTAAAACAGGAATATATACCCTAGTTCCCTTATCTTTCTGTAATGTACCACAGCACATCCAGTCTCCAACCCATGTCCATGTGATTCCCTGTTTCTGTACCCCGTACCTCCCAAGATACCACATACCAAAGCAGGGTGGGGAGACAGCTATACCTCTGTGCAACATCATATTACATCATAGCATCTGAACTTGGGTAGCTGAAGATATTGTAGATTAACTGCAGTTACTGAAGATACCATGGATTAGCTGGTATGTATGGGTCTGACAGAGTCTGGCATTATCACTCAGCAGCTAGTGTGTGTTCAGCAGCTTGCGGCTAAGTAGCTTAATAGGAAGTGGGGCATAGAGTCCAAACATCTCTGATGTATTCATAAATGAACTACTGGATACCAGAGTTCCACTGGTGACACTGTGACCAAGTTAGGGGAGCACTTCAAACACAGCAGTCAGCATCTAGACTTTACATAGTGGCCAGAACTGCAGAGAGCAGATGGTTAGACAGAGGTTACCAAACCCAGTGACATTTCTTGCCCTTCTATAATAGGTTCATGAGATTTTTCCTTGTTTAAGGAACGGGACTGTCTCCTGTGGCCAATTTCTGTGTAGCACAAGTTCATCAAGTACTGTAAGACAAATATTAGAACAAAAGTCAGAGAGTACAAGACAAGCTCAGGAGACCAGATGTTCTATTTCTGATTGATAAAAAGTCCTTTTGAGAGGACGAAATTCCATCTAATTGTTCCTTCTGAGAAAATAGTGCCTCGGTGATTACGTCTATGATGTTTGTATAATAAGTTTAGTACCATGGGTCTAATCCTATGTTCATTTGTATAGCCCCTCTTATGAGTCTGTAGCTGATATGAACTGATATCAAAGTTTAAAGGCTTTGGATGTATGTAACTGGCTATGAAAAGTGCAGTACAGAAAAGGTATACCTGCTGGTCTAGGCATTTGTTAGAGGAATCGTTCCCTGTGCAATTCTTGCCACACAGAGACAAGCTTTTACTCAAACCCTACAGGAAGCCTGTGTTTTCTGCAAGAGCCTGATTCTAGTTTGTTTACTTCCATGTTTTGCTCCTGTCCTTGGTCCCTTGCTGCTCTGAACCAAATAGTTGCCTCTAGAGTGAAGACGAGGTATGGAGCAAAGGACAGCTCGTTCCAGAGACTGTGTGCTATGGACATGTCAGACAGAGGCTGATAAGGACTGATCTCCAGAGAATTATTCAAACCTGTCCATTCTACTCTCTCAACTTTTTGCTAGTTAGCCCTAGAAATTCCTAAATTCAGTGCTTTGAAGGAGGAGAAAAATAATCTCTAGAGTTCTCACTTGTGGGAAGAGCTGTAATCACAAGATTATCTTATTTTTTTATCATAGGGGTGTGTCAGCTGCTTCTCTTCCAGCTGTGCTTTAAAATAAATTATTGATCTTCAGAAGGACATTTGCCTGCAGGGTTTCAGGATCTCCCTTTGGTTAGTGATAGCCATCTTTCTACTCAGTGTGCTTGATCTTCTGGATGACCAAACATCTGACATCAATGCACACTTGTTTCACAGTTTAGAGGAGAAGCACTGAAACCCACATGATGCTGACCTACTAAATATACAAAATACTTGTTACCGAATCTCATAGGGTACTACTACAGTTTCCTGGAGTGACAATACTTACACTGACAGTTTGATTTTGAGTTGTATTGTCTTTATTTCTGTCTCTTCAGGTAAAAGAAGCTGTGCTTTATTATATGGTAGCAACTTTCTTTTGTCCTTTATTTTTGTTCTGCCTGCATTTTAGTGATTACTTATAAACTGTTGGTATAATTATGGAATCAGTGAAAATAGTAATGGAAGGGACCTAATAGAATGGCTTACCTCAAAATGTAGACTTATTCCACAAATCAGTGTTCTCAGCAATCTGTGATTTGTGACTGTCATAAAATTTCCAGGAGAGATCGTGCAGTTTATTGTGAATTCAGGCAGACTGACAATAAATTTGGTTTTCTTTCCATATTTTCAACACAGTGCTCTGTAATATATTTTCAGATGCTATGTCCATCCTTAGATAAATAACTGGGGGTTTGACCTACCTTATAGATTTCACCAGATATTTTATTAGTGTCCAGTTGGTCATATAAAAATGCTGCTCTCATTCCTTTTTCTTTCCACAAATGCACATACCTGTCTGCCTCTCACTGCTTACTTCACTTCTTTCTGTGTAACTAGCCACTGCTCCAAATGAGCCATCCAATTCTGCTCATATATTGTCCTTTCCCTGAAATAGGTGTCTAAAATAGATGGGATGAACTGCTCTAGAAATGTGCCTGTCTCTCTCCATTTACTAAAAGGGAGCCTTACAGGACTAAGGTCAACCAGCTGTTTAATTCTTAGAAACCTAAAATTGCATGGGGGAAGTCTTTCTACTATCTATATGAGCACTCTTCCTATAGCAGGTCAGTTTCCCCTTCATGGAGATTTCCAGTACAGCTACATTGGCTTCCACAAAGCTGTGTTAACTCACAGCAGTGGTGCCAGACCCCCTTGTTAGTTGTTCCCACTGATCATATGAAGGAAATAAATAATTGTAGCAGAATAATAACGCATCAAGCTTTAATTTTTCTTTCATTTGCAGTGATGTCAGCTGCAAGATATCTTTCACAAATTTTTAGGCTTCTTCACACTGACAAGGCATATTTGCTAAGGAGGAAAGTAAAATTGAAGGTTAGTATGCTTGAAGTTGTAAGACATGTACTCTTTTTCTTTGTGTAGGAATTACAACTGTGCTGACTATGACAACAATCAACACTCACCTGCGAGAGACTTTGCCTAAAATTCCATATGTTAAAGCCATTGACATGTATCTCATGGGCTGCTTTGTGTTTGTTTTCTTGGCCTTACTTGAATACGCCTTTGTCAACTACATTTTCTTTGGAAAAGGCCCTCAAAGGCAGAAGAAACTTGCAGAAAAAACAACAAAGTCAAACAATGATCGCTCAAGGTTTGAAGGCAACCGGGTAAGATTTTTTAATCTATATATATTCTGTCCATTCTTTTATTGCAAAGAATAATTATTACAAATATTATTTTGGCGTGAAATAAACCAAAAAGGCTCTGTAGAAACGTGACCAACCACATTTTCTTTTTCTGGACAAACTTTGGCATTTTTATTCTCAAGAACCATCATCGAAGAACATATTTAGGTATACAGATATGAAAGTGAGTGTGATCTTTATGACAAGTAGCTGTAAGGAGACAGTGAGAGTGCAGCTAGCTTGAAAATAAGGCCTCAGATCTACAGAGGCATTTATTTACCTAAATCAAGTATAATCTAACTGTGATTGTAAGTACCTACATACAGAGAATCCAAGATCTGAGCAGTTTTTCTCACTTCAGTTAGAGCAGATGCATTTAATACCATGGGAGAGACCAGATAAAGGATTAGTTCTGCCATGCTAATTAATTGGCCAGCATAATTTAACACTGTGTGTGGCATTGGCATCTGTCACTGTTTAAGACCAGCAGAAAAGTAAAAGTCCTAGAGAAACTTTCAGATTGATTTCCAAAGCATGATATTGGCAAGTTATGCGCCAGCCTATTTCCTTGCCTGGAATATTACTTCATCCAGTGAATATCCTTTTTTTTTAATCTTTGAAAGAAAAATTCAAGGTATTCAATAGTATATGAGATTAACTAGTCATGTCAGTTTAAATAGAACATCGGGGGTTTTTACTAAAATGTGTCTGAGACTTTTTCATTCAGTTCTGTTGAATAAGACTGTTTTTTCTATCAGCTATAAATTAGAAGAGTTCACAGTAACAAAACTACTACCTGTTTGTCAAAACCAGTATCATGAAAGTAATTTCAAGCTATGGTTTTTTACCCTAATGATTCTGTCTGATATAGTGAATTTAATGCAGGACTACACCTAATTATTGGCACTCATATCTGTGAAATAATTCTGAACCAATAAACACATTTTTGTCCACTATATTGTGAAACCAAATTCTCATCACAGTTGGCAGCACTGCTTAGAACCAAGATATCAAGAAGAATGAACTCCCTTTTCTGGAAAAATAAGTAGTCATAATAATAAAAATTACATATGGGGAAATAAAAGAGTATCAGAATTGAAAGCTATGGAGAAGATTTTAGCTGCAAACGGATAATGCAGATGTATGCACTAAGGTTCAGATCTCTTGGTGGAAACCATCTGGTGAATCTCATCCATTTAAATGATTTACGTAATTCAGTATGAGACTTGTTAACAGGTCCAGTACCGCCCCTTGTCTGTTGGCTCTTCTATCATGAGATCAATTCATCTATATTGTCAAAGTATTTTTGTACTCAGTTCATGCCACTTGTATATACTGGATCTGCTCATACCATATATCAACCTTTTTTTTGCCTCACTTTTGACTTACAACCTTTTCTTTTGTTTCTGGACTATCATAAGCAAATATCATGAACTGATCTGATTTTTCTGCTGCTTTAGTATCAACCATGCACGAATGAAAAATTTCTTCACAGGAAGAGTTGTCAAGCATTGACACCAACTGCCCAGGGAAGTGGTTGAATCACCATCCCTGGAGATACTTAAAAGATGTGCAGATGTGGCACTTAGAGACATGGTTGTAGTGCAGTGGGGATTGGTCTCTTCTCACATGTAACAAGTGACAGGATGAGAGCAAATGGCCTCAAGTTGCATCAGAGGAGGATTAGATTGTATATTAGGAAACATTTATTCATAGAAAAAGGAGTCAGACATAGGAACACACTGCCTCAGGAAGTGGTGGAGTCACCATCCCTAGAAGTGTTCAAAAGGCATGTAGAGGTGACATTTGGGACATGGTTTAGTGATGAACATGGTGCTGGGTTAAAGGTCAGAGTTGATGACCTTAGGGGTCTTTATCAACATAAGTGATTCTATGATTCTATGAAATAAGGATACAAGTTCAGCACACCAGATTTGAAAGAGTGTGTAACTGTCTCTTGAAGTCCCAGCTGTGAAAGGGAACTCTGTATGTTTTGTAGAGTCATATATAGTCATACTGACTGTGAATATTTACTGTTCAAATGACACAGGATAAATAATGAGGTATGGTCCCATTCTGTGTAGAAAACATTCTATCTCCAGGCCTCAGCTGGTGAATTCAACACAGCTTTGTTGCGGTTACTGGATTCAGTGCCTTTAGAGAAGCAGTGCCAGCATGCAACAGGAACAGAGAGAAACATTAGGTAGAACTAATCAGAAATCTTTGTTTGAAACAAAGCATAGACAAAAAAATGCAGATTCAGCGGATGTAGGATGTCAAATTTGAACTTCTCATTTCAGAAGCACTGGCAGAGGCAATTGGTCAGGGCAGGTAAGAGGTCCCATTGATTTCAGGATGAGCATCTCAGGAAAAATGCATCTAGCAGATTGTTTAAAGGTAAACTGGCAGGAGAAATGAACCCAACTCAAAAAGAGACTGTAATTCAGAGTTACAATTTAATAAAAATATTACAATAAATGCAATGATATAAAGAGTAATTGGTTTTAACCCACAAAAAACAGAAGAATAACCCAGTACCCTGGGGCACAAGCAAAATGGTGTTCATTAATCCCTATGCTGAGCCCCACGTGGTCCCCCTGAGTCCAGAGTAAAAGGAAAGGAGAAAACCTCTTGGTGAGGATGTGGGTGCAGTCCTGTCAAGGCTCTGGTCCTCCTCTGAATCCGATGAGTGATACCAGAAGTCCCTAAACCCCAAGATTATATATGCTCAGGTTGAGATGGCAATGCCTAGTACATCCCCTAGGGCCATGAGTTTCACAATGAGTGATTTATTCTGTGAATCGTGGGATATTTTTGGAATCCTTGATGGTCCATTAGCAGACATGACCCCTCAGGCTGGGTGTGAAGGTGCAAATGCCTCCTCGGAGGGGAGTTATCACACCTGAGTCATTGGTGTGGAGACCTTATCTCATAGGGTTCTCTAACACCTAGCTTGTAGCCTAAGGGGTCAGGTGTGCCCTGGGCAGCTACTGCATATGATCCATTATTAACAGTTTGTTAGAAATTATTAGAGGGTGTAGAATACAGTTTTGGTTACACCCACACAGTAATAACCTAGTCCTGGCTGCTCTAACTAAGACACAGATCTACTTTGGACTAAGTTCACCAGGGCTTCGGGACACCACAGCCCTGAAGCAGGAAAATGAAAATGGTTTCCGTGCTTCTGGATCATGCCCACCATACATCACGCTGTACAGATATCTACGGATGTAGCAGGACAGGTGGTCATGCTAGAGTTTTGAACATACTTCTACGGAAGACCGTATCTGAAAGCTCTACAGCCTTGGTTCAGACCTCTTCAGGATCAGTAAAGAGGGATTAACTTCCAATCTCTCCTTTGGTGGCTCTTGCAAATCAATGAATATGATGGCAATAGCAGTTGCTTGCTTCTTGCTTTAGACGTGGAACTCAATGCTGGATATTCTGGGTGAGGTTCACAAACCAGCGAGCATACTGCAGAGCAAGAGAGGCTCAGAGACATGGGTGAAGACTACTTTATGTGAGTTCAGTGAAATTATTGGGTTTATGATTTTGGTGAGGTTTCCATGGAGTATAATTCCATTCAGAAAGGGAAGAATTTTAATCCTGGGAAATATTTAAAATCTCATGTGATTTGGGGCTGAGCGACATTTTTAAAGAAAGGGAGAATGCCTAAAAGCAGGCAGCCCTCTTTGCAGCTGCTACCGCTATTTCATGGCTGTCAAAGTGTATGCTGTGCTGGAAAGAAAATTGTAAAGGGCTCAAATATAAAACTGGAAGAAGGCATTATTATTAGTTTATTCCTGACTGCTGTTTTGGACTGATTTGTACTGCTGTTTTGTTTTAGTAATTGAATTTGCTTGTATATGAACCATGTGCATGAGCTCCCTGTCACTGATTTAGTGTGCTAGCTCAGGGTGCTGGAAGAACAAAACAAAACATAAACCAAACCAAAAAAAGCACATTAGTCCATTTATTGTCCACATCACATGCTGTAACTTGTGGGTGTAGTAAGAGAACAACTTTGTGCTGTGTCAGGACCAGCCTGAGTCAGGAGTGGCTAGTTCTGTGGAAATCATTTGGGTTGGAAGGCAGCACTAGCAGAGCAGAGGAAGCTCAACATATTTTCTGATGCTCAGGCCCTAAAATCAAGCTTTGCTCTTACAGTTCCCAAAACTGAAGAATTGCTGCTGCTGAAGTGTCTCTCTTGTATTGGTCTGGCTGAGATGGAGTTCATTTCTGCATTGCAGCCCTCACAGTGCTGTGTTGTGCACTGGTAGCTAGAAAGATAACACACCAGTGTTTTGGCTACAGTCAGCACTGTCACTCAACTTCCTTGCCCCCCCCCCCTCCACCCCCCCATCAAGAGGTTGGAGGTGGGCAAGATCCTGGGATGGGACACAACCAAGCCAGCTGACCCAAATTGACCAAGGGGATGTTCCATACCATATGACGTCAGCTCAGATATAAGATAAAAGCTGAGGGAAGGAAGAGGAAGGGGGAATATTCATTATGTGCAGTGTTCGCTTTCCAGAGCAACTGCTATGTGTGCTGCAGCCCTGCTTCCCGGGATGTAGCTAGACATTACTGCTGCTGGGAAGTAGAGAATAAACCTTGTTATTTTCTGCTTCACTTGTGCACATGCAAGCATTCACTTTTTGCTTTAGTAAACTGCCTTATCTCAACCTACAAGCAGTTTTCCATCTTATTTTCTCTCCCCTCTCTGGCTGGGAAGGGGAGGGATAGAGTGTCTTGGTGGGAACCTGACATCAAGCCAAAGTCAATCCACCACATAGGCAGAGGGAATGATTAGAAGGCTGTGGGAAAATGACATGTTATTTTCACTCAGAAGTGTTTTAGCCCATGGAAGCCAGTAGAACCAGCATGGATACTAATATTGTAGTTAATTTTTTACACATCAGAGGACTGAAGTCTGGAGTGCAAGCTAGTAGATTTCATTATAAACACTCCTCTTACAGTAGCAAAAGGGATTTTCATGCTTTCCTAGTCTTACTTGACTGTAGAGTTGGGGAGTTTTAATAGCAAAAACGTTCTAGACCACAAAACCCACAGATGTGGGTACATTTGTGTTTTATTTGATAATTGCTTTGCAAAGCAGTCATTTTTCATGCTCAGTAACTCTTCTTTCTAATGCATGCATTTGCATGGTCCTGCGTCAGATGTTACAGATTTGAAAAGCCAAAACTGGCACAGCCACCCACATGTTGCTGCTACTGCTGCCATGGACCAGCCTCTCCAGTGGCAGACTTTTAGGTAGTTCTCCCTGAGTTATTCCTGATATGCTGCCACTAAGGCTTGCTGTGTTGAGAAGGGCTTCACCAGCTGCTGCCACTGAGCTGCCTGTTGGCTTCACTGCTCCTGTTATGGCCTGCTGTCCAGCTCTGTCCACGTGTTGAAGCCATCGAGCCAAATAGCTCCAGGTGTAAGAGAAAGAAGAGCTCTCATGGCATGGAAATGGCAAAGCCAGCGTCCTCATGTTGCAGAGGTAACAAAGAAAAGCAGTGGGGAGAGGCAAAATCTGCCTTGTATTTTCCTGTGTAGCACTGCTGAAGGTGGCATGATGGCTGAAGCAGCATGTCTGTCTAAACTGAATCTCTGGAAAAGGTTTCAGAAGATTCAGAGCTGGTGATGAGTTGAAACCTGAGTGAGCCTTTATGAATGACTCATCTGTGTATCAGCAGCTCACTACAAAGAAAATTTCATACTTAACCATCTCTTCTTTTGACTGCTTTTGCATCACATTTTATTTCAGATAATGCACTGTAAATTGTATTCCTCACTGAACTGTTCCAGCCTATCCCAGTAAACCATAGATACTGGACACAAACATAAATTGCTGCATGCGTAACCTATTTTCATACACATGCCAGTTTTGGATTGAAAACGTTTTTGAAAACCTTCATACTCTGCTTCATATATTGAGGGTAAGCTCTAGGGTAAAGGAAGAACTGAATTTTGATTTTTTATAAAATATTTCTTCTGACTATAGTATCAATCCCAAAATTAAAGTCCTCTGATTGTGGAGAAACTGACAGAATGTTTTCCCTTGAAAACTGATCACCATTATAATAAATCAGTTCTATTTCTCCTGTTTGTGTTTGCAGATTCGGGCTTCATTTGTAGCTCTCAAAACCTTCAGATTTTTTCTTTTAAATAAGGCTCAGATACCGCCTAATTTACAGCTAACTCAGCATGAGAGATCTCTAAGGCAATCCTGTTCTCACTTATTTTTCACTCTTATGATGAGGCTACTGGAATAATCAGATGGTGAGCATGTGTTTTAGACATTGCTCCTTCTGGGCCAATCCACAGAGGTTCTGATATGTTACAGTCCCCTGCTAAAAACATCACTTCTTAGTTCAAGCTGTGGCAATTTATGTTTTCATTTTGGTGGGACCAAAATTTCAGCCCCAGAGTATCAATCAGGAAGGTAACTATCACACAAGTTCAGTCAAGCTTCAAACCCTGTGGCTGTCAGACATGTGGGAAGAGCTTCCTTTGAACAAAAATAATGCGTAACCTGTTATAAAAAGGCCCTTCTGATCAGTCAGTGTCTGCATATTTTTTTAGCTCTGGAGATTCTTGGCTCAAACCCCTGCTGTTGGCCAAGGCAGCAGCTTCCCACCAGCCATTGCTGAGAGTAGAGGCTCAGGCCACTTAAATCTACTTAGCACTTTTAAAGAATTTTTAATTGTAGCAACCTTTCTCGGAAGTGGGATTTTATTCTGAAAATTAATATCTTGGCTGCTGTGGCAGAATTATCACTCGGTTTAAATTGGGAATTATGAGAATAGCAAAACTGGCAGTATTCTCTGGTGCATCTTCATCTTCCCTGGATACTTTTTTGGTGCTGTTTTGAGCAGTGGGGTATTTTTGAAATATGAGTGTGATGAGTAGGTGCCAAATTTTGAAATATATCTGTCAAGGGTGATGAGCACAGTTCTTGTGGGAAGAACTTTCATCCTGTAGCTGATGATGGGGACATTCAGTGTGCACTGGGAGACTCACATGTACTAATTTTGTTTTGCAGACACTTTGCACAAGTATGAATTGTTCAAATCCAGAGACAGTAAGAAGGATTGTATGTGCAACTCACAATACAGCCCAGAAACTGTAAGAGTTCAGACAATTTGAAATACAGGGCAAGAGAGTACCAAGCATTTATTTCATTTTCTTCCTCTTTTCAAATATATCAAGGTTAATTATCAAGCTTCATTATTAGTTAGAAGGCAGAGATAATAATATTGAAGTTCCTAATTAGTTTTTTCTTCATACTTTCTTTGCTTTTCAAGATCTTTCCATTGTGCCGGTTGTGCTGGGCATCCTGGGCTCATCTACTAGGCTGATATAACATAATTATCTCATTTTTTGGTGGTGATTAATTAATATGAACATATTTAAATGGTAGTGAGAGAACTATCAAATTTTAGACTCCGAGACAACACTCAACACTATAATTTTTGTTTTGCTTGCAGTTTTAAATTATTTTTAAAATATTCAGTGCATAATATGGTCAATGAATTTAGCTTTAAGAACAGATTACACTTACGACCTGATTGCATACTCTTCTACATATTGGAAAGCCATTTATGCATAAATAAATATGATAAAAGGTCCTGTCACGTAGTTCACCCCTTGCAAAACTGCTGACACTTCCACTAGAGCAGATCAGGTGAAAATCAGGTAGCCAGAGGCTAGAGTACAATTTACACCAAAAATCATTTCCATTGTATTGCAATTTGAAGTAGAGGTCTGTTTTGTGGGATAATGATCAAGGAAAGCTAGCTGATGGAAGCATTTGGATTTCGGTTAAGCTTTTGATGCCAGCTCTCACAGTATCCTCCTGGACATCCATCATTCAGCTGGATAAACACATCCTGCAATGGGTGAACAATTGGCTCACGGATCAGGCACAAAGGGGTGAATGAGGTAAAATCAGACTGGTGACCTGTCACTGGTAGGGTTTGACAGGACTCCATCCTCAGCCCAGTTCTCTTCATTTGCATGAGTGGCTTGAACGCAGGACTGACTGGAAGGGATACTAAGCTCGCAGATACAAAATTGGAAGGAGCTGTTAACTCCCTCCAAGGCAGGGAGGTCCTGCAGAGAAGGCTGTGAAGGACCTTGAGAGGAAGCAGCTTAGATCACTTGACTTGTTTAGCCTGAAAAAGAGAAGACTGGAGGAAGACCTCATTGCACTCTACCTTCCGAATGAGGAGAAGCAGAGGGGCAGGCACTGACCTCTTCCCTCTTGTAACCAGTGACAGGACCCATGGTAATGGCATGAAGCTCTGTCAGTGGAGATTTAGTTTTGATATCAGGAAAAGGTTTCTCACCCAAAGGTAATTGGGCACTGGAACAGGCTCCCCAGGGAAGTGGTCACGGCACCAAGCCTATCTGAGTTCAAGAAGCGTTTGAACAACACTCTCAGGCACATGGTGTGTGATTCTTGGGGCTATTCTGTGCAGGGCCAGGAGATGGACTTTGATGATCCTTGTGTGTTCCTTCTAACTCAGAATATTCTGTTGTTCTATATGTACTTGAATATTAATTTTTATGTAAAATAATGCAAGACTAACTACAGAGACAGCTTTTCATGATGTTATTTGCCCTTTTATTGCTTCACATGATGGGAAGTGTTTACAGGGTATTTAAAAATTTGGGATTGATGAACTACTAAACATACCTATCAGATTTGAGCACAATGCTTCCTCTTTTTATGTAGTAGAGTGAATGACTTACAAGGAAAAAGAGATTTCCTTGTAACATACTCCTTAAAATTTATGGAATATTAAACAGAATATTAAATGTACTTGAAACAATTCAGACACTGCCTAACAATAAATTAAGCCTTACGGTATTTTCCTGATCATAGTAAAGTGTTTTCAAACTGGCATTAAAACTGAAGTTTTCCAAACATCTTGAGTGGAGACAGGTATTCAGTAGAAGCTGTTGTATTTTGGTTCTTAAAATAGAATACCTAACACCTAAATGAGCCTGGATCTCAGGTAGAGTTAGGAGTTCAGGACTTTGCAGGTGTAAAAGGGCACTGAAGTTTTGGACCTAGAACATGCAATCCAAATTGAGCCCATTGGTGATATGGTGTTCCTCCAAGAGCAAGGACCGGGTTCTTTGTGAACTTTACTAAATTCTCCTATTTCTGACTTTAGTTAGGTGAGTTATGGTCATTTTTGTGTAATGACATCAGACTGCTGGAGTCTGAATTTTTCATTTGAGCTCTAATAATGTATAGTTCAGAAATGGTGAACCTTCAAGAGTGAATCTGCTTCTCAGCCAAGTAGAGTACTGTGAGATTCAGTCACTTCACCCTGGTGCAAAAGCTGCAGTTGTTCAGAGATGACAGGGATGAGGTTTGATTAAAATTGATTTTGAAATAAGAGCATTAGTTTTGCATATTTATATCCATGCTGATTCAGCAGGGAATTAATTAATGATTTGATACTCAGCTGTTTTCATCTGTTTTGATGAGCTCGCTGGGAAACATTCCATGGAAACAACCAGCCCTTGCTTGTGCTGGGGAGGAGATATGAGCGCCAACAAGAGACAACATTGGAGAAACAGGAAGCAATGGCTTCAAGTGGAGCCACAGCAGGCAGAAAGGAGGCTGCAAGAAGAAAAAGCACAGGGTTGGCAGAGAAGTAAAAAAAGAGAAATATTTTGGTTAAAGAAGGATGGTAAAGAGTGAGGGGAAATTTGCGAAATCCACAATGTCATTTCTTCAATTTATGACAGCATTTGACAGTATATCCGGTGCTAACATTTTGGGGAGAATTTCGCATATACAGACAGTGACATTTTTGAGGCAGGTGATAAAATTATATTCCAAGGAGTAAAACTAAAGTTTTATCAAAGACTTTGGCCTTGTTTTTCATGTGTAGCCATGACTGTCTGTAATCCACTCAGCTACTTTTCTTCATATATACCTGGGGTAACATTTTCCCTGGAGCCACTGAGCAACACTCATGTTCACTCATAGAGAATTTTGCCTTCCCTGTATATTCAGGCAAACATGAGTTGACTTGCACAGGATACCCTGCCATTATTGGTTTACTTCTTTATTCATTGAGAGAGCTTGTGTACCTTTGTCAAAGTAATTTAAGTCATTGCTTAAATCATTCAGAAGTCATGTTTATGTGCAAACACTTTTTAACATGCTGCATGTATTAAGTATTCATACTTCAAGACATCACCTTAAGATTGTCACAAAGTATTAGCATATAGTCCTCTAATATTGTTAAGGGCTTAGGTGGTTTATCCAAAACATCTGAAGGAATCAATTTGAGAGAATATATCTCAGGAGTATCTGTGAATCAGAGCCTGATTTACTTTCTGCAGACCCCTTCTCTCCATCTTCTCCTTCCTTCTACTTGACATGCAAGGCTGTTGCTCCGTTAACAAAGAGATGCATTTCAAAAGTATGTTTCCAAGTATGTTTCTTTTGAAATTTTGATAAAAATATGTGCTGTCATGCAGCTTCATAGGACATAGTGATATCTTCAGACAAAGAATCTACATAAACATTGCAACTTTCTTGACCACCTTTCTGGTTTCATTTCTAGATGCAGTGACAAGCAGTGGAAGGCAGCAGCATCACTGGCACATCAAAGGCAGAAACTATGTTAGGGTGGCAAGTAAAATGGGCAGATAAGGTGAAGAAGGCTATGCAGTGCAAAGAAATAAATGGAATGAAATTAATTCCTTGGGCAAGAGAACCATAAGTGTACACTCTTGTCTTGGGTTGAGCTAGCAAAATACAAGCTTTCAACCAACAGCTCACAACAATCCAGGCTTGGTGTAGGAGGACAGAGTACCCCGTGGATGGGCTGGTATCTGTGTATATGTGGTGGTAAACAGATTCAGGAGAGATCAGGAAGTCCTGAGAAAAAGAGCAGCTGAGATTTGTAGTGGTGGAAGGAAAGGGAGTAGAGACCTGTGAGGGGAAGGCAGGGCTCTCAGTGTGAAACCCAACAAAATGGTCTCTGCTATGGCATTTTTAGAAAACTGAAGGACATTCCTCAAAGCCTAGGAGGAGATGGGAAGGGAGAGACATGATACCATGGGGGTCCAGATGAGAGATTTAGTTTTAAGCTTCATAAGGAAAATGCACATTGTGTAAAAAAAATCCTGATCATAATTTGTACTCTTTATGGGAAAAAAAAATGGAAATTGAATCATTTTTTTTTCAGAGACCACCATGAACAGTAATGATACCCATGGCTGTATTTTACACTTGTGTTTATTCCATGGTTACAGATCCTGCTCAACAACATGAACTCCTTTCTACAAGCCTCAGGCTCCTGCTTTTGTACCCAAAGGGTTTCTGCCATGGGGAAAATAAATTCTTCTTAATCACCACTGAGGTTTCTCCACCGAATTATTTTGGTTCATGTTATTTCTTTTTATTTATAGACACTCATCTGCATAATGTGTCATGGCCTACAGCAGCAGGATGTTTTAGATACCTTAGATTTTTTTTTTCTACTTGCTTGTATATCACTGATAGCATTTTATATTCTTTTTCCATTTGCAAGCAGCTTGGCAAAGCATTTCTGATATACTATCATAAATGTCTTCCCTGAGAAGAGATAAGCTGAAGCATCAATAATTGATGAAAGAAATATCCATTTCACAGAATTTTAACAAGACTGAAAAAAGTTAAATGCATATGGACAGACACATCAGTAGGCATACATCTAATGGATCACACGAAGCTCGCAAAGGATGTGGTATCAGATGACTGCAAATTTCAAAAGGCCCTGACAATAGTCTGTTTTTACAACCACTTTTAAACAGATGCTTCCAGGATATGTTCAACTGCTACACAGTTAACACAGCTAGATCATGTGGCAGGTTAGAAAAATATATTAATTGCAAGATGAATTGTGGATGAATAAATTGCATATGTAAAGGTGGAAATTATCCTGTATTCCATGATTCACTATCTATTTCTGACATGAAGAACTAAATTGTCTTCAACAGAGTCACACATGCATTAACTGAAAGTACCCAGAGCCTTCATTTTACCTTCAGCCATTATTTTCCTTGCCCCAAAACTTCCAGAGAAGACCTGATCCCTATATCAGCTGTGTTGTCTGCACATCCTCCAGCGTGCAGAGCATGGGGCACAGGAGATGTGCTGCCCCACCAGTGAAGCTACCAAGCTTCTCATCAGTGCCACTCACGGTGAAGTGGGAAGATTTTCTGGATTTAAGGAGCTGTACACAACTCTGTACTGCATCTCTCTGGCTACTCAGGAGGGCTGGAGAGTCTGGCCCAGAGTTTGTAAAAGACTAAATGATCAGAACCTTCTTCTTAACCACTGAAAATGGGATTGCATTGCTCACTTGTGCTAAACACTGTGTTCACTGCCTCTGGGATATGAAGGTGGAAGGGAAGAGTGCTACCTATTTCCTCAGTTCAGCAGCTTTCTTCTATGTCTAAATTCATTGGGTTTTAAGATCAATCACCATGGCAGAAAAGCCCTGCAGTTAAGCATTGCCATGATTGGAAAACTGTGTAAATTACTTTGGAAGGAAAAGTTTGAGATACACTGTAAATAAGCTCTGTGATTGTAAAATGCAAATAGTTCAGCACATCAGAACTGTTCTTTATATTTTAGGAAACTTCACAGGTCCTTTTTTTTTTACCTGGTTTTGTATCCCAGATAGGAAAAAAAAAAAGGCTAGTTCAGTTTAATTTCCTACTGCAGCAGAGAGATGATCCATCCCTTACTCTCTCCCCCTACCACCAGCAATGCAGAGGTTTCACTGAACTACACCATCCTTCAAAATGTGGCTTGCCTAGAGGGAGAAAAAAATGGTTGGGCATGCCAACTATGGTTCTGTACTGGATGTTTGGAAGTATGATGATAATGCTGTTTGTAAAAGTATTTAAGTACTTGCCTAATTTTAAGCAGCTGAGTAGTGCCATTTTTTTAAGATTATCACATGCTTAAAATTAATGCATTATTTTTAAAACATGTATAGGTTTGGAGATTTACATACACCCACATTCTCCTGATTGATGCCAAGTCTTTTGAAAGAATTTATATTTCTATTTTTGCCTCCTAGGTGGACACCCATGGAAACATTCTGCTAACATCACTTGAAATTCACAACGAGGTGGCAAGCAACGAGGTCACCACCAGCGTTACAGAAGCCCGAAATTCAACTATATCCTTTGACAACTCAGGAATCCAGTACAGAAAACAAAGCTCACATCGTGAAAGCTTTGGAAGGCGTTCTTCAGAAAGAACAGGCTCCCACAGCAAGAGGGGCCATTTACGAAGAAGGTCTTCGCAACTGAAAATAAAAATCCCTGATCTAACAGATGTGAATGCCATCGACAGATGGTCAAGAATGGTGTTTCCATTCACATTTTCCCTTTTCAACCTAATTTACTGGCTTTACTATGTTAACTGAGTGACTGAGTTTTTTTTAAAGGACTTCAATTATAACAAGTGAAGTACTACTTGCCTGCAGAGTTTATATATATATTTATATATAAAAAAATATATATATGAACTTTTACTATGTAGACCATACTCATGTATGTGTGAATACATGTAGCAAAGAATTGTGTGTACTTTAAAGCACATACTGCGGAGGATAATTATATGTATGCACACACACATGAGCACACTCATTCTGAGGTTATGGACACTTTAACAGAGAATGCACTTCATTGGAACTTCTTGAATTGAAAGGCAGGTGTCAAAGCAGAAAGCCTTGAGAAAATGTTGTATATTATCACTACAAAACTTTGATTGTCATAGAAATTTTCGAACAGCTGTAATCATGTATACAGTCAGTATTTAGTAACATCATTTGTAAACACACACTAATCATGAAGCAGTAGAGTTACACTGGTACATTTAAAATAAGTCATTTACATTGCAGATCCATCAGCTATGATTTCATCAAGACAAATTTATTTTTCTTCACTAATTTCTCGGGTTTATATATATCATAATACATTTTTTCCCAGTTCCGAATGGGCATCATTTTTAATGATCTCTGGCTTTCTCTTCTATACTAAGAAACCTGATCATGGGAGTGTTGAAGGTCTTTGGAGATATATACAGGTTTATAATAATTCAAACAAGCATTTTAAGTGTCCATCAACAGTGAAATGAATCTTTTGTAAGTACTGTAAATGTACAGCACATTTTCCTTCCCTTGGACTGGTTCCAGCTGCCATGTCATTTTGAAAGAGAACAGCACATTTTTAGTATAATTTAGCTGAGAATTCAACTACTGTAAATGTGTTCTACATCTGCTGTAGATTTAAAGATTGTTATTTCAGTGAAAGCATAGAAGATGTCTCAGGTTATTTGTTACTTCAACATGAAATCACCTAGTTGTAGCCTTTTTTAAACATGCATTCATATTATTTAACATTCTTATAACATTGTATGTTAATGTAAAATATATTTGCATAATATGCATATAAGTATATTTTGTCAATATTTTTCTTCCCTGTGCTTGCTATTGTGACCGCATGTTATGTCATATTTTTGTTTCTGTGATGTTATAACTTTTTAATCCCTAGAGTTGATCAAATAGAGCATTTCCAATACTTTGATTCAGTAATGGAGCATTTTCATATTTTATTTATATACTGGAAATATATACACCTACACTTACCAAGGTAGTGTGCTGCCATCACAGATCACAGGAGTATGTTTTGTTTCAGCATTAACTATGTTCTAACATATCCTTTATATAAATGTAACACCTTTGGTGTTCATCCCAATTCGTTCCCTCACTGGGGTTCCAATGTTTTTCAGTCCAGTAGATTGTAGTTTTCAAGGTATGCCAATTGCAGATCTGTAATCTTAATTTGTTATTTCTCAGAACTAAACCTTTCTAAAGAAAAGAAGATATATTTTTTGTAAGCAGTGTTTCTATCATGTACATTCTCAAATAAGAAGAAATGCAGTAGGTTAAGTAGATCTAAAAGAACAGAATTCAGGCTTAGCCCTGCCGGTTCTCTGCATGTGGAAAACCTCTGGACATCGATGGGATATTTTGAAAGATAGAGAGCTTTGGATACTAGTTACAGACTTCTGTGGGAGAAAATATGTGTGGATAAGCATCTTGCAAAAACACCAAGAAGGGATGAAACTGAAAAGGCTGCCTCGGCTCTGTAATGACCCATATGCTCACTGGTACTTGATTTATCTGCGAGTAGAGCAATGATACTTGTGTTTCTGCCATTACAGTCCATTGGTGTTCACACTCCTGTTTGCAGCTGAACTGTGAAACTTTGCTCTGGACTGAAATTCAGCAGAGATGCATCTGGGTTGCCAAGGCTGTGCTTCAGTTCCATCCTCAGAGCATGACTGGGCTCTGCACAGTTGCCTTGTGGTGCAGCTGCAATGTGATCCTCAGCCGGGTGTGTGCACCATAACCCTGGCTGCTGGCGTGGGCAGCATCAGTGCCGCAGTCCTGCTGCATCCTTGGCTGTGGTGCAAACTGACTGGAACTGCAGTTTTTAAGCACTCTATCTGCAGATAACTATACAGTATGAAGAGCCTCAAAGGAACCTGTATAGCTGGAGCAGAAAAACTTGGTGTTTAAAAGCTCCTCAGTGTTAAGTCCCACTGGTAAACCATAATGTATTGTAAGCTCTCTTAATAGCGCTTCAAATCATGAAGGGATTATGGAGCACATTGTCATCATTATAATCAAAATAACTAACAATTAATGCTCTCCCAAAGTATTAGCTATTAGATAGAATTGTTGAAAATTCCTCCCAAGTTTTTAGCTGAATAGCAAAGTATATTTAGACAAAAACATCTCATTTTAATAAGAATTATAAATTGTAGGCTTTACTTTACAAAAATTACCCTACTGAAATGATCTCCAAGCCAGTCTTCCAGTAAGTGCCCTAAGTAACTACCCTGAAAAGTGTGATTCAAGAAGAGAGTTGTCCTGCCCTCATGATGTAATGACAGCTCTCCTTATTCAAGACCCAGCTCCTAGAAATCTTGTGGTCAGGCAGACATCTTCAATAAGTTACTTTTTTTGGTTGTGGTAGAAATGTATACTCCAAATCCCACTGAAATAAGTTCTCCGGTGGTCTCAAACAGAATTTCCAAGCAGATAGAAAATTACTGTCTGGCCAGAGCAGAGACATTGTGGACTTTTCAGGACCCTGCGTGGGCAAGAGAACTGAGTCTCTGAGGACTCTCTCTCCCTCTCTTACCCTTTGCACAATTGGAGGGCAGCATGTTACCGCAGCCCCTTTTAAGGAACTGCACTCCCCACCTTGTCTGCCATCACAAAAAGGGGGCAGTTGCATGTTTCAGCCTTTTCACAAGATTTCAGATTCGTTGGTCTAGTTGAGTTCCATGGGACACAAACAGCTTTAACCTTGAACAGATCCAAGTCTTGATTTGACTTGAAAAAAGCCAGGAAAATCTCACTTAAGGTTAGCACTTCATCTTACATAAACATTTTTGTGCCTTTCTTTGCCAATTCCATTCCTTCAGTCCCAGCACAATTTCTTGCACACAAACACAGACACACACATAAAACCATGTATTAAAAACTGTTTGCCTTGACCTCCCATTTTCTGGCTCTTGTCCCTGTATGCTAGCTGCAGTATATGATTTTAACCATAGATGGCTTTAAGACTAAAAATGGTAATTTCAATCAAATCACACCGGAGTAATGTATTCCATAGCTAATGAACTCCTTTGTAACTCAACACTACTATAAATAACATTTACACATCATTTGTTTGTAAAAGGCATTAAAAAAAAAAAAAGTGGAACTATCATCTGCTATAGCCCAAAGGGTCAATAAAGAGTAGAAATATTATGGTGGTTTAATGCTAAGTTGATTTCATCCCATTGTAAAGATAATCTAAAACCCAGTCCTTTTTGCTTAAGGCACATCTATGTATTTTTGGTATTCTTCAGCAGTGAAAAAAAAAAAAATAGTAAAATGGAATGATGAAGAGATGCTTTATGAAAATATTGATGAATGAATATTAATTTATTAAAAAGGATTTAAAGATTTTTTTGTGGTTTTTTTCTGGTGTTGGAGGGAGTGTAATGACTGTTTATCCAAATTTTAATGTTTCATTATGTGTTAAATACCATTTAATGGTTACTCTTACACATTTTATAGGGGGAAAAGAGCATTTTCTTATTGACACACATGTAGCAGAAGACATTTTTAAGCCTTAAACTACTATATTTCTTACTATTTAATATAGCAGAACAAGGAAGAGAGAAAAATTGCATCCCCTGACTAAGCAAGATTCTTAATAGCAAACCAATCTGTCTTCAAGCTGGAACACTGCCAGTTAAGAGCAGAAAGTTTGTTCTGTGCTTTATATGAAAAAGGCCTTCTTTTTCCTCCTTCTGCCCAGGAGGCAAAAGAGTTCTTGATATCAAAACAAGGCAGTGTTTCTTTATTTGTTTCAGTAATCAAATAATAAATATTACAAAACCAAACATAATACTTTCTCCTGCTATGCTAATTGTATCAGGAATGTTAATTGTGTTCATTACACTTTTTATTGCTAAGTATTAGTTGTTTTATAGGAGTCAGAATACAGACAAGATTCCAAGAGGGTATTTTAAAGACATCTTGACATTAGTTCTACAACTGTCCCATTTCCCCCAAATCATAAAAATACCGTAAAAATTTGTAAAGCAGGAACAAGCTGTCACATGCTTGCTGAAATCCCATAGTAGCTAATGATATATGTCACAACTTTCAGGAGTAGATAAAATATTCAGCACTGTAGATGTAATGGCCTTTGAAATCAACAGAAAGGCTCCTCTGATTTCAGCACATTTTTGCTCACTTTTAGCAGTGCTTTCTGGATCATAAGCAACATCTATGATCAACTTTTTTCCAATGTAGACTGCATTGTAGGTAGAAAAAATTAATGATGTAGCAAGCTCAGTTTTGTGATTGAGAATATATGGTAAGAGATACATTTCTTTGTGTATTTTGGAGATGATGTATGGATAAATATTGCTTAACTACTAATTATATCAAAGGAGCTCAGCTTCTGGTAGAAATGATTGGTTCTTTTCCCCAAATGGTCCTGTTAGATCAAGACTATTTCCAAGATGTTGGTCTTGTGGTCACAATTGTCACAACAGCAAGGGCCACCTGCTAATAGAGGTATGGCAGATAGCTAAAAACTAAACTAGAAGCAATGGGAATCCCAAGGCTTCTCTGAACTGGTTTTGAACAAAGAGTCTCTCATAAGTGCCTTCAAATTCCTCCAAATACAGGTGTTTAATTTTTGTGGTCCTTATAGGTATAAGAGCCTTACTTGTGGACTTCGATGTACACCTTCAGGAAATCACACCCTTTGGCATCTTACCCAACAAACAACATCACTTGTCATACTTTTAAACTGACACCACGTGGATAGGATACGTAATAGCAAAAAAGAACAAACAACTGCCCCTAAAATCAGCCAGAGTTTAAATCATTGTTTAATTAACCGAACTTTAGGTAATGCGTAAGCAAGCACAAAGTTTGTTTGGACAATGCCCCTTATCTTGGCAACATTTTAAGTGGTGTGCCTTTGTCCCAGCACTGCAGCCTAATTTAGATTAGCAAGTTTTGTTCTCCCCTGGAAATAGGGGAAAACCCAGAAAGTGATCCCTCCACTAGCATACCTCCAGCAAGGCAAAGAGAGAGCACCTCTGGTTTTTCTCTAGACACAGCTCCCCCAAACCACTTCGATCCTGGCTCTGAATCGCTCCTTGGAAGCACCAATCTCTCTCCTTTAACTCCAGAGGGAGCCTTAGGCTAAAATCTGAATTATCCCCCAGCTTACCACCAGCAGTTGGGTTCTTTCAGCTGTTACTGCTCCTGCTGCAAAAAGCTGGAGATAAAGTAGCTGTTATCCTAGCTATCAGAAGGCACATGGGCAAATAGCATGTGTATCTGGAGCTATGATACATGATGGTAATCTTTAGGTTATTCGTTGTAATACTGTATTTAAATATATTTCAGT
>JAOXXN010000001.1:32186084-32234975 GCA_026770055.1 Myrmophylax atrothorax | reverse complement strand
AGCAAAAAAGACCTTCTGTGCATTTAAACAACATTAAAAACATCAGTTGTTAAAGCATTATCAGTGGCTGGTTGATTCTCTTCGTCAGCCCATTTTTGGCTGGACTTTCTCCATGCCATGTATTGTGAATCCATCCCGACAAAATTGGACTTACATAACAACAAAAAATCAGGCACAGTAAACATAGATTGACAGCAGGAAAGTCCTCTTTAACTAGTTTGTTACAGAATCACAGACTATTCTGAGTTAGAAGGGACCCACAAGGATTATGAAGTCCAACCCATAAGTCAATGGCCCACATCAGGGATTGAACCTATGATGTTGGCATTATTACAACCAAGTTTTAGCCAACTGAGCTAATCTCAGGGGCTGTACACCTTGTATTATAAGGTTAACCTGTCTTGTGGAAGAAGGGGAGGTGGTGAACGCAGTTTTTCTGGATTTTAGTAAAGCTTTCAAAACTGTCCCTCACACCATCCTTCTGGGCAGCTGTCCAGCTGTGGGATGAGTGGGTTCACAGTTCTCTGGTGAAGAACTAGATGAATTGAAGGGCCCAAGGGTTGTGGTAGCTGTCTGATGACCAGTCATCAGTGGTGTTCTTCAGGGTTCAGTTCTAGGGCCATTCTGGTTCAAAATATTTATCAAGGATCTGGATGCAGGATCATTAGCAGAGAGATCTAGACAGATTAGAGAATTGGGCAGTCATCAGTGGCATAAAAAGAAGTGATTATCCCACTGCATTCAGCATCGGTGCAGCCTCATCTGGAGTGCTGTGTGCAGCCTCACAGTTTGAGAAAGTCTTGAGAGTCCTTGAACATTTCCAGAGAAGTCCAGAAAAGCTGGTGGCAAGGCTGGAAGACATGTCCTGTGAGCATCAGAGGAGAATTTGAGCTGCCCTAGTTGGAGAAAAGGAGACTGAGGAGTGACCTCACTTCCTGAGGAGTGGAAGGGGAGGAAGAGGTGCTGAGCTCTTCTTCCTGGGAGCCAGTGACAAGAGGATTGGGAATGGCTTGAGCTGTGCTAGGGCAGGTTCAGACTTGGCATTAGAAACATATCTTTACTGAGAGGGTGGTCAAACACTGGAACAGGTGTTTTAGAGAGGTAATTCAGCCCTCTGTGCCTGTCAGTGTTTTTAAGAGCATTTGGACAACGCCTTAATAATGTGCTTTAGCTTTTGGTGGGCCCTGAAGTGGTCAGGCAGATTAGATGGTTGTTTTAGGTCCCTTCCAACAGAAAGAGTGTATTCTAACAATATATATGCTATTATGTTACATTGCTATAGTATTTGTATACATATTTGTTATGTACATAATATAAAAATATAGTTGTTTATTATGTCACAAATTTATATATGCACACCTTTCTAACTTCTTATCACTAAAATCTATTTAATTAGGACAAAGTTATCAAACTTGTTTACCTACATTCATATGATTGTTTTCAAGCTACTATACCTTGGATGGCACTTCTAGAAGGCTTTCAATAATATTTAAAAGACATCCTGACATTTTGAAGAGCAGAGAAGTAAAGCTACCTCAGAAATTCCCATGAGACAGCTGGTGGTTTGATTTGTTTGGTCAGACAATATCTGTGCATCTCATACATAAACACTAGTGTTCAGAGGAAGCAGAAGATTGTTGAGAGCCTGAAGTAACAGCCTGACAGCATGCTTAAGTGCTTTTTTCCCCTTGGAGATTACAACTTGCATGAAATGTGACACAGACTACTCTGAGCTAGCAAAGAAATTCAAGAAGGCTGGAGGACAGGAAAACCACACTTTCAAGAGCCTTCCTGAACATTTATCTTGTTTGGGATGTATCTGAGATCATTCTCAGGGTCAAAGACTCCTGCATCTAATTCAAAAAGTTAAACGTGGTTAAGTGCTTTTTTCCTCAGAGGTTTCTTTTCTTCAGCTATGTGTCTGAGAAGAGCCATCAGGCATCATCCAAAGAGAGTTTAGTTAGCAGACGTGAGGAATAGGAACAGCCCAGTAATGAGCTTTTGTTTCTGATTGAAAGGAAAATAAAGATCATAGGTGTGCACAGCACTACTTAAGAAGCATGATATAGATGACCACCTACCATTAATCTCCCTCTCTGAGTTTTAAGAACTTCAGGCACATGCATTTCCAGTTTTATGGGGAGCTCAAACTATTTGAATTTAAACAGTAAGGTTACAAATCGCCTGCCTTTGCCTGTTGGCATTCAGAGATATTCCAGCATGTAATTAGAGAGAAATCAAACCTAAAAGAGGGAAAGGAGAAAGATGGGATGTGCTATAAATAGAAAAGCGGAATACAGATAGTCCCCTTGGTCACAGGCAGTCATCATGCCTATCCACATAGTGTCAGAAGACACTGCCTGGCTACGTTGACCTCAAGACAGATTTTGGAGGGGGTTTCCAACGCAGGTACAGGTCATGCTAATGAAACAGAGCCAGTAGCAGGGTGACTAAATGGATAATGTAAACCAAGGATTTTTACAGAAAAATACAAATGTTGCTTAAAATTTGGCCACCACTCCACTCCTGGATAATTTTTGGACTCCTAAACACCTACTTGTAGATCAAAGGGAAAATAAACCATTTGATACCATGGAGGCAAAATAACAATTTTTTGTGATTTCCAGTTAATGCATTTTTCACAAAGGCATTGAACAGATTTTTCCCTCTGTGTATATCTCTTTCTCTTTTGCGCACATGCACTTCTTACATAACCTGACAAATATAAATGTCCAAACAAATGGAAGATCCCAACAATACCACGGGAATGGTACAAATCTGTGCCCACCCAGCTGAAGTGAGTGTTACTGTTACTATTGTTGTTTTCTGTCCCCAAAGTGTTCTTCATCTGTGGTGGCACTGGAGAGGAAACATACAAATATACACAGACCCTTAGGACCAGAACACAAACGACCATATGGCTACATTTTATAGCTAGATACTAAAACTGCAGGTTCAGAAAATCACTAGCTTCCACAGCTCTTGTGTGGTTCCAGAGGAGTGTGTGACAGCATTAGGAAGCAATGTCCAAAGACTTTTCCACTGAGAAAATTCTATCTCCATGTCAGCACCACTGACTTCATTGAACTCACTGTTGATTTACACCCTGGTAACTCAGGGAAAACTAGACCTAGTAGGGCAACAACATAGTAGTAAAAAATGAAAACAACAAACAAAGAACAAATGACAAATCACAGAGGAGCACAAAATGTTTCTGATGTAAGAGAAACAGCTGTTGTCCAGGTTATCCCTAAAGTACAGATGGCCTGAGTTTGAATTTGAAATATTACAGAAAAAAAATGAATCCAATACAAAAATAGTAGTGTGAATGCCTTATGCCCTCATCAAAACATTTTAAAAATTGCCCAGTTTTGTTATGCCTTTGTTATAATCTGCAAAAGAAAACAGTGGTTCTCTTTAGGGATCATAGTGATCAGACTGAGCATTTGGTGCCCTTACTCCCAATGACATCCAAGGAAACTCTGGACACTAATTAGGTCTGAAGTTGGGCCATTCATGATGTAGGTATCAATGCAGAACACTTGTGCTTTCAGTCATTTGTCCCTCTGTAATAAGTATTTTTGTTTCACAGCAAAACCTGTGCCCAAAGGAGAGACTGCACAAGATTTCCCTCACAAGGGTCTTCTCTCTGTGAAGTGGGGCTGTGTAACAGTGATTTACTTCAATTTCTCATTGCTCAGCTAGGATGCCAATCCCGAGGATGCCTCCACCCTTCATTTTCTTGCTGTTACTGTTATTGTCAGGGAGGAAGGCAATTTAATTTTTTTTATTATGCTCTTCAACAGTCTGGAGAATGGATACTTGACTGCAACAGGTTACCCAAGATTTGTGAAACATAATGTGCCCCTTCTCAGTTTCAAGTCACAGGTTCTGTCTCACCAAAGTGTCTCAGTGTCTGAGTTGGGGGGAAGGAATCACTTGTCTGTCTTCATTGACTCACAGAGGAGCTTAGGTGAACAGCTTAGGGCAGACCACTAACTTATAGCTGGAGAGGTTACCACCTCACCTTCCTCATGTTCCAGTGCTTGGTACCAAATGGCAAAATGGCTTATGAACAGCCTGGATCTGCCTCATCTTCAGGTACATTTTCAACAGTCTATTATAAAATGCATTTCTAGTTAAACCTTAGAATCTGCCTTTAATACACTATATCTCAGATCAAGACAAAGGCTGAGCAATGTGCTTGGATGCTCCTCAGCTAACTCAGATGGAGGGGATACACAGGTTTCCCCTGGGGCTCAAGGTATTTTATAACCAAAATACTTGTCAAGATACTCTCTCCCCTGGTACTTGCTACTCTCCTTGAAGACAAGGAAGGACAAGGGGAGGGTTCAACCAGTATTTTCTAGGACTCTATTTAGGTGGTCACACTGTTTTCCTAGGCACTGTACCTAATCTGAGGAGGTAGAAAAATTTAAAGCTCATTAGTGACTCTCCTGGGTTTTGGGGGGTTTTTGGTTGGGTTTTTTGGTGGTTTTTTGGTTGGTTTTTTTCTTTTTTTTTTTTTTTTTTTCCCCATTCAGTCATTCTTTACTCTGTTTTCTTCCTAGGAATCTAGGCTTCCGACTTGGACACCTGATGGTAGCTATTTATGTCTCTGAAGGTCACCTCAGGAACCCACTGATTAAAGATGATCTATCAGTTTCATAAACACACTCCAGTCCCATCTGTATCTAGAGAATATCTGTGCCTGCAGTCATAGATGGAAATCCAGTAATTATTTATCTAATAAGTTGTAAGGCCATAAAGCCTGGAATTCATCTTACTGCAGAGGAGACAAAAGCTTTTATTGAATAAAAGCAATTGCAAGATTTGACTGTGTGCAATATTAAAAGCATAAAGAAGCCATCTGTCTTTTCTTCATGGAGAAGCATTTTGTGTGCTATGCAGCCATTAATGATGCATACTGGAAGAGCTTGCTATATTTATTTGAAGTGAAGCTAGCACTGTGCCTAATGGAACACCAATTAGGGTTCCTAGAAGTCAAAATGCTGTGGAAATAGATAAATGAGGTACCCAGATATAAAAAAGTTACTGCATTGATGCATTCCCAATATAGAGCAACACAGACAGCAGAATACAAAAGCAATATTTTTGAGTAAATTTTCTATGCCCTCCCTCTTTATATGTCTGCTTTTAGCATAGGTACACAGATGCCATTCACATATATTCTATACAAATCAGTAACTAGTGCTCTGTTTATAGTTTCCTTGAGGAAGCTGATGAAACAATGTTTCATTATACCTATCTACATAAGTTTACCTATGTACACACACAAACTCTGTATATAGACTTCATGGAGATTGAATTCAAATGTGAAAAACTGAGCTATAAACACCCAGTTAAAGCAAAATCTATAAACTGTTTAAAGGGCATTAGTGCTCCAAAGTCTCACAGTAAAAATAGATGTCATTATGCAGCTCAGTATATACTGCCTCTCATTAACTTCAGCACTGGCTTACATGGAATTCGTGAAGCTAAAATAACACTACTATCATTGCCAAAAAAAGCATTCATGAGCTGGGAAAACTTAAATTTTGCTTGAATAACCAAATGTAACACCTCTCCTCTACTGTGCATGCCTTATGAGAGCATCTTTACATGTTCTGACACCACTTTTCCATAAGACACTGGCAACATTTAATATATGTGTCATCAAAGATTCATTTGCACTTGATTTTGCCACTGCTTATCTTTGAAATAATTATGTCTGCAAACAATATTATTTCATTTTTTTTACTATAGGTTTGCATAAAGTCTTCTTAGCTTAAAAAATTAAAAACATACAAACAAAACCAAACATCAAATAGAAGAGAGACACAAGGCTTCTTTAGACACTATCTTTTTGAAAAAGGTTTGGGCAACCCACAGGGTTGGCATTTTTAGTTGTTTTGCCTGAGTGTGGCAGAGATCCCCACGGCAACAAAGATGTCATGTGCCCCACCTGCAGAGGCCTCCACCAGACCCGGTAAGGTGCACACTCTGCTGTTGCACTTCACAGCTGAATATTGACAACAGGAGAAGACTGACACTCAGAGTTTGGGGATATAATTCTTCATCTCTTTCCATATGTCAGTCTAAAACCTGGAACTATCAACTATGTTTTCATTTTCAAAAGCATGCTCTCTATTCACTAACCTCTTCCTCTCTACCACCTCATCCTCATCCCTGCCTCCTATCCCAATTCCTACAGCAGCCACAGTCCATCCAACAATGACAGCACTGAATTGGTTTCCATTTCTGTGAGCTTGCCATCCCTCTTCCCACCTCCTTACTCTGAGACACCTTGTCTTCTGCTCTGAGCAGTTGGCCTTGTCTGCCCTAGACCTTCTTCCCAGCTTTGGGAACTCCTAGGCTTAAGACCTAAACTTTCTTGTCAGTCTTAATATCCCTGACCAACTTTAATTGAGTTTATAGATATACCTGGAGGGCTCTAAGGCTTGTGCTTTATGGAGAAAGCTTAAGAAAATCAGGGTGTATCATTGTTCCTCAGAAAACAAACTTGCAATGATGTGATAAACGATGTGAGAGTTTCATAAGAGCATGGAATATTATGCATTGCTGAAGACCTCTGAAAGTTACTAATACTCAACAAAACAGACCACACTGAAGAATTTTGTGAGCTGGCAAGTACACTCTCTCTCCATCAGAGGAAATAACTTGCCTTCCAGACAGGACAGCAGAATCTTCCCCCACACTTCACTTGTCCCTTGGACAGAGTTTTAGAGACCATGTAACCACCCAACTGAGAAAGGAAAGAAGAAAGAAGAAAGGAATTGCTTTAAGGAGTTACAATAACACCAGAGGACTCAGTATGATATGTGGAAGGGTTTGCATTTGATTTCTGATTTCTAGTGGTATTTGAAAAGCCTTAGCAGAGTCTGTTGTGCCACCAGCAGTTACTCATCCCAGTGATGAAGAGCTGGTGTCTCGTTCCTTTGAAGAACATGAAGTCTTAAAAAATAGAGCTATAACTCCTTAATCTGTTGCTTGTTTTTTCATTACTTTCTGAGGAAGAAAAGAGTTTCCAGTTTAATTTATGATAGGGGTGGAAAAAAGACCAAAATAGGAAGATAGAGAATAATGCCCCTTCATTTCAGAAGGAGCTGTGAACTAAATGGAATAAGGCTTATGAAAGTCTCCTGGCTCTTTCTTTTAAAAATCTGTTCTGATGGCCTGCTGATGTACACCTGTTGAATAACTGCTCTGTCATTGGTGGTAGTTGAGAGGGACTGACAGGAGAACAGGAATTTGAAATAAGACAAAGAGTGGATAAATGAGGCTGACTCCAGCAGGGGCTCAAAGAAGAGCTGAGCCATAGGATCATGACTCTTGGTGCTAACTGATAAACCAGGAAGAAATAGCAGCCCAGAAATGGGTCTTGCTTCTTTTGTTTGGTTCAAAATCTTGGAAGCCTGACAGAAATCATGTATTTCAGACATAAGGAGAGACAGATTTTGAATTTCAGAGCAGACAGAGTATGTGTTCAGGACTACTCTAGTTACAGTCAGACTCCATGCATAAGACAAGAGTCCTGACGCTGAATAGAGAGAGGCACCAAAGGAAATGGTATCTATCCTTTTGAAATGGAAGCTATCCTTGGGGTTTTAACCTCTTTAACATATGACACCTGGAGGTCAACTCTTTTTTTTGCATACTCCCTCAGATTGTTCCAATAAAAATACAATCTCCCCCTTAACCTCAAGAAATAAACCTTGACTGGCATACATATCCATTTCCAGAAATTTTGTCTAGAGGCTGTTTCTTGTGAATGGTGCAACCCTATATTTCATGCTTACCTCAGTGGGCCAATGTGGCTGTGTCCCACTGTCCAGGCTATCATCACTTATTTAGAATATCTAGATACACTTCTCTTCTTATTACCAACAAAACCAGAGCAAGAATGGCTTGGAGGTCACATTAAATCTGAAAAAGGGTACCGGTGGCTGCTGTCTCCTGCAATCACTGTCTGGCCTGAGAAGGAGTAATGTGGTAAAGGCAGAATTCTTTGGAGAATCTAGTGGGGAAGACACAGAAGAGCAACCTTGGCTCCTGAGTGTGTGTCACTCTGGCTGTGATGTGCAATATTTTGTGAATTAGTTTTGCCTTTTTCTCAACCATTATAGCATTTCTTTTTTCTTTCTCTCTCTTCTCTTTTTCCCTCTTCTCTTTTTTCTTTTTCTCTCATGTCATTGAGACCGTGATACTCATTTAATTTCTGAGTCACGACAAGCATAGTCTTCAACTTCTGTCATTTTGATGTATGACTTTTCAGGGAGATTCAATTTAAGATTTTCTAAGGACTTTGGAGCAATTAATGCACAAATACTGTAGATGCAGCAGAAGATTAATGCATCTCCACATTTCAGGCTCCCAGTTCCTAACTTGTGGACATTGGAAGAGTATATTTCAAGACTTTCCTCTTCCAGGCTATATCTTTCACTGTGCTTCTACTTTAGTCCAAAATGTTTTCGGTTGATACGAAATATGGTTCATTTTTTCAGCTTGTGATTTACCTCATTTGGTAAAACCTTATCACCATAACTACAGATGAGTTTCCACTAAACGCCCAGAAATGGATGATCAACCTAAGGTATCAGACTCAGCCCTCTGTATAAAACATCTGACAGTCCTCGGACTCAGACAATATAATGTGGTCTCATCTGAAATCTGATTAATAAGCTTGATGTCCCGATGAGCTGGAGGCTTGCACTTAACAATGACTGGGAGAGGCAGCTAGAAGTGAACTGAAGCAAAGCATGGTCTGACCCTGAAGGGCACTATTAAGTATTTTGGTTTGCTTCCATGAACATCAGAATGACAGGATGAAATATTTTAATTAACCTAGCTTTTGGCTTTGCAAGCTTGGTCCAAACTCTTTCTCTCTTTTAGAAGCAAACTTGCTCTCTATTCATGCTCTTCCACCAGATGTCTTTCCCCTTGCCTTTCCCAGGCTGAAGTAACTTTAATAAAGGTATAAAACTCTACCTTGGCAAACAACTTGCACTGCTAAAAATAATCTCCCCTATGCACTGAGCAGACGGGCAAAGACTATACAGAATGTGTACATATTGATCCTATCATTCATATGCCAGAAGTAATTGCTCCCTCTGAGCATGTTTATAGATCTATACTAACTCCTGGCTTCCTCACTGCATGTCAGGACTGAACAAAATCTTCCATACATCTGTGTGGTTTCTGGAGCACATGGAGAGAACTGCAGAAGTTTCTGTGATAGGTCTGGCAGAAGCTGACCACATGGGATAGGCTCTTTCCACAATCAGTGTTGACACAAAGCTTCACAAGCAGCTGGGGGTGCAGGAGGGACCCTGTGGATGTGCTTCTCTGGGCCCTCACTAGACTACCAACATGGTAAGCACAGCAGTTTGCCCTGCAGAATTTGTTTCAAGCAAGTTTTCATCCCCTGTGCTTTTTGATTCAGGGAAATATAAGCCTAACCTCTCTTCCTCTGGTTATACTCCAGGTTTAACTGTGGTTTCCTGTGAGGTTTAGAAAGAGTTGGAAATCTGGCTGGGTGGGGGTTTTTTTCAAAATCTGTGAGACTTGATGAATAATTGAACTTTTAATCTCATCCTGACTGACTCATGTAAAAGGGGAAAAGTCACCTGGTCTCTGCATTCCCCAAACTGGACCGAAACACAGTCTTCTGATATTTCCCATTGTGGCTGACAAGATCAGCCCATGGCCTGTTGCAATTCACTAGTAGTGTTATGGTGTATAAAAAAGCAGCTAATATAGTAAGTGTAATGTGAAGTCCTGTTTCTCAGTGATTATATCTCTATAACCTCCTTCCTTCACAGAATCACAGAATATTCTGAGCTGGAAGGGACCCACAAGTATCATACAGGGATAAAATCCACAGCCTTGATGTTATTAACACCAGGTTCTAACCAGCTGAGCTAATCTCAGGGCTAAAATTCCTTCTCCAACATCCGCACAAGTTTAAGCCACCCAAGCCTGTTACTGGTGGAAATGTGGAGCTACAAGTCTCAAAGTCCAGGTCACTCTGGCTTTGTCTCAAGACCTAGATAAAAGCTGGACAAAGACTCACTCCTAGCCATAGCCAAATGTGAGATTTATAGTGCCCTAAGTGAAACTTGTGTTGAATGCAGACAGTCTGATAATGTCAGAACAGAGTTAGGGAATGAGCTAATAGTTAAACAAAAATCTTCAGAAAAATGTTGATTTAAATCGACCCTTCCTCCCTGTATCCATGTTTGCTTTTTCAGATACCTGTGACCAAAAGAATCCTGTTCTCCAGCTTTGGCAAAACATCTAGTTCTCTTGGGTAGTGAAAGAGTCTGCTCCTCTCTTCTCTAGAATGCCTAAAGCCACAGAGACCAAGCCTCTTGTGAACCCACTGAAAACATGTCCCTTGCCACGCTTGTTCTAACTCACTGAATCAGCCTTTCTCATGGAGCACAGTACCTGACATGTTGATGTGACAGGCAGCAATTAGACAACACTAGGACAACTGCCAAATACGCTGCCTACAACTGTGTGGCCACTGAGGATACATATTGTTTAATCAGCAATCGTAAAACAAGAGCAGCTTGAACATTTGAAGTCTTCACAGATGTCTCCTTACTTTCAGAAATGCTTATAAATTATGACCTAACTTTAAGTTTCAGCTGAGCTTGTGGGAGAGGTTTGGCTGCAGCTTATAAGGTAGGATGAAGAATAAAGAATTTACTTGGTTTTCAAACACAAAACATTTACTGTTAAATTCATAGCTACCATGGCTGGCTGGGAGCTGACAAAGTGGGGAGCCACAGGAGGTGAGGAGATGACAGGTGACCTGTTGGTTCAGTAGCAGTCTGTGTACTTTCACAGAATCACAGAGTAGTTAAAGTTGGAAAGGATTTCTACAGATCTAGTCCAACCCCGTATCAAGGCAGGGTCACCTAGAGCATGTTGCACTGGAACACATCCCAAGTGGGATTTCATGCCATTGCTTTTAACAAGTTGTCTGTAGGAAAGCCACAGACCCAGAAGATACAAAATAAAACACAAGAGACAGCAAGAGATTCAAGTTCAGTGACAGATAACCCAAGAAATTACCCCTGGCCAGGTCTGTTGCAGAACTAATTAACCTCAAGCAATTCTAGTCACTGAGTATGGTATCAGGGAGAGGTTTGCACTTCTGTCTATGCCTGAAGCTCTGTAACTGTAAATAAATGTAAGAAAAGGGTCAAAATATTAACTGAGAAGTTAGATGGGAGGTATTTAGAGGGGTTTTCACTATTGCTTTTTCCAGAGCCAGAGATCATGGCACTGGTCTAAAAAAGAAATATTTATTAGACCCTGAGATTAGCTCAGCTGGTTAAAACCTGGTTGTAATAACGCCAAAGTCATGGGTTCAATCCCTTATGTGGGCCCTTCACTTAAGAGTTGGGCTCGATGATCCCTGTGGGTCCCTTCCAACTCAGAATAGTCTGTGAGTCTGTCAATATTGGGCCCCAAGCCCAGCAAACTTTCCCCCATCAAAATTATCAGTGGCAAACAATTCCTCCCTTGAGAAATATAACTTTGGTGTGATGAATTAGCATCAAAATACTTGTTAAGCATCTTGCAGTAAGAGAGTTGTGCTAAAATTTTGTATGAAGAGTTGCATCAAAATAATTACTGCCAAACATAGAGGAAAAAACAAAAAACCAACATTATCTCATGCTTTTATATTGTATGTTAAATTACCTTTCTCTGTTTTCTTGGGTTTGGATATGCTAACAGTGTGTGGTAAGCATGAAGCTGGCATTTCTGACAGGAGGCTTAAAGGGACAGACAGATGGAAAAAATGACTGAAAATGCAGAAAGAGGATGAAGTAGTTCAGGAATGCCTGTCATCACTGAAGGTGCTCAGATATCTCCCAGTTTTAATCAGTGTCATACAAGCCAGAACAGCTCCTAATATAGCAAGAATGTCCAAGCAAAGTACATGGTCAGAAGACAAACTGGTGAGTACATGGGTGTGCCAAGTACATAACTGAGCTTTGAAGCTGCTTAGTGCTTACTCAGTAAAGCACTGTATAAAGCAGTGGGACAGAATATCTGTTTTATGTGAAGAACACAGGGCTGGGAGACCTGGAAGCCTGGCATCTGCCTGCTTGGGTTGTAACGGTAATTGCTCAGGCAGGCAAATGTGCTCTCTTGCTGCTCACTACATTTCCCAAACAAAGCAAATATGACTGGAAGTTGTGGTGTTGTTTTTGTGGCAGGGCAACTTAGGCAGACATGGAAGGAGATGAGTTTGGGCCCAGAAAACCACTGAAGTGCTGAATGGATGCCCATGTACAGCAGCACATGCTGTCCAGAAGAGGAGACATCATGGGGACTGAAAATGGTTTGTTCATGAACATCCATAAAGACACAGCCTAAACATAGAAGGAGTAGGAGCTATCATGGCTCAGACTGAAGTCCAACAAGCCCAGGAATTTTATTCCACAGGTACTCAAGAGCAGAAGAACAAGGCATGCCAGTGGGGTATCTTCCCAGAACCTGGGACATGTTAGAACCACACTGAGCAACATCATGCCTGTGTGTGCAAGTGACTTTAAAGACTTCTATAAGCACTCATTTTTCTCAGCTGCTTTTAGGGTCAAAGTATTATTCAAGGACTCATCATAGAATCACAAAATAGTTTGGGCTGGAAGACACCTTAAAAGGTCATCTCGTCCAACCCCCTTTAATGAGCAGGGACATCTTCAAATAGATCAAGTTACTTAAAGCCCTGTGCAACTTGACTTGAATGTTTCCAGGGATGGGGCATCTCCCAACTCTCTGGTCAACCTGTCCCAGTGTTTCACCAACCTCATCATAAAAAAAATTCTTCCCTATATCTAGTCTGAATCTACTTTCCTTTAGTTTAAAACTGTCACCCCTTGTCCTATTGCTACAGACCCTACTAAAAGGCCTGTCCCCAGCTTTTTTTAAAGCCCCTCATAAGTATGGAAAGGATGCAATAAGGTCTCCCTGAAGCCTTCTGTTCTCCAGGCTGAACAACCACAACTCTCTCAGTCTGTCTTCATCAGAGAGTTGTTTCAGCCTTCTGGTCATCTTCACAGCCCTCCTCTGGACTTGCTCCAGCAGATACACATCCTTCTTATGCTGGGGACCTCAGAGCTGATTGCAGTGCTCCAGGTGGGACCTCATGAGAGTGGAGTAAAGGGGCAGAATCACCTGCCTAGACCCGCAGGCCATGCTGCTTTTTGATGCAGCCCAGGGCATAATTGACTTTCTGGGCTGCAAATGCACATTGCTGTGTCATGAACAGCTTTTCATCCACCAGCACCCCTAAATCCTTTGCTGCAGGGCTGCTCTCATTCCATTCATCCCGCAAACTGTATTGAGCCTGGGGATTGCCCACATGCAGGACTTCACACTTGGATTTAGGGATGTGTTCAGTCTGATCAGCACTTATTTTTCCAGGACAGTTGTGCTTAACTTGCATGCAAAGAAAGAGACAGAGCTAACTGAAATACCATGGTGTGCTATAGAGTCTTTGTGACTCTTTCAATCTGTGTTAGAACTGTTACCACATTTGAAGTTGTTGAACTTTGAGGATCAGTACATCCTGAAGCACTGCACATTTGGATTTATTTATAACTTCCACAAATTGGTACAATGATAAATGTGGAAGTCCTAGAAATAGCTGAGGTAGGCAGAGGTGTTTTCTGTATCTGTTTCCCAAAGCGAATTTTGTATATCTCTTTGTTCATGATTAATTGTTATTTCCTGATCTCTTATAGAAGACCTATAGCTAAAGAACTGTGATGTTATTGTATATCTATTTAATTCTAACTCAAAACCCTACACTTGCATGGAAAGTACCACACAACTTTTCTGAAGCTCCACAAGTCAAGTTTTCTTGTGGTTTGCTTACTGTCTGATGAGTATAAATTTGAAACTTTAACAAAGATAAGTGTGTCTTAGCAGTTTGGGGAACAGAGAAACAGGAATAAATGAAGAATAGTATTTATACTTTACAGAGCACAGAAAGAGACATTTTGATTTTCAGTTGAAATAGGAGCTTGTTCTCCCTCAGTTGTGCTGAGGATGAGCAGCTTATTTGGGAATCAGATGTGCCCTTGTTACACTGATGAGAGCTATCTTCCCGAGCCAGCACAATGCATTGTGTTTTCATGCTATTTACCTAGAGTAACTGCAAGGGCTTTTCTTGAGTCTTCTGGTCACAAGATGTTCAACAGGGAAGCCTGATGGTTTTCTGGTGTCTAGTCCTCTACATTCTCACTGGTAAGACCAAGTCTGCTTGTGCATCTCAGGAAGCTACTTCTGCTGTTACAGAATCACAGAATCATCGAGGTTGGAAGAGACTCTCAAGATCATCTAGTCCAACAACTACATATTGTTGATCTATGGTTGATCTAGTTAATTCCAGACATTTTCCTTTTCCCTGCCCTTTTTTAGTTTCTTACCAGGAACCAGAAACTTGGCCTTCATAACTTCTCAACAATATGTTCCAACATTTCCTCAGACAGAAAACAGTAGCTTAAACTTGATAGCCAGGCACAGAGGTGTTGTGGAAGCAGGCACTGTGGAAATACACCCAAGCAGCTTTGTTGATAACTTACATTCATGTGTTTGCACCCAAGACCAGGAAAATCCCCTTCCTACACATGACATGAAGACGTCCATCCATACATCCCTCCCTAAGGAAGGAGGTTACCAGATTATGAAATATGCTTTTAATTAGTTTTGGCCCACAGCTTTCATCATGCCTCAATGTTTCAGTCTTGCTTCAAGAAGGCAGGAATTGACATAGCATTTTAATTACAGATATTCATCCTCTCTGTGTCTGTTTTCCTGGAGGATAACTAGACTATGGTGTTGGTACAACAGCCCTGAATCTTTCTGTTTCTCAATAAAATTTATCAATCAATGCACATCATAGTAAAATTGAAATCTGCAGTAGTAAATGGAATGCACACAGTACCTGTGGGCAAATGCACATCTGTGTGGCTAATCAGCTAATATCTTTTTTTCAGTGATAAGGTAGTTTCTCTTTGTTAAGGAAAATCTAAATACCAAATAGCATTGGAACTTCTGCTGTGTGTGGGGAGGATTTTTATATGCCCCTTCTGGTTTGATGGGTAGTAGGAAAGAGGAAGATCCTTCTGTTTGGTTGTTACTGTTTTATTTTTAGTTCCCATGCATTTAAGAATTAAATAAATGCTGTGATATGTTATTATGATCATGTAGATCACGTGCTTGAACTAGATATGTAAAAGGAACTGCCAGTATGGGGAGGGAACACAGGTTCGGTAGCTGGTATTCTGATAGAGCTTAGACTGTCCTACACTCTACACTGATTTGGTCTTGTAAGGAATATTTCTGGAATTCAGTACCCACTTGAAACAGTAATTTATTTCATATGCCAGTCTTTTGAGTGTTCTTTGTTTGAATTTAATTGTGTTACTTTTAATGCAGGTTTACTTCCAGAAAACATACGCTATTTAGATGTTCAAGGCAAGAATAGTTTAGACTGGACCAGTAAGAGGTCTGTGACTAGGCTTTCTAGAGTATAGAGGGAAGAACACCAGATTCCTCCTATAACGCAACTCAAATCTCATTCTGGAAGGCCTAGGGACACCTGATGTTTACACTTAGAAAAGCTATTTCAAGTCATTGTTAGAGGTCTTTATGTAAGGATGTGTAACTGTCACATATTCCTTCAGGAAAGAAAAAGGCTTGAAGAAGTTTTTGCTGTTTTGAAAACAGCTCAAGGTTGCCTGAAACCTGCAGTTCCAATGAAGATGCAGCTTTACAGATACATGATGGTAAGTGGTAAATTTTTTTAATCAAGGTTGATTAATTTTGCTCTTCGTAATGAAGTACAACCAAATACAGTAGCTGATACTGTTGAAATAATTTGGTCTGCCCATGGATGAACTAGTTCTGTGATCCACACCTGGGAAAATTGTCAAAATGTGTTTACTAGCCATGTTTGAAGATACAAATAATTTTAAATAAACCAAGAGTAATTTGAAGAGAATGCAAAAGCAGACACAATCACCCTCTACTTCTGGGAAATTAAGAACAGATGTTTTACCCACTCTTAAAACACTACACCTAGAACACAACTATGCCACATGATAATAAACCCCATACTTAGTGTTGGTTGGCTTAAGAGAATGAAGTCTGTTAAAATGGTATGATTTTATTAGGAAAAATATTTTTGGATGAGTTGCTTGTTTATTCAGATGTTGTGTAATAAGTTATGTATCCTGAGGATCAGATTGTGTTACATATGTTCCAAATATGCTGAATCCACCCTGGCCATATCACGATCTGGAGAGTTCACTGAATTAGGCTTGTAGATACTGCTGGATTCCTAAGTTATATTAGGAAAGGTTACTAGAGAAATACAAAACAAACTTCTTGTAATTAAAGCACTTATGAAACTTTCTTTTTTCATCTAACAGAGCAAGCTAAAAGTCACTGTGATAAATAGAATATGTAGTCCCCACAAAATCCTAATGGTCCTTATTACCTCTACATCATTAACATCTACATAATTTCCATTCTCATAAACTGTTTTTAAAGCACTGTGGGCTCTCATCTTCTGATCAGCAAAGCTGATGACATTCAGTGAAATACCATCATGCTCACACTTGGTATAAATTTTCCTCAGGTCATGAATAAAATTTATTTGGCTGCTACTGTACTGATTCCCCAGAGAATGCTTATGGCAAAGCCAGCATCTCATTCAACAATCTAAACTTCTTACTGCAGCTTGTAGGGTTTTTTTCTAGCTAACTTTAACTTTTATTTTTCAGCCTTTTGGGGGATAGAAGCTGCATCCCAGATTATTCATGTTAGAGAGGATTCAAATAGGAACAGGACCACTGTTATCCCAGCTTTTGCTACCATAGCTCCAGCTTCACTGACCCCCTTGACACAGTCCTGCAGGACAATCCAGCCACCTGCATGTGTCTGCATCAGTTGTTTGGGTTGATGGTTTTACCCAGGCAGGGGTATGGTGGGAGAAGGGATTTAGTGTCACATACATTTTAATTTATGATCTTGCTAAAACTGATGGCAGTATCTTTGTTTGCTCCCAAAGTCCACTCACAAGTCAGAGTTTATTTATAGAAATACAGTATTGCAGGGACAAATGTAGTAATGTCCTACATAACTAGGGGAACTCTGTAAGCTTGACTGAATAGCATGTGATTGACATGACCTCAGAAAGCCTGGTTAACTCACATGGGCAGTAAATTCCTGACACTGAAGGCAGTCTAAAGCAATCAGTCAACCTGCTGGCTTGGTCTGTCTTGAAAGATGAACTTATTCACATGATCTTTTCTGACTTCTTACAGAGACATCAGTTAAGCCACTGAGAGATAGAAAAAACTTGAGCCAGCATTTTATTTCATTCAACTCTCACTGCTTTTTGATGGCTGCAAACAGCCTCTAATCCTTCTTGTATTTTTGTTGGGATCACCATTAACTCCAGAACCATCCTCAGTCTAACTGCAAAGGCAGGGCTGAAGTAATCTTGCTGATATGTACATCTCCCTATTCCATTGAGCAAAACTCCAGGCTCACATAAGATTGTGCAACAGTTTCTGGGAGCTTCAATTCCATTGGAAGGGCTTTGGACAATGTTGAAGGAGATGCAAGGGGATGATGGTGTCACATAGGGATGCAACTGTGTTGACAAACTTACTTTTGGGTGTCCTTGAACTAATGCCAATTGAAGGCGCTTTTTTCAACACAAGCAACTCCCTGTGTTATTGTTTTCTAAATGTCATGCTATTGCAAATGCAATATTTCACAGCTCTACAAATATTGTTTCAGAAGGACAAAGGCAGCTTGTGAATCACCAAACTTTATTTGCAATCTAATCATGGTTTCATGTAGATGGCATTCCCTTAGCATTTATCAGTTTGGTTAAAGCTGAGAAAAATTTTTCTTGTCAAGATTTCTCAGCATGTTGTCTCCCCACTTACCTCACTTGTCTGCCTTATGCTTCCCTTTATCACAGTGCCTGATTCATTGTGCAAACTGGATGGAAAATGACAGAACCTCAGCCATAAGCTTGCTCAGCTGCAGTGACATTTCTTGTGAATGACCATAATGCAAGTGGCGTTTACGTGACAGCATTTTGAAAAGGCAACAAATGATGTAGTGCTGTCAAACAACTTTTTTTCTACATTAAAGAAGGATGAACAGTTGCCATTCACTATGTGATTATCAAAATACTTCTATTTAGAATCAAAACATGTGCTGCCTTTATATTGCTTGATTTTGTGATGTACTTAGCCATGTCTAATTAAGTGCTTGTCAGAAGCTGATGTTGAAAGTGATGAGTTTCTATCACATCATCTCACCCTCTGAGATTCAGAAACATAATTTTTCTGTTTTCTGGTAGGAAAGTATGTTGTTCTGAGATGGGTTCTGGACTGTATCCAAATATATTTGGTCTCTTGCTCTCATAGACCACAGTCAAGAACAAGCTGCGATGGTCTCTGTGGCTCAGACCACAAACCACAATAAATATATGCTGCTAATACTTTTCCATTCGGAGTTATGGCTACATTACTGAGCTAGAGGGAGACATGAATTCTTGCATGAAGGTGTGCATTTCAGCAGTGTCCTGGATTCACAAGAGATGTGAATTGTCCTCTACATTAAATCTGGTGCCCAACTTCTTGTCAACTGTCCATGGAAGAGAAATCCAAATGCTCACTCAGGTTGGGGGTGGGAAGATGCCATGCTCCAAATATATTTTGATGTAAAGAGTTGGAATTCAGGACTAGTCTGGCTCACACCATATATATATTAGGGAAAAAATCATGTTCTACTATCCAGCTAACCTCTGGATCCACCTCTGTAGGCTTAATTCTTTCTCCAGTGATTCAGCCAAGGTTTATAGGAGACATGTCACTATTAGACCTGAAGTAATTAGAGGGCTTGGAGCTGCTGCTGTAAATAGAATTTTATTCCTATCAGTTTTCCCCATTACATTAACCCCTGTAAGGTTTTATCAATCATTTTCTATGACAGTCTATAATTCTCAGCTTCCTTAACCAGTGCTATATATCATTTCTTGTCAAGTAACTAATTAAGACATGACATAAGCAAGACAGAGGCCTGTAACTTCGAAGTGTGTTTAGCAGAATACAGTATTTTCTCAATTAGGGCCAGCATTTCTTGACTACTTTGTCTAATCTAGAGGGAGTATTACCCCAACTATATTTCTAGGCAGGGATGTGCGGTGGGACCTCTTTCTGTGAAAATAAAGACTCATAAGTTCACCCACATCTGAGCTCTTTCTAAATCTTACTGCTGCATCAGTTCAGTTCCCCAGGCTGAAAACTGCTGAAGGGGATTTATTTTCACATACGTCAATTCTTCTCAACTAGAGCATTTAGAAGAGATCGGAATGCTATACTTCCTACTGCTAACGTGCTAGTTGCAAGTCTTATTCCAGCTCTTTAAACAGATCTGACTGTCTGGGTTATTCCATTTTATTAAACTTGAGGGATGGGTAAATGATCAAACAAACTTAATTAGTTCCTGGCAGGCTAAACCTGCTGCAACTGTGAGAAAAAAGGCCTTAGCATTTCATCATCATGGCAAAGAAGTTATGAGCACCTGTAATGTTGCTTTAAGGAATTTATGTTGGGAATACTTCTTTGGAAAAAATCCAATGGAATGGGGAGTTGGTGAAGAACAGTTAGAAGCCTGAATAATAATAAAAACCTAAACAACACAAGTTTATATCTCTAATTAATTTTTGGAATAAATATAATTATCTGAAGGCATCAACACGTGCTGGGGAACTGGGAAGGAGGATTTGATGGACATTATAGCTGACAAAAGTGAATGGTGATGTGGTCACTGAGGATCTTGTCCCCTCAAAAAAATGTTTGTAGTCCTGGTGGGTGTTGCTTGTAAAATCTTGTATAATAAATAACTGCTTATGTATTTTCTAGCCCTCATTGTCATAATATTGATACCCGTCACAGTGGTATATTCCAATTTCCACCCTTACAGTGTGTGGTGGTGTTAATAAGGATCTTTTGCAGTTTTGACTATGTAACTGTAATAAAAGATTCAATTTCTCCTGTCTCTAGTATTTATCCCAGCCTTGCTTATACCATTCAAGAAAGTATACCAACATAGTTGTATTTTCACTTGGGCTTGTGTCAGCACATCTATATATTGATTTAAAAGAATCCCACAACCATCAGGCAGTAAACCACAGTGGTTAGAAAGTCCAGTCATGGAAGAGGACTATGTCTACCAAGACTGGGAAATACAAGCACAAACAAAAAATTTTATCCTTTCCCCAGACAATTTTCACACTACATGCAGAAAAATAGCAAACATATCAGGTAAATGAGGGAGCTGTACTGCAAAAGCACTGGAGGTATTGGCTCCATCACATCAGCAGGTTAGATGTCTTTCCTCTCTTCACAGAGAAAGAGGAGAGATGAAGGACAATCTTTACTTAACTTCGCAAATGTTTATGGTGGACTCTGTGGAAAATGCAGGTGATGCCATAAACTGAAAAGATTTACAAGAAATCATTTTGATACTGAACAGAACTGAAATGAACAGTCAAAAATGTTAAGATCCTCGAATGAGACCAATAGTAACTTGTGTCTGATAGAATAGAATAGAATAGAATAGAATAGAATAGAATAGAATAGAATAGAAAAAAAAAAGACAGAGAAAAGTTTCCAGAACAAGAATATTATGATCAAAATTAATGACTCAGAGCAGCACTTCACAGCAGCAGTCTGAATGGATATGCAAAGAGGGAGATTTGCTAAAGCAGAAGAAAACAATTTTGTACTATTAAAGATGTAAGACAGTGAGAGCCTGGATGAGTCATACTGTGTAAAGGAACTTTAGCAGAAGGAATCAACAATATTGAGCCATGGCCAGAATGTGAAAAGCTCGAAAAGGAAAACTGAAGGATGAGCTAGCAAGACAGTAGTGGCCATAGTAAGTTAGAGAAACATTGACATGAAGGAAAGAGGTGTGGATCCACAGCTTTTTCATTCTAATAAAGCCTAGTGGCTGGAGGCTCCAGACACAAGCTTCAGTCTGGAAATAATGTGCTAACTACCTGTGGTCACACATCTCCTTCCACATCAGAAGAGGTCTGCTGTGAATTTGTGGATAAACTGTAAAGGAATTTATTCCAGGTGTTGTGTAACAGACAACAGCACAAGAAAGATCAGATTTTGATAAAATATATGCATATTCCTATCACTGTGCCTGGGATATTATCAGGATGTGGACATATTCTATTAGAACTTATTCACAAAGAAAAAAAGACATCTAATTATCCTAATGTTTGGTAAAGGATAGATTTGTACATCCCTGTGCAGAAATACAGCAAACAGGCCAACTACAGAAATTAAAGGGAAATTGCAAGCAGAATTAAGTGCCTCAGATGGAGTTCATATCAGAGCTATTGCAGTAGTATTGATGGAGTGAGGTAGAACAAGGGTAATTAGTAGAGCAAGAAGTAATCAGCATATAGTAGTCACCGGAAAGTATTGGCCTCAGCTGAGGAACTCATGTTGCTCACCCATGGAAATTGTGCTGTGGGGAGCAAACTGCCCAACTGGTGCTGGCCTGAGGAATGTGTTAGGAAGTAAGAATGAAGAGAGAGCAAAGTGAGTGCAACAGACATCGAGGGGAAGAGAACAAGGGAGGCTTGGGTATACAAATCTCTGAATAGCAGGCAGTTGTAACACCAGCCTGGAACATATAGCTGGGGAAACTCCCAACTCATGGGCAGGAAAACTACCAGCTTATGAACAGCAGCAAAGAGCTGTGACAAAGCCTCTTTCTGTGACACTGTAATTGATGATTACTTGTATAGTTACCACTGTCAGCAAACTGTGAACAGTTAGAAAATCCCTCTTCTGGAAGAATAGGGGTTGCTAATAATTGAAGGCCTTTTGGCCAAATCTCCACCTCAATAGTTACAATTGATGAGCAAGGGGTAGAAGGGTTATTTCCTGTCTTTTCACCCTCCTCTTCCTCCTCAAAGAGTTGTAAGTCTCAAAGCATGTCATGGTCACCAGATAAGTTAGTGGAAGGCAGGTCTGCAAATGTATGCAATCTTTTTTCTTAAGGTTGAGCCTAAGCATCCTGATCTCCCTTAGTACCTAGACAAGGACTCAGTTTGAGACATGAGCAACCCACATGTGACACAAGCTTGTGCACAGAACTGGACTTTAACTCAAATAACATTCCTACAGGTACTCAAATCCACGCTGAGCTGACAGAGACCACACAGCTGTGACTACAGTGCCCTTGCTTGATCTTGGAAAGAGACTACAGTATTTTTGTTAAATGGCAGTGACATATCTAAAGAAATCATGGGGTCACCAGGACAGTCTCTGCCACCAAAATGGCCTTAGGCCATGTAGCTCTCCAGCTTTGAAACTTTTCTAACTCACCTAAGCAGGTAAACAGCAGCTGGAGAGACAAAATTCACATTTACAGATTGTACTGGCAGATGGAAACAAGAACTGCTATGCTCAGATGAGTTCAAATTGATGAGGTTATCTGTTCTGCTATCACTGCAAAGAAGTGGAAATATCTGTTTTCATTCAATTTTACCTTTCTTTTGATAGAACAGCATTTTCAATAAATTGCACTGAGCCTACAAAATCATGTCTGAGGCATGATGCTTAATTCAATGGCTAGGTTTTTCCTTACTCTTTAGCTCTAAGGTATTTCCATAAAGAGGCAAGCAAAAAGCAAAAGAAAAAGGCTAAAAGTATTCCCTAGACACTGGTGGGAATCAAAGCACAGGAATTTTAATTCAATCATATTGTAGACTATAGTTTAGGGAAATAACTTATCTCTGTTTCATTTTCTTGATAGAGTTGGTAAGCAAAACCCGTAATTTAGTGAATGTGGAACAAATTTATTTAACATATCAATCATACCAAGCCTGAACTTACACACATAAGCTCCTTGTTAACACAATTACAGTTGTGCAAACTGTAAACACTGTAATTTAATGTTAAATTCCTAACAGTCAAGAGATGCGAATGTGAAAATTAGCTTCCAAGTTGTCACTCACACTGCTACCTTTGATATAAAGTTTGTTCTGGATATCTTAAATCATATTACAGTATTGATTATAAAAGACATATATCCTTATTGAGGCAAGGTTCTAAGCATTCCTTCCTGATGTGTATATAAACTACTTCAGGTCTAAGCCATCTTTTGATCCCTTAATAGAGGTTCCAAGGTGCTCTGGCAGGTGTAATTGTAAACAAATCAAAGATCTGTTTAATACTTTGTCACCTTCAGTCTGCAGAAAGTCGTTATACAGTAACTGCTTCTTCCTAGTTTTCCCCCTACACTCTGTCCTCTGGAGCAGAGTATCTGTTTCACTGGAGGATGTAGACACTCAACATTTGTACACCCTTTTGTATGGCCTTGCAGTGTTTTCTCCCTCTGCATGGTCTCTGGAGAGAGCAGATGTTGCAGAGAGGATCTGGCCCCTTCTGTGCAGCTATGGAAAGTTCCAAGAGCAGCAGAAGTCTCTGCAAAGGGAAGCCAGATTTGCAGATACTGAAATTTGGGAATGTCCTCTTCAAGTCTACCCTGCCTCTTCAGTCTCCTTCCACTGGGTACACGGCTGGTCTAAAGGCTGAATGAAACCTGAGATGTGAATCTGCAACTCTGCTTTGAAAACCACTTCTTATCTAGTTACTATGATGTGGATTTACTGTTAAATCAATGTTTCATGGCAGCAGTCTGCCTGCTGAGTCTCTGTAATTTGGCATGGGATTCTTACTGAATGAGACTTTGTCACTTCAGTGATGATCTCTGCATTTATGTCATTTCAAAGTAATAACAACCCATAGAAAATCTTTGTGACAGAATGCTATGATGTTTTTCTTCTAATATGACTCATTGATTAAGACATATCACTGTGAAGGTTACAGCTTTCTTTTTTATTTACAATTCTTTTTTATTTGTAAACAAAGCAGACTGGGAATGTGAATATCTCATACATCCAAATTCAATCTGGATTGTAACTAAGAAAAAATGAGAAACAAACAAACAAACAGACCAAAAACTTTATATATACATGGCTTTCTACATAGTTGTCTCTGTGTTGTTGTACTTCCTTAGTATATAGGCTATGGGGTGAAGTCAGTTCCCCAGTGCTTTTGTAGTCTTTCAGCTGAAAAACTGTTGTGACAAATCAACATGTTCCTTGTGGAAATAGGAAGCTAAGAAATGCTGCTTTTGAGAATGACCTAAGGTATAAGTATCTGCTCCTTGAACTGTTTAAAGACTGAAAGTCTGGAACACTAGAGCTATAATCCTAGGAGCTAAAATAGAGTAAAAGCTGCTTTTCTTCAGGACTATCAAAGCAAGAGGCTAAGCACAAATACTCACTTGTGGAGTATCCTACCTGGGACTAAGACACAAGCCTGGGCGGTGATTACCTCTCCTCTCATAATGCTGTAAATCTGGAGTGTCAGAAAGGAACTTTCATATAAGACATCTGAAGAGATCATGAATAAAAAAGAAACATGAAAATGAACAACATTTCACAGAAACTGTTTTCAAACTAGATATATCTCCAATTAAAAAAAAGGCTGTGGAATTGTTCACAAGTCTGACAACTGGGATGCAGGACCCGGCACTCCTTCTTCCTTGGCAACCTGATTTCTTCAGCATTGCCTCTTTGACATTTATTGACACTCTTAGAGACCACAAGGCCAGTGAGAGCAGATGGCATCTAGTCTATCCTAGAGGTGTCAGAGTTGGATGGCTAAGTTTGGGCCAGTCACAGCAGGCTTCTTTTACAGTTATTAGAGAAAAATGGCCACCTCTGGAGATGGTACACTTGATGTGTCTTGAACAACTATTTTAAGATAAGATGAATCATTTCTGAAGTACTTTTTTCTTTGAACCAACTTTAAAAGTACTACAGGTACCCAGTTTAGATGCTTACCTGCCAAAGTTGGGGTAGACTAACTTTTTCAGTAACTCAGCCAGTTTATATCATTGAAGATTCAGCCCACTCAAATCAAATATCCTAATATGAAATAAGGTTATTAAATCAGAATAAGGTAGGTTTGTAGCAAGTAGGAGTAATTCTCTCCTAAGCCAAGATCTTGGGAAGACCAGCAAATGGGAACCCGTCCCTTACAGTGTGGAAGGGAATAAAAGGGCCCTTGCAGCTACAGTCCTTCCCATAATACTGAATAGGGGTTATCAATTTTCCCATCTTCCCCAGAGTAATTTGATTCCTAAATGGAATTGTATTGCTATGTTTCCAACACCATAAGGCACTCACTGTATATTAGACCTTACAATATTTTGACTTTTTGCCTTATGCTACTTCAAAGTAAACCCATTCTCCTCATTTTATCATTACTTAGAGGCTTCTTCCCATGCTCACCATAAAAATTTCTTCCCTGAAAGGTTTGTCAAGAACTGAAACAGGCTTCCCAGGGAAGTGGTCGAGTTACCAACCCTGGATGTGGTCCTTAAGGACAGGGTTCAGTTGTGGACTTGACAGTGTTAACAGTTGGACTCGTTGATATTAAGAGTGTTTTCCAACCCAAACAATTCTATGATTCTATGCTTCTAAGTGTAACCATTGACTTCAGGAAAAGCTGAATGAGTCCCCAGACTTTACTACCTGTTTATATTCACTGTCTCAAGGATAATTTATGAAACAGGTGTGTACCTGAGAGGGAGGCTCAGTGCTGTATTCAGCCTTTCTTTTCCTGCTAATCCACTTTCTCACATTTATTCATCGAACACAGCACCTTCAGTGACGATAGCAGGGCAATACTGAACACCAGCACCCTCAGTTAGCTGGTGGAATGTATTCTTCCCTGAGGCTAAAGGTCTAAAGGAGTTAGGAAATCCCTTCAGATTTGGTGGCAAAGAGGGAGACTGCTAAATTATTCTTCCATGACCTTTTAATTCTTAAGCTCAGGGGTGCAAGAGCACAAAAAAAAAAAAAAAAAAGAAAAAAGAAAAGGCACAAGAATTCTTCATTTCCTACTCTTTTTTTCCCATTTCAAAGCACAGTGACAGAACTGGATAAATCAAGACTCTACACATTAACTGGAAATAATATAATAACTCTGAGTCAGGTTCCAGAATTGTTCTGAATGAGCAAACTGTAGCATAGGAACAGAATTCAAAAAGAGAAGGCCATTGAGAAGGGACTTAAGCAATGACTACCAAACAGACCAAGGAGAGAAATACTATATGTATTGATGCTTGGTAACATCATCCAAGTCACTTGAAATAATGTTGACACCCATGCACAGAAAAAGTGGCAATCTGGTGGGCAATCTTTGTGAAATTACAAAAATCAATTTTTTATATTAGGCTACAAGAACCCTACAAGACATGTTTAGGAACAATCTGATAACTTTTCTGTCTGGTGTTAAGATGCTTAACTTTTAAAAGATTCTTTTATGCTCTTGTTTCCGTGGATTGGTTTACCTTAACTAAGAAACAAACCACCATTTCTGCAGTCCATAGTAACACTCAAATCCTTTTTCTTTCTCTCAAATAGCTACTCAAATCTTGATAAAAATACTTGGGTTTACAGAAATCAGAAATACTTGGTATTTAGTGATACCATAGAGTTATGAAAAGAAAAAAGTATATCCTTAAGGAAGTTAAAAGTAAGCACAAAAATTTACAATGTTTCCTCATGAAAACACACTTTCAAAGCTCTCCTGACAAGTGTTGTTACTGGAACAAACTTAGAGTTTTTATTGCATCTATTCTTAACAATCTGAAGAATTGCAGTGAGGGCTCAACAGGTCAGATTTGCATTGGGAGACTTGAGAAAAATATCAATTACTACACAAAAGGTCCTTTGACTCTCACACTGTCACTGAATTTTCAGCCTGTCCACTACTGAGTACCACTCAGGAAATAGTATCACAGTTCTCCAAGGATAACTAAAATGCAGCAACTGTAAAAGGAATGCAATTATTTGCTTGACTGTAATCAATGACTGTTTATCCTATAAACATAAGTGGTATGAAGAATTTGCATATGTTCAGAATTTACTAGTGTGTTAAGTCAATAGGGAAGTAAGACTGATACAGTAAACCCTATGTTCTTTCTGCCCCTTCTAAAACTATTATTTGTTCTAAATAAAAAAGTCTTAAAATTGTCATTTTCTTGTCCCTATTTTGGCCTTAATTTCTTTAAAGGAGTTGTGGAATTGAGATACACAGAGGTATAGAAGTATATCTGACAAGGAAATGACACCTAGTTTATTTTGACTGATCTAATTTTGCATTTGCAGTCTGGTCTATCCATAAACCTCTTGGAAGGCTAGATACGGGATGGACACTGAAATCCAGTTCCTGAACTGTTCTGTGTCTTGAACTTTTTGCAGTGCCTTTTACACCTACATTGTTGTTTTTCTGGATGTGGTAAAAGGAAGTAAGAGATAAGACAGAAACCTTGTTCTAGGATCTTAGAAGAATACAGTAGAAAACTGCTGACCACTCAGCAACAAAACCCAGTTATGCATGCTAGTTGCTTGCTTCAAATCCTGTTGTAAACAAGGGAACATTTCCGTAAGCAGGCTTAGATAAGAAAGTCCAATATGCCTCTCTGGATACAAGCAGGCACAACCACTCCTTTGTTACAAAGGATGATGAGAAGCAGAAGGTCTGAAGGCCTACTATAAGGTCAGCTAAATCCACCACTAGATTGTAGCCTTGGACAACCTGAAGAAAAGGAAAGCCCTTGACATCTGTGTCAGATGCAAGTGGGGTATGACTTGTGAACCCTGCATGGGATTGCATTTCCCCTTAAAATCATGGACATTTATACATTACACAGCAAGGAAACAAGAAGATGATAGCTGTCTAAAACTACAGGGAGGTCTTTTTAGGAACAGGGCTTCGAAAGACTGAACAATGACTTCTCCCTGACCTCAGGGGCTGGGACAGAGCTAATGAGGGCAGCAGAAATGTCCGCACAATACCTATTGTTAAGAAAAAACAATATTTAATTCCCCAAATGCTTGGTAGTCAAAGTCCATCCTGCTCCCAGACAGAAGGCCCTGTGAGCCACTGGTGCAGCTTCAGCCCTGGGCATGGGGCACCTCCCTGGGGTCAGGGGCGGATCACAGCCCTGTGGGTGCCCTGACTTGGCAGGGCCCATGGCCTAGCAAAGGGCTGCAGGGAGCTGGACACCAGCCCTATTGTGGCAGTGCTAAGGTGGGGTCTGACAGCCTCAGTGGGCTGACAGGGTGTCCTGGGCTGAGGGCAGGGCAGGGGAAGTCCTGGGAGGCCAGAAGGGACAGTGATGTCTTTGGGGGTAGCACTCAGGGGCCTGGCAGTGGCCCAGACAGTGCAATGATAAAAGAAACCAAGACAGATGCCAGCTTCTCCTTTATACCTTTTTTAAACTGTTTTCCACTCTGGTCAAAATGTCTACTTGACAAAGATGGAAACATGAAATAGAAAGTTTAAATAAAATGTCTTGTACACCTTTTCAATGACATTGCATTGTATGGTACAGTTTTTGTACAAACTATATTGTACTTTTTTTTTTAAAGAAATAGTTCTTGAAGAAAGAATCCACCTGGGAGAGGACAAGTTGTCTATCCACAGTTCTAGTTTTAGAACTTACATAAACTTAACAAGTTAATTTTCACTACCATTTGATGGTTACCTTTAAGAATTCATGCAAAAGGACAATTTAAACATGACAAAAATAGTGCCCAAACAACTACTGCTATTTTAAGAAATATTTGAAATGAGGCTTAACATTGTTGACAGCTGAGAATGAGCCCGGAAAACAAGGCAGATCCAGCAAGCACCACTGGTCAGAGATGAGTAACACCCTCTGATTAAGCATCTAACAAATAACATCAACTAGCTAAAATGAAATTTTTATTTAACTGAAGACTATTGTATGCCTGGGTTTTGAATAACAACATTTCTCCTTTAAAATAACTCTCTGCAAAACTGTGTAATTATCCTCTTTTATAGTGGTCCTAAAGAGCATGAAGAAACATCAAGCTACCGTATCTTGAATTCAGTCAATGAAAATGTGGAAAAAGCATTCCACTTGAAACAGCCAAATGCATCATACAGTGTAGGGAATACATATCTCTAGATGTTGATTGTGCATGAAAGGGGCCCATGGGTTATCCTGAGCTACCAGACCACAGCCATGACCAGCTGTCTCAAGTGCAGGGAGCCCAGGGTGGCCATAGGATTCTGTCCTCGCCAACTAGGCCCATAGGACCCAGCAAGCCCAGGGATGGTGACCAGGGAAAACCCAAAGCCATGGGGCTGCTCAGCATGGCTGCAGTGCCAGAACAGGGCAGGGGTTCAGCCAGGAAGTCAAGTCTGTAGGGCAGGGTCAATGATGTATATGTCCAGGTGTAGCCGTACCTAGAACAACAGTACATACAAGGACAAGGAGAGAAAGCATGGGCTCACATGCGGCTCCAAGGAAAGAGGAGCTCCTGTCAAAATTCTTCCAGCTCTTTCTGCCCCACTCTTTTACAACTGTGTGATTGAAGAATACTCAACCAAGCCATAGCAAAACTGGCCTGAGCACATGTAGCCAGACCCCAAGGAAGGGGACAAGGTCACAGAGCCTGTTGGTGCACAGCCCTAGCTGTTTACATTAACAGGAGTTTTTAACTCTAAGGTACACTACTAAGTCAAAACTTTTACTCTAGTTAGGGCTCAGTAAGAGTATTAGATTTACTTTGGTCAACATCCCCATCCCTGGAAGTGTCCAAAGCCAGGTTGGATAGGGCTCTGAGCAACCTAGCCTAGTGAAAGATGTCCCTGCCACATCAGGGGGATTGGAACTAGGTGATCTTTAAGTCCCTTCCAAACCAAGTCATTTTATGATTCTATGAACATCATCAAGAAACATAAAGGGAGGAAAAATAAGCTTGGTAGAGAAGCAAAATTAATCAGATGTGTAGACAGCTTGCTGTATGAGGAATGAATCCAGGAATGGCATTTTTTAGTTCAGAATAGTATTCTTAAACACATAAAGCAATGCTTGCCAAAAAAAAGAAGAAAATGAGCAATCCTGCATGCCCAGGTGGTTGAATAAGAGAAAGATGAAAAAGCACATACTAAACACATAATGATGTGAAACATTAGGAGAAATTTTGTTATCGAGTAAAGTTATGCCCTGGAACTATACATACTTCAGATTGGAAATATTTTCTAGAACTGCATGGCCTCTTGATAGCTTTTTAATGCTGCTATGGGTTTAGCTAGGCTTAAATTTAGGCTTCGATTTTAGAACAGGCCTCGGAGTATCAGCTGACTCGAGCTGGGTCAGGCCAACTGACAGCTGACTTCTACTGGCCAATGGTATTCCATACCATATTCTGACATCACAGGAAGAATAAAAACAGGTGTAGGAGGGACTGTAGTCAGTCTCCTTCATGGCCGATGCTGAGTGAACATGCTATCACTTTGTTGGAAGTGTTGGCCTTACTATTACTTCACAGCTGTTTGGGTTGGAAAGTACACATTTTTTTGTCATTGGTTTAATCTCTTCTCTTGTGACATATCTTTTGGGGGGAGTCTGTTGGCTTGGGGTTTCTTTGTAGGCTGAAGTGGTGGAGGTCTATGTTGTTGAGTGGGCGACTCAGTGGGGTTGTTGTTGTTGTTTTCTACATTTGTATATATATGTGTTATATCATATTCTGTTTTTAATTGTCTCTCTTCTGTATAAATATAAGAAGCTTGCCATTTCAGGTTTAGGGGTTTTTTTCAGGTTTTTTCCCTCCCTCCTTTTCCCCTGGGGGGAGGCTCTGACTCACTGTGTTGGACAGTTGGCATTTGCCAGTTCAACCTAACACAAATGCCTTGGTTCTGTGTTTTCCCTAAAAATATTCTGACTAAATGCTTTCACCTAGCTTTGATCTCCATTGGTACTGGAGTTCTACCATGTTTCTTTAACTTCAAGACTGGAAATTTGACAGCCTTTCTGGCAATTTTTTTAATGAAATCCCTTCAGTAAATTACATTTTAAGATGAAAATCCCACTGGGGGAATGGAAGGGACATTTCATTCTTAAAGGAAACATCTCGTACTACAGGCATGTTGACTGCAAATGGAATTTTGACATAGTAATTCTTGTATGTTGTAATTCAGCCCCCAACAGTGTAAGGATCAATAGCTGCCCTCATCGTCTAACAACAAAGAACATATCCCTTAGGGGCCTATGCTTAAAGCAAATGATGTTGCTAAGAAATCCATTAAAGTGTGTTGTTAATTGACAATGAATAGCCTTCTACTTATTGGGAACATTTCTTACCAGCTCTGTTTCTTGTGTACGAATGAGACAACATGTACTGGGAGCTGTTGATGTCAATGACACTGGTTATTTAAGAAGCACACACAGCAGGGGATGAGAAAGGCCACAATTATCAGATAAGGTAATTGCCTTTATTTGCTTTGATGGTAGCAATGTTATTTGGGTGACATCACAGAACTCTGAGTGACTGAAAGGAAGCAAATGAGAAACCAGAAACAGATGACTTTCTCAACCATTTGAATGAGATCATGTGAAGCATTCACATTCAAACATGTTTTCCTTATGCCTGAAACATTTTTGTTTTAACTTTTTCACAGATGCAGCTACCTTGTTCACCTGGCCTATCATCTACTGAAAATTCAACAAGCCCTGGTTTCGTTCCCCCAGTCTTTCTGTGTTATAAATTGTTACAATTAATACAGAGGCCATCCAACAAATTGTATTGTTAACCATTACTTATAGTTTTGGTTTCCAAAAATCTACAACAGTTACCCGAAGTAGAAGCAGAGAACAGAATAGGATTTAAATGAAGTATGACATAAATCATATTTACACCTGTACCAATGTTACCTCACATAGAATTTTCTCTCAGCTTTAAGTATACTGTATGTCTGTCTCAGCATGTGTTGGCCAAACAGAACAGCATGTGTTGGTAAACAGAAATGAGACATGCTTTAAGAAGCTATCAGCAACTCATTTTATTTTTCTTCGTGTCCTTATCCCTAGTTTTAATTGACATAGATTTTTTTATTCCAATTTAATCTTAGGTGTAAGAAAGCAAAATGAAAAGGCCTAATAATATAACACAAAACACTTCATGTGAATCTTTTTGCACGGCAATATTATGCTGAGGAGCACAGGAGAGAGTTTATTTCTGAAAAAAAAAAAAGGAAATACACTGATGCAACTTGCAACCATTTTTTTGAAATGGAACTTCATTTTCCTAGGCATTCCTTTGCATTTACAAAATTCAATAAACTTATTGATCTGATCTTAACAAAAGACTTTTAATCATCCTTTTTTCAGAAATCATAGAAATTTTTGAGATTGGTTTAATTTTAGTCTTGGAAAAATTCGCTTGTTTGGGAAGGATTCTGAATGCTTTGGTGGCTGACTTAAATGTTGACTTATGGAAGCCAAATTAGCACTGAATGGAGAGTAATCAAACCTTAATACTAAGCAGATAGGAATTTAGGGGGTTATTAAAATCCTATTGGAGACCTTAAAGATAATCTAGTTCCAACCCCTTGCCATGGCCTGGAACACCTTTCACTAGACCAGGATGTTCAAAGCCCCATCCAACCTGGCCTTGAATACTGCCAGGGATGGGAAGACTTAAGGAAGGTTAATGTTACTTCCAGTCTCAATTTTTTTCTGCATTACAAGTTATATGATCAAGAATATATATTTGCAGGGTTGAGCCTTCAGAAGCTAACCAGAAAACTGTTAATTTGTAACATTGTGGACACATTTTGTAGCACCCTTTCAGTTCTCCTCCTCATTGCAAAGAAAAAGAATAAAAATAAAATAACTCAGTATTTCAAAATAAAAAATAATCATGGCCAAGAATTCCCCAAGAAGAAGAGCCTTTATAGCTCTTCCCTATGGCAAATTTATTGGATGAGTGTGTCTGACAGGCCATCATGGTCTGCCTCTCCAAAGCAGACATTTCTGTATTCAGTAACTTCTAACACAGCAAAGGCAAGATCCGAGTCACCTGGATCTTTCCGCTCTTCAGTTAATAGGAATTTTCAGGGTAAACCTATGGGGAATAGATGGGACTGCTACTAATGAGTTTATGCAGGGTCCTGCTTAGTATTTCAGATGTGCAGAGATTTTTTTGTATATGGAGAGGAGACAATGATCCAAATTACTAGTGCTTTTTTACCATCTGAAGGACATTTTCCAGACTGAGAACTCACACAAAATTTGTCACTAGAGAAAATTGCTTTTGTTTCTGCTTCATACAGAGCCGAATTCACATCACTTTCAAACTTAGCCCCTGTCAGTCTCAAAAGAGAGACAACAGAGAAGACAATGGTCCTGTTGTCATGTAACTTCATGAAGTTTCTTACACTATGTTGTATTAACTCCAAACAAATTAATAAAATCTATTTATGATGATTAATTTTGATTTACTTCTTTGACAAAGCAGTCGATTGATTAAACTTGGTCTTGAAGCTAACTTTCCATTTAGAACAAGAGCCTGTGATAACCACTTACCACAATGAGAAATTTGTTTCACCGTGAATACATAAGGAAAAGCTTTGTTACTGAAAGATATTTGACTCTTTCTTATGGCCTCTACAATATGTTTATCAGTACAAGTATGTCATTGTCATGTTTAATCAAAGATTAGAAAAAAATTAATTTCATCATCTATTTCTCCTCAAAGATATCTCTGGGTCAACAGTGTGGGAAACTAAAGTTATTAACAAGATGATGAGAGAATTTTGCCAAGTACAGTGCATGACTGTTCCCACAAGATCTATAAGCACCACTGATACTTTCTTCAGTAAAATTAATCCCTGTTCATTAATGCAAAACACTGAGCAAAGTCTGCAAGCTTCAACTTGACAGCAGAGCCAGTTCTGGCCACACAGCCTTTACTCCATGCCAGGCTTGGAACTCTGAGGGTTAGAAAATTGAGATTCTTATAAAGGTTTTTGCAGCCTCCCAGTTGCTGCCTCCTGGATCCAGATCATGAAAAAAAAAAGCTTCATTTTCTAGGAGCTGTGGAGGTATGCTCAGTTGCAATCTGGAGGGAGGGGTGCAGTGGCTGTGCATTTGAAGACAAACTATGAAGGAGGCTTTCTTCATCAGAAGACAAAAATATACAGTCAATGTGGTTGGCCAGCAAGATGTAATATGAAAGGTTCAGACTACCAATCCAGGTTTTGGATTTTCTTCATTCCCTCTGTGGACTGCTTGCTAACTATGAATTTTTGCTTGCCTCTCCCTCTTTCTCTCCTCTCCGCTCCTCCCTAAGCTGACAGAGTGAAAAGACATTGTATTAAAGGTATTACTTTGCAATGAAAACTTATGTTTTTTTTCTGGGCCTGGCAATAGCTACTTGCCTGTAAGTCAGTGAGGAGTCCTTAACTGCCTGAATTCACTGTGAGTATTCAAGTATAGCTGTGAGGAAATGATGAAAGAAAGAACCAATGAGTGCCATTGCAGAGTTAAAAAAAAAAAAAAGAGAAAGCATACACTTGTTTTAAAACTGCTGCAAGCAACTTTTCTTTGCTATTTTTCTCCTTAGGGAATGTAGGAGCAGAAGATCTTTGGAAGAAATATCGAGGAGGGACAGCTTAGCACCAATTCAAGGAAACTTTTGGTGCCAGGAAAAAGCTTTAAAGAGGGAAGGAAATCCTTCCCATGCAGGATACTGTGTATGTTCTTTTTATCTCTATACCAAGAGGTAACTCCTTTGCTACAAGTGATAAAATTCTCAGACATGCCTGCAGGTCCCTGCAGTGGGGGTCAGGCAGACCATAAAACACAGGGGGAGAACTCAGCCTGGGGTTTTCTTGTGCATTCAAAAGATGCTGTTATAAAAGCACCAAAACAGGTTTCCACTTTTGCCTTCTCAACTGTTAAAATAAATTTTCCTTAAAATTTTAGCCACAGTCTGGTGCCTTGGTTTACCTGTGTGTATATCAAGCCTTATAGGAAAGTAAAATGTAAAATAGTACAAGGGAAACAAAATGAGAATCCACTGGACACTTGTGTTTCTGGTTTGACTTTTGACCTGTGTTGGCTTGGCAGATTCTGTTGACTTTAACGGACACATTTGGGGGCAACATTTTCAAGAACACCTGAACAACTTAGGCCTTCAAGTCTTGGTTTAAAACTTTCAGTAGCCTATTGAGATCCTAAGTACCTTTGTAAGTTAAATCCTAAGGTCTGACCCTGAAAAGGGGATTTATATGCCACATTATTGTACTGCAATACAATTATGTACCTGTGACTTAGGTACATGACCCTTGAGACTGGAAACATGAACACATGTTAAGAGAAACAGCTCCTTCACCAGACATAGTTAATGCTGAATACACAGCTCAGCAATGCAATGACTGTATGGCGTCTTATCTAGAATACCAGGCTGGAGAGAAATGTCTTTGGCAAAGATCTGCATTGAGCTCCCACTGTGATATCCAGTTTGATTTTTAAGGTTGTGCTACAGCAAAGCAGGAATTCAGAATTCACCTGGGTAGGACAGGCCAAACTGAACCCTTCTCCAGCAGAATAGTGGGATGCCAGAAATAAGGAGGTCAGCAGATAGCTCAGTCTCATCCACTTCAGATTCTTATTGGCTCTTCTTCAGTAACAATACACGAGGTGTGTGGAACAACTTCTAATGCCTTACTTAGACACTTTTAGGAAGGGAGGGATGTTAGGAAAGCAAGTTTTTGCATGAATATGTTCAGTGAATGAGGACTATGGCCAAAAGTCAAAACTTGAAGTTCCCCCCATGGTGCCCAATCTGACTGTGCAAGGCAGTGCAATGTGTGCTATACATGAGGCTGGCAGACTCCTACTGAGAAGCTCTCTGCATGCGTTGCATATATTTTCCTTGTTGGTACCAGAGTACAAAAACATGCTTTATTTCATGCCACTTGTAGTTTCCTTCCCATTGTTTTTTCCACAGCTGCTATGTTGATTCCTATGGGCCTGAAGCCTTCCTACAAGCCAGCCACCCACTGACATTTCCACTTCGATCTTCCATTCTCATGTCCTTTGCCTCACTGTCTGACACATTGTAAGCCCTTACTTTCCATCTGTATCTCAGCAGCACCAGTGACAGTGAAACATGCAGCTTAACACGGCTGTGACACTGCACCAGTCAAGTGCACACAGATCCCTTGCTGGCGTTTGACTTGAATTAAAGAGTAACACTTGTTCTGCTTAAAGCAGTTAATCCGCTCATACTTTGGGGAAGGAGTCCATATTTAAAATTGCAGTGATTTACTTCTTCCATGGCTAGAATTTAACTGCTGAAAGCATGTAATACACTACACTCTATCCAACAAAGTTTAAATGTGTATTTTATATACATACCATCTCCCAGAGATCTCTGGAAGCATGTGTTTGCATCTACTCAGCCCTCGCACTAGGCTTTCCTCCTTGTATGAAGCAACATCATGAGGCAAGTGGGCACAGTTACCTATGCCTGACTTTGTCCTGCCACCCAGCTAGATGACCTTAACCTAGACCGGAAACAATAGTAGTAATGGTAGTACCATGGATGTAGTCCAAGTAATCTGATCAATACAAGTCCACCAGGCAGTATTTATAAGAAGCTACTTTCTGCAATAGAATCCCTTACCCTTAATTATTCCTCTTTGTGTTTGAGGATTCCCTGTCTCAGAAAATGGACTTTGGCCTTTTGGGGTATAATGGTGTTAAAATAAGTACATAAATAAAAAGAAAATATAAACAATCTTTTTCCAGCCCCCAGATAGGTGTTTGTTTGGGCTTTTTTTTCTCCTACATAATGTTTGCAATGGGTATCACTTCAATAGCTACTACATGGCAGTTTGTCAAAGGAATGTGACTATAGCTGAATGAGCCTTTTATCCTTGTTCTATTATTTCTCTTTACTTAAACATGAGAAATGAAGAAAAACACAGCTGAAATTAAGTGTAAAATCTATAAACTTTTGAATATGGTTATGCTGGTGTAAGATAGCCTCACTGTAAGTTAACTCAAGGCAATGAATTTTTCATTAGCCTGAAAGTTTTAATAATTCACCAGGAGGATGAGGAACCAGGAGAACAACTTCAGCTCAGCTGAAACTCTTCAGCCTCCCTTTCACAAATCTTCCTTTCTCATGAACTCACACTCCAGGAAAAAGAGCCTTATCCTCAGACAACTTGGTGTATAGGATGGCACATGCTCTTCACTTCTGCTGAAACCCTTCTGTTATGCACAAAATCTATAGCTCTTCAGGGGGACTGAGACTGAAACCCAGGTGGTTTCTGTCCCCAGTGTCCCCTGCCCTAAGCAGCCACCTGGAGAGCTGCCATGGCATGAGTAGGTGGTCCTGGGTATATTCAAGTGCTTTGAACAAAGTGGAAAGGTTGCAATCAGAGGGTGACAGGAAGATGCAGTGGAAAACTGCCCCATGATGTTGAGCCTGCTGTCCTGGGAGGTCAGTGAGGTGGATCCAAGACATCCAGCAGGGATCTGTAGAACTCTGAGGACATTGGAAAAGCATCCTGAAATCAAACAGTGAAACCCAGAACAAATAGTTTGACAAAAGCAATATGAACCTGACATTAGATTAGTGAAATCACACATGTTTTGGCAAAAAATCTTACATGCTAAGAAAAAGAAAAAGGTTTCACTGTAAATCTGTGGGGAAGTTTCTCAGTAATATCTTGCCTCCATTTAAGCCAGCACTGAAATATCTGTCAGATCACAGGGGGCTTCATGGAAGTAAGGAAAATTAGCACAGATCAATTTCACAAGACTTTTAGTAGACACTCAGGCCCCATTTTGAGGAACTTTCAAATGTGTCTCAAGGTGAAACCTTTTGCAAGCATTTGTTGGAGAGACACTGTGATAATTGAGGCAGTGCTGTGACTCCTCTCTTGTATCAGCCATTGCATTCTTTCTCCCACTGCAGACACAGCTACCTTACCTTACAATGTTGTGAAAGGCAACTGATTTTGAACTTTTGCTGGGGCCCACAAGAGGTTAATCATATTAAATTTATATTCATTCAAGAGAATATTGTCATGCACATTTATTAAAATTCCTGTTTTCTGGCCATGCATTTGTCAACCAGAAATTGGCAAAAATACAATAAATGATAACAGAAATCAGTTTCTCTGAAGGAATCATTAAATCTTCCTGCCCCCTTTTCTCTTCCCATTTTCACCTCCCTCTTACTTCATGGGCTCCAGTATTGAAGCTTTTAATTGTCTGGATTGTCAGGTTTTGACATCCTAATCTCCCCTGATGAGCCTGGCAGCTTTGTAGTTTAGTATCTGAATACTAAGCACCTCTTGGTGCACAACCATCCTGCAGCTGGAGCTCAGTGCTCCAGTTTGCATGTCTTTGTCCCTCTCCTGCTCTCCACGGTGCAGATATGTAGCTCAACAACCTTCCCCAAAGTCATTCTCTTCTCTCTGATTTGAAAGTTAGGATTTCATCATCTCCAAAATTTACCTGTAACTGAAAACCTAGGCAGTCACAAAAGCAGATGTTGCTACAAATTGTGCAGTGGTATCAGTATATTTCTGCCAAATCAGTTTGCACTGATACCAGCAGAGTTTGCTGGTTTGCATGAGAACAGAAACTGGTGTGCTGTGCTTGTAACAGACTATGTGTTGCCTGGAGCTGGAAGCCTCCTCTTCCCACTGGGAACACCTAGAGTCAAACCCATAAATTTTTACTCTGAATGACACTAATCAAACCTAGACAACACAGATGACGTCGTGTTATAATGAAATCTAGACTGGCTGAAATGAAGCTGGGAATCTTCTGGACTAGGGAGGCTGGGAACAGCAGAGCTATATCTATGAAAGGAGAGGGGCAGCCTTGGTCTTGCAACTGCTGTAATGGAAATGCTTGTGGGAGAAGAATGAAGAAACAGAGAAGTGAGCAACTACTTATATTTGGCTGACTAAATGCAGGGATCAGTTACTAATTACCGTGCTTGTTAGGTAGGTATTGTGGTTTCAGGGACTGTCCACCAGCTCCTCTGCTATGAAAGACTGGAAGTTTCTTTCAGGCTCTGATTGAAGAAGAGGGACGTCATGAGAAGCCATTGTACTGTCTGTCTCCAAAAAAGTCTCCTTAAACAGCTCCTGCATAGTCTTGGAGGTTAGATCTGTCAGAGAAGGGCCAGACAATACACAAGGCTTTCCCTCTGAAAATTGCAATTACATAGTACTGAGCTTCTCCTCTGCAATAACTTGCCTGTAATTCCACACACACATATATATACATACGTATATAAATACATATATATCTATCTATGTATGTGTGTATGCATTCTACTAGAGAAAGCATAACTATTTACCAGAACAGGCTGTTGCTGGTTAATAGATCTGTGAGGTGCTGTACTAGCTGTTGGCTCTGCACTTAAATCCATTACAGATATGTGGAGGACAAGGTGAGTCCTGCTGTCATTTTCTTTCAACATTAATTACTGTCACAAAAGAAATGAAAAACATAATATAAAAAAATAGAAATAGTATGTTAAATCAGTGTCTCCTTATGGTGCTTTACTGAAAGTGAGAGAAATTCTGCTTGTGGTTGATTCAGCCCAGGATAATGCTGCAACTGTACAGAAGCTCCAGAAATACTCTGTGCCTGGGTTGTCCCTATCCCAAATATGCATCAGTCCACCAAACCAGAGTTCTCTAATTCAGCAAAAAACTTTCACTAGCCACTTTCTGATGGCTTTTGTAGATCATTTTCATGGCAAGGTCACAGTTTGTACAGCCATAATGACTTTGTGATAGCAGACCAGGCTTGGTAGAAGGAGTCATACAAGGTGGCACCAAGTGTGTCTGGAAAGAAATACTTCCTGGAGTCCTTGGGAATCTGTGCAATGCCTGTTTGTACTAAATACTCCCTGGCAAACCAACAGAGAAGCATGGCACAGAAAGGTAGAGTTACTTTCCTTCAGTCATTTGTAAATATGCCCTTGCATGCTTGCACTTCCAGGAGCTGCAGCCCACTGTCTCTCTCAATGAACAATGTCTAATGCAGGGCTGGTGCTTTTGCAATTCTGTTTTGGTTTTTTTTTTAAAGGACCTAATTTACTGTGAAGCTGAGTGTTATTTTGGAACAGCTTACAAAGACATTGTGGAGATGACAGTATAGATTGAAGTGTTTAATGCATACCTTCCTGATGCCACCAGGAAAAACTGTGAACATCATTTTCTGTGGTTTGAACCGTATCAGAATTATAACAGTTTATTAGTAGTTTATTAATAATTATTAATATTTGTTAATATTAATTATCACTTATTAATAAAGTTTATTGGTTTAGTTGTTATTATTATTGACAGATCATTGACTCATAATTCACGAACCATATATGTAGAATCAATATTTGTAATGTAACAGATAAAAAAAACTAGACATTTATAAAATGTTACTAAAGACCTGCAAATTTCTAAAATTGCCTTTCCATAGCTGTTCTCAAGAAGTTCTATCTCACATGCACATGGATGTGAGAGATGTGGCTACTCTCACTACATGTCACCCCCATTGATTCCAACACTCCACAGATCTTCATGATGGTGAGGAAGCCCCCGCAGGTCCACTGGCACACCCTGAGGTGTGGATTCCTCTGCACTGCACCCACACAGCCACCCCTGAGTGCTGTCTGTATCCCTGTCCCCCAAGGGAGGCTCTCTGGGCAGAGGCTGGGGGGCCACAGGCCACCAAGGTTTTCACCAGTGTTCTGTTCCCACCACATGCACTCTCTTCTATGATAGTTCTTTTACACTAATTCTCAAGTTCACTTGTTGTCCATGCAACTCCCTTACTGTTATTGAATCCAACACTCCATTTTCTCTTGAGCACTATGCCCTCTATACAGTGAGGGAGGGTATTAGACAACACACACGCATGCACACATGAGTATTTTATTCTCACCATTTGTCTTAACTGCTGTTGTTCTACAGCCCATTTGGCATGGAAAACAGGGCCCATATGAGCCAGATCATGCCTGATAGCATAACTTACCTTTTCCTTCTGAGCAATACAAATGTTTGAAGATTCAATGATTATGTAATAATAAATGCTGGCAATGTGCTTTTTTCACTGATACCTATTGTTTTACAAATGCTTGTCTGCCTAGAACTAAATTGAATAATTCACACTTGAATAGTCTGTTTTGGCTGCATTTCTGCCTTCTGAATTATTTCAGAGACATTTTGGAAATCCATAAAAGTCATTTCACATAGATAGAGAATTTGGATTTTAAATGTTAACATTTAAATAAATCAGTAGAAAGCCTCCTTTATTTTTATTCTGAACAGAAAATGAGACCACAATTTTACTTGAAACAAAAATTGCAGCTGAAAATACTGCCTCTAAATTGAAACTGAAAACTGAAAAGTTTCCCTCTGTAGCTGAGAGAACTTTTGCTATGACTTACAATAGTTTTCATTTTCCACTGAGAATGCATTTGTACTGGTTTGTTTTGACTCACTGCTGTATTTAGTTAGTATTTAAAAGCAAAGCAGTCCTTTCTGTGTTTTTCTTCCTGTCATCCCCATTATCACTGAGGGCAGGGGACTGGCAGAAGCCTTGCAGGCAGCACCAATTAGACTTAGGCGTGCTGTGTGGGGCTCACCTGACCAGATGTCCAGATTTACGCTGTAGAATTTTATGTCCTGGACTTAGCATCCACAGAAAGATGCAGGCTTTTCTATGTGTGATTTAATTCATCTTAATGTGGATGTTTAAAATAAGTCAGAGGAACCCAGTTCAGTGACTCTAAACTGAGACTGGGAAGACATGGTCATGTGTGGATATCAACACTGCAGGCTTTAAACAGTGAGGTGAGATGACTCCAACCCACAATGTCAACTCACTGCAGCTCACATAAATCAGCACCATGGTGGTGGGAATGAACAGAAGATTTAACGGATAAAAAGAAAATCTCAGTGGTGCTCCAGAGGTGAGCAAGGTTGACTTGAACACTGGAGGAATGTAAGCAGTGTTCAGACTAATCCACCCACTACGGTCCCTGGATAGCACACAAATAAGTAACAGAAGTCTTAGTGACATTGCTGAGAAAGACATAGTCTGTTCTCCTAGCACTAAATTTACTACTGTGGATTTCTTTATCTCTGTCCTTTAGAAGATGTGTATCTTACACCAATCACTAGGTTAAACACTGAAAAAGTCATCACCTTTTAAAACAGAGCCAGTTATTTTTGTTGCCTAGACAGGGATGTGGAGCTTGTAAATTGATAGGCTCTTGTTTCATAGTAGGAGCACAGTATATAAATCAGAAGTGAGATTGAATGCCTTTTGCAATGCATGGAAAGAAATCATATGGACTTCATGAGAAGCTTCAATTTGGAGATGAATATTGACGATTGTATATAAAAGACAAGGATTACATTTCATGGCCAAAGATATTTTAAACAACATAAGGTAACTCTTCAAGACTTCCTTCTGAAGAGTAAACATAAATTCACTACTTCTCTAGGATACTCAATACCCATGGACATAACCTGATGACATTTGATAGGAATGGAGGGCAGTTCCAGCTACTCAGTGATTCTTCAAGCATTGCTTCTGAACATCATACACTCAAATTTTCATGCTTCAGTTGGAAGTAAGTATAACATCACTGTCAACATATTCTGTAGATGTCATAGACTGTTGAGGAAATGAGTATCATTTTATATATATATATATATAATTTACATCATACACTGTTGAAAGTAAGCATTCTCAGAAGACTTCAGAAAGAGTAAAGGCAGTATCACTGTGCAATATTGTGAGTGAAGGATTGATGTGATCTTCATACCACATACATAAAAAGAAATGAACAAGAATATGGAGGCAGTCTTCTTGGTATTAAATGTGAGTAAGACCAAAAAACCTCTCCTATTCTGGTGTGAAATACAATGAGGAAATGGATAAGGCTGGACACAAATACATTCAAAAGACTGAAAAAAAAGGGTGCTAGGGTGAGATTTTGGAAAGAAAAAAGTGCACAGTAATGTGATACAGAACAAAAAAATTGCCATAAAGGAGATAAAAAGGTGATTTGATTGCAATATTTAAGACACACTCAGGAAGAAACATGTTATGTATTGAAATATTCCTTAATCTAATAGAGAGTAACAAGTACTAGAAGGTGAAAAGTGGTATCAGACACGTTTAAGTAAGAAGTCATGTCTAAACTTTTAGTAGTGAGATGACATTACCAATAGACCTGCAGATCAAGTTCCTTCTGTTTTGAAGAAGTAGTTTAGTTAAATACAGACTGTAGTATTTAATCTGGGGACTAAGGGATGGGATAGAACAGCCTTGTCTCCAAGCCTAGTGACACCTCCTGTCTCTAAAATATCTGAAGCTACTCAGAGAACAAAGTCAAATTATATCAATTTACAAAGAATTTTCAGTTTCTCCTTGGAAAGCTGAGGGGAAAAAATCAGATTTTTTTTTCAAGTAGAATTACTACAGTTCACCTGCACATCTGCAAGAGAGAAAGAAACAGGAAAATGGTGTGTATACAGACTGCAGATGGTGGCATTCAGCAGAAAAGTGGTTCATGGCTAAAAATTTTACACTTGAATTTCAATTTTGATAGTGTATTATGCAAAGGAATATTAAGAAGACAATGATCATTTGGAAAGATTAAGATATTTGTGGTAATGACTTTACCAGCTATAATTTAAGAACAGAAAAGACTCCAGGTTTTCTGTGTCATATCTTTTTTTAAGCCATATTGAAATATAAAATTAAAGGAGCCCTAAATATTTTTAGATTGTTCTGCTCTTCAATATGAAATGATTGTTCCTTTTCTAGGGAATAAGAACATGCTCTATTTGTCAGTCTACTTTTGTGGGTGCCATTCAAAACTTATCACTGTAATAATACCTGTGTTTCTTCTTGTTTGCCTTATCTTGTTATATGCAAACCTTTCTTTGTTAGGTGCATTTGCCACTTTGAAGCTTATTTGGGTCTTTAAGATGCTAGATGAGAGAGACCAAAACCTGAAAATCATACCTTGGCAAACCTGTTTGTTTTTATGGAAGTGCCAAAAATGAATGCACACACAGAAAATGAGAGGAAGCAAAGTGGAGGGGGGAAAAAAAAGAAATAAATGCTAGAAGCACAGAAGCACTGCAATTAGTTGTCATTGCAAGCTGTTTGTTCACCAGAGAATTCAAATTGTCACAGAAGCGGATGCACACTAAAAGTAAGGGAAATTAGTTAGTAGAACTGTAACTCAGTAACTCAACTGCCATTTGTGTCCAATTCACTGATATGAGTGATATTCTCAGTGGAAGGATGTGTTCCAGATCTTTCCATTTTTCTCTCCTCTTTTCATAGCATCACAGAATAATTTAGGCTGGAGGGAACCCTTGGCGGTCATCTTGTTCAATAACCCACTCAAAGGACATCCAGTCAAGACATATTGCTCAGGGTTATGTCCAGGTGTAGTTTGAATGTCACCAGGGATTGAAATTCAACATCTCTGGGCAACAGCTCCACCTTCTTAGTAAGTCAGTAAAAACAGCAATAAGTTCCCATGAAACATCTCTTTTCCAGGTTGAACAAATCTCTCTTTCTCAGTTTCTTCTCATTTGTTTAGTGCTCCAGCCTCTGACCATCTTGATGGTCTCCACTGTATTTGTCTCTGCATGCAGGAGTCTTTCTTGCACAGTGGAGCACCAAACTGAAGAAAGTTCTTCAGATGTGGTGCCACAGGTATTGAAGGGAAGGGAAGGATCACTTGCCTCAGCCTGGTGACTGACTGTACTGCTAACACAGAGCAGTATGTGGTTAGCCTTCATCCGGCTGAGCTTAGCTGGGCAGCACAGCATTGCTGGCCAAGGTCACTTGGTTTGCTGAACTTAGAAGAGAAGACTGAGGGGTGACCTCATCACAGTCTACATCTTCCTTGAGGTGGTCAGTGGAGGGGGAGGGACTGATTTCCTCTCTGTGATGACCAGTGACAGGAGACATGGAAATGGTATAAAGCTGCATCAGGGGAAGTTCAGACTGGACATTAGAAAACCTTGTTCACTGAGAGGGAAGTTAGTTGCTGGAACAGTCTCCCCAGGGAACTGGTCACAGCACCAAACCTATCGGAGTTAAAGGACCATTTAGTTCTTAGTCATAAGGTTTTAGTTTTAGATAATCCTGCAAGGAGCAAGGATTTTGACTAATTTTTTGAGATGGCTGTTTTATTTTGTTTTCAGAAATGTCTGTCTGATCCTAGTTATCACAGTTTTGTTTTCTCAATTCACTGACATTAACTTCTTGCTAATCTATCTTTCAAAACTTTGAGAAAAGAATGATCAGGGATGCTCATTCCACATTAAAGAAGGTGATATTTTGAGGATGTGGGCAACCAAAAGTCTGAAGGTTCAACATTAAAAGCTGTGCACAAGATATTTTGCACATGAAATATAATTTTAAAAATCAAATGGGAAAGAAAAGTAAAATCAGGAGAAAACTGTAGATTCCTTCTTCCTTTTTTTTTTCTTACAAAGTATCAGTCATAAAATTTCTGACAGTCATGGGAGAGTAAGAAAAAGCTTCTTTTATGTCCTTAGAGACCATCCCATTCTCTTCTTTTCACAGCTTTTAAACTTACTGGTGCTTTTACATCAAGGTACATAAAGGCACATATTTTTCTGAGTAAAATCCTTTTATTATTTTTCTTTGTATAAATGATTCATGTTCCCTTATAAATCATGACTGTAGGACTTCCATTCTTTCAAAATTTTCTTATAGACTTAACTCCAAGGCATAGAGACTGGCTTAGTGAGATTCATAACTAGCACTAGCATGTTTGTCATCATGATTTGTCACTGCATCAGGTAAAAACTTTGAAGTTAATTGGTTCATATTTAAACCATGCTTTGAAAATGCAAAGCTCAATGCAGCTTTTTTTCATAATGAGGTCCATTATTTATATTGACTGATAAGCAGTCAGTATAAAATGATGGGCTCTTAAATCTATGGGAATTTTACTTAATGAGAATGACTTTGATTCTCATTATATTGATTTCAGTGGGAAAACTTTCATTCATTTTAATGGGTACAAGACCGACCCTTGCTGAGGATTTGGAGTCAGTCCAGTAAAGATAATAAGTATATGAAAGGGAGGTACAACTGCATATTATATTCACTGCTTGGGCTCCTGTTATCAGACTGTGCAGTCAGCAAACAATCCTGCCTGAGCTTGGGAAAGAGCTCAGTTGAGACTACAAACATTTAGAGACCCTTTGAGCAGATGTACTTGTCTAAACTTCGCATTTTCCACCCTAGATAAGGATTATTGAGCTCTGTTCATATAGAGTCCAGGGCCCTAATTTCTTTTTAAGAGCAGGATGCTACCAGAAGTTTTCTAAGGAACTGGGCAAGACACAATGCTTTCAGTGGCAGGGGCTACATATCCCCTTTTTTACCATAGCCTAATAGTTACCAATTAATTATGAATCAGAAAACCCAAGTTCAGTACCTTGCTCAAGCATGGTCTCTACATTGGGGTCCAGGTTAAAATATACAATGACATTTTTCAAAACTTCCATGGATTATTTGTAATTATGAAGAGAATAGTACAAGATTAATGAGGGAAGGGTGGCAAAAGAAAACACAAATCATCATAACATAGCCTTTATTAATGCTGGTTTTCTGTTCCCCAGCATTTTAAAATAAGACCTGTCTTGTACTGAAGACAAGTTTAAAAGGACAAAACAACATGTTCTCAAAAGTAGTAATTTCCCAGAATTATGATAATGACAGAAGTACAAAATTGCAAGATAAAAAGTGCACCCTAATAGTGCTTTTATTTCTCCAATTCTCCTGCTAGTTCTGAGATATATTTCAAAACAAGTCACTACTCTGAAGCACTTGGATACTTTGGGAAGGGTTCCAGGACCTAGTCTTAGGTCTTTAGTGCCACTTAAGTGCCACAGGATAACCCCCTTGTCCTACAGCTGCCACTCTAAAGGCAAAGCATCTTCTATGTCAGGTTTGCCAGTCCCGCACAGATGTCACAGCCACATTAGGGTGTGTAAAATGGCCTGCTGGGGGCCAGGCATGTCAAGGTAGGTAGGCAACTAAATCTCATCCTTTATTGCTGCCGGTTTGTCTAAACTTGTTCAAAGCTCCATCAGGAGTCATAGCTATGGTGTGTGGAAAGCTATCAAAGCTATGTTGTTGCGTCTGTTTGTAAGTTCCTGAGCCTCCCCATGGATTCAAGTATGCACAGCACAAAGCATAGAGATGTCAGCTCAGGTCCCCAACCCACTGTGGCTGCTCATGCACCAGCATGTTGCTATGTCTCAAAGCCAGTTAGCAGGGCTTTGGCAAGCCACATGTATCCAAATGGATTTTCCCATGCTTCCTTCGAATCTTCCTCACATAACCTGTGACTTTGCCGCAAATGTGACTACTTACAATGCTTGCAAGGAATTACAAAATCACTGCTTTAAAGTGCATTCCAGTTTATAATTTCCATCAAAGTAATTTGCTGCTATGATTACAATTTCCTTTCTATGAGGAAAAAAAATACGTAAAGAGAATGTGCAAATTATACATGAGTCAATGAACCTTCTGCTTTAAATGAAATGTCCAAATAAGCTTTGAGAAAACTTGATATGCAGTATGCATTATTTTTTCCTTACTCTGCATTTATCCTGCATCGAGTTTCTTTTTATGGTTTTCCTTCTCTTACTTGTGCAATTGCACATACCTGGAACCTCTGTCCTTTTTAAGAGAGAATGGCATCAAATTAACATAGATTTCCAGCAGCAAGTGTCTGGGATGGGAGGAACATGATCTATTCACGAGATGTTACTTTTTGTCCTCCATGTGATTATAACTTGTCAATATACCTATGTCAACATTTATTTAAGGTGCTAATTCACATTTACTGATACTTGTCCAGCTGTAATTATTTTTCATACTGGTACGTCTCAAGAGATCTACCTTTATGCAATGAGAATGTGTGAATAGATATTTGCTGCCTTATTGTAAGCACTCACAATAACTGGATCAAAAGAAGGTTTAAATACTTGCTTATATTTTAGTTAGAGGACCTAAAGAGAAAGAAGTGGCTTGCATTTTTCCTCATCGCCCTGAGACTTTGTCATTGCTGAAGCTTCTAGAAATACACTTAACAGTGAAGCACCCTAATTTCAGTGCTTGTGAATAACTTCATAATTCCCTGCATTCTGGTGTGCCATTTGAATATGGCTTTTTGATCCTCCATGGCACAACTTGAGTAAGTTACTAGAAATCAGTTTTAAAGACTATTTATTTAGTTCCATATTATTTTGTTTTGTTTTGTTGCTGTTGGTGTGGGGAGTTTTGTCTTTGTGGGTTTTTTTTTATGTTTTTGGGAGTGTTTTTTGTTTTATTTTTCTTGGAACAAAACACAAGGAAAAGTTCTTTCTTGGACATGGTAATTATTTTCAAATATGGAATCTTTACATATAAACACTGAAAAAATGTGACTACATCAGCCTGCACAAAATCTTTAAATACCCCTGTTTAAGGAGCCCAGGAAGATGGACAAGATTTTTGGTAGTGAAGTCTCGCTCTTGCAAATGTATGTGCTTTTGCATTAATTTTATGCAGGTTATGTGCCATAAAGATATGGTACTTGGTTTGGTCACATCCAGTTGTAGATCATAGTATTTATCCCTCATCCAAATGGCAGTCTGATGATCTTTTCAAGATCTAGGGTTGATGATGCTTAGTTTTCTCATTAATACCATAATGTGATAGGTTTGATTTAAGCTTCCTCAGTAACTGAGGGTAACTAAGGAAATGGTCATTAAAAGTATTCCACACATA
>JAOXXN010000001.1:32173941-32185984 GCA_026770055.1 Myrmophylax atrothorax | reverse complement strand
ATTATTTCAGGACTGTGTACAGTGTGGGTTAAAACCCTTTTCTAGAAAAAAGGGGGTTTAGACCTAGGATGGATTACTCTGCTGTCTTCCATGAAAAACTGAGGCCTTGCAGATGGAAAACAAACTAGAATGGCTGCACATGGTTTCTCTTCATTTGACTGTACTGAGGAAGGCCGCAGTTAAATGACCAGAGCAAACACACCAAGGGAAGCGGCCTTTTTCTGAAAAAAAGCCCGGAGACATCTTACATGGCTTCATTGGATACCACAAAAGCTGTAAAATCTCACATCACATTCAATTCATAGTTACGCGGAGGAACATTCTGAGTTTCTCTCCATCAGTGATGTTAATGCCATTACACTGATTCATTCCAGCTGAGGATCGGACCCTTCACAAAGGACTGCAAGAGTGTAACTCAATAAACAAAAATGGCTTTACTACAAACCCAGCTGGAAATTGTCTTGTTTAATTTTGTAGTCTACTGCCACATTGGAAACGTGCCTGCTGCTGGGGAAGAACATCGGTATAAGAGCCCTCATTTGTTATCCCAGAAAATAACTGGGTAATGGCAAGACACAAAGCAGCGTAAGAGAGAAGAGAAAGTAAAGAACTGGAGGAGAGTGTCCATATTCTAGCTTTGTTAGCATGAAGCTTTAGTTTGGCAATTTAACTGGAAAGAAAGTAGTTGCTAATAGTGAGACACCAAATCTTACATCATATGGCCACCACTGGCACTGATAAAACCAACACCAAACCCTCCATCAACTAACTAATCTGACATTGGCACTCACAGTCACCTGAAAGCCGCAGCTTGTTTAAATGTCACCTAAACCCCAGTGTAACTCCAGATGTCCTTGTCACAAACCAAAATCCGTGTTCTGGCTCTTCCTAATTTCCCTTAGCTATCAACAGAGAATCCAATACTATCAGTATTTACAGAATTTCCAGGTTTCAGAACATAGATTTCAACAATAGCATTAAAACATTTTCAGACTTCCTAGAAGCTAATGTCCACTTTTGGATTCTCTGGAGATTTGGAATGAAAGCTGGATGAAGCTCTGAGCCAGTACTGACCACATCCTCTATGCATGGTCAGACCTTTCTAGATACTTACGCAGGTGTTATTGTCAGCATTCTGATGCCAATGAAACGTTTCTTCCCATCTGAAAGTAACACAGAGGATATTTATGAAATTTAGGCAAATATTGACAAAAATAGCAACTCTGATGACTGAAAATAACTGAAAATTAAAACAGGATATATCAGCTTTAACAAAGCTAAAACAAAATTATATGCATCTACACTGAGGTTATTTTTAAAACTTTGCTTAGCCTTGGTGTAGAATGACAACCCCTCTCCCTGCAAGTGAGGGTAAGAAAAAAGGTCATTTATACTCCATAAGGGTTTTTCCTTCAAGAAATTCACGTGATCTAGTACCACATGGTTTCAGTAAATGCAAAATTTCACAAGCAACTACCATTTAATCTGAAATGGGTCAAGACAATTTAATCACATGGTGTTCTCATTAAAATGTAGAAATGGGATTTAAAGAAATTTAAATTTTCACCTTAGAACATACAACAAAAGACTCACACTGGTTGTAGTGCAAATGGCTTGTTATTTTTACCCCAAAGAATGAAAAGCAAGTTTAAAAAACACAAGTATATCTTAGCCAAAATGGAGTACATCTGGTAGCAGGAAAGTATGAAAGAGGTAGCACTGTTCAGACTGAAGAAGAGAAGACTCCAGAGACACTTTATTGAGGCCTTTCTGTACTTAGAGGAGACTTACATGAGATGGGAACAAACTTTTTAGCAGGGTCTTTTGCTACAGGACGAGGAGTAAAAATTTTAAATTAAAAGGTGGGAGATTTAGATAGATATAAGGAAGAATATTTTTTTTTTTATGATGAGAGTGGTAGAACATTGGAACATGTTACTCAGAGAAGTGGTAGATGTCCCAGACTGAAAATATTCAAGGCCAGGCTGGAGAGGGCTCTGAGCAACCGGATCTTGTGAAAGGCGTCCCTGATCATTGCAGGGGCTTGGACTAGATGACCTGTAAAGGTCCCTTTCAATACAAACTATTTAATAATTCCATGATTAGCCAAGACTCCACAGAATTTTAAATGGTGAAAATTCACTCCTTAAGAGAGAACACCACATTTCTGTAGTTGGCTTTTAGCAGTCATGATATTGCACAGCTGTCTTATGAAAAAACATGCAGTTTATGACTTCCTGAAATGAGTGCTCCAGTACTTAGTTACATCCGGTATGAAACAATATTTCCCCTTACTTGTTCCAGCACAAGCACTTCACAAGGTCTTTGAGTTTCTCCAGGTTCTCATGTGAGGAAAAAGTAAATGTACACAGTCTCCTCCAACTCTTATTCTTTCCAAGAAAAATACTCTCAAGTAAAGGAATTAGTCCTGAATCTTATGCATGTCCAATATTCCTATCCAGGTCACTGAAAAAGTTGACTACTAAATATTGGATTTACTACACTCTAAACAATCTTACATCTGTAACAATCAACCCTGCTTTGCCCTGAAATGTTCTGGCTCCCTTCTATTTTGAAGTGGAACTAATAAGATCAAGATCAGCTATTGTGAGAGAGTCATGAAGTCCAACAACTTGAAATTGAAGTCTCAAGAGCGTTGGGCATGGCCATGAACTAGCTCATAGCACTTCTCTAGTCTGCATGGCATAAGTGTAAGTCTTCACTTTTTCAAAATATCTAAACATGATAATTTTCCCACCTGAAAATAATCCCTTGGTCCCTGCAATGTGAACAGGTAAATCATGAAATTGCCTTCACAATATCTATCAGTGACAGACTCTCTGGTGATAGTTCTTTGTTTGTATTACAAAATTTGTTCTTGGTCACTGCCTGTGTTACACAGCAACAAGCAGAAGCACAAAGAATACTCTAGAGGCTGAGTTAAGAATGTTTACATGAGAGAAAAATGAAAGAAGGGACAAAATAAATTGATTTGGAAGAAACAAAACAGCAAGAATGAAAAGCCACAGCAGAAATGCCGTTGACATCAAAGGGAATTATTTCCCCAGTGACTAACAATACACGTAAACATAAGGCTTTAGGGAAAAAGTCTGGTAACTGCAAACATTCAAAACTAAAAGTCTCATTTCACCTTCACCTTTGGGCAGGTTGGGGTATTATTTCACTTCTGTTCATGCATTAAAATTCAAAAAGGCCTTCTGCCATCTCTCCACAGTAAGTTTACCACACAGCAAATAGTTCATACAATAAGAGTAGCAGGCTATTGTATAAAGTAAAACTAACATATATGAACTATGGGTTACTTTAGCAGCTGAGTTTACATTCCTCTCCTTCTAGCCTCAAGCTATTTTTGTATGACAGAATACAGGCAAAAAAAATTCAGGTCTCTTATTTTGCAAAATCCATTCCATTCATTTAACTCAAGTCAAACATTTTGCACAAACCCCAAAGTTTTCATCAACAATGATTAGAGGAAATATAATTGTCCAGATTATTAGAAGTATCAGCAGAGACTGAACAGGCACAGACAACCAATTGTACTGTTTTCTTATTTCCAAAGGATAGGCATCGTGATATTGGGGCTAAGTCACACTGGCAGAACAGCGTGGGGCACCTGGAACTAATACTGCCATGGTGCATCTGCTCTATGAATAAAAAGTCTCAAACCCTGTAATTGTGGTGATTTGTGCAATCATGAGGCTGAAAAAAAATAATTAGGAGAAGTGGAATAAAGTGAGGTCGTACATCTAAGTAGCACGTCATAAGGGTGCAGTCCCAGCTGTAGTTAAAAGGTTTGTATGTTGGAAAAATCAGGTCAAGTAAATGTGAAACCATTGTGGCTTAAAGCTGGAGCACAGCAGAGCAGAGAGAGATACTCAAATCTCATTTAATTTTTTGTAAACACCAGGCCAGATTAGACACCAATTCCAGAGGTCAAGCAAACCAGCCTCAACCACTAGTTTAAACTTAAATCTGTTTTGTGTTAATACAAAGTCACAAGCAGCTGACCCCAAGTATCTAGAAGCAGTTCACTATTTACAGAAATTATTGTTCCACAGTAAGAAAAGCATTTGCTTTACTGTTAAACTTTATTTATTGATCTTCTAACAGTAGAGATACAAACCGGACAAACACCAGCTGAAGGCAGAAGTGTTTATGACTTATAAACCATGGCAAAAAAGCTGATAAACCCAAAGTAAAGTAAGGGGTCAGCTACTCAAACATAGGAAAGAAGTAATTGCAGTTGATTTCAGTGGGGCCAGGATGTCACCAAGATCTCTGAGTGAAGAAATGGATCCTGCACTTCTTATTCAAGCAGCAGGTAAAACTTCTATTTCTCTGCTAATTACTTTTGCCCTCAGCTCATCTTGCAGATTGCTTGAGCAGTCCTGAAAGCATTTAAGGTATTCCACTGCCAAACAGAAACTGTGAAAATAGCTCAAGACTGTAATGCTGAACTGTGTAGCTGAATTTATTCAGTAGTCTGAATCTACAGTCAGCAAGCCTTCTAAGCAATCCTCATGATTATTGGTAATAATTATCAGTAATAATCATCTAAATACATAGATAAGCATATAATTTCAACACAACTAATACAGTGTCCTGGGGATGTAAGTGAGGATTCACAGAAATTGCTTGCTGGGTGTAGCCAAGTGTAGTGGTTTCAGTTAGGCCTCAAATTAGCAGGTTCAGAGAATCTGTGTGGATTGGGAGACAGCTCTCACCTGACTGGGTAACCAAGGAAATATTTCATACCAGATGACACAAACCTAAGACATGTGTGCAGCAGTGGGAGGTGTCTTAGTCAGTTCCACCATGGCCGAGGTACAGAGAAGACATGCTACCATCCTTCTCATCTGTTGGCCCTGCTCCGGCTGCTGCTACATTGTATTTTGTTTTAGTTTAAGGGAAGTAGAAATATTTTGTTGTTATACTTTCTGTTTCTTGCTAAGTGTCTTTTAGAGTACTTATAGAGCTAAGTAATAGACTGTATTAACTGGGGAGTGGGGAGTTATTTCTTGTTATATATATAGCTTCTGTAAATGTGTGTTATATTTTAGTTTTCTTTTAGTTTTCTCTTTTCTTTTGGAAGTTTTTTTTTCTTCTCTCTCCTTCCTTTTCTCTTGGCTGGTTGGGGGAGGAGAGGAACACTTTTTCTCTGTTCTTGGGCAGTTGGCATTTTGCCAGCTCAACCCTAGACACATAGCCAAGCTGACTCAGACTGAAAGAGCTGTAACTCAAGCACTAGGAAATATGACAAATATTGAACAGATGACTTGTCATTGAGGGAATTTTTTTCTTCCTTAATCATCTACAGTGAAAAATGAACACAAAAAGGTGTACCTGTAGTGCCAGTAAATGAGAGAAGTTGCACTGCAAATTATGAAGAGTAGTGTGTTGCAAAAAAATTCATGCAGAGAAATGAATCTCCTCCTGATGGCATCATTTTCTAAATGGGCTCTTGCATGCTGTTGTGGTTTGAATTATGAGTTTCATGCAGGCAAAATCTGCAGTTCAAGTGCTTGGGCTGGTGAACAGTAGCTGCTTGTCTAGAAAAATGAAAACAAGTGATAGCCTAGTAAATGAGTATGGTAAATTTAAATTAACAGAGAGGTTGTCTGTTTTAATCTCTGAGTGAAGGGCACATTGCTTTCCAAAATATCTCAGTCAAAGAAATTATTCCAGCAAAATTAAGTTTTTGACTTGTATGATCTGTGAATATAATTTTGATAAATCAAGGAATTAAATCTTTCTTGCTGTTGATAAATCATCTTCAAGGAAACTCTCTAAAATGTCTCATTATTCACTGAACATCTAAAATATTGTCTGGGTCACCGGTTCTTATGTAAGCTGTTGGAACTGTTACAAGGGTTAGCTAAGGCTTGATCCCATACTTCTGTGTGGGAGAAGGTTAATCAACCATTTGGGAGAAGGTGAATTTGAAATTTATTTTCTACAATTAGACCTTATGAAATTTTTCAGAAAACACACTTCTTGCGATGCCCAAGTAAAGGGTTTTCTGCATTATGGCCTCATGTCTATCACAGTGGGCAATTATTAACGTGTATAGGTGGGACTTCCACATCTACCAAGAGGACGGTTGCCTCAGCAGGCACAGCAGAGCCATAGCACAGCCTCACATGTCCATGTGGCCTGAAGCTGCTCCCTCATGCCACAAGCAGTGCTGATGGAGATCACAGCTCTTCCCTGTGCTCTACAACATGGCAAACCTTCCTCTGCTTCCTTGTGTATGGCTTCCCTGACCCTGGGTAATTTACATCTTGGCCTTTTTTTTTTTTTTTAACTAGTTTATTAGCCCTGGAATGTTTTATTGGACAGGCTATTAAAAATTATTAATGAAGCATTTTCTGTACTGTTAGAAAAGATGGTCTAACTTTTTTACCACCACCATACCATCTTAAGTACTTCACAGTCTTTTTCCTCATCTTCATGATTTCCCTTGGACAGGAAGATGAGCCATCATTCCCACCTTACACCTCATGAATGGAGGCTACCTGAATCAGACTCTGACAACAGGTGAATGTCTGAGCTTAAAACTATGACCTATAAAGTCCCTCCATGGCATCTGTAGAGGCTGAGGTGTTTGCTGGCTAAGTTTGTTGTGGGTGAACACTCTTCTTCTGTGGGTATACATATTAGCTCAGTCAGAAGTGTGCTTTGGAAGCTGATCTCCTGGCATTCCCTCTCACTGTGTTTCATGGACTAGTCTCATAGCACTCAAGGTATGTTTCTGGCAGATGAATTAAATAGAAGATGTATTCCCTAAATGCACGAAATGCTTTTCAGCTGGTAATGACCACTGAGTCCAGGCTGAGGCTAGAGCCAGTGGATGGAAAAGAGGGTATGTACAGTATGGATATCAGATCCCCCATCCCATGTATCTCATTCTACAAATTGGTTCTTTATGGATCTCATTATTTGCATAAACACAGTTTGGAATGGGGATGGATACTGAGGTCTTTATTAGGCAGATATGATCTCATGTGTAGTCCTCATCTCGTAATACAGAGTTTGATACATACACAGAATTGTCCCTGACGGAAGAACAAAAAATGACAGGCAGTACAAAAATGAAATATGGTGCAATATAATTTTCAAAAATATGTGGCCTTTTTAACCTTAACCAGTTAAAGTTGTGGCACCTGCAGAGAAGTTGTGGATGCCCCATCCATGGAAATGTTCAAGGCTGGATTGGATGGGACTTTCAGCAACCTAGTCTAGTGGAAGGTGTCCCTGCCCATGGAAGAGGAGATGAAACTAGGTGATCTTTAAGGGCCCTTCCAACTCAAACCACTCAGATTCCATGATTCATAAAATTTGCAGGAAAATTATTGGCCATCTATCAGCCACCTAAGGAGGTTTGAATTTGGTTTCTGAAATCTCAAGCTACACCAAGAAAATGTTATCTGTAGAAGATAAGTTGCCTTGATAATACTCATCTACTCTTCAGCCTAATGGTGCAATTATGATTGATTTAATTTTATTAAGTCATTCAAGAGTCAATTTCCTTTTTGAATAGCTACAAAAAATGCATGAAGTCTTAATGTGTAGAGATATAAAAAAAGCAAATCAAAGCAAAGAACAATTCCTGAGATTTATGAAGTTGTGGTACTACTTTAATTTTAATAAAATATAGCCAATGACAAAAAATATAAAAGTATCTAATTACCTTTATATAAAATGCAATTGTGCACATTATATAAATGTAAAATTTGATAAAAAAATTGATGGCTAACCTAGTGATATAATCACATCTCCATTGAAATTGATGGGTAAAATGGAACTGGCATTCCAGATGGTTGTCAAATGGAGAGGAATATTTATTTTCCACCAGCATAGTTAATTTCTAGTGGGATTTTTCATATTTTGATTCTCTCATCCTATTTCTATAATTTAACTATATCAGCCCATGTCTTTGCTTTTTTATTTTTTTCCCCATTCATTCAAAAATAAGGTACAATATAACTCAAACTGGGGGCAAATTTGTCTCCTACCCTGGTTAGCTACCAGTTGAATGCCTACATGTGAGCAATTGGCCTGACTCACTCTACTCAATAGCAAAGAAATGAACACCAGTCAATGGAGAGAGAAACTGTTTGCAGCCTGAAACAGCCACCACATCCTTTATATACCATTGCTTGTTAACTAGATCTCTGTCAGCACTAATAGGAACTAAGAGAACTCAAAATTAGCCAACAAAGTTAAGCAAGATGAATCCTATTCTAGGCATCTATTCTCTTGGTCCTTTACATTCATTAACATTTATATGCTTATGTTGCTGTGATACCCCTTTCTATAACAAGTTTTTTCTTGTTCTCACCAGTGCAATTTATCAGTTCTGTGTTAGCAATACTCCTAAAATCTGGTCTCATGTTTTATGTGACTTCATTTCACAGCTTACTATAAACACGACATGTGACATTTATATAAATGAGTGTATTATAATGGCTTTGGTAGTCCTTTGCACCAATAATCATATTTAAATCTAAGCATGTCTCCTAAGACACTTAAGTCTTAGCTGCTTATGCAGACACTCCATTTGCAGTATTGAGAAAAAGGTCAGTGACTTCAGATTGCTAAGATGCATATCCATTTTTGTAAATATTTGCAGGCTGTGTTTCTGGCTTCCAGTGTGGGTCCTGCTTGGGAAATATTTGTGCTCTGTAGCAATATGCAAGAAATTATCCTTAGAAACTTGACTTTTAGTTCCGTTCCAGGTGGGTTGTTTATTCTTCTCTTCTTTTAACACTTACCACCCCATCCTATTGTCAATCTCAGGTGTTCAGTCTGGAGAACACTCCAGCTTCTTTAGCTCTAGGGAAAACAAAAAAAAAGCCTGACTTAAAAATGTAAAATAATATTTAGTTCATCAATAAAAGCATTGGTTTCAAATTAGATCATCAGACTATTGCACTGACTTCATCCTACTAAGGTAATTTACCCTCAGGTTATTCAACGTTTCTGCTCTTCATTGGAGGAGAATCTGGAACCTTAGCCTGCTACCAGGAAATACACCTAAACTTCATCCTGTCCATCATAGTTCATACTGTGTATGTGCCTTATGGGCAAGAGTATGATTTTAACCATATTGATATTAAAAGATGGAGATATGCTACCTATTTTTTAGCAAGGAAAAAGTTAGCCAGCTGCTCATGCACTTGCCATGTATGTAGAGAAACTGGAGAAACCAAATGGGCAGAAAGCCCAAAGTCCATTCCGCTGGAGTAAACAAGCAAGTCATAAAAACAGCTACCTCATTTACAAGAGGAAATCACATTAGGCAGCAGATAACAAAGCAGAAGCTTGTAGCCCAGAGAGGGATTTGGGTTGTCCTAACTTATGAAAGAATGTTGTTTTCCTTTTATTGCCTGTTCATGCTAATTTTCAGGAGTGGAATTCCCCAGGATAAAACAAGCATGATAGGACACAATGCTAGACCAGGTGGATCTCTCATGCAGTTTATAACACCTTCCTTGCTCAGGCTGCTACTGTTGTGTTCCCTCTTGTTTTACTACACTGCACTTAACTCCTTAGCACTCTCTTGAGTTCTTTTTCTCTGAAACTCCTTTAGTCTGTCAACACTTACCTGGCAATTTTGTATTTGGGTAGAAAGTAATCAAGGTAGGTGATATGCTTCTTTCCCATTTCATGAGTTCCCTGGGTACCCATCCACAAAATGACAGTGGATTTTTATCCCATCATCTTGCATTAGAGACATGGGTGTATATCTTTTCTCACTATTGCCTTCCATCTTTCAGCATCAGAGTGCTCCAGTCTCTTTTCTCACTCAGAGAATATTTTTGATTAAAGTTATACTATTCACTGTATTTCAGAATTATATTTTTAAAGTGTGGGTGGATAAGAAGACATGAAGGAGGGAAAGTGATCTTATGCCATTAGGTTTATAACCACATAGGTGTGTGCAGTAAATAACAATATCTTCATATTTAGTAAAGCTTGCATATTTTTCACAGAGCATAAAGCTGTAAATTTGAACATGCAAGTTTTATAAACGTAGAAATCTTGAGAAAAACACAAAGAAAAGTCTTAGATTCCTGCTATAAATGTGTAGAGGGGAAAAAAGTAATGTATCACTTCTCTTGGAGTCATCTCAATTCTTTGTAGATATCCAACACATGTGCTTCCATGTTAAACCTGGGTTTGAGGGCATAGTTTCAGCATTTAGGGAAAAAGGAAAAAACCCACCTTTCTAAGTTGGGGGGTGAAATACCTTCTGGAGGTACTAATTTACTTTAGAATTAGGGGTTTGAGACAAGTCATTATCTAATTCAAGCATCTGAAGGCTGACCTACATATGATCTCTCTACTCTGTGCTTCTCTTATCATCACTGTAGAGAAGCAGACCTCCTACAAATTGCTATTCAACTCATCCATAGTGTCAGAAGCAGGTCAGATGAAGTATTGTCTCCAGATGTCTTCTTCTTTCAGCTTACAAGAAAGAGTTACGTATTCAGAAATAGAACTCTAAAGTTGAGATGTCTCAAACTTGGTGTGATAAATTATGTTTGTTTGGGTTAGATAATCTCAAACTCTTACCCGGTGCTCACAAACTGAAGACCTCAGTGTTCAGAGGAATGAGAGACATCTGTGCCCACTCTTCTGCATAGGCATAGCACTTTCCTGTCCCTTAAACAAACAGGCTTCCAAATTCAAGCTTACAGCACTGCTGGGAATCTGAATTAGTTATTTAAGCAGGATAGCATCACACTATCTGTAAGCAGGAACTCACTGCTTCCAGCCAGCATCTGACTGGCATTGTGTCAGATAGACAATGTAGGTACACCAGCTTCTTCTGAAGTAGCTCAGGTACCTCAAACATGGCACAAGACTACACATGAAGATGACTTCTAAATCTGCTGTTGGAAGTGAGAAGTGCATATGGGGTAATAGGTAAACAAGTGAATGCTTTGCACTGAAGTTGTGAGGAAGAACTTCACATCTATTCAGGCTTTCAGACTGTAGTCACAGTTACATTACGCCTTTCAGGTGGGAGCAAGAAGTAATTCATGAGGTGACTATGTAAGATTATCCAACTATGAAACTGCACACTTTATAGTGCTCAAATTCTATGATAAATCACATCAAAGATCTCTAAATTCTTCTGGAAAATTTTCCGTATGGCTGCAGAAGTTCTTAAAAGTACAGTTAATTTCTATCCTCTCTGTGGTCATCCTCTTGGAAAGAGCAACTAAGACATGCTTTTCAAGAAGCTGTTTTCATTTTTAGTCTTTTATGACCATGTTCTATTACTATTCTACTCTACCGTATTTTTTTCCCGTTTTTTTTTTTTTGATAGATCTGTCTTTTTCTTTCTCTTAACTGCATGATGTCCTTCCCTTTTCAATCTTGCTCCATCTGATTAAAATTACACAGCTTGTTTCAGAGGCTGGATCCAGTATTTAGTCTTCTAATGTCATCTGAATCTTTCCCTGCTCTTCCATACAGTGTGACCCTCCTGCAGAATTGGTATCTCTATTTCATTGAATCTCTTTCATGATCTCGTCCCTGTAATGGTTCAGTTTTACTTTCATCTTTGAGCATGTTCTGAAGCTGTAAAAGCACTGTTTGGTTAAATATTATATTGTTCTTCATGATGGGAAACTTGTAAGTTGATCTTTGCAGTGAGAACAGACATCTGGCTGCTGCTCTCCAGGTTTTGGCAAAGGCAGAGAATGGAATGTAACTGAAGTCACACTTGTAAGTCCTGTAGGCCTCAGCAGTGTAACAAAAATGGAGTCTTGCTGCCCTGGAAGTGAGGAGTTGTGCTACCTGTGACCATGGACAGAGACAACTGGGCCAAAGAGGTGTGATGGGAAGAGGGATTGACAGATCAGCAAGAAGAGCCTCAGGAGCCTTGACACCACAAGGAGAAAAGAGCTGCCATACATCTATTCTAGGGGGCAGTCCCGTGGTGTAATGGAGAGCACTCCGGACTCCGAATCCCAAGGTCGTGAGTTCGAGTCTCAGTGGGGACCGTCCC
>JAOXXN010000001.1:32151061-32163951 GCA_026770055.1 Myrmophylax atrothorax | reverse complement strand
AATAGAGGGTGTAGAATACACAGCTTTGGTCACACCCACACAGTGATAAACTGGTCCCACCTGCTGAACTAGGACACCAGGTCAAGAGACTTTTTCCTATATGTAATTAAGTTGTAATTTCAAAGTGAGTTGGTCTCTTCCATAGAGAGCTAAAAGTTTGTGATACATAGAGAAACTCAAGAAAGTGATGACAGTGGCCCTCATTCTCTGTCTCCCTGGGTAGAAAATTTGTCTCTGATGTCCACTTTTATAGTGTCAGTTCCTAGATGTTATTGAGGGAAAGGTGAAATTGTTGTGGCTGCCTAAATCTAATTAATAACTAAAGGCTGACAGATGAGTTCATTGAAATGTTGAAATCCAAGCAACACCTGCAGACATAGTCATCACTTAAAATACCAGCTTTCTATCTCAAAATCCTACCTTAGCTTACCCCATTCAGAAAGTTTTGTCTTAAATATAGGTCACTTTGGACAAGTAGAATCACTGTTGAATGTTGTGTTTTGAACAGTGGCAACATAAAGATGATAAGTCTGAAAAGAGATTCTGTAAAGGTGTGAAGGATTATAGCCAGAAGCAGTGGGATGAATTAAGAGTGAGAAAAACTAAGCTGCACATCACAGAAGTTCTGTTAGACTGAGACACAGATGTCTATGTGAAATGGTGGAAGGTCTTCTCTCTGGGATACTTGGTGCCATAGTGAGCTAAACTTGAATCCTCTAGGAAATGCCTTTTATCATATGGAATGCAGGACTAGCAAGGCTTTGGACTAGAAGACTGAATAAGCTTTTGCAATATGTAATTGCAATACTTACGTGAAATAACCCATAGAAGAAACGAAGAAAGGAAAAGAAAGAAAGTAACAAGGAGAAAGTGCATGATTGAAAGGCAGAATCTCTCATCTAACATTTCCAGACTTGGTATAAAAATGTACCAGTAGGATATTTACCTTTTTTCTACCTAGTTTAGGAAGTTTTTACTTATTGCAAGCTAGCAAAGGACAGGTCCCTCCATAATAGTTCTCTTTATCAACATCTTACAAAGAAATTCAGGAATGTCATGTTTGGCTGCTCCATTTCCTTTTGTTGTATCACACAGTATACAGAGGCAACATATCTGGAGGTACATCTAGCACTTGCTAATAAGAGTTCTTAAAATAGGGTCTGGAGCCACCACTTTCATCATACTTTTTCAAGTGTCACCCTAAATATTCACCAAATAATTAATTCAGCAGTTGGCATCATGTCACAATCAGTTATGAATATGCAATAAAATGTTGGCAAAGTGGTAATTTAGATTTAAAAATCTCACAGTAAACACTTCTGCAAAGAGAAGTCTTTATGCAATAAACGATACCAAAAAAAGGGAGAAAGATACGTAGCTGTGAATGTGTGTCTATTCCACCACCATGAAAGGGGCAGGTGACAAAATATTCTCAATGTTCCTAAATTGCAGGAAAGGTTTTTGGCATATTTTTGTGTTGTAGTCATCTCTGGCATTTACTGACCAATCTATCTGAAAAAGGCATTTGTTAACAACACTCACAAAGTTTTCCTGGTAGTGTGTGGTAAAAGGAGATTTGCAGAAAAACTACAACCAGGACCCCAAAATAGCTGATCCTCAGATGATTCTGTGTCTTAAGGATTAATCTTCGGTTCACATGCCTTATGAAAGAGTCAGACTTTGAAATGTATGTGCCTCACTTGAGATCTGGGTACTGCAGTTTCTAGAGACTGGGAGGTAAGGGAGATAAAAGGCTCATAAAAGCCTTGTCAGACAGTTAACTGGTTCAAACAGGGAAACTACCATCTCTACTGTCTAACTCCATAGTCCCTGAACCCATTTGTAAGGGCAGCTTTTTACAAAAGCCTCATATGTTTTTTAAATTTTTCATCAACTTTTGATACAGTTTTTGTTCTCAGGCTCCTCGGCTCAGATTCCTCACCCCATTTGTCCTTGGGCATCTAATTTGTCTCCTCTGTGAGGAGCCCAGGCTCCCAGTATTACCAATTAAAACAAATGAGCTCCTTCAGAAGCTATTCAGCACTTGGGAGCGGATTGGCCCCTTGATGAGCCTGAATGAATGCCCATTTTACTCTGGCCATGCCAAAATCCAAGGGAAATTAATTCATAGGTGAAATTAATTCTTCTCTCTCCTTCAGCTCTTGTCCTGTGTTTGCTGTGTGATATTTGGAGTGCCCTTAGAATAGTAGAATCATTAAGGTTGGAAAAACCTTCCAGATCATCAAGTCCAACTGTTAACCCAGCACTGTCAAGTACACTACCAAATGTCCTCAAGTGCCATATCTACATGTCTTTTAAATACCTTCAGGGATGGTGACATCACCACTTCTCTGGACATACCATTCCAGTGCTTCACTACCCCTATTATATATTTTTTTCCTAATATCCAATCTAAGCCTCCCCTGGTGCAACTTGGGACCATTTTCTCTTGTCCTATTGTTTGTGTCTTGGGAGAAGAGACTGTCATTCACCTTGCTAATGTGTCCTTTTAACTAAGAACAGAAAGACTGTGAAGACAATTTATAGGATGCTTCCTTTCCCCTGGAAATGTCCTCATGTCACTGTGGAGCATCTGAGATGCGAAGCCTGAAGTAAAGTAGATAAAGTCCTGCAGAGACCTGTGCCACCATTCCTATGTTGCAAAACATATGCTTGGTTCATTCTAAGCAAATATTTTATGAGTCATGGCATGTTCTGTGATTCTGTGATCTTCCCCTGAGCTACCTGCAAGACAGGTTGTCCTTAATCCTTTCCCAATTGACTTACCTACAAGAGGCAATTAAGACAGTTGGGGCTGCTAAAGATCACAGCCTGCATTGCTGTTTTTACACAAAAATCTTGGTCCATCTGATGGCAACTTTGCTCCTGACCCTTCAGGGGATGGCAGATGGGCTTCACAGGTGTCCTGCTTCACTGGATTCTCAATAGCTTTCAAATACCCTGTTGTGAGGAGCATTTATGCTGCACAAGAAGTGTTATGGTAATGGCTTTAGACATAGTCTGCTGAGGTGTCCTGAGCCTCCCTCCACTTCTTCCAGGAGATCTGGGTTTCAGTTACCACCAAGCAGAGTCCAGGGGAACCAGGAATCAGAGGGAGATAGAAGCAGCAGTTATTTCTGAAGAATAACACATCTTAGGCTAATAATTATGTTTGGAAGGAACCTGTGGCTGCAAATAGCAATAATCAAATGAAATGGTCTGTGATAGTGAATGGTTTCATCACAGAGATGAAATGCAGGTGCAAGGGGGGGGAACCTCAGCTCTTTTAAAGTAAGATAGCTCACACAGGGGTCTTGCCCAGCTGGCCAAAGTCAGTTTTAAGATAATATGACATTGTGTCACAATGGGAGGACACCTCTGAGCTCTAATATCCATTCTACTCACCATCTCACGAAGACAGACAGCAGCACTACTGAGTCCATACCCTTCCTGTAGCTTTTCCCTCCATTTCTAGAACAGTGTCTAGAGAAGGAAGTAAAATATATGGCACATAATTCTCTGTTTATTTTCTTAGTAATACAAAGATAACAGAAAGTCTATGGAGAAACCATGTGTGAAGCAAAATAGGTGGTAAATAAATTAGACCTACATTTCTCTTTTTCCATCATCTTCCTCACAATGGAAATAGGCACCAGTTCTTTTGAAAAGTCAGATAAATGGTGTAACGTTATTTTTTTAATCAACTCTGCAAGCTAGCTATGAAATAGATGTAGGATATTTAGCTAGATATAAACCAGGTGTGAATGCTTATTCTAAAATTACTCTCTCCCTCCTCTTTTGGTTCATAGCAGTCAGAAACAAATGATATGTTTTACCAAATATGAAATTCTAATTAAAGGAAGTAGGAAAAGGGTCAGTTAACAAATACATCAGAGTGCTTCATACAAATTTGTTTTCTCTCCCTGACAAGAGTGTTAGACATTAATTTATGCTTAAGGTAAATTATTTGTATAGAAATATTTCTTCATCCGTTATGGACAAATAAAAGATGCTGCTGAGATTGTTTTTTCTTCCAAATTTGTCCTATTTCAGACAAATATCCCTGACGTACACTGTTTGTTACATGAAAAATCTTAAATCCAATCCACAGACCACAACCCATCATGCTGGGTGCTGTCAGAAAAAGTTAAGATGGTTCCTGACCCATTGCTCTATGTTTTGCAATTTGAACAGGCAGACTGTATCCTTGACTGGTTAGACAGAGGAGAATGGCAAGTCTATGGGGAAAAACACCTCTGTTCTGATCAGCACAACAGACTGATGTCTTGGTTCACACTCATTCTGTGGCACTGAGGAAAGGCTGCAAGAAATGAAAGAACAAAAATTATGGAGGAGAGAAGCAGAAGCAACTCCTTGCTGTTTCCAGAAGAAAACAATAAAGCAGGTTACAGAAGCACAGAGTGCAATACTCTCTTCCCATTGAGCTGAATCTGTGGAATGGATTCTTGAAAGGCAGAAATTCAGTTCTGTGAACCCAATTATGTTTTCAAACATGGAAACCTTCATTTCATTGTGCAACAGGAATCTCCCTCAGGCCACAAGGGAGCAGAGTGCATGAATGCATTCATTAGCCTCACTGCACCAGCAATCACAGATTTGTTCAAAAAAATTGGACTGCCAAATCCAAGGCCCAAGCATCTTCAGTATTTCCTGCTGTAATTTTATTTTTTTTCTCTTTCCTTTCAAACTTTGTTTGTAGACAGAGGGATCTTTCCATTTAAGGCAAGCTTTTCAGGGCCACGGGCAAGCTGGATATCAAGACACAGAACTTCTGACACTCTTGGCATGTCCAGGACCTCCCTGTTTTTAGGGCAATATTAGCCTGACAGGTTGAAATCAGTGCAACTAGTGAGCTAAGACAGATAGAAGAGCAATGCATTTTGATAGTGATTGACAGGTTTTAAACTCTAAATATGAGCTCCATCCTGGTTAATGACAACATTGCCAGTGATTTGAGATAGGCTATCATATCAGATTCAGTGTTTATATCCAGCACCTGAAAAAGGGGATGTTAATTCTTCCTTGGGAACACAGGAAGCTTTGGAGAAGTACATTACTTTTTCTTCCACTTCCACCTAACCTTCCCACAGCAAACCTTTGCACAGTACCACCAGTGGCATCATAACCCAAATAAGGTTTACTCTGACAACTTTTCTAGCTGTCTGTAATACACAAACTTTTTGTGATTGCTTCCAGTATGATTTCAAGGCTCCTACAAAGAATTAGAATCTACAAATTATACCAGTTTACCTAAACTACTGCTTCAAAGCTCTGTGATTTTTAGACCATGGATGCTTGATGGGAGCACACATACTTTTGGAAATTATGTAGGCTATGCAGTAAACATAGGCAGTTAAATTATGTTGTGGTCATTTGGAAGCAGTCTAGACACAAAACACCTCATTCTCCTTGATTCCAGATGTTTTTGCAGATGTCTGAAGTGTCTACAGAAAAATGGAAATAACTGTATCTTGGAATTTTTTTAAAATGAGATAATATTTTCCACCAGCAAATGTTGATTCACTTAAAGATTCTTTCTACAGAAATGTGACATAATGGACAAAAATATGTCAGAGAGCATTTCTAGGTTCAGTTTGAACAATGCTGAAACTGTAGGATTTTATTCCATAGCCTAATCCCACAGGAGTAGTTAAATATAATTATTTAATATGTAATATATAATATAATTCTACTGAAAGCCCTAATGACAAGACTATTGATAGTTGTCTCTACCCATCAAAAATTTACCCACATCAGAATTAGGAATATTATGTAAACAAAATACTTTTTTTTTTCTCCAATCCAGTGTTAGCTAGCTTGGAACAATGAACTGGTTTTGATGCCTTTGGATGAGATAGGAAAGAAAACTCTCCACAAAGGATAACAGTCAAGACAAGAGCTGGAAACACTAAGAAAATGTCAAAAAGGTGCCTGAATTGGTTGTACTTGAAACAAGTCTAAAGAAAAAAATACCTATTACTTCCAATTAAAATAAAATTTATCAAACATATAATTTTTCAAAGTGTAAGTTACAAGACAGTAATGTAAAATTCAGGTGCCATATTATGAAGTCTTTGGTCCCCAGGAAATAGATCTGAACCCCCAAACAGCTTAAGTGATCTTTCCAAGCAGCCAATCGATTGGCCAACTCTGCATATCTTTAGAAAATATATTAATTTCTCCAACATTTCTCTGCTGACCTTATGCCTCTCTTTCCTAGGAACAGTGACCTTCAACATTTCAGTCTCAGCCAAATTACATGCCACATACAGTTTCTCATTCATTTCCATCTTGTCACCCAGGCTAAAATCAGAGCAGCCATTTTGCTGAGAGCTTCCTACTCCCTGGTTTTGGATATTACATTTTCTGCTAATAAAGTTGCCACAGAAGTTTTTCATAACAGAGACAGGACTGTATCTGAGAACTATGCTGAAAAACACTCTTGTTAGAGGTACCCCCTACCATATGCAAACAAAAATCCAGTATAATGAAATGAAGCAGAAATAAACAAAGATCTTATAAAAGCAGAATTGTTCAAATGATAAGTAACAATGACTTATCCTCATGCCTCAAGTGAAAATATTTACAGAAGTGTGAAGACTTTTGAAATGAACATTTCATAAAATTTTGTCAAACTGAAAGTCAAATGTAATAGAAATTTGGTTTGATAAGACTAGTTCTGTTTAATAACTGCATGCTCTTTGTATCAGTCATGCATATACTAAATTTCACAAAGACCAGCTGACAAAAAGGAACACAGCAATTAATGGAGCAACAGTTTTAAGAAACTGCAGCCACGTGGTTTCTGCAACATTATTTTTTTAATTGTACTTAATGTATATGGCAAGCAGAGAAAGGTGATCTTGAAAGACCATTCAAAGAGAGAAGCTGTGCTGCAGAAACAATGATTGAATGTTGTGATTCACAGTGCAATGAAAATATTGATGCCCTGGTATGGGTATCTTTGCATAAGCACAATGCAATTGAATAAGTACTCTGAAAAAGTTGCTTGAAAAAAGTTTGGTTTTCCTCAGATGGAGTGTGATAACCAGCTATCTTCCTTGGGTTTAGTACTGTGAAGTAAAATGCTTTGCTGTTCTTTATCTAGTGTCACAACTTCTGTTTTACTTACCACACCATTTTAATGTGATTCACAATGCAAAATGTTGCATGTCACAGATGGCTGAAATCTGGTATTCCACTAACAGTTCCATTAAGACTCTTGTTGATTTAAATAATTGATTGTACATTATGTTCCAGTGGGCTTTGAAAGCCAACATGGTCAGTTGCTACATCTCAGCTAGGGAGCAGTGCCTTCCAGCTATGGGCTTGTAACTTAATTACTTTTGAGCATGCCTCTATATACTGAGGCTTCAGTTATTCTTCCAAAAGGGAAAGAAGGCTCATCCAGTAACTTAATGAGATTGCAGAATTAATCCTTGTCAGAAACCTCCAAGGAATCAATCTGAGGCTTGTCAACCTCAGAGAGCTTCAGTTTGGTCCTAGCTAAACACAGAGACCTGCCCATCGCTGGGGAAAAAAAAAAACAAACGTGGGGAGGAACCCCACGCTACTACAATTTAAGTAATTCTTCCCCTTGCACCATGATTCAGCATTATCTTCCTAGCCTCCAAAGACAGAAATGAGCAGGGCACCAGAAGAAGTATCATCACAGACAGATGTATAGGTTTTTTTCAAAAACTAAAATGTTTTCTTTCCCTAATCAGTCTTATGTATTTCATGTATTATTATTTGGTTTGTTCCATTGAACATCACTGTTGATTAACAGGGAAATATCCTTCTGGAGCTTGATACAATGCTTCATAGTTTTGTGTATTACTAATTGCAATAAAGATACAATGAGTCTCAAAATCTATGGATGAAATTAATCACAGACCAAAGCATATAAACTGTACTGTATAAGTGCAATGCACCCTTGTTTAATGTTATTTACCTTTTGCTTCACGAAAACATGCTGAAAAATGTGGGCTTACAAGCTGCTGCACTGGATATGTCATTGTTATGCAACTCTCCAAAATAAAGGTGACTGAAAACCCTTAAACCAGGCTGCTGCTAAATTAAGCTCTCCTTCCTTTAGAGATTACTCTTTTTTTCCCCTGTAATTTACATATCTACTTTCAATGCATTTGCAAAAGCCACTAAATATTTAATTTGTATTTGATTCTTCTCTCATGGCTGGAGTTCATCAGCTACCCTTTCTTGGAGTAGGGTACCAATGCTGACACACAACATGCATTTAAGGAACACTCCTGTAGGCTTGTTACTGGAATGTGAGTAATTATTAACAAACCATAAGTCCAGTTTTCCTTTTGCTTTAATATCATTTGGGCTCAATTACATGAAACTAAGATGAACAGGTCATTAAATTTGCTACTCTATTGATTCAAGTTTTAGCTGAGCTCTGTTCATTTTTTATTTGAGCTCATTTTCTTTGGTTTGAACTTTGACTGTGTTATTTGATTGAAAGTAATCTTTCATGGAAACAAATAAGAGGATGAGGCCTTATACCCCTGCATACATCCCTATATTCAATATACCATTAACTTTTTCGGGGCGTTTTTTCTCTTTCAGGGTACTGTGCCATGACTGCGGAGCTTAGAAAGCCTTGTGAGACTCTAGGACCCTGCTCTTCTATATTTATGGTTATGACCTGAAAAGGGTCTGCGGTTAGGAAGAAAGACCCAAAGAGCAGTCACATGCACATGATGGTGGGAATGAGCCAGAGACCCTTTTCACACAGGGAACCTGTGTGGGCAAAGATCCTGTGAGCTTGCAGCTGGTGGGAGAGCATCACTAGGAGCAGAGACTGGCACACAGCATCTGGTCAGACCTGGATAATTCAGCTGAGGGCAACTTCTCTGGTGCTGATGTGGGGCTCTTCCCCAGAGCTTCAAAGATTGTGGGGTAAAGTAAACAAAAAATAAACAACGGAGGAACTGGACTCCACACAACAAATCTATGAGATTCATAGTGAAGACATTTTATTACACAGAGCACATGGTTTATATAGGGTTAGAACTACAGCTTATTGGCTAAAAGGAGTTACACACCACCACGCTAGAAACTTCAATTGGTTAGAAGTTATCTCTCACAAGTCCCATGTTTATATTATTTTATCCTGGCTGGTTTTGCGCACCTGCAGAGTCCTGTGAGTTCCTACTATGTGAATTCTTGGGGAGTAACCCTCCTCCCTACCAGCCAGCAGCAGCTGAGCTCTTCGCTGCTTCTGGCTGATAGCTAAGTGTCACAGGGTTTGTGCAGGCTGGCTTCAGTCTTACAAGATCATATCTAGATCTGAATTGCTCACTTTTGATTTTACTGTAGCTACAGTGGGGCTTCTTTGGTACTGTACGACTATGGGAAGAACCACTGCAACTTCCAGTATATCTCCAAAGGCTTTGGTGGGTGTAGGGAGACAAGAGGTAACTGGGGAGGCAAAGCCCTGGTACTGTGCCCATCCCAGCCTGCTAGGTCTAACTTGCTAGAAAGGCTCCTGAAATCACCAATTCCAGTCTCCAGGTCTGTGTGTGACATTGCTGAGAGGTTAAACAGGATGGACAAAAAAATTGACAAACCAAGCATCTCTAACAAGGTATAAATGTACATTGTGTCCCCTGAAACTGCCACCATTGCATGCTAGTGTTTAGCAATTGAAAAGAAGTGATCCAAATGCATTTTGCAGCTAGCTTTCTCAAACAAGAAGATTCTTAAATGAACTACATCATTTCTTACCACAGAAAGGAGTAGCCCTTCTGGGAAGGAGGGCCTGACTCTTCATCTTTTCTCTAAATGGAGGAAATGACTGCCTGTTTAAGATAATTACACACAGTGTCTTTCCCACTACCATGAAATATGACTGTTCATGATGTATGTGCCAGATAGGAATTTATAAGTAAACATTTCTCAAATAAATCACTCTGTAGCCATTTGAAGTTCCTTCTTCATCACTGCAATGACAGGCTGAGTATGAACCTGCAGCCCAGAAGGGAATAGTCTGGCTATGTGTAATTCTTCAACACTTTTCAGTCAACTTACCATACCCTTGGACCTGTGCAGGAAGTGCCTGTATCCTTTGAGAAAGGTCAGAAAACCTAAGCTGTCATTCTGATCATCTTTGCTTGTCTAACCTAAAAGGTACTAGAATTCAACCAAATTTTAGCCTTCAAGATGGCACAACATCTAGTGATTGCAAGAGGAGATAAGGATTATATGGGGGTTTTTTGGATGGTACTAGAGGTGGAGACAGCAGGAAAAGACATTCCACATCTGTTGTACCCTAGTGGTGCCGTTTCCAGAAAAAAATCATGACTAAAGGAAGAAGGGACATGCAAGAAGGTGGTGCTGTCACTGTTGACTGGCCATGCTGCTGCAACCTAAAGCTTAAGTCTTTTAGGCAGGGAGAAAAGGGGATTGAGTGCTCCAAAATTCTTGCTAAGCACTCTATTAATCTTCTGCATAGATGGCTAATTCAATTATTAAACTGGTATACGAAAAGAGGTTCTCCATTTTTAAACTGCAAAATCTCTCTTCACCTCATTTGATGCTTTAAGCAGAAGAATGGAGCTACTGCCTTTGAGGGTTCATGCTTTCCATCCAGAGCTGGCAAAGATAGCTAACTCCCAGAAGGGACCAGGATTTTGCCTGTTTAATCTGGCATCTCCATCTCTTCCCTTGCATGGCACAGACATGTGTGGCATGCCAGTAGGGTCTTGGCTGCACTGCAGTGTGTGAGCAGTCACTTTCCTCTTTCATGACTCCAGGTGCTTTGCTGTGTCTTAACTCTAATTTTCATAGCAGGAGTCAACATCCAGACAATATTCAGCAGTTCTGTATAAAAGTGGTGCTTATGTTAGTATCACCAAATATGATGGAATTGCATAGAGACTTACCTTTGCAGACAAAACTTGCATTTTGTATGTTTTGGAGAAGGAAAGTTAATTAAAGAAAAGTGACCAAGCAGTGACAATAGCCAAAAAAGACATTCCAGTCAAAGGGCACACCTGAGAACATCAGATATAGAAAGGAACCTCTCCCAGTTTTCTGTCACTTTTTCAGAGATGTCACTTTAGGTGACTCACTGGAATAAGCCAAAAGCACCTGCCTGATTTTCAGGACTCCACAGTTTCCAAGTTCCTTTTCTCTCAGTCTACTGCATGTTTTTTCTCTTTGCGTAGAGAACTACAGCAGTATGTAATGAGCCATGTTTCTCATCTACTCCTAGCCCTAGGAACCCTATTGATCTCATCAGTGTTAAATTAGCCTTGATAGCGATATGGTATTTTGGACATTACTAAGCTGCAATGCTGCCACCTCCTAAACAAGCCATAGGCTTTGTTTCAAATGAACACAGCAACTGATTAATCAATACTGAAAGGTTATCAAAAACTGCCTACTGATAGCAGGCTTTCACAATGCCCAAGGACTTTTTTATTCCTCTCAGTTATACAAAAAGACAATTGGCTTTTTTAGTGCTTTTACTGCCTTCTTCTAGAGCCTGGCTTTCTCCCTTAGGCAGTCCACCCCCCTTCTCACAGTTTCTTCTGACTTCCCTCATTGCTTTGTCCAGAGGGATGACAATCTGGTCCTGCTTTCCAATGGAAACCCAAGTGGGCCAACTACTTCCTAAGGTCTCACTGAAACATCTACATATGGTTGGCACACACAGAGTGTTCCCCGCTCTTTCAAGGAGTCTCAGTCTCTGGAGTGCTGATCGCCTGCTTGCAGAGAGCAGACTGTTGAGGGATAAAACTCCTTTGAGGACCTGCCAAATAAACATGACCATAGGATATTTCTACCATCTACTGGATGTACTCAAAAGTTTGTTTGGTTGGGTGATAAAAAAGGCTTGCAAAAGGAGCAGAGAGGCCAAAAAGTGTGTGAAACCCATTAAGCCCATGGGGCCTCTTGTAATCCTCTGCCCATGTCCCTTCTGGGTGTCACTAAGAGCAGTCATCCCATGATCGGGGCAAGACCCCTGAAGATGAGTCTATGTCAGAGTCTCTGCACAGGGCCCTTGAAAGTTGGGGAGTTACTGACTGCAGGAACAGGATTCTGTATAGAAGAGCATTTTGGATGGGGTGTTTAAAGAAGGGAATAAAAGTGGTGAAAGGAAGGGATCAAGTGGTGCTGGGGAGAAACAAGCATAGGAAAACAGAGGGAACATCGGATAAAAGGGTCTGGTGGCATTTGAGTGCTACTCTGTCTGTGTGTCCAGCTGTATCTGTGCCAGCCAGGACAACCTCTCCTGTCTTCTCCTTAAATTCTGTTTCTGATGATTTTCCTAGAACTGCTAAGTGCCACCTTTCCATGGGGCTGGAACCCTGGGGCCAGCACCAGAGACGTGAGGGCTTGGAGGCTAGGAGATGCATGTGCAGGGATACAACCACAGACAGGGAGAGCCCTGTGAGAAGATGAAGGGCTCATGAGGCAAGTGTCAGGGTGGACCCTGGAGAGAGCCAGGACTCTGTCAGCTGGTGGCTGGGGGGGCCCAGTTGTGTGTGGTGTGTGGTGGAGTGTGTGTGTGTCTGTCCTGCCTGTTGTAGTTCCTGCACTACCATACATGAATCACTGACATGCTTCATCAAGAATGAGTGGACGCCCCTGCAGGCTAATTGCTAAAGCAGTCTGATACAGGGGAGGAGTTGTGTTCTGGGCTTCACTCTAATGGGTGTTTAAGTATATAGTATAAATCAAAGAGGCTTGGAGGAGAAAAGGTCCCTTTAGCCAGCATAGCGCTAGTAGATAGAAGCTGGGGATTATTTGAAATATCCATTTCCCTTCATTTTAAATAAACAAGTGTTGTTTTAAAAAGAGAATCCATGAAAATGAAATCTTACCTTTAAAAAGGT
>JAOXXN010000001.1:32137268-32150266 GCA_026770055.1 Myrmophylax atrothorax | reverse complement strand
ATAAATTATATACTCATACATGATATAACAGAAGACACAATATAAATCATATATTTTATGCTATCTATCATGTTCTATATTATATTATTTAATATATATTGTATATTTATGTATTATTTATATGTCAATAACTTCAAGTTGTGGAGATTTCCACTTTGATATTTCCTTTAATTTTTGACATTTGAAAAGTATCCTCTAGGGAAACAAAGCCATGAGGTCAAGCAGAGTAGAGAATTGCAGAGTTGTTTTCACTTAGAATAAAGCAAAGCTTTATTGGGATGAGGAGATAATTGATCTATTAAGCCATTCTGTGTCTGTTGCTGCACTGCTGCCACTCTACACAAATTACAACCTTTATTGCACCGCCACCACCAGAGCTTGCCTGTTTACACAAGCGAGCAAGCACCTGGCTCTCTGTGCATGAAATTCATATCCTATCCCTACCTACTGACTACAGCTTTAAGGTAAAATCACAGATTTCTGGAGAAGTTTTAAGCACTCTTCTGCCAGTGAGCCCTCTGCAAGGTTGTCCTGTGGAAACAGCAAACCCATATGGCACCCACAGGGTGTTCTGTGTTTATTATACTGTCAGGAGCATAAAGGGAAATTTTGCTTCATGAGGTCCTGTTCCCTCCGCTAGTTGGTAGTATTCCTTGCTCACTGCTTCCCAAGAAACAATGTCTGAGAAAAAAGTGAAGATGGATTTTGCTTCAAGAAAAAACAGCCTTAAAAATTTCCCAAACGTTGTGTCAACTTCAAACTGCAGCTAATCACACTTAATCATGAAACATTGTTTCAAACAGTGGAGAGAACTGGCAAGAGGTTTCCTGAGAGACAGGAAAATGGTCCTCTGCATCAGTTCTTGCATCTCTGGTCTCCTGAAATTTAAAAAAAAAAACAAAAACAAAAAAAACAAAACCCAAACCAAAACAAACAAACAAAAGAAACCAAACAAACCAAACAAAAACCACCAAACTAACCAAAAACAAACAAACAAAACAACACACACCCCCCCTCACCTTATATATTTTGGAAGCACTTTTTAATGAAAAACAACATATATAAAAATTTAAGCTTAGCATTATCACTTTACAAAAGTGGAGGAATTGTAAAGCTGAATCAATATTATTTTGAAAACTGCCATTTAATTAGTTTCAGTTGATTAAACAGACATTTGATTTGATAGCAGTGCAGCCTGTTGGGATTAAAGGGCAGTAATATCTAGATATAATTTCTGGTAACAGTTTTGCCCACATCTGTGTTATAAGCACATCTGCAGATGGCAGCAAGAAAATTACTCTATAGGAGGTCCGTGAATTTACCTTTTCAAATAACATATGACACAGCATTCCTCCACCTTATCTAAGAAGTGGTTTGACTGCCTTGTGTTCCTGTCCTCTTTGTCCAGCAAGACTTCTAAAACAAGAGCTCTCGGTCCAAGCAGTGCAGTGAGTCAAGTCACTAAAAGGATAACTTTAATACCCTATGGATTAAAGTCTTGTGATGCATGAAATAGATTCAACTTCTACCATCACTCCAATGCAACTTTTTGCAATAAACGCTGCTTAAAAATAGTGATGAGGTAATCAAATACATTATGCTTGAAAAGACCACCAAGGCCTTCAGATATGGCTGTGATGTTCAGTTACCCAATGGCAGAATATGGAAGAAGATTTAACTTTGGATAAATGAGAGGGTGAAAAGATTCTTTGGCACATTTTCCCTAAAAGGCAAACTTTAGTTTTACCTGCTTAATGATCTTAGAAAGAAAAACACCCTGTTTTCATTTGTGCCAGAGGCTTTTCAAGTTTAATATGTGGTAGCAGCTGGGAAAATCCAAAAATGCAGCTGCAACAATTTATAAATTAGTGCAGTCCCCAGTGAAATAAAAGTCAAGTGATTTAATAACAAACTACTATTTGAAAATTTACCTTACAAAAAAAGCTAAAACATTGTAAGAATGCTCTCTGGCACAGCCTGCTTGCATCCCACATGCGACGTCAAAGGTGGGGTTTGGAGACTTGATCTTTAACTCTTTTTTTAAAACTCCTTTTTTCAAACTTTTTGAACCAGCAGCCTAGCAATGGTGCCATTTGGCAAGAGCCTGAGTGTACACTGTGGTCTTTGCATAAGTCAAACTTCCTCTCATTTCAGCAGGAGTTTTACCTGAATATGAAACACAGTGTCATCTTGGGCCCTGCTTTAGGAGATAAGCAATTTTTCTAGACTACCATATTTATTCCTAGGCTAAAATAACTAGATCACAATTCCAATAAATGCTTGATTATGGAGGCTGGAAATTTAACATCCATGCCAAGTAGACATGAACTAAATTAGTAGAGAATAAATGCTTTGAACATTACAATTTCATTTTAACACAGAAGCTGTTTTCTAGGAAACCTAGGTTATCACTGGCACATAGTAAGTACCTGAGAGGTGGAATTATTCTGAATATACCGTTACCATGAGGCTATTCAGAGCATAATTTAGAGTGTTAGTCCTTAAATCAGCTAAAGGTCCTCTCCAACAGGTTTCAGAGAACGGAATTTTTCTTTCATTTGGCCATCGGGGCACAAAACTAATTACAAACCTGAGGAACACATACTTGCAATTCCAAAGTCCAAAGTCAAGGCTGAGATTTCACTCTCAAATCTTTCCTTTCTCTAAGAGAGTTCTCTGCACTGCCTTCTCTGCTCTTACATGTTTTAGTTGAGTTTTTGGGACCAAAAGGCCTTCATAGCAGCTACCATAGTTGCCAAAGGCAAGGAAGCGCAATGCAATTTCATACATCAGTCTCAAGACTTGCTCAACACAGTACCCAAAGGGACCCAGGAGAAAGTTCTGCCTTAAGAGATGGACAGGATAGAGATAATAGAATCATAGAATCATAGAATGGTTTGGGTTGGAAGGGACCTTAAAGACTGTCTAGTTTCAACCCCTCTGCCATGGGCAGGAATATCTTCCACTAGACCAGGTTTCTCAGAGCCCCATCTAACATGGTCTTGAACACTCTCAGGGATGAGGCATCCACTGCTTCTCTGGGCAACCCCTTCCAGTGCTGCACCCCCCTCACAATAAGGACTTTCTTCCCTAATGTCTAGTCTAAACCTTCTCTCTTCCAGTTCAAAACCATTCCCCCTTGTCCTGTCACTACATACTCTTTCTGCCTGGCAAAACAGCTGTGACCACAGAAGTGACATTGTCAATATAAAGCTGAATAAGGTCTGGGAATAAAAATACATCACATCTGTTTCAAAAGTAAAGATGGAAGTATTGTAGCGGGTTTTCGATTTTCCATGTTCTTACCTTTAAAATTGTGGGAGAGGCAATCAAGATATTAATTCCATAAGATTTGAAGAGTCTCTGATACTGTTGGCCCATTTTCTGCTTTTTGCTGGTGGAACTGTAAGGCTAAGGCAGAGTGTCACAAATGGACTTCTGTTTCAAAGCTTTGGCATGTGAGCTCACCATCTTCTGTTATGCAAACACCTAGAATAATTTTATGGAGGAGGAAATGTATGTAATTTCTCAAATCTCTAGTTAATGTAATATTGTGGGTTCAAGGTAAGCCACAGCCTTTCTTCAATCCCCTGCCTGACAGCTGTTGCACGTATCCCACAGTCAGTTTTTCAGCAGTGCAGATTTATTATGCACATTATAGGGAGCGAGAGGCTTTGCATACTGGAAAACTAAAGGTACTGAAAAGCTAGTGTAAAAGAGGATATCCTGAGAAATGACAAAGAGCAAAAAGGGCAAAGACTATCATCCCCAAGGCTACTTGCCTTAAAGATGGAAATGCCTTACAGATTTTCAGTCAAAATTAATAAAAATTAGTAAGATAAAGAGAGAGAAAGACAGGGAGAGAGCCCTGCACAAATCCTCAGAATAAAACTAACACAAAACAAACAAAAATCACAACTAAAAAATTAACAATAATCCATTTGATGGCATTCTTGTTTTATCAGTTTACATGCAGCCACTGGAGAAAGAGAATATGTACTGCAACAGTTCAATTCCAGGACAGGAATTGCCTTGCTGTCCAACATGCAGCATCCTTTCAGATGTGCTCTCACTAGTTACCTGCACCAGCACTATGAAACCAGCAGAAATATCAGCCTGCTCCAGGCTAAAACTCCTGCAGTGTTTAACTTTCTGTTTAGTTAGAGTACCATTGAACAGACTGACATTCGAAGAGGTGTGTGAGCAGTAATATCTGATTACTCTTCTAGCTAAACACTGTCTACCACAACTCTGCAACTGTGCTTGTTACCCAGCTGAGTTGAACTGTATTGCCAGCTAGTCTTCCATCAAATGATTGCTGAGCCTGAGTGAAAGACTGGTGGGCACAGATACCTCACTGGTTGTCTGTGGAAGTCAGCAGAAGGGAAGCCTCAGATCACTCACACTGTAACTAGTAGATTGCTGTATCACCTTAGCACTGAGAGACACTAAATCATGAGACGACAGTGATATTACACTGATGCCTGTTAACTCCCTTCTTTGATTGACCAATGCTTACTTAATGAGCATCAATATGTCTAGCTGACATATTTATAGCCTGGGCTCGGAAGTAATGTGTCACAGTGATAGTCCCAATAGACATCTAGAGCATTGCTTGCTGTTATTCTGGAAACCCTAACACTGCCTGCGGTTAAATGACAATGTACCTGCTGGACTACCTTGTATCACCCAGCACTGACAGAGGGTTTGCTGGAATCAGATAGCAATGCTCACCTGTGTTTGTTTTGGTTTGGGTTGTTTTGGTTTGGTTTGTTTTTTTTCTCACTGATAAGGGTACTTATCTGCCTAACCTGAAAACAAAGGGAGAGAACTGAGCAAGAAGATACCCTTTCTCATCAGCAGACTTGCAGTCACAGCTGGTTGGTTTAGGTCCAGATGGATATGCAGACCCAACATACAATGCTGGGAGAGCTGAGCACTCACTGAATCGATGTGAGACTCACAGCGACAGAGATTTATATCTTAGACCTACACCTGCATGACCTCCTTAGTAGGGCAGATAACCATCTTTAAAGAACATCCTTTTGAAATACTCTTCACCATACATCCAACAGGCCTGTGTCTAAAAAGGATGATAAGAATGAATGTTAGTTCGTACTTGGGTACCCACATCCAAGACAGTCTTAGTGACAATAACTAATGTGATGAGTTTCCACAGGATTTAGGCAGCAAGTGGCTAAGCCTAGTGAAAGCTCTAGACAGAAAGGGTAAGTTGAGGAGAGAATCAATAGCTAAGGAATCATTCATCTGTAATGTCAGTAAAGTAGGGATTCTGACACTTGAACACTTATGCTATGGGATTAAAATAAGAATGAGTATATTGTTAATGGTTAAATATAAGTGCAACAATCCACTGTCTAAATTCTTAGTTATGCCTGATAATAAAAACATTGTACAAAATAGTAAGTCATGACTTACATCACCATTTCAGGCAATGGTAAGGAATGGAAAGTCTTTTCCACTTGGGCCAGAATAAGGATGGCATCTGCTGTACAGAAATATAGTACAATACATTACTGTACATCAGTGTAGCTGAGGCAGCTACTTTCTGAAGGAGTTAGGCAAACCCAAGCCTGTTTTACTGGTGAAAAACAGCTCTGACACCACAACAACACAAAACTGCACTACCAGGGAGCTTAACATAGGCAATGCAGAACCCATTTTGTGGTGAGCCCTAAGAAATGCTGAGATGCCCATCCTACAGATGCAAATATGAGGCAGCACAAAGATATGGTGAATTCTTTGTGGTCTGCAAAGTTGATGCACAAGGCCCCTGTCTGTTTTATGTGGATGACAGTTGGGACAGTAGTTTCCAGACGAGGTATGTTGTAAAGTGTCAGAAAATATGGTGAAACAACCACCCTCCTACCAACTTGTCCACCCCCTGGGATTTTTGTACAGAGGACCATCATTCAGGACATACTTGCATTCAATCTAATAATCAGTAGCACCAATTTTACTTTGTCATGTCCTTGAGAAGTAATGTAATAAACTGCAAACAAAATAAACACCCTTCCTTTGGAAAATGCAATTTGGGCATCATATCCAAATGAATAAATCATTCCTGAAAGGCAGAAGCAATATTACTGTTGAATTAGTGCTGGATGTTCTTTTGTTAAATTGTATACAATCAAAGCAAGGTGCCAAACTACCGACTAACTGTCTGGAGGTCGATTTTTAAATTCACGGATGAGCTAATGCATTTGTGGCAGTGATCATAAAGGGAGGAGTTCACCTTGCATTAGCCTTGACTCAAAACTATAAATCCAGAATGTTACCAGAAATAAATGTCCTATTTCTTGTCATTGATCTGCAAGCCATAATTTAAACATTTACATATCCTAATGGTGAGCCTTCCAATTGCCTGAAACATCTGTCTCCAGGGAATGCTCGCCATGACGAGAAGGACTGTGAAAACAAGAGTATCTTCAGTAAAAATTGGGAACTTGTGGCATCTTTAGGTTGATTGAAAGCTTCATAAGTCAAGGAGAGTCAAAACTGAATGATAAAAGGGTATTTATAGAGGTTAAATGAGGACATAACAGCAGCAAAACAAGTATACACTAGATTATAGTGTTGGTGGGCAAAAGAAATTAGAAGTGAAAGAATTTTGTGTGACTATTAAGTAAAAAAGCGGTAGGAATTGCTATAGGTAACTCATATATTGTCTTATCTTTCATCTGGGCTAATATTCTTACAAGAGTGTCGTTCATTACTAGAAAAATCAGAGAAATGTTATTCTGCTTGAAATAATGCTATATGTTTCCCTGAAACTGATATTTTAAAATCAATACATATGGGAAATGAATGAGTCACCAGTTATGAAAAGATGTACTCATTCAGAAGTGAAATACATGGCAAATTTAAAGGAAGTGTTTTCAAGGCTGTAGTATGAACAGACATCATTCATAGGGGAGATGGAAGAGTGCATAGGTTAATTTCCAGATATATTTGCAATATTTCATAAGTGCACAAGCAAACTTCTTGATGGTTTCCTGTGAAGCGCTCCCTTTCCTAAAGTGAGGAGATTGCTGTCAGATAGCTAATTAAAATAGGGCAGTAAGTATGTTCAAACACCAGAGCAAAGTATCTGAATACCAATGTGAGTCTTGAGACCTTTTGAATTTTATCATTTTTAATTTAACTCTTTTTTTCAGACCACAGTTCAGAAAGCTGATGAAGCAAGAATGTTGAGAAAGCCTGCAAGAATTTCATTGCAGTATTAGAGTGAATTTTAAATCTTATAGTTTTTATATCAATTTGAATATTTACTACTCATAATTTCATTTCGTATTTAATCTGCAGTAGAAGTGTGCTAAATTCTGCCAAGGCTTTTAAATGAGTCTAATAAATAGACAATGATAGAATTTTGGAAGTGTCATGGAATTCAATAAGGTTTTGTGGGGTTTCCTCATGATGCCAGTTATGAACATCAGTGCTGCAAGTCCAATGCCAATCTGATTTCATTTTTTCAGTTTGCCTTTTGTAGTAGTGGAAAATCAGTAGAGCAAATCTCTGTTTTCTTGTTAAGATATATCTTTGACCCATAAGCCTTTAATAGCCTGTAATTTTTAGTCAAATTACTTTTTAATGATTTCTGGTTTGCTCCATCTTTCATATGGTTCTTTGCAAACAAAAAAATGAAGAAATGTCCATGTATGCAATGATGCTTCAATAGTCCAAATGGCCCTAGTCTATATTTAAATGCCTCTCATGGTGTCTTCAGATGTACATGCATATGTAATTTTGGTGTGTTTACATTCTCTGTTAAACTGAGTAATATTTGCATAATTTTTATATCAGAGGAAGGAATAAATCACTGTCTGCTCTTATCTTCTAGGCAAATATGCTCCAGGGGCACTCCCTTGGTGGTGGTCTTGGAGAGCCCTGGAGGCTGGGAACCTGCAAGAGCATGCCCTTGTCCTTCCTCATCCCCACGTCTGGGCTCCACCTGATGAAAACTCAACCACAAGAAACACTGGGAGCTCTGGGGACACGGATGTCATCCACATATCCTGGGGCCAGGAAACCCCATCCAGGCTGAGGAAGCACTCCTGAGACTCGGATTTCCAGCAGAGTCAGCAGAAGCATTTCTCAGAGGAAAAGATACTCAATTCCTATCAGGAAAGGCCAACTTCATGCTGACATGACTCAAGCTTCACTGTTGGCCATGTTTGCAACTAGTACATTACACATTGATGTATTTTTGCAACACTTGTGCGTATATTTCCTAGGAAAGTTTTATGATCTCAGCATGGCTTTAAGGGAAACAGGGGTTTCAGTCCTTTTGGTTTTTATTTGACGAATAAAGGGAAATTTCTAACCTTGGCTGTTAGCTATAAGGAAAGAAAATACCTTTGATTGTTACTTGATGTCTTTGTTTTTATATATCATAAAGAATTGAGTATTACACCTTTCTGCAGGAAAAGTTTGATCCTGTTTTATAAACGGTTGTGTGCCCTTTTCCATTGCTTTGGAAGGGATTGCTTCATATTTCCTAAAACATAAATTCTTGTCTGAGACTGCTGAAAAAATTCTGCAGCAGAGAGCTGGGGCCTAGGTTGCCCTGACATAGACTTCATAGGAGCTTTAGGTGTGTAGAACTTCTTTAAAACCAAAATGTGGAGTTTTGACTCTATTCTGATCTCCCTTTTCTGGCATAGTAGCTAATAAAGCTCTTCTTATTCTTCTTTTCCCTGTAATTCTCCAGAGATCTGTATCAATCTTTTAAAACTGTAACTTCAGTGTTTTATCTATCATTTCATAATGCAAGAAAAAAAAATTGACTTTTGTCACTTTTAAGTTTACCACCATTTATTTCACTGGCAGTCCTTCTTTTAGTTATGAGACCAAGAGGAGAAAAGCTCCTTATCCATCATCCTTAGACTATCATTATTTTGAACATATTTATAATTTCTTTCCTTGTCTGGCATCAAGATTAGGTGTGGTGTCTCAGTGCCTTGTTGTACCAGGTGCTGAATGTCTCCAAACTGTTCCATGACATCCTGACAGGAGCCTTTAATATTAAAAAATGTAGAGTCCAAAACCACTGAAATTAATTACTTTTGGACAAATGACACAACAGCAAAGTTTCAGGCTTTATACTTTTGAGGTAATGTAGGTTTCTAACTACTACTATTACTCTCTGGAGTCATATAAGACTACCTTCTCTGTGGCAATTAAATCCCTTTCTATGAAGGGAATAAAAAAAATAGAATCAGGCTTAGTTCTAAAAATGCCCAATACTGCTGCAAAAACAACAGTAGGGTTCCAAGGGCACTCTTTTTTGTACAGTTGTCAGCAAGACACAGGTACACGACTACATCACTGTCCATGAAGGCTCATGAAGTGTCAGAAAGGTCAGAGATGATGCTATGGCTGGGATGAAGTAACTGTCCTAGTTCAGCAAGCCAGGACCAGTTTATAACTTTGTGTGTGTGACCAAAGCTGTGTATTCTAAAACCCTCTATGTAATTTCTAATGAACTGTTAACAATGGACCATTTGCAGCAGCTGCCCAGGGCACACCTGACCCCTCAGGCTGTAAGCTGGGTGTTAAAGAAACCTGTGAGATAAGAGCTGTGATAACTCCCCCCCAGGAAGTCATTAGCACCTTCACACCCAGCCTGAGGTGTCATGTCTGCTAATGGGCCATCAATGATTCCAAAGAGTCAGATCATCCATTGTGGAACTCCCCACCCTGGGGGAGGTACTGAGCAGTCCCACCTGAACCACAGGATATATAATCTTGGGGTTTGGGGGACTGAAAAACCACTTGACAGATCCATAGTAGGACCAGATCCTTGACAGGTGGAGACCAACACTCTGCCAGACCGTGACCATCATCTGCACCAACAGGTTTTTCACCTCATTTTGCTTTGGACTCAGGGGAACCACATGGGTCTCAGCACAGGGGCTAACAAATCCCATTGTGTTTGTGCCCCAGAGTGCTGGGTTGTACTTCTGGGGTTTGTGGGTTAAACACAATTTCTCTTTGTGCCATTGCATTTATTGTAATATTTTTATTAAATTATAACTCTGATTTATAATCTCTTTCGTGTTGTGTTCGTTTCCCCTGCCAGTTTACCTTTAAACCAGCACAGTAACACATGGCTCTTCCTGCCAACATTTCATACCCTGGGTTTCGAGCTGGGAGTGCTGAAACAGGGAAACAAACATGGAGTCACAGTTAAGAGTAATACAGAATTCAAAGGACCTCCAGCAATAAAAGTGGCCCAGAAATCCAGACAGCACAAATTATAAACAAGATCATTGCATCAGATTTTAACTCAGACAAAAACACCTGGGCCAGGTGCATGCCTTACATGTGTTCATGTCAACTTCACAAAGACTGCTGCAAGTGAAAAATCAACAGCAAATGCTCTTTCAAGCACTGACTGTGTTGTTGCAGGGAGTCATTTCTTCCCGAAAAGCTTTGAAAAGGAGTTTTCAGGAGATGCCTGAAGTCAGCTGGTCCCTTTTTCTCCAGATACTCCTATCTGGAAAGAGAGACGTCAATCAGACTATTTTGGCTTGTTAGGTTTTCCTTCAAGTCAAGTAGTTCATGTTTCTGTCAGTGACTGTAGCTCAGGGCATGTGGATGCACCCAGTTCAGAGGCAGGGAAACACTATATTACACTATCCCTGTTGCTGCAGATGATGTGTGAACCTGAGAAGTCATGGAGCAAAACTGAATGGCCTAAAACAGGAGCTCATTGTCAGCTGCTGAGGGACTTAAGAGAAACTGTTCCAAAAGGGTTACATTGCTGCACACAAGTGCCTGAAAACCTATTCTTTTGTCCCTGTTTTCCCTTCCACGTCCACTAGCAGAACTGGATGGAATTGCACTGTTTATTTCCAGGGCAGGTTTGCCAGATAGGCGGGGGGGTAAATGATCAAAATTAATCATACCAATGGTTCCTCTCATCACTCCTGCCTGCCCACAGAAGGTTCTGCTTCAGCTAAGGATGTTAATTGTACTTCTCCTACCTTCTTAACACATCCATTTTAGGTGAGATGAAAAAACTAGTCTAGAATATTTTTTAGCTACCTGGTAATAAATTCTCTCTCCTTTTACTGTTGTGCCATTGAACTCCTTCACAGTTTATGATATAACTTGATTTATGGTATTCATAATGTCACTAAATAGATCTGCAGCTCTGACCTATAAATACTGAGGTATGTGGCTTCTTCATTTATAAATGGGGTTGGTGATGAGAGCAAATTGGATAAAATGTTGTGGGCTGCAGGAGGTGTGAACTGAAACACTATCACTCTGCCTTACTAATCTAAACTTCATATTTATCACTTCGCTAGAGAGAAGTCTCCTCCCTTCATGTTGTCTGCATTGCAAAGCTTTTAAATTGTTAATGTTTCCCCTGAACAGTCCTACTGTCCCCTGATTTACTGTGAGAGAAGATGAGGAGGTATGAAGAATGTAAAAGTTGGTCAGTGTTGACAGTCTTCGCATTAATTTGAATAGGGAGAAGGAAGCTACACATAAAAAGGTACTTTCCAAGACTTATTTCAAACTTTGCCCAGGAAGAGTCAAAATTTACTTATGTTACATTCTATATTCCTATCAAAAGCATGAGGAATGTCTTTATTTCCAAGAAAATGGCCATTGCATTCATCATTTTCAGAAGTAACTACATATTGCAGTGATGACCATCCCTTGCCTCATATTAGTTAGTAAGGGGCACTAAATATTTAAGAAATGAGTAAGAGAAAAGAATGACAAGAATTCTGGCCTTATTGTATTTTTATGCCTGTTTTAAAAACCTGTGGGGAAAGGTATTATATGACAATGTGAAGGGCTGTAGAAGTTTTCCTGCTAGCTGAAGGAATGTCATCAATGAGTAATGCAGCCATCTCAAACTTGTAATATTTTTTTTTATAGTGACCCATACCATTATAGGTGTTTTTGACTACCATTCGGTACCATTTAGTAATCTTATGCCAGCAGCTACTGACTGGTTAAAAACATTGCACACAGTGGGGAGGCAGCTTGGCAAAATCCTGCTTTGATATATGATTTGCTGTCTTAAAAAAACACTGGAACTTGACAGGCTTGACTCAAATCACTGCCATCCCTAGCAGAACTCTTAACCTCTCTCTTATGCAGCTCCACCACACAGCAAGAGTAGCAGGATCATCAGATGCCAAATGCAAATTACTGCTCCACTGAAATGGAAACCTGCTGCAAAGAAAGATCATATTTGATCCAGTTTGGAAAGCACACTTGGGGACAGTTTTCAACACAGAACTAACAAAGTCCAGGAGTGTCAAATAGCCCTCAGACCATTTGCTGTAGCACAGCCACAAGTCAGGACAGAGCCAAGATATATGTGGATGAGAACATGCTACCTAAGTCATTCGGAAGCTCAGCTTCTGTGTCTCCTTCTCTTCTGGAGAATCTCCTAAAACTTCGAAGGAAGTGAGGAAGGAACAAGATGTTACAAGCTTCTTTGAATTGTCTTGAGCTACTCTCTTGTCAAAATTAAGTTAGATAAATGTGTGGAAAGCAACTCTTAGGGCTGGGTTTTCAAAGCTTTTCAGTAGATAGTGGTTTTCCTTTGAAAGACACTTCAGAACCTACACTGTTCTCTGGTTTTTGGGTGCCATGTCAATCAAGTTCTGTATTTGCTGACTGCATGATTAGCTAGAGCTCCCCAGAACTTGCAGGTTCTGTTTGGGACTTTGTTCCAGTCTCTTTCTCTTTTTTTTTTCTTCCACATCTTCCAGAACTCTTGTAATGTCTGAGACCAACTTAAAACTTTTATAACAGTATAAGGCATAAAGTAAAATAAAAGGAGGCTTTTAGAGTTTAAGAGAGGGGAAAAAAATAAAAAATAACTGAGGTGAAGTAAATCATGAGAATGGTATCAATTATTGTTTACAATATAGCTTTTAAATGGAAGCTGATCAGCTAACCCAGCCAAGGTTCACAGAGTGTTCTTCTCCACACAAAGGCCTGGA
>JAOXXN010000001.1:32097080-32129128 GCA_026770055.1 Myrmophylax atrothorax | reverse complement strand
TGCTACCCTATCCTTCAGATGAGCAGGAAAGAGTTCTAGTTTAATTGCACAGCAACACAGCCAGAAATAGACACAGACAGTGACATCTGCACCAGAATTTCTCAGCTAGTCTGAAAATTTCCAACAAGTGCTTAGTACTGTAAGTACCTGCTTAGTAGCTGAATGCGAGACTGCTTTTGCCTGAAGAAAATATCAGGTGCTTAATAACAACTAATTCATATCCTTAGCTCTGTTTTCTGTTTCCTTAGCAATCCACGCTACTAAGGATCTTTTTATCACTCTCCACAAAAGCATTCCTTTCCTTGATATACTTCCAGTTTATGGAAATAGGATTTTCTTATCACTTCCTCAAAACTGGGAGCCCTTGCAATGCACACATGGTAAGCAACTTGAACATGCCCTGTTCTAGACCACAAATTTGTTTTTAGTCTTTGTATCTTACTCAAGAAAAAAGTTTTCAATAGATCCTCCTTCTTGGCTTCTTCTTTTGTGTGACGATCCTCATGAGAAAGGGAGTTCATTAATGCCATTAGGTGCGTCCTCTTAAGGCTCCCTGACAAGCTGTTAAGTACATAGTCCAAAGATGCAGCTATGCAGTCCCAAGAAAGGATGCCAAGTGCTGCATTTAGTTTTGGGTGTCTTCTCAGTTATCCATCTGCTCCAAAGCAATAACTGTACCAGAGAGGCACACTGAGGAATTAGATGTATGAGTAGTCTAGTTATTTGTTGGCTCTTTGGATTTATAACAAGCTATGCATTGCTATTGCATATAACCCATTGCTATTTTCTTCCCAAAGAGAAGTTGTTAGAATTTTTTAGCAGGCAGTACTCTACATCAGAGCATGCCAGCACATCTTTGTTGATATGCAATGTTAGTCAGAAAAAAAAAAATCAAAGAAAAATACCTGAAGACTTGATTCCCTTCTGCAAATCTCCTTGTGGAGCTTTGCAGTCAGATTCCACTCCTCCACCAAGCCTTTGCTCTACTCCCTTATGAGAAATCACATTTTGTTTGGATAGCAGACTTTTTTCCTCAAGGTGCGCCAAAGTCACTGACTTACACTTCAGTAGCTGGTGACAGCAGCATGCCCACTGGCTCCTGAGGATTGCAGCTGTTTGTGCTCTCCACTGCTCAAACTCGAATGTGCCTACGGGACCTCGAAGAAAAATGTTCATCTGAATATCTGAGGCCATGTTGTACAATATGTTGTCTAATTTCAACACTGTGGTACACCGGCTTCCCTAGGAGGCTTTCTTAATGTAGTCTTATTGCTCGGTATTCTCCGGTGGCTGCAGTGCACTTTGCTCACTGGGGATGTGGCAAAGCACAGCTACTTGAAAACAGTGTTCGTCACTGACAGGGAGAGGAAGAAGCAAGTAAACACAGACCATGTTGGTAATGCATCAGGATGGATCAGACAGTCTCTTCTCTTTAAAAGGCTTTGGCAGACCTCTGTTAACCAGGCTGCAAATGCTACCTGATCTATCCAGCTGTATCTACACCATTTGGTTGCCCTCAGTGCAGACAACATCCAACCCCTTCTTTGAACCAGCCAAAAGGGGCCACTGGCCCAAGAATGACTATCATAGAAATGGGGATCTTTTCTTTTTTGAGGAGGCCAGCGTTGCCCTGATGGCATCACCCCAAATGTTTTAATCTCATGAACATAAAAAGGAAAGTATAAATGTAGACAGGGTTATTCCATGGTGATGATGATGCTTAAACCCACGTTTTGAATCAGTGTTTCACTGCAGGATATTGCCTCCATAATATATTGTATCAATACATCAACAAAGGAGTGTAAGTCTGTTGCATAAATCATCCTCCCATTCTCAGCTGTAGAATTTATTGATTAGCAGGATGGATATCTGGGAGTGAAAATACACAACTCTCAGGATGTTTTCACCTAGTGTTTGAGGAATATGTGGAAAAATTTCCTTTTAGAGGAGCATGTACTCTGCCTGGGAAAGAAGACAGCCTCAGATCTTTCTTTCTCCAGTTCCCCTTTTACTGCTGTCTCTGCAGAGGCACATTTCCCATCCCCATGGAAACAGGAGGAGGAACACAATTGGCCTCTACACAGAGGACCCTCTCAATAAAACTTCTCAGAGGTTTTGGCCTCTCACAACCCAAGCACTGACACCAGGGGGCCCTCTGGGACCTGACCTGTCCTGGGACACCTGGACCTACTCCTTTCAACACAGTTTTCCTTCCCAGAAACCTGTTGGGGTTCTCTTGAAAGTTTCTCTTGAAATTTCTCTTGAAATTGACTAGAAGTAATAAAAATAATTTTGACAGCTTAGTTGAAGGGGGCCCATGCCTTCTCCCGAGGCAGCCATGGCAGACAGAGAGGGTAGAGCAGAGGGAGCTGGGTTCCCAGCAGATGTGGGAGTGAAATACATGCTGAGAGAGCTGGAATTGACGTGAGGGAGCTTCCTGTAGTGACACACAGCTGAATTGGTGCTAAGGGTGTGGATCTCAAAGCTCCTTTTCTCCCCTCTTCTCTCCCCTGTTTTCTCACCCCTCACTTCCAGACACAAAATCTGATTGCCACTTTCTATCACTTTCCTTCCATCTTCCAGAAGTCTCACTGCGGGACAGAAAGCGGCTATTAATTCTTCTGTGAAGCAAAGAGGATACCTGTCTGCAGCCTCTTCTGCCAGTCCACCTAACAACATTTTCTCCCTGGATAAAAGGGACGTGGAAGGGATCATGTTTTCCATCACATCTGGAATAGCACAAAACTGTAAAACTTGGACAGTACTTTCTAAAAATGTCTCAGAATAAATTAAATTAAATAAACTGGATTATTGAAATCCTGTTTCAGGATTTCATCATTCAGGAGATGATGGATACAATGGTCAGTATCTGGCATTTGTGAATGATGAAATCAGTTCTGTGAGAGAAAAAGTAGAGATTATTTGCAGTGCAGAAAGAAATAAGGTGATGCAGTTTCAGTCCACTGCTATGCTACAGGTACATGGGCCTTCCTGGTGCAAATGCTGGACTCCAATAATACAAAAATGTCCTTTTTAAACATAAAAGTAAATCTTAAAAAACAAACAAACAAACAATCAAACCACAACCAAAAACAACAAAACAAAAAAACCAAGGAAGAAGCCCCTTCTATTACCTAGTAATCATCAGCAGCTTACTCAGAGATTTTTTTTTGACTTTTCCTATGACCACAGATCATTTTAGTACAGAGCACTCCCCTTCTGGACTTCCAGTGTCTACACAATTGTTCACAGAAATGCTGTGTTCTTTACTTCAAGAAAACAGGATATATGTCAACTATCAGGTTTCTCATCCTGATACCTGGGCCCAAACAGCTCATGATTAAAATCTTTCAGAAACATGAGTTCTGAGGAAAGAAGATTCAGTCATGATTGCTTCAAAATTCCATTTTCCTCTAGGTGAGTCTGGTTTTAATATTATGTTCTAGAAGACTGGAGAAGGTTGGAATAGGATATTTTTTCAGACTATTAAATCAACCATTAAGTGGATTAAGAGAATTAGTAAGAGGAGGCTAATAGGGCAGAATAAAAGGATAGTTAATGGAAATGTATAAAATATATAACCCTTCACTAGAAATGAAAAGAATACAATGATAATAATTCTAAAGAGACCATACATAAAATAAAAAGGAAACATATAGTCAAAAGGAAACAAAGGAGCAATTAAATTCCAAACAAGTTTTTGATTACTATGGCTTTGGTAACTAACAAACAGCAAAATTCATTAAGCTATTAGAATAAATGTTTTAATTGAAATAACTAAAAGTAGCATCTTACTATTCATTAATTTTCAAAATATTTTGTGTTTCTATATTTAACTTCAAAAGTATCAATTTCAGGCTTTTATGTAGTTTAACATTTTTAATATTTGATCTTCATAATATTTTAATTGATGAAAATTTACTGGAGAAGACGTAACTTAGTAAGATAGGCAAATTTCCAGCTGGTTTAGTAACACTTGGTATCCTTTTTATTTTCTGTCAGCAAAATATCTGGTCCCATTATGCCTTCTTGAAATTTAAATCTAATTTGAAAGAGCACAAATGTAATACAGTTCACAGTCCACTTTTATGTATTTTAATTGTTTCAATTATTAACTTTGCTAAATGGCCATATGGAAAGTACCTTTTCATGTGCTGTTAATTCCCTGATTTCTGTATCATAATACGTGTTCTCAGAGAAAAAGTCACATCAGCTTCTGTCATCATGCTGCTTTGTTCTTACTCAACCATTTTCATTTCAGACACAAAGTCCATCAGCAGGCATAACTGGACATCCTTTGAAGGTCTGGGTAATCATCCACCTCAAATTCCTGCTTGCGTGTCTTTGCAGACCTCCAACAAAGAACAATAAATAAGTGCACCTCATCTCTCTTCCTCAAACCCTGAGGCTGGTTTGTGGCTCCAACTCAACCTGTGAAGCAACAGGTCAGCTACACTTGATCTTTATTGACAACATCCCTCAGAGAACAGCAAGGGCTTTAAAAAAGACTCTTCTGCTTCTATAATCTTCACATAAACTTCTGAGGAAACAGATGCATCACTGTGTATGATGGTCACACCAAACTAGCTTTGGCTCATGAGTTTGTCTACTTTCCAGTTCCATTCCAAATATACTTGTGAAATATAAAGCATACTTTTAAGTTCATTCAGTTCATGCCAGATGAATTTCTTGGAGAATGGGGCCATGAATTTTTAAAAGCTCTGCAGACATGAAAGAAATAATGTATATTCCTTTTAATCTTCTCTACACATTTTGACGAAGGAAGTTGTCCCTGTGCTCCCAACAGAGGGATCTTCATCAGCTGAGAGGCTTGCTGTGTGTGCCAAGGCAGTATTTCATGCTTCTGCTCTGGTCAGTGCCTCCCAGAGAACAGAAGAAAGGTTGATGTCTGCTCTCTGTTCCAGGTCAATTTTTTCTTTCTGACTGTTTGCCAGAGGAGAAGGGAACATTATGACTTTTCTAACTAGTCCAGACTACCCGGATTCCTTGATGCCTTGAGAGCAAAGATCACTGGAAAACAAAACTTCAGCTGAACTGCTGCTGCTGCTGAGGGGCTCACAAGTTATAGTTTTAGTTACATCCCATCTTGCTCATTTTTCTCTCACTCCTCTCTGAGCTACACCTGCAGCTTTCCACTTATACACCAAACAGCAAACATGATCCCTCAGATTTTATCAGAAGGTGCATAATTGAGTGTCAGGACAAGAGGAATGTGTAGGAGCTGCTTCTGTTGCTTTATGTATGTTCTCTGGGTTTTGTTTAGTTTCAATCTATTTTGGAATTCCTTGGGTTAAAAATAAGCTTAAGCCATCACCTGCTGTGCAAATCTGAAAGCAGCTTTAGTTTAGTCAAGGTCAGAACTATTATGTACAAATACCTGTGATATTTAACTTCTTTTTCAGTCTACATCCTATAGCTTAACTAAAATAAATTTTAAAAAATGTTTTAAGTGTTTTTCTGACTGTAACCACTACAGATTTATCTTTCCATTAAAGCTGCAGATTTATGTATTTTCTTCCCAGCAACAGTATCTGAACAGGACTTACATTTTACCTTCACTTTTCTACCGCACAGCGAGTACTGTCATTGTTTAAGAGCTAAAAATGACAATGCTATAGCAGCCCTCAGCATTATTACTTTCAGAGTTATGTTGTTTTCATTTTTACTGCCTTCTAAGATATGAGCTATTTCTCTGAATATACATGCATGCACGCATTGTCTCAGGGAAGGAAAAAAAAAAAAACAAAACCAAAACCAACCAACTGCTCAGATCCAACAGTTTAACTCAAAGGTATTGGTTGATTTATTGACAACCAGTTTCTATCACTCCAGTCCCATGTGTTGGTCATGCTTTTGTTTACCCCTGAGGTAATGTGGTTTTTCCAGGACTTTTTGCTGGGCTTGCTGCATAGACCATGGTGTGATGGGAGGAGGCAGCGTGCAGGCTACTTTCCCATGACCATAGCAGGGAACTGCAGGAGCTGAGGAGCCAGGACATGCTGGTTTCTGCAGCTCCTCCAATGGCACAGCAATGTGCGGCAAAAGACAAAATCACAAGCAGGGTGGCAGCTTCACTCCTGAACCCCCAGAGCTTGTCTACAGACATACTAGCCTTTTGAGGGATGTTCAAATACTGGCTTCTGAGAAGAAACTTTCTTTAAGACAGTACTTGAGGTGCACTGAGAATTTACTAGAGTTAACTTTCCTTTTATCTCAGCAATATTTTGCTATGACCTCCAGGGAACGAGGTAAGTAGAGCAATTGAAAGACAGAATATTTTGGGTAATGCTGCAAATTACAGTTTCTAGCATCCTAGGCTCTGATTAGCAAGTGCCTAATCTCCAGCACAGAGAAATTCCAGTAAAAACAATTTGTATGCTGAAGTATCTTGCGGAATTTGAGTCTTCATGATAATTTTCTGCCTATTGACTGATATGTGTCCTGAAATTGGCTAATTATACTCACTGCATGACACCAAAACACAGAACCTAATCCATGTCAAGAAAAGGTTCATGTCCCTTTTCTAATCATCAGTGTGTATTAGGACCACAACAGTGATTTTATCTGAAAACTTAGTTTATCAATTAAGTTCCAGATTTATGTACCCGTAGTAAAAGCTCTCAACAGAAATTCTTGTCAGTATTTTAAAGGCATTTGTTGAGGTGTAAATATGGAGTTGATCTCGTCCAATCCCACCTACCTACAGACTGATGTTACTAGGGCACCCAAATAGATACTGTACCAGTTATTTGCAATCATTCATGGCAATTAATCTTATCAAACACTGGTCAACCAGAAGCTATTTTGGACAAACACAGTCTCATGAGTCAGGCTTATTAGTGAATAGTGGAAAGGAAACCCTGTGGAAGTGTCTTTCACTCCAATAACAATGGAAAGAGTCTAAATACCACTTTAGATACTTTATGTTTAAACAACTTAAAAAAACAAGACTATGAAGACTGGGAACCACAGTCTCCCAGATGTTATTGTTAGTGAGGTGTATTTCTAAATCATTAATTTTTCATATTTCTAAATCATGCATTCTGTCTTCCCTCCTTCCAAAATAGTAGAAATTATATTCTGATTTCAGTTGAGGAAATGGGAAATTACTCTAATTAAAAGCAAAATACCCCAAATGCTTGTCTTCACTTGTTTCATTTGGTGTTAGGGCTATGGCTGGAAAACAGCAATCAAGTTCAAAATTCATCACCCATTTTTAGACAATTAGGTGTCTACAGTATATGTATCTATGTGTGAGTTGGTGTTCAAGCTTTTGTTAGAGTTAGACAACAGATTCACACAGATTAAGCAAAACAAGACTAACATTGGTGTGAGCTGAATATCCAAACCATGTAACTGTTCAGCCTAAATGTTGAGAAGATTAAACTGCCAAAATATTGATGCCATATTAGGCAAATCCAGCTTCTGCTCAAAAAGTTATTGGACTCCCCAGAAGTTCTTGCTGGTTTTGGCAGCCCAAAATATCTCATATGGCAGCAGGTGACACATTTAGGTAAAGAAGTCACTCACCATTGACTTGGGCACCATTGGCTGTGATGGAACTTCAGGCCCATATGGACACCCATATGCAAACATCTGAACTTCGAGGTCGCAAACTGGAACAGTTTCATATGCATAATAATATCATTAAAACTTGAATTTGTCTTTATTTCCCTGCTACCATTAACCTCCCAGTGTTTCATTTCTATCCTTGTTACTTAATCAGTGCCGCTCATAACTCTCAAGGAGGATGTGAGTCAGGTCTCTCCTCCCAAGGACGTGACTGCTGGCAGGCTAATTTGTGAGAGAGTGCTAGTGGAGCTCTTAAGCAAATACAGCCCAATAATTTGTAAATTCAGAGGGATGGCTGGGATAGATTTATAGACTTCAAACTTGAACCCAGCACAGACCAGAGAGAAGATAATTGGAAAGCATTATACATGTTACATCTCCAGGCAAGGATGTGGAAAGAAACAAATAAAGGAACCCAGAGAAACTTTTCATTTTCTCTTACAAGCCTGTTTCAGAATATAGAATGCTTCAGATGTTAAAAATGTGGTTTCCTTGTTGTCACTGTGGTAACATCAGCTTTAAGTTGATTCCTGCTGCTGTGTGACAGCTGTTGAAGGCATCAGTTGGAATGAATAGAAGTTCGTCATATGAGTTGAAGCTAACCAATCACTCATCTTGCTGTAAAACTTAACCTGGTCATCTCCTGTGTAGTACCTGGCTACTGGAATTTTAAAGCTGCTATAGCGGTATCTTAGCTAATTGCAACCATCAATAAAAACGGAATCTACACAAAGAAAGCATCAATTAAGGCTATGAAACCACAAGAAAGCAGTCACTTTTAATGCATCACTTATCACAACAAACTGGTATTCTCTTCCACAATTTTTAGAACTATCGTTGCCATAACAACTGGATGCAGCCTTTACACAGTGTGGGCCAAATCCTGTCCTTGGTGACACAAATGTAAATTCAGAATAGCTTTGCTGAAATGCCTGGAAAAACAGTGGGACCCACTATCTCTTTATGTAATCATTTTCTTCTTCTGCTTTGCCTTGTCAGGAAGACAAGATGTTTTTCTCTTCTACTCTGAATAAGCTCATAATGTAGTGGAATAATCAGACATAATGACAGGTTAACCCACAAAGGAGTGTTACATCTTAAATAACATATTAACTAATTTTTAAATTTGTATATTGACAGGTTTTTTAAAAAGCTCAATAAAAGAGAAAATCTGAGATAGGAGTGTATTCTCTCTGTTCAGAGGCTACATCTAAATCATATATTATAATTAATAACTTGCATAATAGGATGTATCAAAGTGTAAATTCAGGCTCATGTGGATAAACAGAAGATACTCTCACAGAAAGAAATACATTGGAGTGTCCTGGGTCTCATTGCTTATAGCAGGGCCCCATGCAGACAATTTGCATGGAACTTATTTCAAAGAAATCATCATAAAGTATTCTCAGATTTGTCACTCTCTTCAAGGAAATCCAAAGGAATTTGCTGCCACATCACAGTCTATGTGTGGAGTCCAGGAAGAAAGGGTGGATCTATTCTGTCTGGATTATCTATAGAAGCATTTTCCAGGCTGCCAACCAAATAACATTTTAATTAATTATAATAGCAATCAGAAACCCAATCAAACAAGTGCTTTGGAACTTGGTAGAGCTAAATCTGGTATAGTCATATCCTAATAATAGTTCTAATATCCATTCCTGGTACAAAACCAAACTAAGCCATGAGGCAAATTCTGTGGGTAGGCTGGAAAGAGGGATATGCCAAATTTAAAAGCATGGAATTATTTATATGCAGTCCACAGAACTAAACAACCTGCAAAATTCTATATAGTAGAGATACATTTTCCCTATTAAATTCAAAAGGATGGAGCTACCATCCTCAACAATTGCTCTTCACATTTTAAGGCTTTCTCTGGATGCAAGGATAGCCAAAGATCTGAAAAAGCTGGCAGCAAGAGGGGAGGTCACTTGCTACATTCAGAACAATCTTAGAATGACATAACTTTAAAATGTAATTTTGCAAGCAAACCTAATAGCAGGCATTACTAGTGCTTGGATGTCACTCTGAAGATTTATGCATTGACATTGCACTGAGGCAGTACAAGAGCCTCAGAAAAACAGATTAGCAAGGTTTCCTACCCAATGAAAATGTAAGATTATAAAGTTAAAAATGCACCTTGCCAGGACATCAAGAGGTCAATTACTTTGTCTAGCTCTCCAAAGGCAAGATCATCTCTAACTACATCATTCCAGATAGCTTTTTATTCAGCTTCCATTTAAAGACCTTCAACAAAAGAGGTTTCACAATTTGCAGCTACTTGATTTCAATGGCTTGTTATCTTTATCATTAGAAGGCTCTATGGTGCACTCAAGGGTGTGATTTCATCATAGATAAGTATTATTTCAATATCTTTACTGCAATCTCAGGTATGAAGAGTAGTGAAACCATTTCAACACAGCTTGCATCTGGTAAGATTTGGCTGGTTGTCCGTAAGTGACAAAGAAGCCCACTACAGTTTTATTGATATTAATCAAAACCAGCTGATCTGGTGCATTTTGCTCCTATCCTTTCTCTTACAGTATTGGATTAATTTTATTTTCTTTGAGGCCATAATGTTTCAAATCGTGAACATCATGATTTTCAAGCACTTCTCCAGAATTTTTCAGGTTGATTCAGAATTAACTTGCAGGTGACTGATCAGTGGTGTACTGCCCAGTGTGTGTACTAGTAAGAAGCAGGCAAAGTAATAAGATAAAATAGATTCTCTCATGTTTCATGGTAGATTAATTTCTGTGAGTCTGTGCAATGAGCATCACTACATTGTACCATAAGAGAAAAAAACCCATATAATTTCAGAAAAAAGTGAACCTAGATTGGGAATCTTCCTTCAACACAATAGAAGAGGGATGGTAAAAGGAAATATTCAAGCACAGAATCAAATCTGACAGAGGTATTTGGCTAGAAGTGAAACATCTCCCACAGTGAGACCAGTACTTCAAACAAAACTCTGAATATCTGAACAATAGTCAAAGACCAACACAACTTTTTATAGTCTAAGAAAATGCCTAATTGATGGCCCCACTGGCAGAAAAATCTCTTACCACCATTTTATAACTGCATTGTGGTAGAGTGCTCATGCTCCTCTCTGTAGGGTAATTTTTCCAAATCCAAAAGGAATGTATAAAGGGTGCAGATAAAAGGCAGTGAGAGGAAAGATTATGACTGAAAATAGTTGCTGCAGAAGCATCTGTTGGTAGAGCCTTCATGATAGATATGGTAAAAAAACGGTCTGCACTTGACATTGCTGACAAAAGATTGAGAACAGAAACATCAGCTGTGAAGAGGGAAGCCACCAAATCTGTTGGGAAAAAATGGAGAAAACATCCTGCTGAGGAAATTTAAAGACTAAAGCCATCTAAAAACCTTCAACCAGGTTGAAATTCCCAGGTTAGGAGTTTTGATATCTCAATTCCCTACAAAGTCAATGAGGGTAGGAGGAAGGGAATCATCCCTACAAAGCAACACAGAGCTCGGAAGCCTTAAATCATGACCTGAAGGTGCCTCCCCCTTGCCTCTTATCTAGGGAAGAGGTAAGAAACCTCGCAATACAGGCATCTCGTTTCCAGAGGGATATGCTCACAGAACAGAGTCAAACCTGCATCATTGATCAAAAGCACAGGTTTCATTACAGGGTAAGTACTTTAAAGAGGAAGAAAATAGGAAGTGCAACCTAGTTCTTCAAGTGGAGCAGAACAACATTGAATAGACTGTGTGGCATTAGGGCGATTCACCGATTGCACAAACTAGCTAAGGGGTTTAAGCTGAAAAGCCTCAGAGGTGCTGGTCCTCTAATGCTTGCTGAGTACAACACTTAGTGCAGTGGCACCATTCTTCATTGGTCATTAGGCACTGCTGGAATAAATGCGATGAGTGGAATCTTTATTTCATAATGTCCATAAAACCAAACCAGATGCCAAATAAGAGCCTTTACATTCTGTAAAGCAGCAGTGAGAAAAATGATGAGACCTATAAATTAGAAGAAATCATTACTTTGAAAAAATAAAAATAAAAATGAAAGAAAAGGTGTCTGGAAGGGATTTCAAGTGATTCTCTAGTCTACCTCCCCTTCCCAAATCAGGATCTGCTGCTTCTTTTGACATTCCTGAAAAATGTTTATCTAAAACCTACTCTTGAAGACTGCTACTAATAAAGATTTCACAACTTCTGGAAACAAGCTATTTCCCAATTTAACTTGAAATTCCCCTACAGAAACTTAAAATGGTTCCTTCTAGCCCTGATATTTACACACATTTCCCTCTTTTTATTCTACTTCTTTTGAACCCAGCTCCCTATTTCAAGGAACACAAATTTGAGTAAGTCAGTAATATACTAATTTATAGTCTTCACAGCCCTGCTGAAATTAGTTACTTCCAACGGTGCAAAACTCAGCATGTAATTAAACCTGTAAGAGTCTATCTTAATGATGAAATAAAGGTTTCAAAGGTTTCATTCATATAGACGTGTTCCTTAAGGCCATCTTGATATCTGTTATGCAATGCTCTTACAATTTGCCCACAATCTATAATGTCAAATAATTTCACCTTCTATCTCTTCAATCCAAGTCATCAATAATTTTCTATTATAACAGAATTTCACTTCCTTCTTTTTTTGTTAACACAAAATGACTTTCAGCTGAACTTCTTTATATGGCCATCTGCATAATTACTTTGACTCTTACTGAACAGGCAGCTTGCAGATTATTAAGTCGATTCCACTCCTCCTGGTGTCATTGGGAGTTCTGCCACTGACTCCAATGAAAGCAGGACTAGACCCCCTGAAAGAGTCTTATTATTGGATAACTCAAAGTTCCGGTGAAAATTGACATTGGTATATTGACAACAACTTGATTTTTTAATTTAGAACCTCTTAATTGGATTAACCAGTCACTTTGTTTTGTGTGATGATTTTATATCTCTGAATGCATATAGTAAATGTTTTTTCTTCAATTGACATACAACAAGAAGAGTATGCAGCTTTCAATCAAAAGTACAAATTCCAATTTGCATGTCTTCATGCACCTGGAATCTCTGGGTGAAAAAGGAAACAGGGTAGGTGAGAGACTGGATGAAGAAAAGCATGAGGAAGAAGAAATTTGGTTTTGGAACTAGGAGTGCAAGAAGAATTAACCCTGTCTATGTCTCTTTCAAGTTTGTGTCTCAGACAGAAACAAAAAGTATTCCAAAGGCTGCACCCAAGGTCCCTGCTCTGGGCAGATGCCAACTTCACAGGTGTGTATTCTTGAATCCGGTATGATTCAATGTAATGTGGTTGATTTACACCAGCCAGAGATGGACAAAGGAAGGCTGATAAACAATTTAACATTTGCTCATATTTGGGAATTCTTCAGGCCAGCTTGCTTGGGTTTTTTCTCTTACTTTGTTCTCCTTTGAAATAGATCCATTCTCATATTTGTGACACAGGAAAATAATCTTCCCACTGGTCTTGCAACACATAAAAACCTGGAATTCTACATCCCCCTGCTGGAAAGACATTTTGAGTATGCATAAGGCATTACACCACCACCTGGTCCTTGTTAACCTGGCAGTTTGGAAAAAAAAATAGACTGGTACCTATTGAATTTCTCCACTTTCTCAGCTCAGTTACTGTGGAATCCACCTATGGGAATCCCTTTTGAAGAAACATGTCATTTTTACATACAAAATATACTTGTCAAAAAACTGAGCACAGGATTGCTGCAGATTGTTTTTATTAGGATCCAACAAATTAATGTCTTTACAGGGTAAAAAAGTTAAAAATCAGAACTACCAAATGAGGGTGATAAAATTGCCTTCAAAACCTTTATAATGGGAGAAAAATCCTGGCAAGTGACTCCTGTATGCTTACTTAAACCGAGTTTTACAAATAAGGATTTTTAAATGGCTGCCTGTTAAAAGAATAAGAAAGCAGGCTAGTTGTTTTGGTTTCTCCCCAGCCCCCTGCTCCCTGCCAAAGATATTGCTGCTGCAGGGAATTGTGTTACTGGTTGTGTTAAGCAAGTTGTGACAGCCATCAAGATGAATGTGTTTATGTGCACACCTGGTGACATAGTTTGAAGTGGTATATTGTGGGTATAAAACCCTTATCAAACTTAACTACAGGAACTCTTTGTGCAATAATAGTTTTTCTCTGTTCCTTACTAAAATCAGAGCTGCTGCCTGGAAGCATGCAAGTATTTAATTTTGTCACATAATTCCCTCAATTTCAGGCCATAGTAAGTAACACTTTCGATACATGTCAGCTGTCAATTCCTATTAGAACATCTAGATATTACATGGTTTAGATGTAGCTTCCTGACGATTACTGCTGTGTCTTGTGAATTCATCCCTTCAAAAATGGAAGAATAAATTGACTAGTAAGAATTCTGTATGAATTAACTCAACCTGTGAAGCAATAATTTTTGAAAGCTTTTGCTGGAGAGGACCACAGAGCATGCGCAGTAGGCCGGAGCTTTGCTGGAGTGAAGATAAATCTCCTCTGGCCAAGTGAAGAGAGACCTCTATAGGTGTCTGTCTTTTTCAGTCCAAAGGCCTCTGGAAATTGTTCCCTTAGCAAAAGATGTGCCCAGTATTCAGCTGCCAAGTCAGAGGAGATGCGAGAAGACCCTGGCCGTACTCACAAGGGAAACTGTGCTGTCTGCCTTGGTGCCACCTACAGCGCAGCCCTCCTGGGATTGCCACTATGTTCCTCTGGGGACCTTGGCCCTTTCTCAGAGGGTGTACAAGAGGATGTGTAAGCAAGTGAGCCCCAGATAAGCAGAGCCAGAGACTTGGGAAGCTGTGTTCTCCAAACATGCACAGGGCTGTTCCTTCCTGTGCCAGGCAGGGTGCGCTTGGCTCTAAGAAAGAGCTAATTAAAGGCCAGATGAGCTTTTAAACAGTTTCACTATGCTTCCCTATGAGGCATACTGAGACCCAAGATACGTATTATTATAACTGTTTTGTAGTATATACAAAGGCCGCAGAGACAGCAAAAAATAGAAGGAAGTGCACATTCCTATGATTTTTCAGAACATAATTTCTGATGCTTCTGAGGACCATAATCTATTTCCATAGGTAGCAGCCCCTACTGACAATACTCTTTACTGCTTGAACAGCATAGTAGGATATAATCTTGATGCAGTTCTTTTTGTATATTTTGGAAAGCATGATCATTTACAACCTTACTTTCTGCACCAGTCTTCAAATCATTCTTCTCTCACAGGTATCAACAAGACTTGCATTACTGAAATGGCTGGGAAATAAATGAGACATGTAAGAGAAGAGGAATGCTAAATGAAATTTCTATGACAGAGACAGCAATGGAAAGGCAGAGCTAAAAGCTGCTGATCTACACAGCAGTTCAGCCTTTAAGAGTTTTAACAGCCTTCTTTCTAAATTTCCCCAAGTTCATTATGTTTAAATCTACAGATGCCAATATTTTTCCAGAAGCTGCAAATTGGCACAGGTGTTGCAAGAAGTCCAAATTAAGATCAGTATTTACTTTTCATAATAACTACTTTTGCCCTGAAATACCAGGATTCTAAAGTTTCTCATGTGCCAACAGGATTGACAGCTTGATATTCAACACTTTTCAGTCATAGAGTATAAGAACATTTATTGATGGAACTGCACACTGGGTACCATTGAAAACTAAATGTTCTGTTGCAGAGATAAAAGATGAAAGACAGTACTCCAGGGAAAACTAAGAAAAATAAGAAAACAAATAAAACCTGAGCAAATAAAAAGCAAAGGGTTCTCTTTTTCTAAATTTGGTTTTCTCATCAGTGTCTCCACAGGCTCCATAATGTTTCTACTCCTGTGCATACATGTTGCTCCAGATGATATATGGAATTACCCAATGTATTTGTACATGATTGCTGTTTAGGATATGGCTGCATTGGGTAGAAACTCATAAGAGCTGTGTTACAAAAACTCACAGCCATAGCATTGATGGCCTTGAGCAAGCTGCCCAACTAACCCTCCCCTCACCTGCTCAGCTGTAAAATAGATGGAATAATTCTGCCTTGCCAATAGTCAGTTTCTCTTCTCTTACATCATCTGAAGCTTTTAGGAAGGGTATTATAAGCACTTAGATAAAGGTCATTGCAAATTCCCCACAAATTGAAATACCAATCAGTAGGCAAGAAAAAAGTAATACCATAACAAGAAGATTACATTATTATACTCCTTGGTCATGGTGCATATTCACAGGTATGTTATGTTATACTATATACTACCATGTTCTCACAGGCTGTTTTAATTTTTAATGAGCTTGGCTAAATAAATCACTCTGCCATACCATCATTAATTCCAGTATCAGCTGGAGAAATCCAGATCTGATACTGCAAAGAGCCAGATCTAGATAGAAGCTGGGGGCTCCTGCATGTGGACTGAAACAGCTTACCTCAGGGGCCCACAGGCACAGGCATCCGCTGGAGCACTCCCAGTTAAACTCCTAGGGGTGATACACCACAGAAGAGTACTCTATGAGCTGTCCGTAACTTGTGTCATATGTCACTGAAAAATGCATAATAGGATTTTTTTTTTATTTCATATCCTTCAGAAAATGCCAGTTTCCGGTCTCCTTAGTCTTGCTGCTTCTTTGTTGTGCTGCATCTGTATTTCTGACTCCTCTCTCTCAGGCCTTTTTTCAAGCAAGCACATACACTAAGCCAGTGTCAGTGTGAAGTGCAGGGATCTGCTGTTTCCCTACTCATGAAATTTGCATGGCTGTTGCACCGCCAGACGCTGCCTGTGTTTTCAGAGCTGTGAAAGCTAAATCAAAATAGTCACTGTAGCATGCCGTGCTAAGCACAGATATAGCACATTTCATGGTAACAGTTTACCTGGCTTCCTTCCTTCAAAAGAAGGCTGAAATTGTCATTTTTAGCAAGCAACTGCTGAGTTGGGTCTTTAGCCCCACCTGAGCACTAACAAACAGCTGTGCTGGCCCACAGTGCTGCTTCAGAGAAGTTTGGGGTCAGACAACACTCTGAGGATAGGTTCTGTGAGGAAAGGGCAAAGGAGCTGAGCACCCAGCTAGTGCTGTGCCTCTTGCAGCACAGTGTAGGTGAGGGCCAGGTGTATCACAGGCTTTTGTTTCCATCAGCTTACTGATAGGCTGATGGAGGGTTTGAAACTGCTCCATCACTACAAAGAAAACTGTATTCTGTGTCCCCATGTATCCATGTGTGGTGTCCCTGTGAACAGCAGGAGTTTGATCTGCTTGCCTACTTCATGTAGCAACACTTATACAAGCCAACGCATTGGCCAGTGGATATTCATAATGAAATAATTATTCATCATTCAAATATCTCTGTAATTAACTGTACACTTCTTGAAATTTTGTTACTTTAGATTCATGTGGGTCCACTCCTTCAAGCCCACCTTTTCCATTAATTTTAAAGAAATGCTTGAATTCATACTCAATGCCTTTATATTATTATATTTTTTTGTTTAGGTGCTAAAGGTCAGCAACAAAATTTTTAGCATTAACAGTGATCTAAATATAGGCCCTATATTTCAGAGCGTCATTTATGGAAAAACCTATTTCAGTGTTTAGTTAGTTGAAAGATGAGGGACATCAAAGTTTGGCATGGCTTGAGACATTGTTGTGGTAGCACTGAGCATCAGTCCCAAGACCTGCTTGAAATGGAAGCCTACATGGGATACATGCTTGAAGCTCCTAGTGCCTGATATGCCCTGAGAGGCCCACTGCAGCAGACACGTCAAGTGTGTCCAGCCATTTTGCTGCTAACAAGCCAGGAGTTACTCTGAATCTCTTTCTCTCTAATTCAAATACATCATCAGTCAGCTAGCAGCTAGCTGACTGATTATTTAAATGAATTATGCTGTGACATCCTAATATTTATGCATGTAACTAAAATCTTCTCCTTCAGAGGAGCTCAGCAATGACATGAAAGCTGTCGTAATCAACCAAGGGAGTCAACAGCTAATAACATGTGCCAGAGCATATCCTGTCCCAGAAAGGCATTTCATCCAAAGTACGCAATCCTGTCCAAATATACTCAGTGGCCATTGTTTTTATTTCATGAAGGGATTTAGTAACAAGCTACATTTATAGATATCCCTTATATAGTTGTATATGGGTTATAATTTGCAATATCTATGCTTTTCAAAGGTTTTACAGTTTAAACAACTCTAGTCAGTTTTCAGAGAAAATGTCCCCTACTGTGGCTAAAATGATATGTTTTAAATCCAATTAAATAACAGCCTGGCCATACTGTCTTGTCCAAATCACAGTGAAAAGCAGAATTAAAGCTCAAGCAGATATACTATAACGTAGAGGATCAGAGGTCTGTACCTGTTAAAGCTCAGAGTATAAAGTGTCTGTAGCCCTTAGAAGTTTGAGTATTTACATTCCAAGGAACGATCTGAAACAACTTCAACTACAAGGTGGTAATTCTCTGTTATACTATTACACAAAGCATATGGGAATGCTGTGCCATCCAAACAACCCACGCTCATATTTGTCATCCTTTAGCTTTACTGTCATATGTAGAGTCATGACTATAGCAAGAAAAGTGTTATAAATCTTGTACACTTCATATCTCATGACAAAATGGAGTGATCTACCTATGGATTACTGTATCAATCTGTTATATTTTAAAACAGCAACAGAACAGCACAGAACAGACTGATACCTAAAGCCAGGTCTCTACTACTTAAAGTTTGAAATGGAAATGAGAATCAGAACTGCAGCCCTCAAAAAGGGGGAATAACACGAATTCAAGATTGTGTCTGGTCATGAGAAAAGACAAAAAATTTCAAAGGGTTCTAGCCTGACTGCTCAGCCTCAGTCAGGAGCAGGAAAGACCCAGCTCTGGGAGCATCCTCGCACCTGCCAAGCCCAGGGCAGGTTGCAGAGGCCAGTTTGGGCTGACCTGGAAAGCCATGACAATGTTGAAGTAGCACAGGAATTTTCTTGTATTAAGCATGAATTCAATAATTTTGTTATATTTTTTAAACTTTATTTCACAGTGACAAATTTGAGTTTTCAAATTAAGAAGTAATTTTATCTCTCAATCTTGCTTAATACAAAATCTGACTGTGACTATTATAACACCGGTTTGACACAATACTCTCTCCCCATTGTTGGAATCATTGGAATCATTGTCTCTGGCCCACTAAACTGTAAGAGTCTCAAAAATGACTAGTGTTACCAACCCTGAAAATACAGAGAGTTGCAAACTTTGAAAAAGTGTCTTTCTCAGCAGAAGTCAGCATTAGTCTCTTAAGAATGAGGCAAGGTAATGAAAGACTTAAATATATGAGTCACTGTAACATCAATATGTGAAACTCTGGAGCCTCACAACTCCTTGTTTTCTAGCTATAGATTGTTTATAAAACTCACAGAATCCCACAATGGGTCAGGTTGGAAGGAACCACAGTAAGTTATCTGTTCCAGCCTCTCTATTCAAGCGGGGTTATTCCAACGCATATGGCACAGGATTGCATCCAGATGGTTCTTGAATATCTCAAGTGAGGGAGAGACTATACCCTCTCTGGACAATCTGTTCCAATGCATGGTCACTTGCACAGGAAAGAAGTTCTTCCTCATATTCAGGTGGAATTCCTGTTTCTACCTGTTGTTCTATTGCTTTGTACCACCAAGAAGAGGCTGGATCCATGATCTTGACACTCACACTTTAGGTATTTATGTACATTGATGAGATTCTCTCTTCTCAAGGCAGAACAGGACCAATTCTCTCAGCCTTTCCTCATAAGACAGATGCTGCAATCCCTTAACCAACTCATTGAAGCTCAATGAAATATGGGGTCTCAGATCCCTCCTCAAATGAGGGGAATGTACATGGTCACACAGACCTAAAAAAGGCAAGGCAGTAAGTAGTGCCTTCTTTTTGTATAAACATGCAGCCATTACTGAAATATAATGTAAGACAGACACATTCAACACTTTCATCAGCAAACAGTAGACTGAATCTGTGCAATTCATGAGGCTTTTCCTTTTCCCTTGAAACTTAACCAAGACTGAGAAGGTCAAAGAATCAGAAAGAACATAAAAGAAAAGCAGGTTTAAATGAAATTCTTGATTGGGGCATTAATTTTTTTACCTTCATTCCCACGGTAATTAGATCACTGCCTGAGTGCCTGCATCTGTCCTGCCTTCCAAACATTGTCTGAACATTTTAGTTGATTTCAAACAAATCAAATCTTAATTAAAAATTCCCAAAATCTTCATGGAAGAAGGTGACCAAGAAAGACTCCCTGAAGTCCTTCCTACAGAATAGCAACAGGTGGCAGGACAGGGGATGAGCCAACCTGTGCTCAGCTTCAGGGGATTCCTTTGTGTGAGCACCATGATGCCAATCTGCTGTGCCTCACACCTTCTCAGGCCCCTCCTTGGCCAGTCAGAAGAGGCGGGCAGGGGGCTACAGAATAAAAGCCTTTGGTGCTGCCCCTTATTATTCTTTCCTATCCTGGTGTTTCACATTTCATTATTACCATTATCTTTTACCTGGACTATTTTTATCTCTAGCTGTAACCATTTGTTTCCAGTCCCCTGGTTCTTTAAATAAGGCTGTCCAAATGTATTACTGTCATTTTTTGCTATATTTTATCTTCTTTTTTTTTTCTTTTGGTGATGTGAGCTGCAGGCATAGCTCTAGACACTATGTGGCTGTTTAATTTGAAGTAGAAATATACCTAAAATAGTTTCTCTTTTATTTCCTTTGGGACTTATGAGTGTCTTCTAAATTATGAATGCTTCCAGCTTGTTTTCATTTAAGATGTAATTGACTATCTGAATAACCTATCAATTTTCTGTCAGTTGTGTTATAGGGGAATTTTAAAGTCTCACAAAGTGTTTATCCAAGGCTTAATTTACCAAGCTGATTTGGCTATCCTTATATGAAGGTCAACGGTCAATGGAAAAATTCTTTGATGCCTCCTACTTTCAGACAGAATTAGATGTTTTTCAGCAAGGGGAAATCTTTTACCCTGAATGATATAGCACATGTAAATCATATTTTTAATAGGCTTAGAAACTCATGTGGTTTTCCTTGAAATATTTCTGCTGTGGATATATGCCAGGGTCACATCACATTTCAGAAAAGGGGATCCGCAACATTTCAAATGAGACTTTCTAGAGAGATGCCTTGGCAGAGGGGTACAGCTATGGCTATGTCATTTTCCCTCAACTATAAAGGAAAAGAAAAGATTCAGGCATGTAACAAAATCCAAGAGTATGTCCCAAATGGAGGGTAAGTGCAGTCATTTCATGTCAGGGCAAGGAAATCTCTTCCCTATGCACACTTACCTCACGCTGGATGTAACTGAGAGGAAGTGCCTCAAATGAATGAAGCCAAACCTGCTCATTCCTCACAGTGTGCTTCTTCTAAATCTGCTGTGCTTAACTGTAAGACTGCTTCTTAGTAAGATACAGCAGTTGAGGAGAATAATTTTATTTATTCCTGTCCTACTTCATAGTCAAATGCACAATTCATTATTCAAATATTCCCTGCTCAAGATGGGGTATAACTGGGAAGGAAGAAATGCTGACTAAATGTCTCCACAACTGCATCTGTTTCTTGTGAGCAGCTGGAGGCAATGAAATGTTATTAATTTTATTATGTGTTTTGTAGTTGCCAGAAGCAAGTTGGATGTAAAACTCTAACTAGCAAGGTGTATAGAATAGAAATGACCTCTCTGTTGTTGGCTCCATCTTCTTGGTTTTCTTCCTCTCCACCTTGAATCTGTATGAACAGCAAGTGAATATTCCTGTTATTCTCATGATGTCAAAACAGTCCCAACAATGGAATCCTCTCCCATGAACCCACATGGCTGGGCCATCAAGACCAAACATTAAATGTTGCAAGAAAGGCAACCTACGGCTCCTCCTTTCTGTTTTTGCTTTCTTCATCCACAGTGTACTTTCTTATCATCAAAACAGGATGTTCATACTTCAGACAATCTCTATTGTACTAAAGTCTTCTGTGTAAAACCTTCAGCGATTTCATGCCTGTGATGAATGGCCTTTTAATGCATTACTGGGTCTTAAGAGATATTAAGGATACCCCATTGGCCCTTGAAGTGAAAAGGTGACAGTAAATGCCAATTTTCTTCTGGTTTTATTTCATACCCAATGGACTATGAACTGGATTGGAGTCAATGAAGCATTCTGGAGAATTGTACAAATCATGCTGCCTATGCAGAAATAGGACATGTAAAACTTTCTCCTCCTAACAAATTTATAAGATAAAAACTTTGGGGTTTGTAACTTGTTTGTGTGGATCAAATGATCCATTGAAATGAAAAGGAAGAAAGACAGCCAATTCTTTCAATAATAGTTTGGAAGTACAGGTTGGCACTTGGATTTGAAAGCTGGTGTATTAGTCTAGAGTCACAGAACTGAAGACATTAACAAGCATCCAGTGTGATATCAAACTACTACAAAGCAGATAAAATTTAATCTATTTTTTTCTCTGTTTTTCTCATAATTGTAAATGGGCTATAGATGCACAAAGACACCCAGTTAATCACATTCCTTTTTCTCTTGTGCATTGAAATCTTGCACTTTGTGAGAGAACATATACAAGCAAGAGGAACTCTGAGCCAATGTTTTGATAATTTCATCACTATTTCAATAGAATGAAGCTGCTGCAGTGAAATAATCATGACATCTTCATCAGATTTTGAAAACAGCTATTTTCCTTTTAAGTTCTGAGCAGCAAAACATTGTTCAGACAAGAGCCCATAATCACCATCAGCATCAGAATTTCAACCTTTCTAGAAGCAACAGCAAGCAGCAAGAGAAAGAATTCGAACAAAATTTAGTGGTAGAATCCAGGAAGGTGTTTCATCATGGAACTTTAATTAATTCAACTCTTCCTCCACCTCAATAATCAGTTTGGAGTCATTGGCTAGTGAGATGAAAGAGGTCAAAGTGCCAAGCACAGCAGTACTTTTAGGCCAGCAACAGCGACAGCCATTAATACAGCATAAGAAAGCACAACACTTTTGCAATGAGATTGCCAGGGTGGGTAAAGCAACACCCTGCCCCATTTCTGAAAAACTCCTTGAAGTAGAGACCAGAAGGTTTAAGTGTAGACAATTTGTCTCTGTAAAATGTTTCATGACTAAGACTGAAAAAGTTGTTTTGCAAGGAATAGTGCTCTTCAATAATTTAACTATTTTTCCTGTTTGCAGAATATCCAGAAACAGCCCACAATTACCTCTAATTTATCCATTGTTGAATAAAAGTATGCTTGGACACTTGCAGAGAAGTTTTCCATCCTCTAATTGCAATGCCTATACCCTAGCTAGAGCATTCAGAGTGTTTACAAGTTCCTAGGTCTGGAGTAGCCAGACAAGGTGAAGTGGTGTGAAATGAAAAGCTCCTCGATCAGGATGGACACGGCTGTATGCACCTGCAGCTAAGTATAGGTGAACTTCCTCATTAGAAATCAGTGTTTAAAGATAGAATATTAAGCTCAATTTAGCCTACCAAGGCATAGAAATTCCACTGAAAAATCAAAATTTAGTTACCAAAGGAAATAGCATCTAATGCATTTTAAAGATCATGTTTGATTATCAAGTTCATTCTGAGAGTGCAGTTTAAATTTAAACATTATCACCTAAGATGAAAAAATTAATCTGGGTCAATCCTGTGGTAGGAGACATTGTCAGAACATGAACGGCTCATGGAATTGTCTACTTGCCTGCATTATGGCTGCAAAATCTGACAAAGGCAGAAAATAATTCTGAGAAATGTATTTATTCAGGACTTTTAGGTATTAAGCAACCTGGTTTCTATCCCCACCATTTATGTTTGGGTATAACTATGGCCAGAAATTCCCATATTTTTCTATTTGGAACTTCATTTGTTTCAGCCTCTTACTGACAATCAGTGGATGATCAATCTCTACAGCACCAACAATGGCTTCTTCATGGAGATACTTGCCACACTTGATCAAATCATGTCTCAAAATACTGTTTAAAAAATAAAAAAATTGAACTTCTTAAATCCCTTGCTGTGGAAAGCAGTCTTTCTAGATTTCTGGATTATTCCCTGTGCTCTTTCCTAAGCCCTCTTTAAAGTTCTCCCTTCTTTACCAAAAGGTAATGATGAAACTTGTTTAAATAATGAGATTTTTTTTCCTTCACACCATAGGTAGGTGCAATAATATTTTTCAGACAGAAGAAATCTAGTTGAGTCAGATTTTTCTCCTTTTGAAAAACCATAGATTAAAAGTCATCAGTGCATTGAGCTTTAAGTGCTGAAAAATATAAGAAATTAATAAAAAAAACAGAACGTTGCTATCATTCTAAAACTGGGATTTGAATTCACTGAAAGAAGGAAATCAAGAAGTAGAAAATTTTGTGAGCTGATACTTATCCCCGCTTCTTAGACATATTTTCGGCAGTGAAGAATGGATGTTTCTCATTTCACTCACTAAGTAAGCCTGCTTCCTCCAGAGGGACTCCTTTCTGTCCTAAGAAAAACTGTGTCAGTTCCCAAATGTTCTCCAAATGTTTGACACAAAAGGGTAAACTAAGGACAGAGATCTTGTTGTAAATTACTTTTTTTCTCTCCTTAGTGGATTTAAATGAGATGTTTATTATCGCCTTAACATTCTTGCAGTGGTTTAGTTCTGTATAATAACAAAGCCAGTACTAAGTTAATTAAAAGAGCAATAATGTCTGAAAGAAGCCAGCAGGTTTCCATGGGTTGCTGATCAAAGGGAAAGTGGTTCTTTTTTAGTAGTCCTTTTTTCTTGGTATGTTAGGTACACTATGTCTCTCTAATCACCTACATGGTTGCCATGATGACAAAATTACATAAACCCAATAATTTGAAATAAAATAAGGTTGAAAATAGAATTCACCAAAAGAAACACAAACCATTCACTTAAGAAAATCAGACCAGTAATTTATAAGAGCCACCACAGGTCAATCTAGACTCATAACATTCTGTAATCACAGTGCCTCAATGACCTAGTTTAAGAATGAGTAACAAAGGACAGAAATTATGAGGATCAATAATGTTCTTTCACTTGAGTGGTAGTGATGTATTCATGTAATAACATAGTTTGAGTCAATGAGATGAAACTATGGCTATACAGTACTTGGAATAGAGGGTGTTGTATGCCAGTGTTATCCCCTGATCAGTTGTCAAGCCGATATGTACATAGATATTTTTAATGGCCATATCAGTGAACTATTTGACTCTACACTTACTTTACTTGTACATAATCGATTTTTGTTTGTATCTGTAAAGAATGTCAGCATTTCAATATGATCTATATTCTGAAGGAAAATTAAGCAAAATTTTTATTTTTCTCCATAGCGGCTAAAGAATTCTTTTAAAAATACTTGTATACTCTGAAAATATCTTTTTACTATGAAAGTTTCAGATCACCTAACTGGTTTTCTCCTATGCTTTCAACTACTCTTCCTGGCCAAGGATAAACAGATTTCTGAAACAGAGGGATTTTTTGTTGGACAGGGAAAAAGAGTAGGTTGCAACCTGTCACACATATTAACAATGGACACAAAGAGGAGGGAGATATGGCTAACACAAAGAAAGAAGAGAGATTTTCTTGGCTTCCTGTAACATTTCCCGTAAAAAAAAAAAAATTATTGTATTTTAAAAGTACCACTAACATGTGTCCCAAGGTAAGCTAGAGAAAGAATACTCATAGAATTCTGAATTTTCATGTTCATATCTTAAACATAGATACAACACTGTCTCTGCCGCACCTACAAACTGTAGGGTGTTACCCTTTTACACAGGTGTTTCAATAAACTCCTATGACATTTCTTAAAAAGTCCTTGTTTCAGGTAAACAAACTTTTCTAGAGAGATCTTAATTTGAAAAATGTTCAGTGGGAAGATCCTGAGATCAAACTGATTGCAGAAAGAGAGAAAACGCTGTTTTAAATCTATGAATCTACCTTTTTGATTTTTTTAAAAAAAGACATTTCAGCACAAGTCATGTTTTGAAAACCCTCCAGATGTTGACTGGTTTTCTGGTGAGAAATGAAGACAAATATGAAGATCTGAAAGGTCAGAGCAATAAAAAATTGCCAGCCTTCACGCACTTTTTATTTTGGAGTCTTTAGCTAAAACTTCACAGTGATAAGCATTTTTTATGGGCCATATCAATGGTTCAGGAGAGCTGAAGTGATAAATTTGACATAAAAATTACATGGCCTTTCGTATTTTCTATAAAGAACTCAGGTGATTTGATTCTAGCATAGTCATCTTCAAATGTAAACTCATTTTAAATCAGAGTGTGAGAAACAGAATTTAGGGATTAAGATGTTTTGTGAACAACTTTTCCCAGTAAATGTAGCCCTATTTTGCAGTGATAGAACCTGTCCAATTAGGCTGCTTTTTGCTGATCAACTCCATTTCCACAAATATCCACCAAGTTATTTACTCAGAATCAACCAGGCTGTGGTATCTTTCCACACTGTTCACCTTATTCATTTCCCAGGCATTGAAATGGGGACAATGTCATACAAATGCCTTCTTGACTCAATATTGGGATGCTTATTAAAAAGCTAAAAAATATTATGATTAACAATAAAAAGGAATAACAAAGTATGATTAGGGAACATATTTCTTCCTCTGCATGATTATCTTTGATAGCATGAGAAAGTGGGTTGCACACCAAAAGCAGATCAAATACCTATGCTGAACACAATTTTAGAAAGCACTTGAAAATAACAAATATTTCATCTGGAGTTATGAAGATGATCTTAAGAATTCATGAATATTCTTAGATTGGTAGCGGTGTCTTTAGTGATTTTAGATGGGTTAATCTATTTCAAACTTTGCACTGATTAGGAACACTGACTGAAAAAATGCCTTGTGGCTGGAGCACACTGGCTGAACACTAAGCCAGGCTCCTGCCATGAATAACACAGTCTTGAGTATATTTTAGAGCTTTTGCCTGCATCAGGCAGAAAAACACATACTGAAATGGAGCTATTCTTGAGTAATCTATGAATCCTGTGTTTTGGTCTACATAAAAGAGTGTTCATTGCAAGAGTACAAAAGGGCTGTCTGGAGAATCAGGCACTGAGAGATGGACAATGCTTAGTAGTAAGGCATAACACCAGCAAATGTTTGTGGACTTTTAAATCATTGAGACTTTAAAATTTTTACTACCTCAAAAGGACAGGCTGCTGTAACAGCCTGTCCAGAAAGACCAAATTTTGTGAACTCACTGCAAGGGAAGGAGCTCTACTATGGCCAGTAAAGGTAAGGAAATTGTTTGGACAAACTGGGTGAAGAAAGATACCTGCTAATGCTTAAAAAAGATTAGCTGGTATTTGTAAAAATCTCTGCATATTTATTAGTTTTCTAGTATCATAAACATAGACTTATATGCCTAGTTACCATCCAAAATCCTTCTCTTTCTAGTTGCTCACCTTCTGGGTGAGCATGGCTAATGCACACATAACTCTGCAGCTCAGAGTAATACTGTATGAATATCCCACATACAATAAAGGCACACAGCCTGATCTTGAGATGCCTCAGAGGAGGCAGAAAAGCAGTTACCCTGGGTCACAGATGCTAGACTATCAAGATGAATGGGGACTGTCTGTGAAATCACAAAATTCCTGCTGAAGACCTAAGTTTTGAAAAATGCATGTGTATTCTTGAGCTTAGAAATTAGCCTTACAACTTCATTTATTTGGAGAACCGCAAAGCCATTAAAAGTGGCACTATTGAAAGAAAGGATAAGGAACATTTTATCCAAAGCTGTTGAATTCTTTTCCTATGCATGCAAGCAGCTAACTCTCTTCTACAGCTAAGAGAGGTGGCATTTTGTTATCATGACTTACACCGGTAGTGGGAACATAGCCAGGGCCAGCACAGAAAACAGTTGCCTAATTTAAAGTTCTGAACACTAATAATAAATAAGTGCTCCATATATTACCCCAATGTTCTTCCTCAAAATGTCCACCCCTTTCAGTCAAACTGCACACAAAGATGCTTGCAATAAATATCATGGACCTTGCTATAAAATCTGTAAGGAAAATCCCCTCCCCAAGTCTGTCTATGGAGGTTTCAAGAGGAATATTTCTGTTACTGTAAAAGGCATATAATACCCACAGTTTCCAGCAATGACCGGAATAAATAACTTCTTTTAGACACCACCACCCCCCCACCCCCCTTCCCCCATAATCAGAGCCAGGGAAACAAGTGATTAACAAACCCCATGAGCTGGTAGCAGCATAGGAAGGCAGAGATTATTGAAGCAGGATCACACAGAGGTCTTGGTGACAGAGAGGTGAAGCAGACCTAAAATCTTCACCACATGCTGCTGCAATCCAATTACTGTGCATTTTGCTACTAAGCTCAAAACAAAAATTGCAGGCTGTGACAGGAGAACATGGCTAGGAAAAAACCCTCAGGAAACATAAGCCTTGCAAAGTGTACTGAGGAAAGTCCAGAAGTGAACTTGCCTTGGCACCCAAACTAATAAATAGGAAGAAGCCACCACACATGAAAACACACATCAAAACCTGTCCCAACCTGCTACCTGTCATCTGAAATATCACCTTCCCGGGATTGGTTCTGACACTGTTGTGTATTGCTACACTTAAGGATTTGTTTTACTTTATGAAGACTTTAATGGGACTGCTCATATGTTAAGCAAAAATTAAATAATTAGATGGCTTAAGAGCAATTGCTGGATCAGATGCAAAGATCTTTGAAGGTTTATGTCAAATTTGTAGACCAAGCAGGGCATACTTATAAAAAGAGTAGAATGTTTTTCATCCTGCAGAAAGAAGGTGTAGATTTTCCTCAAGTAAATTAAATGCATCTTACATCAGCTTTCAGAAGCAATTGTTTTTCAAAAAAAGTGTGTTGGGAATTTGGCTCCTCCTATACTTCTCTTCTGGAGACCCACATTACAACGCTTTTGCACAAGAAATTCATTGTTCTGCAAGCTGTCACAGTAGCAGCTGTAGAATGTTTACAAGAAGCTTTAGTGGGGAAGCAACTTTTACGGTAAACAACTGCAGTTGGGTGTACAATCTCTGGAAAATATTGTCTGCCATTAATTTGAATATAGCAATATGGAAAGTTAGAAAGCAGCCAGCTGAATTTTGCAGTTTGGCAGGTTATAATGCAGGTAGCCTCAGCACTATGTCCAGAAGCTACGGGGAGCCTTTGGGTTGCATGACAAATCTCTTCCACTTGCACGTATTTTTAGACATTTCTAAGTTGCTGCTCATGGTGGCACCTGTTACTGACTTGAGTCTCCTACAAACCATCAGTGTAATTTTAGGGCCCACCACCTACAATTTTATCCTCAGAGTAGCCTGTATGCATTTGAAGGAAAAGAGAGGGCTGAAGGTGTGGATGGATTTTAAAAAAATCTAAAAATACACATTTTCTCTATGGAGAGAAGTGAATGCTGCAGCTCCCTTGCCCTCCCTTTTACCATCATTTTCTGCTGAAATGCTGTATTTGTGTCACTGAGATTCAGTGCCAAGACGAGCATTTGCCACTTATATAGGAGCTTAAAATAGCACAGAGGCTGACAGAAATACCTTGAAGGCTGACAGAGGAGTGCTTTTCTGATATATTATACTCTGTTGTGGGAAGTTTTTATTTATTTAGAATGGAATACGCACCCTGGGGAGGAATATGGCTTAGATTTACTCTGGTCTGTCCCAACCACAGTGCGGCTGAAATGCAAAGTTATCATTGAGCACTCCCCAGGGGTCTGGAAATGGTGCAGCCCTAGTGAATGATAGATTTTTAGCAGGTCTGCTGCATGTATCCCACTTGGTTGATGCAATGCTGATTAAAGCAAGCACACTTCCTCTACAGCACTCCCATTCATTCCTCCACAGCCACTTACTGCAGAGAACATGCAGGCTTTTAATTATTTTACTAAACAGGGAACCTTTTTCTTGGAAGTGCATCATGAAATTTTAATCACCACACTTTTAGTTCTAGCAGAAAGACTTCAAATAGCAGTGAAGTTTATGTGAAATTCCACATAGGTTTCAGCTTGCTTTCCACAGCACCAAGAAGGTGGGAGCCCAAGGAGAAGGTGAGAGCCCCAGAATAATATGTAGCAATGTTATTTTCCTCAAATCATAAACACCAAAGCTTTGCTTTCCATCCAGGGAAGCAAAGCCTGTTTTCTGGTGCTGTTACAGCCATGGGCACCCATCTCACTGTACTTAGGTCAAGCACAGCTGGAGAAGAAACATGCCTGGGCACTGAGGTATCCAAGTATCAGACTTGTCAACATTACAAGTGGGATGAGCTTCTCTGGTCACACCCTGACATGATAATCCTCCTCGCCACACAAAAGTACATTGAGAAGGGTGATAATTGATTTTTTTTTTTTTGCCATATACAGAAATGTGAGACACTGTGCTCCAAAGTGTGTTGGTGAACTACATTGTAACCAGTGCAGGACATAGTATTTAGTAATCTATGTTCTCACTGTGAAAGTGTTGTTGGCAGGCAGGTGCTTATAGACCCAACAAGGCTGTCATGGTCTGCAAATATACTTTGCAGTCATATAACTACCATTCTTTGTACTTTATCAATTAAAAAAAGGCCTAAGAATTTAAATTCTAATTTTAATATGGATTATTATTTATCATTTGCTGTCCATTTATGGGCAATATATGACTATATTTATTTGACATAGAATTCTACCACTCACTTGCTCTACCTCTTCCATAACACACACAGAAAAATCTTGCAACATATTTAAGTTCTCTCCATTTTCAGAAATTTTTCCACAGGTGTGAACTTTCATTCATTTTCCTCTTTTTCTTCACAAAATTTTCCTTCCCCTTGTGCTCTCTGGAAGAGACTGAATTAAAATAATCACAGAATCACAGAATCAATTAAGTTGGAAAAGACTTCTGAGATAATCAAGTCCAACCTATGACCTAACACCATCTTATCAACCAGACCATGGCACTAAGTGCCACATCCAGTCATCCCTTAAGCACCTACAGGGATGTTGACTCCACCACCTCCCTGTGCAGTTCATTCCACAGTCTAATTGCCCTTTTTGTTTTTGTTTTGTTTTGGTTTTGTTTCTTCCTAATGTCCAAATTAAACCTCCCCTGGCACAGTTTTAGACTATGTTCTCTCATCCTGTCACTGGTTGCCTGGGAGAAGAGACCAACCCTCACCTGGCAACAACCTCCTTTCAGATAGTTGCAGAAAGTGATGAGGTGTAGTGGGTCTGGCTGAGCTGGAATTTATTTTCCCATTGTAGTAGTAGTAGTGCTGTGTTCCGCATTGGTCATTAGAGGAGTGTTGATAATAAACCTGTGTTTTGGCTACTGCTGAGTGCGGTGCTGTAACATTTCTTCTTCAGTCAGGGGTGAGATCCTGGAAGGAGACACAGGTCAGCTGACCCACACTGGCCAAGGGGATATTCCATACCATATGACATCAACCCAGATATAAAACTGAGGCAAAGAGCTGGAAGGAGGCATCCATTGTCTCGTAATGGCTGCCTGCTGACAACTGTTAGGAATGCTGGAGCTCTGCTTTTCAGAGAAGTAGTTGACCATCACTGCTTCTGGGAAGTAGAGATTAACTGTTAGCTTCTGCTTTGTGCATGTGCACACTGCTTTCATTTTTTTCTCTTCTTGCATAAATATAAACTGCCTTATTGCAACCCACAGTTTGTGTTACTTCTTTTTCCTCCCACCTTGCTCTCTGCCCTGTCCAGCTGGGAAGGGGAGTGATAGAGCAGCTGGGTGGGCACCTGGCATTCACCCAAGGTGAACCCACCACATAAGGTCTCTCCCGAGCCTCCTCTTCTTCAGGCTAAACAGCCCCAGTTCCCTCACCTGCTTCTCACAGAACATGCACTCCAGACCCTTCACCAGTTTCTTTGCCCTTCTCTGGACCTGCTCCAGCACTTCAATGCCCTTCCTGAATTGAAGGGGCCCAGAACTGGGCCCAGGACTCAAGGTGTGACCTCACCAGTGCTGGGTACAGGGGAAGAATCTCTTCCCTAGTCCTGCTGGCCACACTATTTCTGATACAAGCCAGGATGCCACTGGCCTTCTTGGCCACTTGGGCACTCTGCTGGTACATGTTCAGCAGCTGCCAACCAGCACCCCAGGTTGTTTTCCACTGGGCCACATTCCAGCCACTCTGTCCCTAGTCTCTGGTGCTGCATGGGGTGGTTGTGGCCAAAGCGCAGGTCCTCATGTTGAATCTCGTGCCATTAGTCTCAGCCCATCTATCCAGCCTGTCAAGATCCCTCTGCAGAGCCCCCCTACACTCCAGCAGATCAACACTCTGACCCAACTTGGTGTTGTCCACAAATGTGCTAATGGCAGACTTGATCCCCTAATCCAGATCATCAATAAAAATATTAAAAAGGGCTGGGCCCAACACTGAACCCTGGAGGACATCACTAGTGACTGGATGTCAGCTAGACTCAGCATCATTCAC
>JAOXXN010000001.1:32047900-32092539 GCA_026770055.1 Myrmophylax atrothorax | reverse complement strand
GTGGTGATAAGTGAAATTTTCCTTCCCTGTCCATTGTATGCACCACTGTATTTTTCCCAAGTAACTATAAGCTTCCAGCAAACTAGGTCCCCAGATGGATTGCCACCCTTCTAGGGTTTTTGAGGTAGTCTGATTTTGACACACCTCCTTTAGTGAGCCTTTGGCAATTGGCACCTGCACCCATTTACAATTATTCTTGCTTACAGCCGATGGGGAAACAAGGCAGATCCCTAATTCCGGTCCATCTAACCATTTAAAATAGCCAGGTAGTGTTTCACATAATTCCTTTGATTTAACCTCAGATATAATACAGGCATCTACCATCCCGTTTTCCTGTACCGTCTCAAACTTGCAATCCCATCGTACAGTGGTGGTGATTCTAGGCATACTGGGCACAGGTATTATTCCCCAAGGTATTGGGTCACCTGCAGCTTTTGGGAGAGACAGACTTGTTATCTCTCTGACTATTCTTGAATACCTAAAAACAACTATAGTAATGAGAGACTTGTCTCCCTCTAATATGATGAAGATTCAGAGGTTTATCTTTACCAGATGATACAACAGTCCTTAGATAAATATGTAGCTGGGTAACGTGAAGGATGAATACAGAGCAGCTGCTTGAGCCAAACTGAATAGAACAGGTACATGGAAGAACATTTATGGAAGAACTCCCGAGTCCAGTACAGGCCCCTTCTTCTGAGTGCACACCACTTGCAGTCAGGTCATGTTGTACTCCTTTAGTGCCCTGGGTGGTTTCCCATTGCTCACACAGCAGTGCCCCCTCAGTCACCTTCTGAGGCCTGCAGCAGTCTCTTACTTCCATCCCCAGGATGATACCATCTTACCCATCACCAGAGGTTGGCCGACACACAGCAGGTGATGACCTGCCCCCTACTACCAATGAAACACATTTGGGTCTTCAGCCTTACTCACTAGAAAGTTTGACACACAAGTGTGTTTTTCCTCAGCCACCCTAAGTACCTCAGAGCTTCTCAAAGAGCTTGGAGTAATACTTAAAATGACTAGCAGCACCTTTACAGAATCACAGAACTACAGAATCACAGATTATTCTGAGTTGGAAGGGACCCACAAGGATCATCGAGTCCCACTCTTAACTCAATGGCTTTGGCAGCATCTTCATACTAGGCTTAAGTTATGTTCAACGCTAGTTTGAGCCACAGAATTATATAATTATAGTCTTAGCCAGCTATACTTTTGTGTGATGAAGCTCACAAAATTATGAAGGCCATATAGAAGACAATACTTTTCCAGGGATCAAAAGTCTGGAAATATCATTTTTGGAGCCAAGAAATATGACCTTTCTTACCAGCTTCTGCTTGAAAGACTGGAAATATGTTCTGTAAACTGCAGCATTTCTTGGGTTATTATAGGATAATGGGGCATGTGTTACCCCTAAACAGAATGAAAAAAACACATTGAGCCTTCTGTCATGGAAATTCAATCTTTTTAAGGTTGTCACCAATCTACAGAAAAAATATTCTAAGCCATAAGTCTCTTGCAAAGTCGAAGTCTTCTGAACACATTAAAGAAATGCAAAGGGGCACTGTGGACAAAAGCCCTTGGAGAGGTGATTATCTAAATATTTCTCACATGAACCTGTCCTCTCCTTCTTCTCCTTCCTAACTCTACAGCAAGTGCACATTTCAATGAAAATATAAAGAAAAGCAATGGGCTGACGTTCCAGAGGAAGACAAACCTATAGAAAGCCATTAACTTTGGGACTCTTGCTGTAAAAGAACAATCCATAATGATGTTGCACGTGTACAAAGAATTAGAAGACCATAATCTCACAAACCTGACATAGCTAAGATCAGCCTCAAACCTTGATCAGCACATACAGGCTTCGCAGATTTCAGTGACTGCAGGGAGCAAGTGCAGCAAATGGAGTTTAGCAAAGCATAGATGAGGGCTGACTGCATCTGAGTTCTCTTGTTACATGGCCCTTCATAGGCCAAAGTAGCATGGGAGGCTTCCCATCCATACTGAATACTCTTCAGATGTCAGATGATGTTTCTCTTTGTGGCTGAACCCACTCTAGATCTACATTTTAGCAGAAATAAAACACAGATCCTCTATTTTATCTTTCAGAAGCAGGCAAGATTCATTCAGAAGGTCCTTCAAAAACCAAAAAAAAGGTAGAAAAATCTCTATCACTTATTGTCCTTGTATCATACATTTTGGAGACAATCTGAAGAAAAAGATCAGTCTAGACAAGAAATAAAGATGCCACATCTAAATCATATTTTTAAAATTAAAATCTCTCCCTCCCCAGAGAGTTATAGAACTCTTACCACAAAACAGAATAAAAATATATCATCGTCAGCTTAATAGAGTGTGTTTAAATGGTAATTCTGATTTCTCATTCAAGTTTTTTGAAGTTTGAATGTGCCTTTTTTGTTTGTGTTGTAATGAGAAATATAGAAGGACTGAAATGCTTGAAAATTACATGATTATCTGTGTAATTTAACACTCAGTTAATGAAAGGTTGAACTCTTGCCTATATTTCCATAGTGTAGCTATCAGGTATCCATACTGAACAGAGTTTACATTTGCAAGAAACTGAGTTAGAAGTAAAGGTTAATCCACTGCTGTATAAACATTTGATCTTGCAATGATCCTATTAACCTTTCTGGTATGCAAGGATTAGGCACAAGCAGCTAGCGAAATACTAACCTTATTTAAAATTGCAGAGCTCTGAGTACCCAATGTTTTTTTTATTCTTTCACATGGGGACACAGGTTTAAGGGCTTCTTCTGCTTCCTCTGCAAAGTGATCAAGCCCAAAGTCTCACAGGTTTTGTTTATGTGTTAAAACACTGTTGCAATCAGCAGCTCTGTGAAGCAAACTCAGTTTTTTTTAAAAAAAGGAGACAGAGAAAATAAAGAAAATATTTTCATCCCATTTTTTCATCTCTGTTGAATCCAACCCTCACTACAAGAGTGAACAGGGGTTTGGAGATTCCTCTGAGTGAGCTCTCCAGCACATCCTTTCACCAAGAACTCAGGTGAGACTCATCCCACAGGAAATAACTGAGCCTCCCAGCAGTGTCAGTAGTAGAGACATCCTCTCTTGGCTGGTCCTAAGGGTGGAGTGGTCATGCCAGATTTTATTATGTTAACAGCTAGAAGTTTCCAACACTCATGTCTTCCCATTAATGAGACCTATCTGCTTCCCCATTGATGGAAGTTGCATCATTGTGAACATGTCAGGTCTCCAAGATTTCAGTGAAAAATAAATGCAGTCAACAGGTACAGCTGCAAAATCCAGCTCCAGTGCTGAATGCAGTAGATCAGATGTCTGCATGTGTGATTACAAACTTAACTGTTTTCAGGCAGAAGGGAGGTCAATAATCACAAGATCAAAGAAAAATTTAGGTTAGAATGGGCTTCTGGAGGTTATCTGATCTAACCCCTGTTCAAATAAGGGAGAAGTACAGAATCAGAGCAAGTTGCCCAGTACCTGTTTCTTCTGTGACACCTTTGCATGGCAGGGAATGGCACACAGGGATGAGTAGTGTGACAATAGGGTAGTGACACTGAGAATTATAGTGCATGATGGCTGTGAAGCATGGTCCTATATTTCTATATGTTATATTGTCTGCCAGTCTATTTCCATCTTCAAAAACCTTAGAAGGAAGTTAGCAATAATTTTATTTGCATTTTCTTTAAATGCAGACAAACTTGTTTGGCATAGTATCCTATTTCAGGAGTAAAACAGCCCAGGTTTCTGAGGGATGAATTTAAAAACAATAAATAATTTCAACCTTGATAGTGGATTAACCCATAAACTAATACAGTTGTTGTATTCTGAATTATAGAGCTCATATTTTACTCAGGTTAAAAAAAAATTAAATATAGATAATATGCACCTGTGTTTTACAGGTTACCTGACTTAACATTTTTGGCATGAAAATAAAACCTATTTGCAAAAGAGGCTTTATGTCTTCTATGAGTTTGTGCAGCACCTAGTACAGCAGAGCTGCTCAAAAAAAAAAAAAAAGAAAAAGAAAAACAAACAAACAAAAGACCCCAGAAACAAATAAGTTGTTTATTATATGTTATTTTTTTGGTGTTTTTGCAGATCTTTTGTCCCATGTATTCTCTCAACTTTGGGTATCAGAAAAAATAGCTACCACAGGCTATCCTTAAGGAGATGATGCCAACATGAATTGCCAGGGAACCACTGAGTCCTTGAGCACTTCCAGAAGCAGCTGTGACAGACAAGACCAGCCCTGCAGCTGCAGCCATTTGAGTCTTGTTAGGTGCAGTGCTCCCACAGCCATACAAATCCAATGCTGGGGAAATTGACCCCAAGAACACCAGATGAAGTCAGCTTATGCAGCCGACATGGTAGGACAGTACCCATAGCTGGTGGCAGAGATGTGGTGGAGACTGCTGCCATGGTGGTCCCACACCACTACACTGTGACCTCCTGAGCAGCTGATCTGGCCAGCCTTGGCACCACTCATGGACTTGTCAATGCTGCCCATTTATCTGCATGAAAGGAGATGTCCCTCCATATGGACAGTTCATTTTGGTCATGCTCTGCCTTCATTTATAATGGTAGCTGAAGGATACTGAAGATGACACTTCTCTCAGAGATGGAAATCTGCAATTAGGTTTCTTTAATGACAATTATTACCACAGATCATGGTGACAGTAGACAGAAGTCCTTACCATTGCTATGGCTTCACCAAATGACTCACGTTTATTTCCCCATTATGGCAGCAGAAATGGCAAAAAAGTAAATGCCTGGACATTTTAATGGCCCTGGCATAGACAGCAATATATTTGTGCTTGCATCTAGCTAATATGCACTTGCTAGACTGCACACTTCATAATCTGCAACAGAAGTTGGCAGCCTCTCCACCTCTCATCTAAGATTTAATGGAAGGTACTGCAGTCTCCTATTAATAGCACCATTTCTCCTAGCTACAGCGCATGGGCTAGCGAGCGTAGCATGAAGAATTGCCTTAGTACAGCAGCTCAAAACCACAGCATTGTCATAACTAGCAAATCAGGGATGACAACATAAATGAGCTGAACACACCTTTTGACTGATTGCACAGTTCCATTTGCTTATCTACTTGTTAGTTTGCAAATTTAATTATTTTCAAAAGAGTTTCTAATCATTACTGCAAATTAGTGATCTACTGTTGCATTACACATTGTTAGGCTGACCTGACTAGTAGGAGCAGGATTAAATAGCATAAAATAGAAGAAATTAAAATGGAAAAAGAAATTAAGTTCCTATAACAAGCGTAAGATTACTGCACATTTTCTCGTCGTTCAGAAATAGCAAAAGTCAGGAACAGCCGACACTTCAAGGTCTATTTTGAAGGAACAAATGCCCCTTTTGTCGCACTCTCTCGCCTTTATCCCCCACAAAAAAAAGCAGGGAATAATATATACTGTGGTGAATGTCAATGCTGGCATAATTCATAGCACTTCTTAGATTAGGAACCACCTGATTCTACCTTCTTGGTTATCTGGTCTGTGGTCATTTGTCAGTGATGTCAAGTCATATTTTTAAGGAAACACTGGTCAAATCAAACTCTTGCCAAGATCAAGTGGTCTTTGGTAGTACATCATCAAGGCTTTAAGAAGTCCAGCAGCATTTTGCAACAGAAATAATATCACATCAGGAGGGCTGACTCTGGGGCGTAAGTTTAGTCTCAAGCCCTCTTGGCCAAGCCAGGAGACAAGAAGCTCTGCTAAGTTCAAGTACAAGTGACAACAGCAGGCAGCTGCCATCCTGAGCACATGGTGTTGTGGGCCACCACAGTGCCCACGACACTCCATAATCATGGTGCACTGGTTTGGGTGGGTCGGGTACCATGTTGGGTCAGATAACAAGTTGGGATCATCTTCAGCCGAAGGCAAACCTGGTGGCCACCCCAAATCACTGATGTAAACCATACTGCTGCACATACTTCACTCTGTCACCACAGCCAGTCCCCTGTGGCAGGCAGTTTTTCCAAAGGATTTTATAAAGCGTCCAAAGAAAAATTAGGACATTTTCCCCTCCTTTTCCATTTTAAACTGAATTTATGGCAACTAAAGGTCAAAGAAAGGAGAAGGAGCTTTCACATGAAATTCAGTAGATGATTCATAAAATTAATTTTTGAAGTTACAAAAATGAACTTAAATTTTCTTAAAAAATGAAGCACTGGATGTCCTTTCACTCTTTTTTTATCTCACCTATTTGTCTGGATCAATAGCAAAAGTACCTGAAGAAAGACTATCCAGGAAGGAAATTTTTAATAAAACACTTGTTCCTGTGGTGAGTGCTAACAGGACTGAGGTGGGAATCATTGACATTAGCAGCCAGTGAACACGATGGAGAGCAGCTGCTGACGCAGATGAGAGACAGCCGTGCACAGGGACGAGCTGAGCTGAACACACCTGAGGCTCAGTCCACAGTCCATTCTGGTTATATTTAAAACACATTCCCACTGTGTCCTACCTTGGCTGTGTCCTGACTTGGTCGTGAGCAAGGTTCATGAAAAAAAAATGTGGTCTTTGAACCAGGGAATCATGCTCTGTTCTCACTAGGATTTCATCAGGGAAGAGGTTGGGATAACCTGTTTTACACTGCTACATTTTTCGTCCTACCGAGCAAGGAAGAAGGAGCCCACCAAGGCAAACTGCTGATTTCTTCATCCACCACTGTGTTTGTGTTCATTATGCTCCACTCAATGGTGGCCTAAGGCTGATGGAGCTGTGGGGGATTTCCTTGGTAGAAAATGCTTTGATGACTAAATACATGTAAAAGGCTTTTCTAGGAGAAGATCGTCATTGCTCCTTTATGTAGAAAATAAAGCTAAACTGAATTTATTTCATCTGTGAGAAAGCAATTAAGCATTGGGGTTTATAGTGCCTGGGTTCTCTGAGGATGCAGACATGCTGCACTGGAAATATTTTCTGGTGGGTCCAGTTAAATTTAACCTGATTCTTCTACAAATTCAGGGAATATCTTGGATTTCTTTTTCGAGGGATGCAGCAAGTCAGCCTGGCTCCATGTGCACATTGCGTCCCAGCACCAGAGCCCTTTCCAGCTCTGGGAATCTGACTTGCATTCCCTTTCCTGCACATCACTGGTTTATGTTTCTTCTTCTGCTTATTATATCAGATTAAAGAAATAGGATGATGCTGCAGGATTTCCTGATGCACCCATTCCATCCAGAGCAGAAGCAGTGTCCATCTTGGCATGCAAAATACTGTCTCAAAATTTGTCTATTGCCTATTGTTGGGGGCACTCTGGTGCCTAAATTTATACCCCAATACAAGTGACTGAGAAAGGAGCACAGTCTGATTTAGTCAATAGAGGACTAAAGGTACAAATGAGATGTCCTGACTAACCTGTATCTTTCTGCAGACCATATAAAAAAGCCATGGAAGTTGATGACCTAGCTGCTTACATCTAATATGTTAATACTAACATTGTCCCAATCTCATGCTGAGATCTCATATCACTCCTGTCAGATTTTCATTTAATTTGAGTTTTAAGGAATCCTTTGATGGGCAATCTGTATTTCACCCAAAATCATCCTTTTTAGCATGATTGTTATAATACTTTAAAAAAACCCAGTCTCCTCTGCTCATTTACTTTGCTGTAGCCAGTTGTGCTTTGTCATAAAATCATAGAATGATTTGGGTTGGAAGAGACCTTAAAGATCATCTTGTTCCAACACCCTGCCTGGCAAGGGACACCTTCCACTTAACCAGGTTGCTCAGCACTTCATCCAGCCTGGTCTTGAACACCTCCACGGATGGGGTATCCTCAACTTCTCTAGTCTTCTGTTTTGGCAGTGAGTTGATTTTGCCTATGGAGGTGCAGAACTTTTCACCTTTCCTGACCGAGTAGCACTGAGTATTTCACACCAGTTTGTTGCATTGCTCAGTTCACCATGAGCGCTCTGAAGCATGGTCCCAACTTTTTGGTATCCCACTTTCCCTCCCCCATGCCACTCTGCAAAGGGATGGCATTTACCAGCTTTCATCTTGTTCTTACATCTTTAGAACATGATGGAAAATATTCAAGCAAATCGGCTCCAAGGCAGACCTTGTGCCAGGTACTGAGTATTTGTTCCTAAATGTCTAAATCCCAGACAGGTACATCTGATGGTCTCAGCAAAGAAGTTGTTTTGAGAGAGGATTTTACCTGGCCTGTTTCCAGAACTTTTCTCCAGACCTGTAAATCCTTCCTGGGGTGTGTGCTGCTCTCCCTTGATTTTGAAGGAGGCCAAGTGAAGGGCTGAGAGCTCCGCTTGTGATGGCATGCCTGTGGCATACAGTCATACTTTTCTGCCTTCAGGAGCCATAACTACAGGTCCCTTACCACCCCAACACCTGACATAAACCCACAAGGTGTATGTGTTCTCATTCTGTGATGGTCCAGAGAGGCACATCTCCAAGGACTTTTGGAGATGTGGACATCAAGAGCACATGTCACAGCAGATCACACAGCTTCCAATTTATGTCCCTAGACCTATGCTACAGGCGAGGATAAATGATCCATCCTGTGGGCTCTGCCACTGAGCATGAGAGACTCAAGGCAGCACCGAGAACCCTAACAGAGTCCAGTCAGATGGTTTGTCACCATCTCCCTTCCCTGTGGCCTGTAACCCTGACACAGGGAAGAATTCGTACGGGCTGTACCCTGGAGCTCCAGTCAGTGTGAAGCTACTACCTCCTCCCTAGAACTTCACTTCATAAATTTTAATGTAATTTACCCTTGCTTTTATTTTTTTCTCCTTTCATGCCTTTCAAATTATGTGCATCAGCACTGGCTCATAGCATGTCAGTACTGCTATTAGGTAACTGCCTAATGAATCTCAAAAGCCTAAAAAAGGCTTCCAAGAGACCTCATTTTGTTTAGAGATGAAGGGGCTGATCAGCTCTTCTGGAAAACTAAGATTTTTGGAAAAAGGGGCTCTGTCAACTTTACTTTTTAACTTACTTGCTTTTTAAACAAAAATAAGCCTTTAAGTAAACTTGTAACTTGATACAATGTGAAGCTTTCAGAGTGGTTTCTTTTCTCAATATTATTATTCAAGAGTAGAAAATTGATGGGTTTTTACCTCAGCAACAGAGATTGTTTTTCCTAGAAATGTAGACAGATTTTCCCACAAAGACACAATTTCCAAGCTAAAAATTTTGTACTGACAAGGAATAAAAATACAAATCATAATGTGAGGAGAACCAAGAAATTAATTAGTTCTGTAATCCACATTTCTGATGAATATGATGCTTACCTTTCTGAGCTGCTATAACTGTCTTTTCCCCTGGTAATCTTGGGCTAATGCAAGCCTCTCCATCTAATAACAAAAATAAATATAACATTTCTTTCATTTAGACATAGGAAAAATGCATTTCCAAACCAAGCAACCACACGGAGTGCAGCTTTTAAAAATGAAGAGTGTGTGATCTTAGTTCTTCTCATCCTTGCTCATCCAATCTACATAAATTCAATACAAAATACCAGGTAATACTGCTCACCATCCTGCTCCTTCCTGAAAGTACTTTCAACAGAAGCACCACACAGCAGAGGAGGAGGAAGGACCATGAATTAACATAGGTTTCCAAACAAGGGCAGATTTGCAGTGCTGCCCTGTGTGTGAATTTCTGGGGCTCGTTCCTGCTTTGGGCAGTTTCTCTTTCTGAAAACAGGAACTTTGCACAGCCTCATCTCACCAGATGAGTGAGATGCAGCAAGCTGGTTTTGTCCACATAGCAGCTAAGCAGTATAACCACTACGGATGCATAAAACAAAGAGCTGGGACAAATATTTCCCCATTCACTCCTTCTGCAAACAGACATATAAAAAATCACTAAAATATGGAACTTCAACTGCTTTCTAGGTTGAGATTTAACAGCAGATGATACATGCAGTTAAACAGGTTTTCCTGCCTACAGGAGGTACCCTGATAACAGTGCTCCTCTTATTGCTAAAAGAAGTAGGATCTTGTTTCCGTAAACCAGACCAGCAACTGCCTGTGGGTTTGCCCCTGATTTCCATGGAAGCAGGATCATTGTCCACCTAAACTATCTCTGCTCTGAGATTATCAGAGACACAGTATTAATGAAGATTTCTGTGCAGTGGGTTTGCTGTTACTGATGTCAGTAGTCATTAATTTTGATTCTTTCATTGAAGTATTGAATTATAGACAACTACAGATAAGCTAAGGGCCCAACAGGAGGTTAAATGACCCCTCCATAATTAACTGCCCCTTTGAGGATCCTCTGGGTGGGGAAGAGATGGGTAGAAGAGGCAGGGCTTTGTTTTGATAAATTAAAAGGGGATAACAAAAAGAAAAATATATAGTTATTGCTGGTTTGCTACAGTATAAGCATTCCAGGGTCTCTAGACTTGTGTCATCATGAAGAATCAGCCTTGAAGTTTAGTCTGAGTTAATTCATCTAAAGGAACTGGTGAACACTCTCTTGATCTCTACCGTTTATAAGCTTTTGAGAGGGAACAACATAGGATAGAGATTTAAAGCCTCAGATGAGCAAAACCTTGCAGGTGTATGCTTAACCTTGAGCACCCTCTTCTCTTTAGGACAGTGACTGAGAATTTTCTTTTAATCTCGTTGACATTTTCTAAATCCTATCGTCTTTCATGGAGCCCACAGATATTACCTGGTAGCTCTGCTGAAGAGTCTTTGTCCTTCCACAACACTGCTGATTTTTGAACTGCTAGTTGCACCAGCTCCTATTGCCATTGCCCTTTCAGTATTTTTATTTATAGTTTCTCAGTTGAGAGGCCACCATTAAATCATATATTGATTGTTTTCTTTTCAGATTACTTTATTTAGAAATCTCAGATGCACTCTCCATAATTTTTCTAATACATACAGTAAACCATCCTTTCCACCTCTGATTTATTTTATATATTGTTAATGTGTATCTAATATATTCCTCCTCAGCTGCATTACTCCTGCTCCACCTGAAAAACAGCTCAGGGGTGATCTCACTTAGCTGAAAGAAACCTAGACTCCCTCATGTGAACAGGGGATAACCAAGGCTCCTAAACACCCAAAGCATTTCAAGAAGATGGTTGAAATCCTAAAAAGTCCAGCAAGAACACTGTTGGCACATTTCTTGCCAAGCAGAAAAGCACAGTGCTGCGTCCAGAAAGCTGATTGCTTGTCACTCTCTCTCCTACCCATCTTGCCAGAACAAGGAACCAGAGATTCCCACCTGGCTGACCTGCCTAGGCATTTACCTGCTGAGGACTTCCTGGTTTCCAGCTCCCCATCAGCCCACATGGCAGAGCTGTTGTGGCTAAGCCATATTTTCCATCCTTTTTTCTTCTGTTTCACACAAAAGAAATCGCATCATCAGAAGCAAAAGCAAACCCTACATATTGGAGCTCTAACACTGTCCTTGGAAATAGGGTTTCCCCAGCTTCACAAGCAGTAATGAGTTATGTTTTCATATCTATATCCTAAGCCAACAATACTGGAAAAAACATCATCCAAAGAATAGTATGGCAGGGCTTTTCAGCCCACCAGGATATTCCCCTTGGCTCTGTACTCAAATTATAGACACATACTATAGCATGCAGAGGGTATGTTCATTTGAGTATCACTCAATTTAAAGAGAGCAGTGATGGGGGACAACCTGACAAGAGAAAAAGATGAGGGAAGTACCTTAATGAACTCTCCTAAATCAGTGTGTGCAACCATTCAGCTTCTTCAAGGAGACAGCAATCGGCACCCAGAAAAATAACTCATTGCAAGAGAGATGTCTCTTTTTACAGCTGTAGTTATTGCTCTGGCTGCATGGACATTGTGTGCAGAGAGATAAAACCTTACACCATTATTTGTTAAAGGAAGTGTATTTTAGTCAATTAGATTGATTCATTCCTTAAACAGAAAAATATCATTTAATCAAGATTTCCCTGTCAACTCTGAGGTAAAGTAATGAACTGTTTTATTGGTGTGCTTCTCCTTGTAGTAGTTATTAGCATGCCCCTACTTTGACTGGCCAGAACACACTTTCTGATATTACTATTTTTTTAAATTAATTTATTTTGCAGCAGTGAGTTGATTATAGTTTTAATTACAAAAAACAACAAAACCTAGCACATTCCCAAATATGTATGAGTCTGTGATGCATGTAGGAACTGCTTTTCATCCTTCACTTAGAGCAGAAAAAAAATATGCTGCAACAAGGATTTCAGTAATTAATTGGTACGAATGATTCTCACAAATATGCTCCTGCTGTGAGACCTTTTGCCACAGATTAACTTCTGCGTCCACTTCAGCCAAAAAAATAACAACTAACAAGCAGTTCAATAACCTCTCTCTGCATTCCACAAAACAGTTCCTGAAATCAAACTTTTTTATTTTTCTACACCCAGCCATTGCAAGAAAATGGACCAGTTAGGAAGAGCTGAGATAAAATCTGATAGAGCATCAGTTCTAATTTTTGGTTTGTGTTCTTAGGAAAGATTTTGGCACACATCCCTGCAGTTTCTATGTAGATTACTGATTTGTAATTGGGCTTTGCAGTAAGATGCTGGTTCATTTTCCATGTGGTTAAAATTGCTTCCTGATATTTCTCAAAAGAGCACAATGGGGATTAGAAATTGCTGCAATATCTTATTTTTGGAGACCTGCTGGTGAAGTGTCATTGTTCTGAAGTCATGCATGCCCTCTGCCCAAGAACCAGATTCTGTATGTTGGATTGAAGAGGCATCCATATGTCTGATCCCTGTGTGTGAGCAGTGTCCCCTTCCCACTGCCCACAACTCAGTCCTGGCTGCAGGACACTGGGTTCAGTAAGCCAGAGGACAAGTAACATCACTTGTGTACCCTGTGTGCTTAAAGGAATGCATATGTGCTCCTTTGGAGCACACGGAGTATACAGGTGACATTCATCTTTATCATAAACATTATGATACTCTCTGCTTATCTTAAGGTGTGATCTGCCAGAGGGAAGTGGAGGCTCTTGGGTGCTATTTTAGGCTTTGGAACTGCAGATTAAAGCTCAAAAATGTGAAGCAAGCAAAGCTCAGCAGTCCAGAAAGCAGTTGCTCATGACAAAAACCCAACATACCAAAAATCATTTTTAAAACCTTACTGAGCCACTCCCATTTGGAATGTCTCAAGAGAACAACATTGACCTTCTGTTAACCATGGCAGGGAAGAGATGGTCTCTTGACCTCTCACCTCTGCATTAGCACAGCCTGGAACATTCTCCATGTTTCCAGTGGAGCCTGTGTTTCCCTGTGGAGTCTTGTCTGCAAATGAACCAAAGGACACAAGTTTATATTCAGAGAAATCTTTGATGTAGCTTCTGGTGACACAAAAACTGATTAGTGACCTGATTAAAAAAAAAAAAACAATGGAAAGAGTCAGTTAACTCTTCAATGCTCTATGAGTACTGTCAACAGCAGATGTTTATGGAAATCGTTTCAATACTTTTGATTTAGATTGGTTTGGGCTGTTTTTTCCCCTTTCCTTCCCTTTTTCTTTCTCTTTTCCTTTTTTTACTCTCTTTTTCTCTTTCCTTCTCTTTCACCTTAGTATGGTTTTACTTTTGTTGCTTGAACAATGACTGTAAAAGCACTAGAAACAATACATGTTCTGAATTTTCTTCAAACAATGGCTTCTTGATTCAAATGAAAATACTCTCATTTTCACACCCAGAAACATGGCCTATGCAGCATGCATGTAAGATACCAGAAGATTTTCTCCTGTCTCATCAGTATAGTTACTCTTCACAAAGTGCCAGCAATACCAGGTTCAAGAGAAGCAGAGGCAATGGTTACTCACACCTGCTGCAGTTCAGCTACAGAAATCCATGCCACAGGATGTCATAGATGCTAAATGCATCAGGACAAAGGCACTGAAGATGACTTGGAGCAAAAATGCCACTTCTGGATCAGAATTCCTAGTTCTTAGATTATTGGAACCTGGGAGAATACTGAGGATACATTTGCCTTGTTCTTATTTTCCTAGGCATCTGCTGCAGACCACAAAAAAAAAAAAAGCAAAAAAAAAAGCAGCAGAATGCTGGGGCTAGATGGACTATTCTATGTATGAGTAGACAGGCAAAAAGAAAGACGACAGTCCTCAGAATATGAAGTCTTGGACTCCTGTCAGCAGGATAATTAGGGTTGATGTTTACCCAATGGCTTGCTATGCTGTCCATCCATAACCCAGTCTCCTTTTAACACTGTGTGGAGAATTGCAGGATGTTTTAATTCCAAATGTGAAAGAAATCAAATATCAAACTCCTTCATGAAACAGAATTACCATTGCCATCCCGCTGCATTAACTATTCATGACTTTGGTGTGCAGAGAATTTTGTTTCACATTCCTTTAGTGTGTTGCTTTCCAAATTGTGCGAAATGTACCACAAGCACTACAGAAACAGTCTCAGAACAGCATGCCTGCACTGCCCAAATATTTTAGTTCTTTCCCCTCTGCTTGCCAACATCAACAGCATTCCCAGAACAAGCTATCTGCCCCAGGATCTGTCATTCCACACAGTTCCTCATTATGAAACAGAGCTAACCATGAAAGACCCCACATTGAATAAATGGACCTCATCTGATGGAGTAAATGAGACTGATCTGTGGTTTAAACATCTCAAGCCTACTTGCAGTCTTGGAGGATAACAGGACTGTCTCCTGGTTCATAATACAGGATAGGAAATGCATCACATTGAGTGGGTAAGAGCTTCTTTTCCAAGAATCACCCACAAGCAGCAGGTGCAGCAATGCAGGAGGAACCCCTTGAGAAATTAGGGGGAGCTGGAGATCTAGTTGGGACTTACTTCAATCTGATTTGAATTACTATCCTTCAGCTCTTTGTGAGACATTTTGCAGCTTTCCTTGTGTGAAGCAGACATCTAGACCTTAAGAGAATGTTGGTAGAAAAGAACTCTTTGCTAGAGAGGTACAGATTTTCAGGAAATTTTCAGAACAAAATATTTCAAAAGGCTGAGGTCTCCTGTCTAAGGTACATGCTGCAGAAGTCCATCCTCTCAAGATGAACCTAACAGTGTGCCAGAGGTCTGACCAAGGAGTGTCTTACACTTGGCATAAAATGTCCATCCATAACTGACTTCTTTGCTGGGTGCAGGAAGCAAGTAAGCCAATTAATCTGTGTTATAATATGTTATGAGATGTTTATAGGAATTATTTCTAAACTATGCTCTCTGGAAGAAAAACCTTTATATCAATACCAACCTAGGAGACATCTGAACAATTGGTTGGACCTAAAAGACTTGGCTCTGTGCAGTTTAATCTGCTTATTTGACTCTACATCCCCTTGGGCATCTCTGGAAGGAGGAGAGCTGAGACCCTAAACAGATTTTGTTTTCGAGACCAACTTTTCTCTCTGCATGTAACACTAGCTCTGGTCTTCTATTGTCCTATTCTCATTTGCCTCCTCCCCTTTCTTCACTTTAAAGCCTTTCCCTCTAATCCTGCTAGCAGAAGGTTATTCCCCTTCTGGATAAATTGAAGTGTCTCCAGTCGACACCAACTCCTCTTTCAGAGAAGCCTCACATCACATGAATCTAACATTTCTTCTGCCAGAAGTTTGTTTTTAAAATCCTGCCTGTTCCTTTGCATTCAGTATTCACAGGACTTGTAAGAAAGTCAGCTACAGCACTCTCATCCAGTCTTACTTATCCTGTGACGCTGCTATTTGTATCATCAATGGCAGTTAATGAAAAGCAGCCTTTCCTATGTGGGACTCAAACTATCTATCATGACTGCCATGGTCTTTTTGGTTTGGTTTGGTTTGGTTTTTGTCATGCAGCCAGTTTTGCCCAATTTGGAGTCACCTCTCAAAAGTGACTGCTGTTTCGGCAGCTTTCACATAGTGTCTCAGATTCTGGTATCCTTACCTACTTGGTGTTTCTTCAGGGAGCAGCCACTAGAAACATGCAGCAGCATCTGTCCATCAGTTCTATTATCCTTCCCCAAAATGGTGTATGTCTCTGTACGTGCTATGCTCATATCTCAAGCCTCCCCACACAGGAACCTTTAGAGTCCATTTTGCATGTCTAATGAAAGTGTGAAAATTTGCACCTGAGTCCTTGCAGGCAAGGAAAAGCTGTCCTTCGTCACAGCAGGGCCAACTTAGTACTCCTATTGACAGAAAGACTGCATCTCCTCTTCTGATCCTTCAGTCTTGATTCTACAGGCCTAGGGGACAGCATATAGCAATGTGGGCACCAGGGATGCATGTGTGAGCAAAGCTGTCAAACAAGGACTGATGGTTCTGTGACCTCTTTACAAACTGCACCTCAGACAGTGACACCTGTATTTTATCTCTCTCACAGAGTGCTTAAAACTTCATGTTTTCACTGGGCTTTCAAACACAGACAGACAAGTGTCACTTCTTCCTTCACACTTACACATGGTGTCCAGCTTTTGTGCTTGCTCACTGGATGTGGATTATATAGCCTGGCTTATGGCTGTGTCCTCAGAAGTAGATGGGTCTCAGCCTTCTGCAAGTGAAAGTTCTGCATTAAAGTGAACATTGGCAAACAGTAGTTACAAATTCAAACCCCTCTGTGAATCTAGGTTTCAATTACTGCACTTCTTTTGTGATTCACAAAGAAACAGATGGCAGGAGACCAGTGTATGTGTTCCCTTCTCCAATACACACATGCCTTACAACTATGGATTTACCACTATTGCCTTTTGTACCTTTGATACCTTTTATCTGTCTTTGATGTCTTGATGTCTGCCACTGAAGTTTGTCCAGGCATCCTACCTTCTGCTGCTGCTGTCTGACTTTGCTTTTTGTCTGTAACTCAGTCCCTTTCCTTTTTCCATATGAGTTTTTCTATTACCCTGTCATTAAAATCCTACTGAACTTTCCTGTTGTCCATTAAGCAACATGACTAGCTTTAGTTAATCCTCAGTAGATATTCAGGACTATTTGTCCTAATAAAAAGACTACCTGATATTCTGACACCATATAAATACACCAAACATAGCGAAGAATGTGGACAACAGTTATTCACAGACCATTCACCTCACATGCCTGAATTTTTCACTACCTACCTGCACACCTGCTAAATTCCTCTGTAAGTGTAATTTGTTTCCTTGTCATTTTATTTGTTCTGGCTTTTCACAGCCCAGAACAAGAGCTGAAGGCCAGACCAAGTAAGGACTCCTGCATTCCACTAAGCAAATGCTGCTGTTTCTAACTTCTTGGTACTTCATCCCCAGGGAGTGACACCCAGAAGCAGCTGTTCACTGGACTAGTAGGCACTGCAAGCCAGGAACTCAAAAAGTCCACTGTGTGCGCAGACCTAAAGGTAGAAGTAGATTTAGACCTTACCACAGCTGGGCAGCTGCTAAGGGAGGCTGACATAAAGCAAATTTACCCTGTTTTAGGTATTTAAATCCTCTTCTTTTCTGTTATAATTAATAAGCAATAGCAACTTAGAGCTAATAAGAAACTCCAAAGAGGAGTAAAAACAAGCACAGCACTGAAATGGTGCCTCATCTTAATTTTTTGTCCTAGAACTTATATTTGGTTTAGGGGTTTGAGTCCCTCCCTGTTCCTGTTCCAGCTTCATGAATGCAGAGGCTTGTATTCCTTCAGGTGCAAGAGGAAATAAATGCCAATATTTTTAGCCTTCTTGGTGTTTCAAGTCATAGAACATGTAACTCTACACTCCTGCAATACTATATTTGCCAGGGTCTAAAGCACCATCACAGCCCATAAACTACAAAAGGAAAAGAATTTGAGATTATGCACTTCTGAAGGCAAAACCCAACTGCATATTTTGGAGGTGCTTAAATTTCACAGCTCTGCCTTTTGAATATTCAGCATAAATTGATGTCCATTTTACAAAAATCTCTGCTCCATTGCACTTCTAATAATTTGGCTAGCTGGAACTAAAAGTATATTTTGCTGGGTTTTAACAACAGCATATTGCACTATCATCTCCTCTTGGTTTAACTCTCCTGCAGCTCAGTACTCTTTTCACTTCTACCACATTCCGTGCATGACATTTTTTACTTCAAAATAGGCAACAATCTTTTCCAACAGCATTTAATGAGGATGCAAGCACCAAAATACCCATTTTTGATGAGTAAACTGTAAGTGTGTGATTGTGTGAGTTCATAGTAAATCTTGAAGACGAGAAATGATTAACTAGGCCACAGCTTACAGGTGTCACACTCAAAGACAGTTTTATTCAAGAACTCCATGGAGAGAAAAAAAGACAGGTAAAAGCTAAACTCTAACTTCTCCTTACAGAATATATCTCTTCCTTAATCCCACCCATAGCTCCATCCCATAGGTTGAACCACAGTGCCTATAAAACTCATCACAGCTTTAATTGGATGACACTCTTCAGCAGATGTTCATTTTTACTATGAGAAAAGTTATCTCTCAAAATTCCTTTCTTATGAGCAAATCGACCTGAAACCTTTTTATCTTACTGGTTTTGCTAACTGTTGGTCTTTTTCACAGAACTAAAATCCTGCTTCTGTCAGTAGGCCCCAGAATCTGTCTGCAACTCTAAAAACCCTTTTTCTCATCTCAGAAATCTCTACTTTATTCCCAGAAGTAAACCTTTTCTTCTTCAGGTATTTAGAGCATGCCATGGAGGATCCTAACTGGAAAACACTATGAGTGTAATGCAAATTTTTGTAACCAGAGCATACTTTGTTGACTTGGATTAGAAATTAGATTCATTATAGAGGTTTCTTTCCAGTGTGAGACCTTTGCATAACACATATTCATTATGGGGAGGGTGGTGACCCAAGCGCTAGACTCTCCATTTACACAGGTTTCTGTTCTGTGGCTATATATAGATGCATAGGATGCAGAGGGACCAAGGCTGTCTGTGTGGTCTGAGAACTGTCTGTGCCTGAGCCAGCTGCGCTCTGGAAAATGGAAAGCCAGGTTAAAGTGGAACTACATCCAAGCCAATAAAACCTCCTGGGAGCTTTACTCTACCACTGCTGTCATATTCTGAACCTGAGTTGTTTTGTGTCTGCTTAGTCTGGTGTACAAGTGGAAGTGCCCAAATCCTGGATGTCTCCCTCCCTCCAAAAAACCCATAATTCATTATGGTTGAAAGAATCTGCTGCAGAGTTCAAGTGATGATCAGTACTGTGAGCAGAGAGCAAATCTTCATTTCTGACAAATAAATAAGGACACAGAGATGGCTTGTTTGCATATCCAGACAGCTCAGTGAGAACAGGTCTTCAATCCCAGTGCAGTCCTCGCAGGCATGCGCTGCTCTGGGAAATGAGTTGGAAATTTTTAGCCCAGCGGAGAGAATCCCAGGCAGGAGAAGGAGGGAACAGGTTACCATGCTCCAGCTACATCTTCCCTTTTCCAGCACACATGCAAGGGACAGGGTACCAGCAGGTAATGTCATAGTTGCCCTGAGTTGCAGGATCCAAGCAGGAGATGCAACTGTTTCCCCAGGGAAACAGCATTGCCAGCTCAGAGCTTGCTATAGTGTTCCCCTTTAGCCCCACTGGGCTGCTGGTGATGGTCTTCACAAGGATAACTTCCAATGAATCCACCTAGATTTCAAACAACAAAGACTGGAGAGCTTGATGTGATGGGTAATACCAGACTGGCAGAGTCTCTGCCTGCCATTAAGAGTAGACAGTTGCCCAGGGGAGCACTACAATTTCTGTGGGAACTCCTGGGAAGTAACTAAGAGGCATTTGACTCTCCAGTGTAATCACACAACATCCAGCAGAGTAAAATCCAGGTTATTCCCTTTTGCCTAGTACATTTAAGCTGTAAAAATCTGTGGAGTAGATTGCTCCTGGGTGACTGTACACAGCATGCTGATCTGCACCTGCCATCACACTCAGGATTAGAAATTTCCAGCAGGCAGTGAAGCAAACAGCCATCCCTGGATGAGGACATGGCCTCTGTGTTGTGGGCAAGCTTTGCCACTCTTTGGCATTCACACATTAGTGACAAACATTCCCCTGGCAAGAAGGATCAGTGGCATTTACAGCTGGGCACCAGTTCTTCAGTTATGCAGCGTTTAGTTCAACCCTAATTGCAAAGCACTGGCTTCACTACACCTTGGCCAGTGCAGTGACTGAACATAGTTGAAAAAGATCTAGTATCAAATCTCACTCATGCTCTCTCATGTACCTGTCATGCAACTCCTTTCAGGAGTGATTTTAGGAGTGATTAGGGGGTTTGGTCCTCTCTCTTCCTTTTTTTATTGTGAAGGTACATGATACAAACCAGAAGAATCTTTGTTCTTCCAAGGCTCCCCTTACCAGCATAACAGTGTTTCCAGCCCTAGCATGGCATCCCTGTTTTTCTTGGAGTTCCTCTTTCTTGAATCTTGGTGGCCATACCTGAATTCTCTGTCCCACATAAGGTCATACCAGAGCCCTGCAACAATGCATTAATACTTCCTTCACTCTTAAGCCAAACTGGGATGCCAATATTGTGTTCAAATAATTTTTCAGCTTCTGCTACAAATCCTTCATTTAGTTTTCATGCAAGAAGGTCATCAGAGACAGAGCTTGTTCTGAGATGTTTTCATTACATACATAATAATTATGATTTCCTTGACTGTACAAAGTCACAGACTTGGATGGTAATGCATCCTCAAAGCATGCAACTCCCAGCATACTAGACAAGGATGATTTTGTGGCTCAGTCACATGTAGCTGATCTGGGAAATCCTGGGAGTGCCTGAAGCCACAGGGCACTCCCAAGACACCATCTAATGTTCTGTTGTCTCTCCTGGCAGCAAGACAACCACTATACACCACACCAGCTGTACTTCCCTTGAAGAAGGCATTGTTAAGGTCCTTGTAGGAAATATCCAGACTGTTGTGACCTTGATCACAGGACAGTGTCACAGGAATAATAACAATGTAGAGATGGGCACAGAACATCAGAGCTGCTCTCACTGTAGGCAGCACAGTGTCATATGGCTTGGTCCTCTGTGGGAGTCCTGGGTGCCTGGAGTGGGCAGGAAGCCAGGCTGAATGATGGTTACCGTTGGACCAGCCTATAAGGGATAAAGATCACACTACCACCTTTGCTGCAGTCCTGCTGTGAACATCTGGAGAAGGCTCACAGCAACAGCAGAGAACTCCAGCTGTGATCTAGACAAAATGCCATCCCTAAACACAGAGAAGTTGGTAGCTGCTCTGGTTACCAGACAAGGTACATACCACAGCAGTGGCCAAGGAAAAAGCATCTTTCACCTTGGGCTGTAGGTGTTTGTCTTCTTCCATTGAGACATATTTCATCCAGCTCTTCCTAAAGTACTCAATGTCTTTAAAATGTTTGGGGTTGTGGGGTTTATTTTTTGAGAAACTACTGATATTATACCTGGAGGATGCGCTAAGCTTGCCTTCATTCTGCATGTCTGTTGAAAAGACGCAGCTAGGCAGCACAAAAAAATTCCCAAGGTGCATTTCAGGAGAATGTTTTCTTGAAAATAAAGACATAGACCTTCAGCATTAAAAAAATGAGAGAAAAAAATCAGTCATGGTTCTTTCAGCAGGATTCCTATAACACAGCAGAGATATTATTAGTAAAAGAAAAGTATCAGCAGAAAACTGTTCACAACCTAGTGCAGATGATTTAAGAGTAGTCAGGGATTCAGAAGACATTTTAATGTGCCAGCAGCAGAAGGCCTAAAACTAAAAAAAAAGTTTGTGAAAAAGGAGAAATGATCAATGTTAAAACATTAGTTTGTGTCTCAATCATCTTCTCTCTTTTGTATTGGGTCTGTCTCTCACCTGGGAAGTCCAGGAGCAGGGCATTTTCTTTTTTCTTTTTTTTTCTTTTCTTTTAATGGAAAACTGAGTCTAAGAATGAGCATGTTCACAGTCAGGGTTGAATTCTGTTTCCCGCTAGACACAGAGAATCATAGTTGCTGAACAGTTTGGGTTAGAAGGGACATTAAAGACCATCCAGTTCCAAGCCCCCAGTCATAGGCAGGGACACCTTCCACTAAATCAGATTGCTCAGAGCTCCACCCAACCCGGCCTTGCATATTTACGGTAATGGGATATCCACAACTTCTCTGGGGCATCCTGTTACAGTGTCTCACCACTCTCACAGTAAAGAATGTCTTCCGATTACCTAATCTAAATCCTCTTTTAAACTGTTCCCTCTTGTCCTGTCACTAACTGGCCATACACAGCATCCATATCCTTTCATTTATAAGCTCCCTTTAAGTACTTAAAGGCTGCCATAAGGTCTCTCCCGAGACTTTTCTTCTCCAGGGTGAACAACCTCAACTCTCTCGCATCTTTCTGGTGCTGGTTTCCCTGAAAGGAGAAAGCCAGATCTGCTTCACACTGCGATTGCATAACGGGGTGCTCCGGTTGTCCCTGCAGTAGCGGGTAAGGGAAGCAGAAAGAGCCCTTGCTGATGTTCGCCCCTAAGCAGCTGTAACCACACCGGCACATACCCCCGGAGCACCACCGGGAGAGCCAGTGGAACAGCCCCGACCACACGCAGAGTCCACCGGCGTGCGGGACCGCGGCACCCGCGGGGCCTGCAGGTGGTGCTGTTTAATTGTGGAAATGACTCCCCCTCCTACCACAGTATCCCGCAGGATTTTCCTCGGCGAGAGCAGCGCTGGCACCGCAGAGGTGCAGACAAACCGTACAATCCGAGTCACCCGCTGGGGCGGGTCGCTCCTGGGGCAGCAGGAGCAGTAAAACACCCTGACAATCCAGTTTCCTCTGAATAGGAAAAAACCCACTAAAATCAAGAAAAAGCCGACAACTGCTGACGTGGTGTGAGCACAGCTTCCCCTGGCTCAGCGGGAGGGGGTTGCATCTTTGCAGACAGTGAAGACGCAGTCATGTTTTAGAAGCTCTCAGACAGGTTCTGGGTGTCCCCCTGGGTGCTGGCAGATATGCATACTAAATCCTGAGGTATTCCACTATTGATAAGCAGTACCAGGGGAGCACACACACATACAGCCACAAAAGCAGAAGACCAACCTGGTCTAGCGGAAATTGTCCCTGGTCATGGCAGAGGGGCTGTAACTAAATGATCTTTAAGGTCCCTTCCAGCCCAAACCAAACCCTTCTATGATTCTATGATTAATTAGTTTAGATAAAACTTCCACATTGTAAAAGCTCAGCACACCTAGCAGTGCCAGTTTCTTCTGCAAATTTTCCGGAGTCTGCCTGACTCCCTAGACACCCAAAAGTAACTTTAAAACCTGGCCTGGTTCAATTCCTTCTGTGGGAACAGTCCACCAGCCTGAAAATTACCTCTTGAAGAACTCTAACTTGCTTCCTTGTTCTGTCCTTGGGACAGAGCCAAGCTGTGCAGCCGTACAAAACACCCGTTTACCAGAGTGGCAAAGGGCAGGATGTGCGAATGATTCTCATAAATTTCAAAGCATAAATTTCCAATCTCTTTTTCTTGGGTTCTGCACCTTTAAATCACACTGCCTCCACTACAGTGCTTTTCTGCAGCCTTTTAGGAAGAAGGGAAAAAGAGGAGAGAGCAGGCAGGATAGGTAGGGAGGGGAGAAGAAAGCAAAAAAACCCCAGCAACTTTTGGTATCAAAAGCCTGCCAAGCTGGAGAGAGGGTGGGAAGGAAGGGAAAGAAGTGGAATGAGTAAAATTACAGAAAAGTGCAAAAGTCTTGCACAGTGAGATATAGAGACCTGGATAAGGTGGATAAGGATACTCCAGACCCATGTGGTGGATAAGGAGGGTCTGATGAAGGAGCGTCAAAATTTCAGCTGTTTTCTGGCCTTTGTAACCTTATCTGCAGACATTATTTCATTCTTTCTTTTCAGGACCCCCAAAAGAAATAATCTGAAAAGCAGAAAAACACATTTGGTATCCCTAGCAAGACTTCTCAAACCCAGCTGAGCTCAGGATCTCTCTGTCTAACATCACAATCTCTCCACTTTGGAGGTCTCCTTGGTCTTTCCTACAATGTCCCTATATGTGCTGCAGATCATCAGGACATCCCTCCTCAATGAATGAGGTGTAATGCCTCCCTATCCTGGAGGAACAGGGCTTTCACTATCAGCAAAGGAAATATAAGGATCTATAATCTCCTATGCTGGTATTTAACCATCCTCTTTTTAACACTTTGATGTCTTGCCTTTTGAACCTTTCTCCTCTATATGCACCCAAAGTGGTCACGACCCAACATCTGCAAAACAACTCAGGAGCACAACCGTAGCATTAATGCTATTGCAAAAATGTATTTACGTTAAACCTCACCAAAATCTTTATTAAGTCGTGACTATCCTCTGAAGTAGGCAACAATCCAGATTAGACATGGACCAAGACATTGCACTGATACTTTATGGTGTCATCATAAGTTTATAATCAATCAAATTAGTGCATCTTAAAAACTTGTCCCCTGTCAGGTGATCAAAAGAATTAGTTTATACTAATCCAACTGTAAAGTAAAAACAGTGGAATTTAAGCCACCAAACATATCCCTCTTGATCTTGATGTCACAGATCATTCTGTGGTCTGCCACTAGCAGGGTTGCAGAAACCCTTTGCTGAGTTAATTCATCAGTGAGGTGAATAAATGTTACAACCATTAAGAGCTTCAGAAGACCCTAACTCCTCATTTGAAAACTATCAGGAGATGATGGAAAATATGTATTAACTTAATCAGCTATGTGACAGTGTGAAGCTTGACATACAAGCACCTTCCATGCGATGATGAATGATGAAAATGTACCTTAGATCTTTAAGTTACCAGAGAAAAAGTAGTTCTACTTCAGGTTGGGAATTCCATTTTTCTGCAGGTGGGAAGGAGTCCAACATGTTTGTATTATCACTAAAAATGCCTATTTTATGTAGGAGGATTTTTAATTCACATACTTTTCACCCAGAAATGGAGAAAGTCTCCAAACAGCTGAAATCCAGAGCTGACTGGACTGCTTATCTCCATTACCCTTACTTACTGCCCTCTGGGAAAGGTTTGATTTTCTCTCCTTTCCACTGCCAGATTGACCAAAAAGACTTTTTTTGAGGCCTTTGTGAAGGAAATAAACAGCATGCCAGTGTAAAATAGCAAGGCTGTGTGAAATCAGTGTAGCCAAAGGAATGGGTTAGCAGTAAGATGTATGATATCCCAAATATCAATGGCAAAGGGCAGAACATTACCCTCCTGAACTTTCAGAATTCCTAGGAGTTCCCAGATATTCTTGGCACAGTGCTATTCATTATGGTTTTTATTAGTACTACTTTCTGGAAGAAATTGTAAAGTAATTTCTGGTAAAAATGGGGAAGTGATACATCATGGTTAGAGCAGAATGTGAAAGTTCACCCACATTCATAAAGGGTGCTCAGATAAATAACACACATAGTCAAATTCAAAAATGTGCCTTTAGAAATACAAATTTTATCCCTGTTACCCTCCTATTGAAAAAAAAAATCCAATATCCTGGGATCCTTGGACAGTGGCAATATTTTTGGGAATGCAGTAAATAATAAAATCACTAAAAGTTCCAAGGGCATCAGAGTGGCAAGGAGTGTAGATCTGGAGGCGCAAACAATAGATAACAAAAAGGAACAAGAAGGTAGTGTTCCCCTCTCAAAATACAGCATTGTAAAGTCACCCCAGATTACTGACTGTCTGTGTTTCTGGCAGTAAATTACAAGCACCCTGTGCTACCCCACTAGCACCGATGAAGACTGGCATGCCTATAAACTATCTTAATTTCTAAACCACAGTTACTGCAGATGAGCTGGGAATGGCTGCTGGCTTGTAATGACACCAGATCTGTCTCATTGATCCAGGGCAAAACCACACAAGGGCCTGTGCTAGCAATTTAACACCAGGGGCAATCAAGTTCAAGTGCCCAGTTTCCCATTTAATTTACTGTTCTAGATGTAGCCGGTGTGTCTAGGCTTGATAGATACATCAGGAGGACGGTGATGAAAAATGGAATAAAGCTCAGAAGAGGGGCAGAAAAGCAATTTGTTGCCTATAAAACTTAGTGTGAGGCTCAAAGAGTTGTATTCATTAATTTTATTTAAGGGATCTAAAGGTGATGATTGTGATCTACAAGAACCCATGTAAAAAAAATACTTCCAGCAGGCTATTACTCCATATTCCAGGAGTTAAAAACATGCTGATATCTAGGAGCTAGACAAATTCAAGCTGTAAATAAGGACCTTTTTAAGCATTAGGACAATTAACTATGGAGCAAATTAAGAAGTGGTCTGATGGATTCTTAATCATGTGTGATCCTTAATTTTTTTTCTAAAATATATCTTGTGGATACAATAAACACTTGGGAGCTCATAAGAAAAGAGTATATGAGTTTCTTTGACTTTGTTATAAAAAAAAGCCAGTGTAGATTATTGTACTGGTACCTTCTGATCTTGCTTTTATGATTTGATGAAAAAGACACTGTCAGTATCTCTAAAGTGTAAGTGGGCAGACTTCCTGCTAGAGTTATGGAAAAACCACCCAAAACCATTACATATGTAGTTGTAATCCAAGCTATGTAACCAATTTAGCAACTAGCAACATAGCAATTTAGGCAAAAATTACTGTCCCTTACTAGAGCCAGACACTAGCTGGAATAAAGCTGCTGTAGAATAAAACTGCTGGGAAAGTCATTCTTGACATAGCTGTGCAGAAACTAAATGGTCTTAGAAATCTCAGTGTGTTACATTTGTCCTTTCTAAATGTCCAGATAAAGCAATACCCACTCTAGCTGGCCCCTGTGTTTCACTGAGAGTGCTGAACTTTCCATGCCAAGGAACTGAGCAGAATTTTTGTCCAAGAGATGTTTGCAGATCCCAAACAAACCCAAACAAAGCATGAGCTAAGTGGCACGCTCTACCTTATCCTCAGTTATAAAAATATAATCATGATCCATATTATTACTATATAAACAAGCAATAGCCCAGTTTGGAATAAGTTTTCTGCTTGGATAAGAAACCAATGATCCAGACATGGGTTTCTTTAAAATATCAACTTATTCATGAGGTAAAGATACAGAGGAGAATTCACTGGAGGAAGTTGGTGGAGCAGGTCTCCTCATTCAATCCTTTTTCATTAGTGACTGTCTACTCCTTAACACGAAGGGAAATAAGTAGAGAGTCTTTTGGCCCAATGACCATCTCCCATTTTCTTCAGCAGATGAGGGAATAAAGCTGCAAGCACCCAGTGTTATAATTTCCCAGATCCTCACCCTGACCCATGAGACAAGCCATGATGGCAAAGGGGAAAGGCCAGACCCTCAGCCCTCCTGGGTCTCAGGTCAGGCAGTGTGTTGTGAGTATTTTCTGCAGTGCCCAGGTAACTTCTGCTTCCCATTAAGGACGCCATCAAAACAAAGTTTGTGCCAGTGTTCAATCCAGATTATTTGCAATGCATAATCTTTCTTTCTAGCTCCCCACACAACATCTTGAGCTTTGACTGTGGGACAGGAGATCTTTGGGCTCTCATGGGAAACTGGGCTGCCAGCTAGCACCAGGTGCCAGCATAATTTGGAAAAATGGAGTTGCAAGAAAAAGGCATTTGCAGCTGATTTAGCCATGCTGAGACATTGGCTGAATGCTCCATAGACCTACTTGTTTCGAAGAGGTCTGTAATCTTTGGATTCCAATTCCTTAATAGCAGATATTGAAGTCATGTTACAAAATAGGTATCAATCTTTGAAGTTATTTGGAGCAGCAACATGGAAATGTGAATGAGAAACAGCTGAAAACAGGTTAGCAAAAAAGAAGTTTTTCAAGTGATTTCCTTTACAGTAAAGAAATTGCCTCTATGTGAGCCTTTGCTGAGAAGATACATTATTGCAAGACACACTTCTCTTTACACAGACAAATCATTTATCCCACTACCCACAATACCTCCATGCCAGAAATTAGCTGGATATATTAAGATTCTGTCTGCAAAACTTGAAAGATAAAAATGGGGTGCAGAAGAGGGAGAAATCCCTGCAAAACTTGCAGGTTTGGAATGGTTGGGTTATATTAATTATGTTATTGGGATTCCTCAGCTTGAAGTAACACTCCTCTGGAAGGAAAGATATTTGTGATGCTTCCTCCTGGCTCTGCACACTTCTTGAGTATGTACTTTCTGATCAGCACTTCATAATGATAACATTCCTCCAGTCCCACTCCACTTCTCCCAGAAACTGGAAGGACTTCAATGCTTTAAACAGCTTTTTAAAACCAAGATTCCACTCAAAGTTTATATTTTCTATTGGTGGAAGGTGTCAGGTTAATGATTCATTTAGAATAACTAAAAGCTACCTCAGATGACAAATTTTCATTCCATTACTTCTGTAGCTGTTATTGCACAGAACTAATCCAGGATTTATTTCCACAAGTATTTATAATTTTTGTAGTTGAGTGTAATCTACTCAGTCAGTAATTAAATATCTTAGTTTATACACACAGATATTGTTCTCTACATTATATACATACTATATAAGCTGTTCTAATTTTGTTTCTCATTCCTCTTTTAGTTGCAGTGGGTGTCTCAGGATTGCCAGTTGCCTTCTAATGCTGTATTATGGGAAAATTATTTCTGATATTTTCTAGATAGTTATTTAGATAACATAAAACATATATCAAACAATAAGGAATTAACCTCTTAGCACTAAAGTAGCATGAAATGGCTAATGTTTACTAGAACTACAACCTGTTTTCCTGGGGACTTCATGCACCTATAAGCTTTCCTAATGTACTCTTCTTAGTAAGCAGCCATTAAAGTACTCTAATCCCAAGTGGCACAGTAGAAGTAGCTTTTCAGCATGTTTTGAAAGACATTATTAGCATAATTTCCTAATACTCAACAAATCCATCAGAAAAACAATATTAGATTACCTGGGTATCAGTCAAGGAACAAGCTCCATCAGCCAGGGCAGCTTGAGTCAGCACCAGAGGAACTTCAGTTCTTCCCTGGGGAGCTCCACATCAGTGCAGAGCACCAGACTTCACAGTTCCTTTCAAAAGTGATTTACTTGAATGCAGCAGGACAAGTTGGTGGCCAAACATCTGTATTCCTCAAAAATGTCCCCTTTTTTGGGACACATTACATGCATTGCAAAGTGTCAGCCACATGGCTTCTCCAATGCATCTTTCACGTGGACACAGTGCCGCAGAATTTGGGTGTTTTGCAGTAGGCATGACAGCAACCTCCATGGACACCAAGAGCACCCTGCCACTGTCACAGTCAGCTAGGCACTACTGCTGCCCCCAATCCTCACCAGCCTGTAACATTCCCCTGGGGCCTCTGTGCCAGTGATGGAAGAGCCACCAGTTATCTGCATGGCCTGAAACCCAGGCTGAAAAAATAGAGTTTGCATGTTTGTGGTACCTCAGGAAATTCTAAGGCAAGCACTGCTCTATTGGCTTAAACATCTTCCCCAAGAGAACTAGATAAAGAAACTTTGATGGGGCCATATATTCTCAGATTATGCAACACTGTATTTTATTTGTTTATTGTATTCATAAATAAAAATGCCTCATTAACTGCACAAATGAATTTCCTCTCCAATTATATTCACCTTTTATTACATATTTCAATATAGAAAAACAAGTAAGCACTGACATAAACCACTGCACTCTGTTGAACTGTCTGTATTTATCTAAAGCATTTTTTTCAAAGTCCTTCTTTGTAAAGCCTTAAAACATTCAAGTTTATTCCTCTTCAGAAACAAATCAGATTTTAAAGTATTCAGGAGACTGGAACATCCATCCTTCTAACTACTAGTAATATAAATTCTGCAAATGCAGGACTATTACTCATCACAGAGCACTCTTAGCTCAGCAGAAATGGAAAAAATAACTTATAAACCCACACACATAATGCATTCAAACCTATGTTTTAGGAAATCTGTGAGTACATGAGATAATATCACAGACTTAGACCTGTTCAAGGCAAAGATGCTATTTGCACACATTGATCTCTGATACCAGGAACAGAGCAAGAAGGTGGGATGGGGGCTAAATTTTCTCCAGATCTCAGGCTAGTCTATTTTCAGTATTTCTAGTACTGTAATACACATTTTCAGTTAAAGATATGAGAGAGGCAACATTGATAGGGGGAGATAACCTACTTCATTAGAACTCTTACTGTTAAATCACCTGATTTGCTGTGACAGTGTCCTCAGGAAAACAAGCTGGTAACTCCTTCTGCACATTGCTTCCAAGTATGAGAGCATGAATCTCTATTATGCTTCCACAGACAGGAACTGGGCTGGGTGGAAAGTGACCTACTAAAGATACTGCACTGAGGTATAGAAGGGCTATCCGCATCCAGGCCTCTTGCCTGCCTGCTGGCTCAGTGGAAGTCTTTACTGACATCTTTGTAAAATGAAACCTTAACAGCCACTAAACTTCAGGTACAGGAGTGGTCCCATTACAGCCAAGACACATACTTGCACGCTTCATCTTTGACATCTATTTTGTAGGAGCTCCAAACCAGCCTAGATATCAAATCCATGTTTAAGAGATCATACCTAGAGCAGTGTCACTGACTATGGACATCTATTGTTGTCCCCAGTTGAACTTGACTGATAGTTAATGAAACTGCAGCCATTTTGGTCATGTAAGTTTAAATGTATTCTTGAAGCTCAAACATTAAGGTGCAAAGTCTTCTCTGGCTATGAATCTCGCTGGGGCAAACATGGATATGTTTCTTCATATGTGAGTAGGATGGAATTGATGGATAAAATTCAGGTGGACACAAATTATGCTACCTTATCCCCCAAAGTTTCTAGGAGTCTTTTCAGCCACTGTACAACACAGTAGAGGAGAGATTTTGATCTGTTTTCTTTCTTTACAGTCAGGACAGTAGAGCTAAATTCACAAGCCAAATCCACCTACGTATTTGCACTATATTTCTATTCAAGTTATATTTTCTGACACTTTTAAGTTTCTACACATAGAAGTCATTTGAATCTGGGACCTGTGTTCATTTTGGACTTTTTTCTTGCTCAATCCATTGACTTAAAGCAGTTTGAGTACACTTTATTAGCATTCTGTGAATTACTTTGTTGTGTGGCAAACTGCAAAAAGACCAGTCTGAAGGATATATTAACAATACTAATAATAAAGACCAGTCTGAAGGATATATTAATAATAATAATAAAGTCTATACTCTGATGTGATAGTAAAAGGTGGTTTAAGCAATGTTATTTGTGGTAATTATAATCAGCGGTAGCTATTTCAAGGTCCCAGCGTGTGTTTTGTAAGAGAAGAAATGTTAACCCTAGTGTCTTGGCCAGTCTCCAGCATAAGCAATTACGTTCTTCCCATAGTAGTTAACAATCCCTTGTTGCTTCAATTAGACACGGTATTCTTCAGTTTCTTTCTGAGAGCTGTTGCGTTGTGTTACTGGCCCTGTTATACGGCTTTTGCGTTCCAGCCGAGAGGTCCCAGTATTTCAGTTATAAATGAAGTGTTCTCTGCTTGTAAAAGGCCTCAGGAGCACAGTCTCAGAGCACTGCATAAATCAATAAACAACAGATGCATTTGGTATTGTACAGTGACTCGAGGGCAGGAGGCAAAAAACAAAAGGGAGGAATGGTACTGGCAGAAAGATAACCCCAGGATATGAATAAAACATGCACACCAATACCCATGCAGGCTACACAGAGCAGGGAAGGGGCAAAGGCAATAACAGTGGGCTTGGTCCTGATGACGGAAAACAAGTCCAGAAAAACTGATTTACCATTGAATCAACCACACAGGATCCAAAGGGAGTTTACTCGAGATGATTTTAGGAATGGAAATAAGGACAGTTGGTCCCCAGTCTCCCTATGTAAGGAGTGACAGTGGGAAGAGAGATTAAAAAAGCAACATGACCAGTAGCAAACATGACCAGTACCAATGCCTTGTGTTTCTAAGAGTTTCCTTAAACTGGTTGGTTTCTTGCATGGGTAGCTACAACCTTGCTATCATGGTTAAAAGTCCTTTATACCTTCAGTTAGGTGGGATGTTCCTCAATTTCCAAAGAACTGTTAGAAGGAATCTTCCTACAAACTAAGCAATTCCTCCATATCCATTCTATATCCCAAGGGTATTTTACAGCAAAATACTAATGTGACTACAACCCAAGAGATCTCTAGACAACTATTAATTGTAGCCAGGATAAGAATGACTAGAAAGGACAATTTGTAAGGGCAAAATGTCAACAAATATCTATTTTGTCTTGGCAGCTTGGATCACTCTACTGAATAATCTGAACTCTTGTCCTCTGTTATTCTTTTTTCTAGTTTTCTATTTATTCTTTGTGTGTGTGTGTAATATGAGATTTCCATAAATAGAAACATCCATTTATGGCTTTGGACTACATATAGAAGGAGGAGAGGAACACTACAAGCACTTCATCTGTGAGGTGTAGTTATTGTTGTCAGGGTAGTGGTAAGGGAGCCATAAGGGGGTTTTTTGGCTGGTTGGTTGGTTGTTTTTCATAAAATATCATGTTGTTGCAAGAAAGCTGATGATATGCCTATTGAACCATACTCACCCTCAGAATCTGGTGTTTCTCTGTCTCTATTGCCCTAATACTGACATCCTCATCAGAGCAATTTTGAATATTCTGGGTAGCTCCTCCTTCCCCCACCCTCACAAAAGTCTCCTGGTTAACTGTCCCTTCTTGACTCAGAATTGAAGGGTAAGAAATTGAGCTACAGGTACCAGAGCTAAAGCTTCATGTTGTTGTTTCCTCTTAGTAGAAATATTACTGAGAATATCTTTGAACCAACAGGATTCAACAGAGGTGTATTTGAAATGTATCATACTGTGGCACAAACCCTCCAGACAGTGAAAGACAGTTCTGATATGACCAAATGAAGCCTTCAGACAGACCCAGAGAGATACAGGTTCACAAAATAGGTTTCTGTTGACCTCACAAGATGAGCAATGGGATTCTGATGCAGAAGTAGATGCCTTTCTGAAATATAAATTGTCTAAATTCAAACTCATTAGTTTAACTTCGGTGCAGAAAAATCCCCTTTATCACATTTTGTGTGTTTTGAAGACTTCCTCTATAATACTATTATTTTCATGTTCATGACACTTCTTAGGACTGTTTGGTAAATTACAGACCAGGATGCTTAACCTAATGAACAAACTATGCCAGTATGACCATACTTGGTTTCTAGGTGACCTCATTTTCAACTGGGTCTTACATTTGCCTTCTACCTGGAATACTGGGCATGACCCATTAAACATCCTTATCTTATGATCCATCTGTATGTCATTGCCCCATTTACTATTATAATCCCATCTGAAGGAAAAACTGCTGCAGAGAACAAGCAAATCTCAAGAAATGAGCAATGTCATCCAGAGAAAGGAAGTGATGGAAACCAAACCTCTAGTTTATTTGTATCTTTTAGATGGAAAGATGAAAATGGTTTGCAATAGACCTGCTTCCTCCTCTCCCTCTAAGGGGAATAATAGGTCATAGAAATCTTCTCCCTTTCATTCATATAGTTGCATAAATAGGAGTTTATTCTGGACCTGAGGAAGATGGAGGGGACATTAATGAAGTAAGAATAGCACATGGATTGTAACGTATCCCAGAAATCCATCTGCCTATTAATTCCAATATTTGTAATTTACAGGAAAAATAAACCCTTGTGCCCTGTTCAACAGATTGTTGAATGATGTAGAATAAATGATAGATCACCAGTACAATTTCAAATATATCTTCTCCAGATTATACTTAATCTACACTCAAAAGGAAAAGGAGATAAATTTACTTTAAATTTAGGTAAGAGAGGCAAGAAAAAAAAATAAATGTAGAGAAATCAGCTGGCAAAGAGCATGGGAAGGGAAAATGGAAATGAATAGTAAGAAACTAACAGCCCATTCTTTCTGTTGGACTGTAATGGCCACAGGTGGTTACTGTGCCTCTAACTCGGCAGTGCCCTCTTTGGAAGAGCAGAGTCAGGGTCCCACAGCCTCTTTAGCTGACACAGCTGTCTAGGTGATCATTCATCTCCACCTCAAGAAACAGAGAAACAACAGATGTTTATATTGTAGTGACCTGATGCTGTCACACACAATGGTGAGTAAAAGCAGGATTTTATATTATATTTTCTTTGATTTTGGCTGAAAGTTAAAACTCGGGATCAGGGAAGAGTTTAGGATGATAGTGAATGCCTCTGAAGCTGAGGAAATGCGTGAGCTGTGCCATATTCAGCTACATATTTGTTCACAATTCTCTGTGCAATTAGTTAATAAATACATGGGATAGACGTGTGTGTACTCCAGAAAACTTGTGTGGATTAGAGATGAATTACAGCAACACCGCTATATGCAATAAAAAATAAGAAACACATTTAAAACTAGTGAGACAATAGAATGGTAAGGGCTGCAACTGGAGAAAAGTCCTTCTATTTTTGAACAGAAAAAACCAATGTTCATATAACCATTCATGCATTACACACACACAAACCTCCAATAAGCTGCAAGTCTGTTCTGTAGGTCCCATGTCTCAGGTTACAGCAGCCCTAGTGCCAGAGCTGTGTATTACTGGACCCCTCAGCTGAACTGGTTTATGCTGCAGTGGTGTGGCTGGTTTGGAAAAGGTCATTGCCAAATTATCAAGAGAGACAACCTTGTCATTTTATACCAGTGTAAAGCAGAACTGTGCCACTTGCTTTTCCACACTGCATCCAGCCTGCTCCCCTCAACCTCATATGCTGCCAGAGCTCTTCTGTTACAATGACTTTCACAGTGTCTGTGTAGTTTGGAGTGCACTTGGTCATCAGACACAATGCAGGGTCAGATGGGAACTTAATCCCCACTGTCCCACCTGGTTCCCCTTCACCTAACCAATAGTTCTGAACATTATCTATGATGTTAGGAAAAGAAGACAACGGGTGTGACTTTGACAGGTGGGACCATCTGTCTCTGTACCAGCATGCACCACTGAGATTTGGGGAAGTCCTGACTAATTACTACTATATCAGACACTTGTTGGGAGTGCTGGTTATAACTGAACTGTGTAAAAACCAGAAGAAAGCAATAAGAGTCTTTCTGTGTATCCTGCTTTTCTTTCTATGTTCAGATGGACCTTCTTTTGTTCCAGGCTTTCTGCAATCCTTGATATCCCATCCTCAGAAATAATAATCTCAACACTGTTTAAAAACAAGCAGAGATTACAAGAATTTAATGAAAAGAAAGTGCAAACCAAGGGGGGGCAGGGAAGAAAAAAAGCTTTGCACCTGGAGATATGGGGAACAGAGAACAGTGGATGGAAGCAGTTTAGCAGCTAGGACTAGAAATCCTTATGGTTACCTTACAGTGCTTCTTGGGTTATCTCCCTCCACGACTCCAAGACAGGGCCAGTGGCAGACTTAGTGCTGCATCACTTACTTGGCCTTAGAACATGTGTCTGGGGAGGGTGATTAAAGGTACAAGGGATGCCAGGTGCTGAAGTGACAGAGGTTGACTTTCCTAAGCACACTCATGCCTCCACCAGCTGATGTCTCATCCCAATGATTACAACCGCAAGAGCAGAAACCTCTGCTCTGAACTGTGAATAGCATTCACACAGAACATGTTCCCCATGAACAACCAGGCAGCTCCTGCCTCCCCCAGTGAACAGCCAGGCTCCAGGACGAGAGGCACACCTAGGCCTTGCTATCTGGTTTCAACCACAGGTTTCTATTCTCCTTGAGCAAGAAAATTAAAGCAGTCACCCCAGCTGCGCTATTTTAGGACAATTGCCACTAGCATCTCTATGTTGCCCAGGCTAGCTCAGAGGGCAGCTGTCCTTCTGCAAAGGTCTTTCTGCACTGTGCTTCTGATTCACCAGGGAGACAGGCAGGGACAACACACACCAGCTAGCTCTGCTTTGGGGCAGTCGTATTCCCAGCACAGGCAGAGCTAGTCTCCAGATCGGATCTCCTGGGCCCAAGTTGCTGGATATCTGGCCAGGAGTTGACCTTAGCAGGGAAACCATTCCATCCCAGGGCCAGTACAGGGAGCAATACAGCACTGTGCTGAGTTGCAGTGCAACAGTGTAAGCTGTGATACACAAGCTGAAGCTGGATGAATGATTGGTGAGGATCTGGAAGAGTTAGGTAGAGGCCTAGGCTAGTTTCACTTCATTAAAAGCTTTTTCTGGTCAAACCATCGTCATTGCTGTGCATTGTATCTACACATGTACCTATGTACACACATGCATTCAAGTGTTCTAATTGCTGCTATGTACCTTTTACACCAGCCAAAGGAACATCTTGGGGACCAGAGAGAAGGTGGTTTTCCCAGAAACCTGAGGCTAAAGGGCCAGCACACTTTCCCAGGAGGTGTTGGGGACCAGCTGCTGTAATGGACCTGGGGCAAATCCTTCAGACCAGTAAGGACGTACAGGTGTACATGTCTGGGGTCAGAAACGCGTTGCTGTGAACTCCTGGCTCTGGTCAGAGTTCCAAAGCTGTGTACACAAGGAGAAGTTGAAGAGGTTGAAGCAGAGGTATCAGTGCTATGCTGTTCTTGAAAAAAAAATGTTCAAAAAAGGGGGAAGAAAACATGAGAAATTAGCCTCTTACATGGGTTGGTGGCTCTTTCCTGGTTTTGGACCTTTCTGTGTACACATGTGAACAAAGGAGATATCCAATAATTTTCCTTCTCTGTCTTGGGACTCTATTCCTTATTTTTGGATTTCCCCTTTTGCAGGGATCAGGGGGACTAGCTCTACTCCTGAACTCAGGAAACAGCTGCTCCTCACCTTCCAGACTGTAGTCAGGCTTGTGGTAGTACAGGCAAGGTTGCCCTGCCCTGACACCAGACTGGCCACTGACATCCTCAGCGCTCTTGGAGGTCCTCTAAGGATAGCTGGCTTTGCCTCTATGCCATTCCCTAACTGCCACTGCTGAAGCATCTCTGCAACTAGGGTTCAGAAAGCGGCATCTATCTACAAAACAGCCTTCCTACCCAGACTGCCAGCAAGACTAAAACCTCTACCTCTATCCAGTCTGTACTCCACTGGGAAAGGCTGGATGGGGAAGATAAGAATGTTGTATATACAGTGTGGGATGGTTTGAATTGGCAATAAGGTGCTGCTGCACTAGGTATTTTGGAAAATCCAAACTCTTTCAGTGGTGCAGAATTCTAATACAAGAAAGGAGGTCTCATTCAAAGAAAAGTAACCAAGGAAAGGCAGGTTACTAACATCAGCTGCCAAACAAGGTTCAGGCAGGGCAGACAGCCATAGCTAATGAAAACCTAGTGGAGGCAAACTGCGAAAAGAAAGCAGAAGCATAGGACCCAAAACCTGCAACAACTGGAGGGCATGATCCTGGGTGGCAATGAGCAAGAGCTAGAAAGAATAGCAAAAACTGTTGCAATTGCTGTGGATGTTTGGATCTGGACAGATAATACTGATCTAGTGTAAAGTCTACTGAAAGTTAATCCATCAAACTGCTTTGAATACATTTGAAACAGGCAGAAGGAGTTTATACTCACCTGACATTTCCTATTATAGGATCTAGGCATTTTTCAATGAGTACTAGGCATGCTTGAGCTTTAATGCATCATCAAACCACATCTTCACACTGAAGGATATGAAATATGCATATATATATATATACATATGTATATACACATATAATAAAATAGGAGGCATCCCCACTCCAAAAGTCAGTGGCCTCTGGAGGCAAATACTGCAGCTGTCTAGTAATGCCTGGCAATTATCATCAGCAGAGGGAAATACCCTCTCTCTGAAAAAACAAGCAAACCTTCTCCCTGCAAGATGAAAAAAACCCAACCAAACAAAAAAACCACTCTGGAAATCAGTTTCAAAGGATTTTTTGTAATAAAAGCATTGTAGCCTCCAATGAAATACCTAGAGGCTTCATTAGAAGGCCCCAGATATATGTTTCTTAGCTACTTACTAGGAGGGAATGTGGAAAGCACTAGCAATTATGCCTCTGGAGAAGTAAAAGCAACTTTGTATAGCTTAGATACTAACTTTGAACTGCAGAAACACAGGCAGCCACAACAGGAAGAAATAAAGCATTTGATTTTACTCTTATTGTATGCATCCCATTTTGACAGATGTCAATACTGTTTGGGGAAAAGATTTATTTGATCTACCAGGATTCTCTGCCTCCATGTAACTTTGTCATTTGTTCTTTCCACTGACAAACATTTTTGTGTGCATTGTCTCTTGCTGGGATCCTGATGTGTAATGTGTGCACTAAAGTCTGAGTCTGAGATCATGCCGTTCTAGGGTAAAGAAAATAAAGAGAAGGTGGAGTGGCTGAGGGGACTGTCAAAGATGACTGAGGAAATACAAGGGCATAAATGTGGCAATTGCTTTATAATACAAGTTTTCAAGTTTGATTTGTGGACACTTGAATGTTTTCAAATGAAAGGTTGCTGAGTCTTGTAAATTGAATGCAAGTGTACTGACAGTAGACTGGCTTAGTCTGCTTTAGCAGATCCTCTAAGAAGCAGTTAGCAGGTTCACAGATATACCTGGACCACAAAGGGAAAGCTTCTGCTTTACAATATGGTTTCATTATGTCTAAGTGGGACAACCTAGGACAGATAGGAACATGCACACTGCTAAGTCCAGCTCAAGTTGCCAGATGCCTAATTGCAAAGCAGCTGGTTTAGCTGCAAGACTGAAAGTTGTGTCACTGTCTTTTCCTGACAGATGTGTATGCTGCATAGGTTGAAGCATAATTTGACTGTGTAGATAGGATGGAGCTTGGGCCAGATGCACTATTAAAACGAAATCTTGTTGCTTGGAAGGAACTGTATTTTAAGGTTGATACTGTCATTGCCTACCTTCTGTTTCACATTTTCTTTTACCAGAAACTTACTGAGAGATTGGGGTGAACTCTTCTATCTCTCTTTGACACCAGTGATCATGGTTTCATGTAGCCTGTGTTTCTCTTCTCTTCTGGTGATGGATGGCAATCCAATTTTTATATTGCTTCTTCAGTGAAGTTGAGAAAATTATGCATTCAGAAAAAGTCATTCCCCATGATGTTCAGCTGAAGGGATCACGACCTTAAATTTATTCATTATCTTAAATTGTCAACAATTTTCTGTAGCAATTTATTCCTTGTTCCTGAAGTGGTGGTCAGGAACTGTCAGCATATGCAATGTGAGGTTAGCACTGTGTCTTGGTTTGACCCGGCCCCCCTTCCAAGCCCAAACTGCCTTCTTTTTCCTCCCCCCCCACTCTTCCAAGCAAATGGAAAAAAAGAGAGGGAAAAAAAAACTGAAAAGAAATCAAGAACTTGAAAGAAACTGAATTAAATCAGAACATATATATTTTCTAACATTTACAACTACATATAAAATTTGTACACACAATCAGGTGCTCCCAGGGGAAAAAAAAAAGGGGGAGGGGAAACAGGGACAAAGGAGGGACAAAACAGAAACAAAACAGACAAATACAATCAAAACCCCTAAAAAACTGGCAAAATACAATCTCACCAAAACTTCCCTTAAGAGGAAACCAGCTTCTCCCTGATCTCCTGCGGGGTAGACGATGACAATCACTGCAACAGGGCCTCAGACTCTGATAAGGGAGACTGAGGCCTGGACTGCCAGCTCCCCAGCCTCGCTGGAAAAAGAAGAGCAGCAACTTCCTATCTCTCTCTTAGTTATCTTCTCTTGTTAAGTGGAAAAAACAAGTGTGGAATACCTGGGTAATGGCCACTTCCATAGCTGCAACTGGTTACTAAGGGGGTCCTGGATCAAAACTATCACACACTGAATTACAGCAGTTAAGCTTCCAGAGGACTTCTTTTTAATCCTGTGCAGGTGTACACTGCTTTGAGAGACTTCCTCCAGCTTACCACCAATTCCAGCTGTAACAAGATCATTATGCCTCAAAATGGGAACACCGGTGACACCAGAAGTGTTTTCAAAACAGAAAGATTATTTTCCAGTCTAGGTCACTGATAAAATGACCTTCAGTTCTTAACAAATATTCACCATGGGAACTGTGAGTCTGAAAGCTAGAATTCAATATTCATGTATGGTGACTTAAAATAGAAAGCAGGAAACATGAGTTCACTGAAACCTTACATGTAAGAGCGTCTGCAGCTGAACAGCTGGTAAGAATATCCCAAAATTTTTCAAGGCATCTGGTAATGACCACTTTATTTAGACAGAAGAGCTGCTGGACAAAAAATTTTTGTTTTGAAACTGGTACGCTTCTTTCCAAGCTTACCCTTGTGCATGTCAGACAAGAGAAAACTAGACTGTGATTGTCAAGATGCACAACAAGACCAATGGACCAGTGTCTCAACTCCTTTAGAAGGCCTTCAAAATACAGAATGATACATCTTGATGATTTTTCTGAGTCTTAAGTCATTTGGGGCCTGGTTAATTTGATTGGCACCGCTCACCTTTTTGGGAAGCTGTGTTCGTGCTCTTCTATCCATTTTATGAAATTTCTCAGCTCTCTGAAATGCAGTGCTGATGCAGAAAGGGAATGAATACAAATGTGTGTGTCTTTTCTGCAGCTCAAGTCTGTTCCTCCTCAGGCTATGGAACCACTTTGTATATGGCAATAATAGGCCGCAAACATTACATGTACTCTGACAGCCGTAAAGCCACATTTCAGAGATACAAATGTTTCGTAAATCATATATCTTTTCCCTCCTCCTATATACACACGTTTTGCCTTTTTGGTAGCAAAATGGGGCCTGCAGTCTATGTATAAAAGGATTGCTCACTAATGCTCTGCGGCAGGATAGCATATGACACATATTCCGTAAGCACACACATATCCACCCCCCTGGCACAAAGCAAATCAGGATTCATAGGAAGGGATAAGGTTAAATTAGTCTAACAGCAAAAGGAAAGCATCTAAAAGAGAACTAATCTAAAGTGATGTTTTTTCTCTTGCACAGTGAGGGGGTTATTTAATTGGTGCACACAGAACTGCATACTTTTCTAATCCTATAAAAGGAGTAACTTCCTTCTGACCAGAAATAATCCATCTAATTCTCTAAGCAAAGCAAGCACACATGAAGTAAGCCCCGCTCTAGAGTTCATATGTTTCCCTAAATACCTGGAAATGTTGGTGCTTTGGCATCATGTTATAGTAAAGCATAAAGAGATGCAGATTTTCACACAGTGACCACACCTAATGCTGGAAATAAATAGGAGAGCATTATAAAGCACCCACATTGTTGCTAGTGGCTCCTCTATAATTTTAGAGAAAGCATCTATCCATATGGTTTCTGTACTAAGTTGTTCATGTATTGATTGACAGTGAGAGAATAACCATCATCTCTAGAAAAAAAAAAAAAAAGAGTGCTTTGCACACAATATCTCCCTGCACAAAATATCTTTGGTTTGTAGATCAAATGGATCAAGCTGCTTATATCACCGCCACGAGGGCAGTGTTTCCTTAAGGACATTGCTTGGGTAAAAGATTAGCATGTGACCTAGTGCAAAGGTTAATATCTAGGACTACATGGTTCTCTTCAAATTAAGGGGGTTTAGCAAGTAAATATGTAGTTCATCTCACACAGTTTCATTACAGTCTCCTATGGAGGTAAGAAACAAACTCATATATAAAAGTAAGCTTCCACAGTTATGGCCATGAAAAAAGTACAGAAAAGAAAATGAGCTTCACTGAGTCTGCACAACAAGAGAGGAGCAGCTGAAGATTAGGAGGGGTTAAGACTGATAACTGGAGAACAGTTTCATTAGCTGATCTTTATGAATCAGTGTGTGGCATTAGCCACACACACAAAGATCAACATGTAGATCTGCCACCAGTATCGGTGAAACGCTCAGTTTAAGTTATTTTTTAAGCACATGAGAACTGACAGGCTGTATGGACTTGAGTTGTCCTGGGAGACCTATGGCATGAATTTATGCCTCAGGGGAGGTTTAGATTGGATATTAGAAAAAGGTTCTTCATCCAGAGGATGGCTCTGTGCTGCAACAGGCTCCCCAGGGAAGTGGTCACAGCATCAAGCCTGACAGAGTTCAAGAAGCGTCTGCATGATGCTCTCAGGCACATGATGTGACTCTTGGGGATGGTCCTGTGCAGGGTTAAGGGTTGAACTCGATGATCCTCATGGATCCCTTCTAACTCAGCAAATTCTGTGATAATATGGTCAGAGATGGATGGTTCATCTGGGCTAAGCTAAGACATAAAATTTGAGTTTAAGAATTAATTTCAGGTTTTCTCCACTTCCACGTGAGATAGGGCATTAAAAAGAGCAATTTTCTGTAACATTTCTGGATGCATTAGAAGTTTGAAATGTAAAAACTTGTACTACTTAGCCTGTAAGTGCCTGATCATTAGAACAGAAAAGTATCACAGAGGCAGCCAACTAAATGAAACTTCTGGCAGAGAAGGAAAAGGAGGCTGTAGCAGAATTTCTCTCTGACATCCTGTTACTAGAAGTGTTTCAAAGTAGGGGCTATTTTTTCTTTCACCTCAGAGAAAAACAAAGGTCCCTTTCCAAATGTTTTCTCCTTCACCATAGGTAATACACTGCTTCTCCCAGTCCCAGGGCTCTGCTTGCTTCTTCATCCCCAGATGTTCAGGTCATACTACTACACAGCCAAGAAGTTTTCTGGTAAATCAACACCTTATAATAACTTGTTGAAATATATGAACCCAGAGATAAACCTAGAAAAAAATCCTGAGCATTCTGCCTTGTAAAAGGCTTGGGGAACAGGAATTTTATTACAGTGGCATGGAAATAACCAAAGTAATTTTAGGAGCTTTAAACTTGCTTTAAAAGTATTACAAGATAAAGCTGCACATTACTTGTTATCGTAAGGATTTAGCACTCCTATTATATTATCCACTAATCTAATCCAACTGCCCAGACTGAACACTACAATTTGTTCTGAATATGTGGGGTGGACCCAGCTGTAGAGGTTGACTTGCATACAGACTGAAATAGTCTGGTTAGCACCACAGGAGAGCCTAGCTCTGCCCATAGCAACAAAAGGCACAGCTTCCAGTTGCCTGACACGGGGTGAATGCCAGAGTCATTTTGGAAAGTAAAAACAAAAAAATCCAGGTGCAAAGTAAGAAGCAAGACGTGTGAAAGAGGAGAGAGCAGCAACATCCCACCCTGAGGCACACCAGAGTCTCTTGAGGAAGGCAAGGTCCCCCTGTAGTCCCTTCCCAGGCTGGGCTGGGTCTCACCTAACTCACTGCTTTGGTGGATGCCTGTGGCCAGGCAGAAGTCATCCCAGACTTAAGGTTGGAAGCAGGGTCTGAGCAGTGCCCCTTGTGCCCAGTCATCACAGGCACATTTTACAGGCAACAAGCACTTGAGGTTATGGGTCATCTGACTCCATGGGCTGCCAAAGGCACACCTCAAAGGCATTTTCAGTCACCATGGGCCTTGCAGGGTACTTACAAAGTCTGTGTTCACTCATGTAAAAAACATAGTGGAACTCAACTCTTCCCTGGTTGCAGACTTTGTGTTTTACATGTAGGTGACACCAGTCTCACCAATAAAATCTTGCCAGTATTGCATTGAGTACCTTTCTCTCCATCCTCATCACCCATGTCATGCTGTGGGCACCCACAAGTCTGCCACCGAGATGTATTTGCATGCCAACAGACCTCTTGGTAAGGCAAGTGAATCCATGACGAAAGGATTGCTGAGCATGGCAAAGACAGAGAGGTTCAGTGAGGGTGAGAAACAGACTTTGGTCTTGAGGGCATCCAGTGAGAAAAGAGGCATACAGCTGCCTGTCCAGACAAAGGTGAGAGCTCTCAACCCTTTCCCTGTCACAGAGGGCTGGTACCTGTGTCATATGAAGATCTGCATGCTTATTTTAATTCAGACATGAAACATGATGAAGAGTAACTTTACTCCTTGGCCATTATCAGGATCCCCCATAGCACATTAGCCCATTAAGAAGGAAGAAGAGCTGCCAGAAAGCTAGCAGATACTGCTTGAGCAGCTATGCAGCCTTTCCTGAAAGAACAAGGAGAAAATAATGCAGGAAGATTTACCTAGCAGATAATAAATGCAATCTGGCCATTAAAAAGTCCATTTCCTGCACACTAAAAGCCATTTACAATTGTAGGTACTTTCACCAGCCCTCCACAGGCGCAGGAAGATGCTCATATACATGAACATGTGCAGAATCAGAGCCCTACTCCTGTTCACAAACCAAACCATAAGCTGGCTGGCATAAACTTCTTTTGTCAGCGTTTGCAAGAACTTAGCCAGTACCAAGAAACACTTGGCAGAAGACTTGCTTGTCTTCTGTGCTCTGCCTTAGGTCCCAGTTTCTATATAAGATTCTTTACTTCTTGCCTTTTTCATGAAGCACTGTCCTTAATTTAAGCAAAGAGGAATTATAAGGAAAGAGAAGCTTGATCTGGAAATCTCAATAAAATCAGTGAAGTGGGGAAAGTGGTGGGGCAGGAAGGCAGGGCAGTTCCTCACTCCTGCAGAGGTGCAGCAGTGAGGTGCAGGGGGGACTGGGGGGGGGTGCTGCTTAAAAGATCTGTTGCTTCATCCACTTTTGCCATTTGGAATAAGACTTCTTCACTTCCATGAGTGACTGGGATTGGGAGAAGCATTCTTCTGGGCAGAAACTCTGGGTCAAAATGCAAAATTCAGCAGAAGACTTGTCAGTAGGAATCTGTGTGGCCAAGAGAGCTGAAGGCACCACCTAGCACTGAGGCTGCACCCACTCTTTGTAAAAAATAATAAGAGCATCCAT
>JAOXXN010000001.1:32019075-32032991 GCA_026770055.1 Myrmophylax atrothorax | reverse complement strand
AGTCAATCTATTGGGGTGATGGTAATGCAGATGCCTGAGGGGAGGTGGCTCCTAGAGTGGCTATAGAAGATATGCATGAGGGGGCCATGTCATTCCTTAAACAACACTCCACCCATCTAGGCTTATCAGGGGCCATCACCCCACATACCTGTACACTACTTTACCATTAAGCTTGTGATATTGAGACCTAAATTTTCTTCACTGTTACTGATTCTGACACTCACTGAAGTACAGTGATAACTAAGTGAATAAAACCAATCTCAGAAATTTCTCTGGTTATTCTTGGTTTTGTTTTGTTTTTCATTTGTCAGTGCTGCGATACTTCTGTGTAATGATATTAATGATGTTACAAGGCTGAAGACAAGATATGAAGAGACATCAGCATTCCTCAGTGCTACAGCACAGAAAAAACCAACAAACCTCTAAAAGCACTTACTGTGGCTACTTCTCTGAGGTTTATTCTCTATTACATGGAACTGGAGTCTGTAATTAGCAATTCAGTATATCAAATTAATGATATTGAAAGGAATTACAAAGGCATCTGACCTACACATCCATCTAACCATATATGAGTCACTCTTAAATGGCACATTATGTTTTGGCAAATTGAATTAGACACAATCTCCTGGTCTACGTTAGCAGGAATTAAATACTGAACTAGTTATAGAGAAGATCCATGGATCATGTGCCCCCCAAACCATTTTATTGATGAGTATGAAACAGTTCGTGTAGACTCAACAATAGCCTGTGCATCTTTATTGAGATGAGTGAATTTTACAGGAGAAATAAATCACAATTACAGCAAACATAAATTGTCATCATTATCTGACCTCATCAGTCTGATCTCCCCAGGGGCCTGTGAGGTGAGTTCTGGGTTGCCACTGAGATTCATATAATGTGATAACCAGAGAGGAAAGAGATTTTTATTCCTAGTTTCAATCTCAACAGCATACAGTTATGGACTGTGAGCCAGGAAGAGAGCTGCAAGACAGAAATGCCCACCACAGGTCCTCCTGCCCAAAGCCATGCAGGGCTTACACTCTAGGGCTTATGACAGCTTGACACACAGTTGCTATAATTAGCTGGCAGTGACTTGGAGTAGATACTTTCTGTTGTGGCTTTTCTTTCTTTTCCTTTTTTTTTTTTTGATTGGTTGCTCTGGGGATGTTTTTTTGTGTTTGTTTCTTTCTTTTCCAGAAACTATCCATGTAGTCTATGTTTACAATCCTTAACATCCACCAAGAAGCACAGAAGAGCAAGAACACAGCAGCTGACCCCTGTTCCTGCTTTCAACCTCTGTAAACACACTCACAGTAGTTAAAAAAACCACACCCCAAAGTTTAAAAAACTACAACTCAGTTTGATAAGACTGTGAAGGAACTGAATTGAGTGCCTGCCACCCAGCTATGAAGAGAAGCGTAGTGAATTTTTCTATTCAGAAAGCCCCTTGAATATAACTAAAGTCCCCTAATAGCGAAGCTCAGAGTGCCTCCATTCTGGTTTATTAATTTTCTATTGGTCTGGACTGTGAATAGACAACCACTGCAAGGAAATACTTAATCTGGAAAAAGAAAGGGCACAGGGAAAAGGGTGCTTCAGTCAAGATGTGCTAGTCAAGCTATTAACTGAAGTGAACTGGAAGGTAACAAGAAGCATCTGGCATTTAATGCAGCCATAGCAATTTTGTAATTAAAGGAAAATAGTTACTGTGCTGTAAACATCAAGGCACTCTGACCAACTTATCGTTCTAAATTGCAGACTATTGCCAAGATGGCAAAGCAATATGGACTTTAATGATAACAAAATAGCTTGTGTCAGCATCCACTGACTTTGGTAGAGGTGTCTAACAGAGGTAGAGGTGTGGGCAGGAGGAATTACAGGCATGGAAGAAGGAAAGATGAACACTGATTTCTTTGCTCTAGTCATCCCCTGTGAGTCTGTGAGAGGTTGAAGACTTCCCAAGTGCAATGGTTTGCTCCTCAAATGGCACTTTTTCCTTCTAGGGTTACAAGTGTGGACATAAAATATTTGAAGGAAGGGGGAATTCTCATAATGTCCTGCCATACCTATTTAAAACCAATGCGGTCAATTTTCTGTTGTTTATACCAATGTAAAGGAATTCAAATCAACACAAGGTTATAAGTAGTTATTAGCTGTCTGACAGCTTTTCCTCTCAAACCTCATTAATGGGAATTTGCTCCAAATGAGGCCATTCATGCTACACTGCTTCTTACATGGACAGCTTTGAATTTTAAATGTTTTACTCTCCTTTGCATGCTTACACATTGCAGCCAACATCTTACACAAAAGCAGCTATATTCCCTCATTATCAAAGAAGTTCCTGGTGATGTGGGGAGGAAATTGTTAGCTTTGTCCACTCTTATCAATGGATTAGATTCATAGATATATGCCTTTTGATAGTATTTATCTGTAAAAGTAGCTTTCTGAATGATATTTTTCCCTATCTTTGGACCACCACTGCTGTACATTTCTCTGTTCTCACACTGCTGTTCACTAAATCACCATGTCCATTACTACTAGTAATGTACTACTGGTAGTACTACTAGTACTGCTTGAAGCCAGTGGTCTATGTGTACCCAAGAGATGTAAAATAGGGAAAAAAGCAGAACGTTTTTGCATGAAATATTTGTTATGGTTTCTCTTGACCACTGTGTGAGTTGTGATTTCTCTCTGGACTTCTGCTGGGTTCTCAGCTGGCTTTTGTACTCTCCTGTCTCCTTCCTCCTTAGGTTTACAAGTGACAAACCACTGGTTTGCATACATCAGAAGCTCTTTGTGCAACACACTGTTACACTCCCACAGTGAGAGGTGATCCCCACGCCATATGACTTCTAAGGAGCTAATCAGGAAACCAGGTAAGTTGGGAACTGGGTGGAACAGGAAGATGACCCAGCCCTAGTAGTCTTTGTTGCTAGTGACAGAGCAAGGACATACATCCTCAGAGTGAACCATGATCAAAACAAGGAACAAAACTCTTATACATTATTCTACAAAACCTTGTTTACTGTGGTGGGTGGGAGGGATTAGGTTCAGAGCATGAAAGGTAGAGTCTTCCTTTGACCTACAGGGCAGGTGCAGGTTAAAAGTAGACTCCTTGGAAACTTCCTTGACCAGAATTATTCAACCGTGATCCATTGTACTGTCTTTCTTGGTGAAGGCCTGTCCTTGAGACAGATAGGTAGCTTGCAAAGTTTGATCTTGAAACTGAGGCAGCCTATAAATTGAGCAAGGATTTTTTTTTTAAATTCTGCATGCATATAACTCATCCAATCACTAAACTGATTTTTAAAAATCACATACATTTTTTCAAATGAAGAAAACATTTTAGAAAACGAGGCAATTTTATTATCAGCTCTGCCACACTGAATCCTAGAAAGAAAAGGAAGCTGTACTTTCAATTCTTAGTCTAATATCATTTGCTAATTCTATTCCAAATGCCATTGATGTTTTTTGACAGAAAACTGGAGCAACACTTTAAATAGTCACTATACATTATTATTCTCTACATTATTGGTTTCAAAATAATGTGGTTTTGTAGGAATTTATTTCTAGCAACAAATTCAACTATTACTTAACAAATATGTGTAAGCAGCCTTTCAAAAGTAAGCAAGCAGTATGCAAGAGCTAATTCTTAAAAAAACTATCAGAAGTATGCTGAATTGTCCAAACTTGCAAACAATAGAGTATTAGTGGAAATCAAAACATTTTTTTATTACTGAAATCTTTAAAAAGAACAGTCTCTTACGAGTGACAGAGGCAATGAGGATGAATGAGCTGTGTGGCTGGACACAGGGCACATCTATTCTGGACAGTTATTTTTAATAGAAAACAGACAATCTAGACTATTTTTTCCCTGGTATACTATTAAAATTAATGGTGGTGTGACTACTTGTACCAAACTCAAATTTGCTCACATCTTTCAAAGACAGAACCATGTAGCTATGGGTTTTAAGGATGTAAGCTGAGCTAGATGTCCTAGGTAGAACAGGTATATGGGTACGAACTGTCAGGGTCTTTTTCTTCAGAAAATGAGGAACAAAGTGGACTGAGTGCAAGAAAATCAGGAACCATGACAGATAAAAGAAGGGGAAATGCTTGCAGCCTTCAGAGAGAAGCAAATTGCCTCATGGTTCGGGTTGAATTGATGAAGGTGAGGGAAGCAACTGGGGTAGAAGGCAAGCAAAACAAGGGAGCTGGAAGGAAGAAATGAAAGATTTAAAAAGACTGTCTTCAGAGATAGTGGCCATGTCTGTAGCCCTTGGGGTCCAGGATACCAGTGCAGCAGAGATGGATATGTAGGGAACAAGGAAAGGTCTTCCACTTTGGACCAAAGCCATGAAATACAGAAATGAGTCTGCAACCGGGCATATCCAAGGAAATTTCTCTATTGAACACAATAGGGAGGAAAAAGTAAATTTAATACAAGTTCTTCTTTCCCAAGAAGAGGAAGAAAAATCAACCCAAACCCAGATAACTAGTTACCAAATCTGAAACTTGCTAGTGCTGCAGAATTGGTGCTGCTTTGGGGGTCTGCACCCAGTTTCCTAAGAACAGAGGAGAGCGAGGAGGGAGGACTCAGAAAGAGGAATGACAGTTTTGAACAAGTCTCTTTCAGTTTGACTACAGGTCCTTCAAACTGTCATAATGTGGCTGGCTGGTTTGGATGTTAATGATTCAGACATTTCTAGGACTTTCTTCTAAATTATGACCAGCTTTGTCCAGCCTGTCACAAAATTAATAATTTGAGTATGTAGCAAAAATATGTTAGTGTTGATGAATGTTTCATTTTTAATAAAGTAATAGAAGACTTTCTGAACAGCTCTGTAATGCCCCCCTCAGCCACATGTTTGTTAGTGGGCAGTACTTCACAGAATCATAGAGTGTTTGGGGTTGGAAGGGACCTCTGGAGATCATCTAGTCATTTGTTCCTTAGCAAAAAGACTACAGGCTCTGTAGCAGTTCACTGGAGGCAACTGTATACTCTGATATTTCTCTTTAATATTATGTGTCAATAATTCTGACCAATTTTCACAATTAATCAAAACCATTTCCAGGAACCCAGTGTTGAACTCCCATTTAGATAGCAGCAATACCAGATTTCTTCCATCTAGTCTTCTGAGGAAATGTCTGGAATAAGATAAGTGCATTAATCACTGTGCTACTTAGTAATTTTTCCTACGCCTTTTCCTATGCATGGCTTCTGTCATAGGTAGCATGACCAGAGATAAGAGAGATTTCTAGCACAGCATTTTTCCAAGGTAGTTTTTGGCTGCAGTTTTTCTTCCAGCCGTTATCATCTGCATTCAGATACCTTGAGCTGTTTTGAAGCAAAGTGGTTCAAGATTGTGGAACTGGTAAATGGCAGTAGACAGGTCTAAAGTATATTGGTTTTAAGCAGCTCATTGCTCAGAATGAAAAATGACACCAGGTACTCAAGTGTGAGCCAAAATAAATCCATTTTAAATTGTGATGTCTCTCACTGAAAAAAAAATTGAAGGTCTATATTCTGACAATGGAGAACAGCCACCTCCTTATGGCATGTCAGGACAGCAATAAGTGACTCACCTGCCCACCTACACTCCAAGGACACCAGAGCCTGATGTCTCTATCACAAAGTTGTCTCAACACTGAATTTAGACAAACAGTTTTTCCTACTGCCCACAGTCTGTACAGTACTCACTGCTTGTTCTCTTTTCCAGGTCATCAATCCCTAAAATACCTCAAGGTGAAAATAAGTGGGAGTGACATTACACAAACACTTTCCTTTATTAGTAAGCCCGTAGCAATATTTGCTTTAAAAACTGTTTGTTGATCAATGCTAATTAAATACCAGCTTAATGCTTTATTTTGAACTTCTCTTGGGATCTTTTGGAATCCTTAATTTGCAGGGCAATCAACAAATCCCACCTAGTGTTTTCTGTAAGGTGATTTAAACCACCACCACGGGGAAAAAAAGAAGAAAAAGAAAAAGAAAAAGGAAGAGGATCTTGGATAGTGGGAAGAAAGTGGAGAAAAACATCTGGAGCAGACAGATTATGGGAGTTCCCAGCTGTGCCACAATTTGTTGGTGATGTGAAAATGAAGCACAGCAGTGGCTTTTTCATGTGATGGTCAATGGGCTGCAAAGAATACTCCATCTGCAAAGAGATTCAAGAACTGGTTTGTCCAACAAGACATCAGCCAGTGCATCCAGAGCTTTCTGTATTCTTTGAGGAGCAGGTATCTGTGAGAGCTAGTGCACTACCTAATTCTGCTTGGAGATGCGCATGGAGATGGGAATTAGGGGTAAGGTTGTCTGCAGATAAAAATTACTTTATTCACTGTGGGGAAAAAGAAAACTAGTCAGGTAGATAAGAGAATATAAATGGAAGGGATAAACTTCATGCATTAAATAGAAGTGTGAAAGGACAAAAATTTGGCCTCAGAGGCTACTTGTATGATAAAATACGCAAGGGCACAATCTCTGCAGGCTATTAGGACACTACGGTTGAAGAGCTAAGCTGTTTCCATCATCATCCCCTTCCAATTACCCAGTACATATTAAGGTCCAAACCACTGGTCAGACATTGCCTGAAAGACTGGTAGGTGGCACAGACCAAAACAAATTTGGGATCAAAAATGCAGCCAAAAATTAGGCTTTTCAGGTGATTATGTGCCAGAGCTTATGCCCAATGTTTACTTCTGTTTTGTTTTTAAGCATGGAGGAGTCAAGGAAGAAAGACTTCTGAAACAAAGATTGCATCAGTCAAAGAGTCACTTGATACTTACTTGATATTTACTTTATAATACCTTCTTAGGAAAGATCACAGCTTCCCAGAAGAATCTCATGGCTTCACCTGCACTTGCTAAAAGGCAGGATTTCAGCCCTGGCAATCAGTGATCACTGTGTCACGGCAATAGCTGAACCCTCTTCATGAAGCATCATTTACTTTCTGGGTTCTTAGATATTTACTCAGACATTAATACCTCCATGTGCTAGCACAAGTGTAAGCCCTCAGGGTCACTCTGCATGCACAGCAGAACCAGAAGCTCCTCTATCTCTTTGATAGGGTGAGACATCTTTTCTTTTTCCTTCCCAAATTAGCTACCCTGTGCTGAATGGTTTCTTAGCACTGAAGCTGAAGAGTGACTCTTCAGGTCCAATGGCATTGTCTAAATTGTTGGTCATTGCAGCATAAGTAACCACCAGCGGTGGAAACAGCTCGAGTCTTGGTGCTTCCTCTTGTCACCCTCTCCCCTTGCTGACATATCCAGAACTTTTGAAGCTGAAGAGGGGTTAGGTGGTTTTCATTGGTTTTAGGCAGAGAACAAAGAAGTATCACAGGATTTGAACTAGTCTCTTCTGTAAGTGGTAGTTGACAAAAAATAATAATCCCTAACCTTCCAGATACTCAGATTGTGTTATTACTTGAGAATATCAGTTTTCATAAGAAAGCTAAAGAAGGAATCTAGAACTGACTGCATGAAAATAAGTGCCAACATTCCAAATACCAGATTACAAACAGAAAAAGACCCAAACGCACTATTTTTCTTCTGTACATTAGAGGGGCTTAGGGAACAAAAAGATTAATTTTTAAATGCCTTGCATGAGCAATCTTATACAAAAATGCTTATATCTAGGAAAATGGGAAGACAATTTTCTAAGGGCAGGCAGGAGGTGCTAAAAAGTGTGCAGAGAATGTGACAATAAAAATCAGACTACATAGAATAAATGGTGGTGAGGTGAAATTCAGAAACTTGGATAAGTTTCAGAGGAATGATACAGGGCAAAGCAGGAGAATGAGTAAGGAAGAGGGCAGAGATAGCGCCAAGGCCATGGTATGAGTTTAGGAGAAATTCCTATTAACCCCTGGTGTGTAGAAAGCTACATTTATGCTGAGTGCTGTATGAGATAGATAGGTATTGATAGGCTACACTTGGGCAAAGTGTTCATGCTCAGCTGCATGTTAGACAAGGAAAACTCTTCTGCTGATAGAGATTGTTGCAGCCCTTTTCAGGAAGGGAAAAAGAAAAGTTATCCCGTAAAAGAGCACTTTTGCTGATATGTCTCAATCTATACTAGGGGTTTCTGCTGGCACAGCTATGCTGGTTGCAGATCACACTTCAGCGCTCCCCTGATTGATGTACGTACCTTGCAACAGTTTGTCACGCGGATGTGGCCAAGGTCTGTGTTAGGAAAAAGGGAGTTAGAGGAGCAGGCAAGGAGGGTCAGAGAGCAGAAGAGCAAGAGAGGGTTTTGTGTTGTAACCAAGCAGAGAGTGAATAATAGTGGAAAGAAAATCAACATATTAAGAATAAACATAATAAACAGTATTCACCAAGTTTTACTGGCTGGAGTTCTAATTCCAATACTTGGAGATTTTTTTGTTTTAAAAAAAAAAGTTTCTGTTTTTCATTGCCGTGTTGGCTATCTACTGTTCTGTTGAAAGAGAATTATAAACCATATCCTTTCTTAATATGAAGATATATTAGCCTGTAAACTTGAAAGGCAGCCTGTGGTTGTTGAATGCATGGGTCTTTAAAACTCATGCTTTATGATCAAAACATTGTGTTGCTATTGCAGTTCTCCTCCACCCCTTAAATTGATTATGCTGGCTGCTCTTCATATTTCTTCTAAATACTGTTGATACACCACCCTTTCACTGGCATTCCTTCTAGTTTCCCACATCTTCTTTATTTAAAATATTAGTTACCTCAGGTCCAGAGCTTTTCTTGGAAGCAAGGCATACAGAAGCTTGAGTTGCACTAGGAAATTATAGCTGTGACTTAATGAATGTAATTGATTTAATAGAGGCAAGTAATGGCCTCCTGAAATCTCTCAGATCACAATATCATCATTACACACTGCAGAGTATTAATCTCTACACACCATGCAGAGATAGATCCAGTGTGTGTATGCACAGACCATGTGTATACATACAGTGTGTACACGTATGTGTGTTTTTACTGTGTACATATGATGGGTACTGTATAGGATATTTAGCCTATTTATGGTCATGGAGGGATTAGTACTGTTACCTGATAATATAAAAACACATACAATAAAAACCTGTTTAAATTAAAGCCAGCAGGAAAGAGTAAGTGGAGTAAGGAAAAAAACATGGGTCACTGACACTGCTGACAAAGCAGAAGCAGTAATTTCCCAAATCAATATGCCAGCACAGCACCATAGAAGTACTATTCATAGGGAATGTGTTGGAAGTTTCAGCTTCTAGACAACAGGGGGGAAAAAATATCCATTTTATCCACCACTGAGAGTTACTTCCAGATCAGAAGAGGGCCAGCACTAATTTTCTGTTTTTCCAAACACAACAAAAGCTAGTTGATTATAAAAAGCCTCTCCTCCCATTTTAATATACAGTCTTAAATACAAGTTTTATACACTCTTAATATACAAGTTTCTATTTACTGCCTTAGTGAATGCTGAATTAGAAGTCATCTTTCAGCTGTTTCTGTGATATACATTCCCCACAGATACCTAGCTGTAACTGATGCTTATATATACTTCACTGACATACAGCCTTGACTAGCTATTGCTTGTTACATGATGGTGAGGTCTACAGAACAGTAAGATGAACTGCTATACCTAGAGGATTACATAAGGAAAACAAACAAATAAACAAGTATGAACATACACACACACCCCCCAAATAATGAAATAACAAGTTTCTTTGGTGTCTTTGTAGGTTTTTTAACTGTTGGGAAATTCTAAGGAATTCATGAGGCCTTCCAACCCACTGCAGTACAAGGTAGATCAAATATTTTAGATTGCAGAAATACTTGGTTAAATATTGCTTTTCAAAGCAGGTCTCCACTAAAGTTCATTAGAGTTAGTAGGGCAAAAGTATGACTTATTTCTTATGGTCAATGGCATACAATATGAACAGAGACAATAAGTTTGACATAAAAGTGTTCTTAAAGTATGTGGTCTTTTCGCAGCCTGTGCGTGGAATTTTTAAGGCAGAAACAACCAACTGTGTGTTTGGATCTTGGAATTCAGCACTGAATTTGGGCATGGGTATAAAAGACAGAAGTAGTCAGGAACTTGTGTTGCTTTATTACAAGGAATTTTATACTTTTCATTATATTATGTTGTAGATAGTCTGAATTGCTCCCAAAGCACTGCTTTATTTTAAATATTTTTCAGGATGTGAGTTACTAAAATACTGCATTTGACATTTTCTCTGCTGATATTAGTGGACATATTAAGAAGCCTGCAAGCTGCCTGAGCAGCTAGAAGGCCCCAGTTACCAGGGATGAGTACTGCAGAGTCAGGGATTCCAGACCTTAGGGCATCCCTTGCCACCGGGGCAAGAAGAAAAGCAGACTGGGCAAACCTCCCCATAAATAGTATCACAAGTCTCCTGACAAACCCAGCAGGTACCACTAAAAATGCTGCCTTAATTTCAGTAAAAGCTCTTCGGGCTACTAGATTTCCAACAAAGCAGTCAGGCTGAATGAACCAGATTTTTTTCCCATCAGTTCTACTTACAGATGATTTCCCCATAGGCGGGAAAGTCACCCTTTCACTCTCCTGCTGTTAAGGTTTTTCCCTCCTTTTCTTTTCAAATCTCGTTGTTTACAGCCCATTTACACCATTTTGTACTGAGCCTGGCCATTCTGAGTCAGCTCTAGGCAGGAGACAATCAATCACTGCTGCCCGAGCAGACTGAAAGCAGCAGTTGCCTTCCCAGAAGGAGTAAGAGCCCACAGCCTCTTTTCTCTGCATGCCCGGCATCTGAACTGAATGGAAGTCTTGTTTTTGCCCTGCAGAGTCACAAAATCCAAAGGCAAATTTGACTGCATTGGCTAGCCAGCAACGAAACATCAGTGTGCACAACTTCTCTTCAAGCAATCCTGACTAACAACCAAATAGAAGAGCTCCAGCTTCCCTTTGTTAATTCTCCAGTGAAGACACAGCCCCCCTCTGACAAATCTCTATAAAAATTCATTCAAGCTTCTCTAATCAGCTTTTTTGTGAGTTTTTAAGAAACATAGATAAAGCAAAATATAAGCATGATAGGTCATTAAAAATCTCTTAATTTGAAGAGACACCCAAATTGGCATTCAGGAATGTCCTGAGACAGTATTTTCTTTTTAGGGATATGTGAAAGAGGTTTTGACACCCATGCATACAGGAAATCCTACAGCAGCTGCTATACGAATAGAATCATTTCCAAGTGCTGGCTGTTAAAAATTACTAGGATTTAAAAAACTCACAGCGTTGCATTAAGAATCACAGTGTTTCCAAAAACATTAACTTATGTCTTTTTTATATTCTCCTCTTTATTTTTTGCTTCTGGCGTTCTCACTTTCAAGATTTTTTTCAACCACATTTTCTTGCCTTAGCAAGCTGAAATTGTTGCAAGTTCCCATTATACAAGGATATGCAGTTTTAAGAACAGCAACAAATACTGTGAGACTCGCCATGAAAGAGCAAGAGTTGGCAGCACCACAGTAAGGATATTAACTTCCGTGTCCTCCCAAACTGCAGTTTCTATAAATAGCATCTGTCTGCTTTTACTCCTGCAGTTAATTACATAGATTTTCCTGCATTTCCTCTTCTGCAGTGTCCCTGGGAATCAGTATGTTAGATGGCGAGTTAAATCAATGTTTATGAATGTTCCCCAGTATATGCCTCTGACATTAAAACCGAAGCATTTCTGCAAGTGGGGATGTTAAGCAGGTAAGTAGCTGCCTCTTGATGTCCCACTGCATACAGAGGGCAACTTGTCACTGTGTATTTTAATTTCTGGCAGGTGTTCCAGACACAGCTGAGTGGCCACAGGATCCTGACAGGGCTAGGGCTTCTCCTGTTTGCATCTTGTATTGTATGTGCTCCATCCAGTTTAATCCTGTCTTTGACAGCAGAGTGCTGGTTGTTCTGTGCTCTGGACTGGCTTGGGGAGGACATTAGGGGAAAACTTCCTTCACCCAGCTTTGGATGCCACCAGGGAAATACGTTCCTCTACACTAATCACTTATGATTTCTACATTCAGTGGAAAGTGTTGTACATAGGCATCACTTGACCCGTTTACCTACTGACCCACTGTAAGATGTTCTCAGGGTCCTAGAAGTGCCAGTCTCTCTCCACCAACTGTGGTGGCACTTTTTCAGTTATTTGAGATCATTAGAGGAAATTTCCAGATTTGAAAGCTCTAAATGCTGATCAGTGGCTCTGTCTGGCTATTCCACACAACTGAAATATTTATTAAGCATTTGCAAAGTGATATTTTCCACCAGTATCATGCCTATAAGCTACTTAAAAAATGCCTTATTCCTTTATTTTCCAGCTATCCTACACCTTGACTGGTTTCTTATCTAGTTTATTATACAGTAGTACAGATTTCCAAATCTGCAGTCCCTCCAGTTCAACAGGGGTCCATTTGGCTCATTTGCCGGGGGTGTGCATACAAACAGGGTTATAGAGCAGACATGGCTGTTCAGGAGGTTGTGGAAAGGACGTGGCACCTCTCTGCCCTCCGGGCAGACTTCTTCCCACACAAGACACCGATCAAAGGTATGTATTCCATAGTGCTGTAGCCTTCTTCCCACTCCAGTCTCTTACCTGCCAGAGACAGCCTCTATGAATCCCTCATCAGGCCAAACAGCTGGGTTGGGCTCATGGTGAGGTGGAGCAGGAGATTCTGTAACATGTAGCTGGCAAGATGCGAGATGCAGATGTCCTTGGGCAAGGTAGAGGGAAAAACCTTTCAATGAAATGCATGCAGAATGTGAGAGGCTTGCTAGGTCCCTGTAGCACTGCTCTCACTTCCAAAAGGCAGAAGCTGTTCCTCAATAATGTCTTACCATTGCAGTGAAAAAGTCTAGCAGGGCTGCTCAGGCCCTGCACAAGATCCCCTTAATGTTGCAACACTGAACACCCCTCTCTTTCCCACATGGCTCCTGCTCACCTTAGGACCCAAATCTCCCCTCTCTGCCTGTTGAGAAACAAAGGAATGAGATTTCTCAGGATGCAGACAGAGAGCTCTGTGATCAATGGCTCTAAGTCCAGGTGGAGGTCACTGATGAGTGGCGTCCCCCAGGGCTCTGTCTTGCGACCAGTGCTCTTCAATATGTTCATCAGTTACATGGATAGTGAGACTGAGTGCACCCTCAGCAAGATTACAGGAAGCTGAGCAGTCTAATTGACACAACTGAAGGAAGGGATGCCATCCTGAGTGACCTGGAAGATGTGTGGCCAGCATCTTGAGGGATGTGATTCTTCCCCTCTACTCTGCTTTCATGAGACCCCAACTAGAGGACTGTGTCCAGTTCTGGAATGAGTCCTCAACACAAGATAGACATGGACCTGTTAGAACGGGACCAGAGGAGGGGCACGAAGATGATCAGAGGGCTGGAGCACCTTTTCTACAAAGTCAGGACCAGAACGTCGGGACTGTTCAGCCCAGACAAGAGAAGGCTCTGGGGAGACATCATTGCATCCTTCCAGTACCAAAAGAGGCCTTATAAGAAACAGAGACAGGAACTTCTTACATGAGCAGATATTGAATAGGACAAGGGGAATGGTTTTAAACTAGAAGACAAGAAATTAGGTGTGAGGAAGAAATTCCTTACTCAGAGGCACTGGAAAAGGTTACCCCGAGAAGCTGTGGATGCCCCGTCGCTGGAATGATGCTCAAGGCCAAACTGATGCGGCCCTGGACAACTTGTTCTAGTGGGTGGCATACCTGACCATGATGGTGGGATTGGAATTAGATAATTAGATGATCTTTAATGTGCCTTCCAACCCAAGCCATTCCATGATTTGGAGACTGCTTGTAGTACACACACACACACACATATATGTATGTATGTATATGTATATATATGTGTGTGTGTGTGTGTGTGTGTGTGCATGTGCACCGTCTGTATCTCTGCATCTCCTGCAGAC
>JAOXXN010000001.1:31992783-32005378 GCA_026770055.1 Myrmophylax atrothorax | reverse complement strand
TGTCATGAGAGCCAGTGTAGGCTGTTTCACATGCCTCTGGCTAACTGCCAAAGAAGATGTTATTAATCTCCACTGAAAGACCTAGTGATGTCCCCAAATTAATTTTTGCAGTTACACATGGTGCTCCAGAGAGACACCATAATCGCTTATGCTAAACAGACCACAGCCCAGAATTATAGATGGCCACCTTGTGTGCAGATCTACTTGCTGTCATGTGTCTTTATTATCTTGAGACCATAATTTTTGCTAGAGGTGGCCAAAAGAGTAACAGCTCTACTCGATACTGTCAGAGTGCATTTCCAAAGAAACTATGCAAGAGGAAAGAATTGCATGCATTGTTCAACCCTGCCTGATACTGTGATTCCAGATTCTACCTTTCATGTGTCATTGAGTCAGCAGAACTGAAAACCAGAATTGAAACCCGTGACAACTATGTAAAAATTAATGTTTATGGGACTGCTTACTAGCAAGCATGGCATAGCTTACCCAGGACATTCCTCCCACTAGCAGACTAGTCCTCCATAAGTACTTACTAGAGAAATATGAAGGGTCCCTGCCACTGGTTAGGACTTTTACAGACACCTCCTCCAGGCTTGCATAGTCCTTATGGATGGGCAGATTGCTTACCTTGATGCAGCAATAGGAGAAGTTTAAGTGCCAAATCTCCTCTTGCCATGTAATCCAGCATGCTCCCAATTTGCAGGGTAGTCACTCTGCCCAAGAGCAGCTTTCCTTGCAGTATCAGGCCTTCTGTGTATGTGGAGCTTTTGTGTGTATACACAGTAAGGTCAATGCAGCGAGCAAGCCAGATGCATGGCTTCAGGGGTATGCTCAGTTTGCAGGATTTATGCTTTGTAGGCTTGGTTTTTAGCAATCACATATATTGAAAGCAATTAAGTTTGTAAAAAGCAGAACAGTTTGTTTCACTTCACATAGTTGGGGACGTGACCCAGTTTCCATGGCTTACCCTCAGCCTTCATGTTTTCATGTGGAAGTTCTCACTCATGCAGCTGTGTTAGTGGCCAGTTATGTTTGCACTCAGAAGAGATCCATAGCAGAAACATGACTCGCACCCTGCTGCTACCCAGCAGCACTGCCTCACCAGAAGGTTGAAGCAAGACTGTGGGAGTCTCCATGTAGTGGGACAGGAAGAGTGTGTTTCACTGAATAGCATAAAGTGAAGAGCCTTGATGCCAGGACACTCACCTCTTAAGGGTAAATTTGTGTCGTTATTGGCAACAGCTTTCTCTGATGTGTGTCAGGCACGCAGGCTGACACCCCCAAGATGCAGGCACAGTGCAGAAGTGTGAAAGATGCTAGCTAACAGCTTGTCCTAGGTAGGTGCTAGTGGTGATGTGCAGGGGAGAGGAGGTGCAAAGGAGAAATTTGAGTAGCCCTTATATGGAGCTCAACTGAGGAAATGTATATTTTCAAGTGGTTCTGAAAGATTCGATAAAGCAAACCACAGATTTCTTTTTAAGAAGATGACTTGTATGTTTCTGAATTAGTTGATTTAATCTTTGCCATGTGTCCAGGAAGTGGAATGAGGGGGATTCAAACTAAAAGCGTACAGTGCCTGTAAGATGTGAGCTGAGGGGGACATCTTTATCTTTTTCACTCTTTCTAGGTTGTAGCTATGCAGCCTGTCCACAGAAAGCTGCTAGTGACCCAGGTAGTAGTGTTCTGTCATGTGGGCTGCTGGAGATATCCAACCCTTTTGACCTGGCAAACTACCATCTAGTTCTTTGCTCCAACAGGAGCCCTGTTTTACTCTGTTTCAGAACGGTTGCTGGTGAACATCTCTGCTGTGGTCAGCCCATATCCTTCAGGCCATGTTGGTTAAAGGACAGTCTTGAACTGGAATGGCATGTCTTTTCAAGAGTGGGAAACATCTTCCATCTCCTCTACTGTTTTGTTATAATTTTATTCTTGTCTGACCACAATTTCTCCAGAGTAACAAGTAGGCCACTCTTTTCAGTGCAGTGGCCAACATTTGCATCATGCCCAGTCGTTTCATAAACCCCGACTGTGCTGGAGAGTTGTTGTAATAGGCATGGAGGTCAGTTGTTTTGTTTTTACATTCTGGTTGCCTGGAAATATCAAACTACTTCAAGGAAGGGTGCGGAGAGAAAGGACTTCACACAACAAGTTTATGAAGTTTATAGTGAAGACCTTTTATTACACAGAGCACATGGTTTATATATTGTTAGAACTACAGCTTATTGGCTAAAAGGAGTTACACACCACCACGCTAGAAACTTTAATTGGTTAAACCCCATATCTCACAAGTCCCATCTTTATAGTAACTTGTCCTGGCTGTTTCCACGCACCTGCAGAGTTCTGTGGGAACATACTGTGTGAATCCCTAGGCAGTTCCTGAGCTCCTTGCTGCTTCTGGCTGATAGCTAAGTGTCCCAGGGTTTGTGCAGGCTGGCTTCAGTCTTACAGGACCTTATATAGGTCTGAATTGCTTACTTGTGATTTTACTGTACCAACAGAAGAGTCTAAATGTTTGAGTGAGAATTGCACTTCCATTCTTACATATCTGTGTTGATACATTAGCACTGAGGGCGTCAACACTATTGCAGAATATTTGGTATTTCTGTAGTTTTGACCTTTTGGATAGAAAGTCCACTGTGAAGTGACAGCATTTGTAAGCATAGGTCTTTTGCCTTCATATATCATCTTCTGCTTCCTGGGCTTTTTCTGGGTCACACAGCTGTATACCTGTGTGCTTGCCCCTTGTCTGTTCACCTTTCTGCCTTCCAGCAGCAACCTGAACATGGCTGTTTTGGCTATTTTAGCTGAATTTGTGTGTTCACTAACAAGTCATTGGGAAAGTTGTGAAATCTCCCGAAATACTGAGGCAAACGCAGGAAGGGCTAAACAGCAGTCACCTAAATACATCTGTGAGCATGTTCACAGAACCTAAACATGGAGTAAGATGCCTCAGAAGAGATGCCAGTGAACAAATTTGGCAGGCAAATTTAACATACAAACCCTTAGAGATTCAGGAAGTTCAGTAAACTGTAATATGCTTTGGGCAAAAATAGATTTATAAGAAATCAAATATAATTCGCCTAGGTCTGATCTTTCAGTTGCAGTACATTATTTTTCCTAGGCCTACATTTACATTTGGAGGTTCAGATGCTTTCTGTATTTTCTTTTTCTCCCTTTTTAGGATTGCCATGTTCTCATTGTCAGTTTCTCCTTGCTGTCCTTCCCCTCTGCTGTATACCTGCAGAGCTGGGAAGCTAAAGCTTGATCTTATGCTGTTTATCAGAATAAAGACCTGTATTGGTTTTATCTGCATGTTTGAGAGCATGTTGATCTTCCTTCCTTTGCTATCATAGATTTCTGTTTTATCAGAGAAGCTTGTACTTTGGTACTTATCTACTGATAGAGCCTCTGATTTTGACCCTTCTGCATATGCCATTAGTTGTCTTCCCTGTAAAGAAGCAGCTGATTGTTGCTCCCTGGCAGGAAGCCCTCTCAAGTGCTAATTAGGTTCTCTGACCTGACAAGGGTATTTCCTAAAGGAATTCATCATATTCTCGAGGTGGGATTTATTTCATGTGTCTGTTAGCTAAAAGGTGTATGTCCAGTCTGACCGAGTCATCTGTGCTTGTGCCAAAACCAGTGGAGAGCACTGAATGGTTTGGGGGAGGAGGAAATCCTTCCAGCATATTTGAGATGCTTACCTTAGGTAAGTTTGAGTCAAGAGGTCCAATAAGTTCAGATAAGATGAATCCTGTTAGTCAGCTGAGAAGATTTAAATTCCTTTTAATGGTCCATATGATTTTTTGACTGTAGAAGAGTAAGTAACCTGTCCTGCTCCATGTATTTACTGATTTATTGAAGAACTATGCTTTGAGAATCACAGATGCAAGTATGTTCACCTGTCAGGTGAAGGGGATAACCCAGTATCCACTGCTTCATCTCCTGCCACATTCTGCCTTCAGCAATAGCCATTAACTTTTTATTCATACTTGTGAAATATATTTATATCATTTATCTCCGTGCTGGCAAACAATGTAAGAGATGAGTTCTTGTCAATAAATAGTTTTCATCTTTGAATGACTGATAGCATTTGCATTTCTGTGGAGTTTTTCAGGCTGTCCTCATAAAGGGAGGAGTCTTGGTATTTTGGGATGTTATTTGCTCTTTTAACCTCAGATGCAACTTTTGAGGATGAGTGTTGAAACATAAGGTAGGAGGCTCCTAGTTCTGTTTTCTTCTGTTTCTCTGGATGTACCTAAATATCAGGTCAACTAATACCCCTTTGCAAGCTGTGTCTCTAAAATGCAGAGGGTAGTTGTGTGTTTGACATAATTATGGATGTTACAAGAGTGAAAGTGGAACTTCGCTGTCAGGTGTCTCACAAATATCATGTAGGGCTATTGGCCTCTGTTTTCTGTCCAGTAGGATCAGACATTCAGACCTGCAGGTGATACTGCTAGGTGATCAGGGATCGAATCAGAGTGAAATTATTCTGCTAATTTTGAGTATTACTTATTTACCTTTGGTTACCAATTTCTGTGCTGGAATTTTGGTGGCTGTCCATATGGGAGCATAAGCTCATGCAGTTATACCATGTAGCTGTATAAGGGGTGCAGCATGATAAGATGTCAAACCTCATGATAAGATGTCTTAAAAGTGCTGAATGCTGTTAATCTAATTGCAGCATTAGACACTCTGCTCTTCCTGATCATTCAGTCTTAAGTGTAGTGTATCCTATCAGTTTTTTCTTATATATGTTTCTCATTTATTTTCAGAGCAGTTTCCTGTACCTGTCTGGTTTGTTGTGTCAGAATCATGGCTGCATGTGAGAATTCCTCTTTCTGTCAGATCGTATGGGAGATTTCCAAAAAGCAGGTTCAACAGAAAAACTGTACCACAGCTGAGGCAATTGTCAGTCTCTTAGTGCTGATGGGTGCACCCATTTTCCGAGAGTCCAATTTAAAGTCTGTAACAATCCTTGTCATGGACTGAACAATCCGTGATATATCTTCAACTTGAGGAAAACTACAGTGGACTGATACCTGCCAACTCATGCCAGAAAAATGTATGTAAGACCACTAAGACCCATCTGCAAAGAATATTGCAGTATAGGATCCCCAGACTGACAGTGTCTCTGTGTGTAGAGCTAACAAAGCTCTACAAAGCACTGAAATGTAGTCTAGGTGAATTTTGTGTATTTGCAAAGTGTTTAATTTTTAATGTATTTTTATTTTGCTTGGTGGTTTTTTGTTTGGCTGGGGGAGGGAGGTTGTGTGTGTGTTTGTTTTCTCTTCTGGTTAATAAAAAGGTAGAAATCATCAGTTAATACCCCCATTTCAAAACTGCTGAAGAATTGGTCTGATCTTTACCTATTTCACTAAAGATAAAATTAATGAGAAAACTTAAGTCCAAACTATTACTTTGTTTTTAAACAGAAGTACTGAAGAATCTACTACCAGTATTAGTGTCTTTGGAGAAGATACAGTCTCTCTACCTTTCAAAGCCTTTGCACTGCATTTTAGTGTAAGATTTCTCTAAAATTCCCCGTGGCTGTTCTAAATTCAATGCTCCTTGGAATGCAGGGAGCAGAAGAGAAGGAGGAGAGTTCCCGAGTTTATTTGCAATGGCATTTCATTTGGCATGGAGGATTTTTATAATGCTAATTTGGTCCTTCCGTATTAATTCATATTCTTCCTCTGCTGCTCCTAAATTGGAAACTTTCCATTTGACATCTGGAAGTCTTGTCCTCAGTTGTTCAACCTTTATGCTTTATCACTACAAATAGCTGTTTCGTGCATGGAATCCAGCCTCTTAGTCATAATAACGTTCCCTTTGGCTGTCCTATCTGGCAACCTTTAGAAAGATTTTTGGATTTTAGGTTTTGTTTGGTTTGCCTTTCTTTTTTTTAACCAGTGTCTGCATTTACAGAAAGCATGCCTGAGTCGATGGTGCTGCACCCTACCAAAAAGTTTTAAGCAAGAAAACTACAAAACATACTTTTTACTGCAGGCAGGAAGTTTAGAAACACAATCATATCTACAGAGAGAAGTGGTTAAGACCAATGATGCATTGCCCCTGCTAGTTGAGCAGTATTCAAACTAGATGCAAACCTGATTGCTGATCTTTTGGCAGCAGAGTTCTTACTTTTTCGGTTACTGATAATACATCCAGATGTCCAGGACTGCTTTTGTAACTCATTAGTTCCGGTTAGATTTCACAGTGGGTCATTCCACAGAGATCATACACAATGTGAAAATACTGTCTGTGAAAGAAGGATTCCCAGACAGTGTTTGCTGTAACTTCTATGACGGTGCTACACACCTGTAGATATTTAGTGGGAGCTAAAAGGTGACATGTAGTATGTGTCAGGTACTCAGAAAGCTTAACCTTCTCAACTTTTTGCCCAAGTCTAAGTCAAATAAGAGACAAAGCTCAGAAAAAGGGGTATTTTTTCATTATTATTTCCTGTGCAGTTGATTACATGGATGCCAGTCTTTAAAAGTCTCAGCTGTAAAAGGTGTATTTGTACATCACACGTTCAGCATGAAGCATGGCTGTCCCAGCTGGTATGTCTAAACACCTTCAGAGTACCTTGCAGAGGTGCTTGTTTCTCTGGAAGCACTGTGGGCCATTACTACTGTGCTGTCTCGTGGCAGTGTTTGTCAGCTCAAACATGGCCAAGTTCACATGACTTAACTGTTTTCTCAGTGTCGATGGGGCAGAGCTAGTGAGAGTTTGGGACCCTGCACCCTGCTCCAATTTATTGTTCTTAGACTGAAAAAAGCCAGTAAGAATGTTCAGTAAAAGCATATACAAATTGTGTGACTGTGTGTTATTTTGCAGGGTTATTTCAGCTTAACAGTGACCAAATGGATAGTAAACCATTATTCTCACTACTGGCAGTTCATTAAGTTTCTTTAATAACTTTGGATCAAAAAGTAAATTGTAAGAAGTAGAACCCAGTCAAAACACTCCTTTGGTTTTTTTAAGACACATACAGATAATAAATGTGATCTACCACATCGGTAGAGGTCAAATTATCAGGAGACTCATGATGCAGTTGAAGAGCAAATTAAACAAGTTGGATATAGACTTCAGATACTCAAGTGAAGCAGGTGTAAGCAAGTGCTACTGCAGCTTGTTATCCTTCTACCATATTTCTGCCATCTAAATCCATTTTTACTGAACACTTAAGTAAAAAAGCTGCTTTTAAATTCTTAGGAAGGAAGCACAACATTCTTAGGACTTTTAGGAAGCCTCAAAAAAAATAGCCTGTTTGTGCCAGAGCGGCGTAGACAGTTAATGCTCCAAAGTAATGTTTACCCTGCAAGAAATCTACAGAACTCTTTGAGCCATGAGTTTTCACCTGGCTTTCAAAAATAAGACACTTTTTGCACGTCATACCTTTCTTTGGTCAATATGACACCCTCCTCATGATTTACAGGATCACCTCCCATGGCCTTAAACGTCACTGGCTTTCATAGTTGATGTCTGTCTCTGTTGTAAGGGCAGTCCCTGTTGATTTGTGTGGGGAACTCAAAGGCGCATTTATTCTACCCTGCAAGGAGGTCTGTATTGGCACTGCAGCAGGCTGCTGTGTTGATGTGGGCAGAGCCCAGCGCAGAATTACTCAGGGTAATGTCTCTGAGCTGCTCAGTAAGGCTTGTGAGGTAGCCTACATGAGGCACCCAACAGTTTGTGATAGTCACACTGCTTTGAGAGGAAAGTTGGATATGCAGCAATTGGCTCCAAAGCCTCCAACTTGAATTTTGAGATTATTTCCCACCTCAGAAGTCTCCTCAAGCCTAGTTGACATACACATTCTAATCAAGAAGAAATAGTGAGGTTACAGTGTTTACAGCTGTAGACAGTACCATCAAATGATCAATCCTTGGACTGAGAAAATATTAAAAATATGATTGGGAGTTTCATAAGTCTTAAGATGGATGTGAGTGGAGTCATATCTGTTTCTCTGTAAGGAAGCAGAGGACATTTTGTAAACATCAGTTCAGTGCTTTACAGCCAAGTGAATACAGGAGAAAATGGCCAGGGTGACAGTTTTGCTGTCTTGTCAAGACAAAGTGTGACTTCACACTTAGCAAGTTAGCAGTTTGTGTGCTGGGAGAGCTGTCTGTTTTGCATAGCTGTGCTGTTTATCAAGAAACCTCTGAGCAATAGCCAGCAAACAGCCACTGAGTGGGTAGCCATTATAAAATAGGAGAAGTAGGTCTTGTTCTGCAGGCCTTCAAAGAGTCCAGGAACTGATGACTGAAATAACCAGTGTTTTTATGGTACTGGGAACAGGCAATACACAACAGCCAAGAAATTGGAACTCCAATATTTTCATCATGTCCTGGGATTATGCTTTGGCCAGCTCAAACTTGTGGTCCTGGTTTTACATTTCCAGGAGAGGTGCTTTACTTCTGAAGTTGTGCTTTGAACTCTCTTGGCACGGAGAGGTCTGATAGCTAACAAAGAGGTCAGTCTGCCAGGGTGGTACAAGCAGTCCATAATTCAGCCTGCTATAAGGAAGAATAGAGCCAGACTTGACACATCAATAGCACTGACTCTGTCTCCTGTTTCAAGTTATTAAAATAACACTTCAGTGGTTTTTTAGAAGGCATTTTCCTAAATGCTCTTGAATACTCATAACAATTTCAGATGCTGGGAAGTAAATATTTTTCTTCTACCAGTGTGTTTTGGGTTTTTTGTCCCCACTTGGCAAGCCTTGGTATTTGGTGGTTTTGTATTTTGTTTATTCTTGTACAATATTTAGGATGAAGTAGAGATTAGCTTTGCTGCCAGCACCTTCCAGATACACACACACAAAATACTTGAACTTGCCAAAACAAGTTATTTTTTACATCAGCATTCTTGAGTTTATTTTCTGATTGCATGTTTTCAGAAACAGAGTGTTTTTTACCAGCCCCTGTGGACAAAACATTGTGTTTGCAAGATCGAAAAACCAATGGCTTTTTTGGTTAGTACTGTAGAGGTCATCCAGGCAAGAGACAGTTGGAGAAAACAATATTCAAAATTTGATTATTAGAAGGCCTTCTAAGATAAGACCAGTGTTAAGATAAATTAAAAAATAAGGTGAAAGGCAAATGTGGTTCTGTTCTCTAATGTCAGAAAAATGAACTCTTAGTGCTTTGTAAGTGGGCCTTGAAATGAGCCCTGACAGTAAATTAGGGCTCTGTGTGGTTTTGATTTACATCCATCCCTTCATTTCTTTTTTGATGGACACTTTGCTGTATCATGACCGACTAATTTCACTTCACAAGCACATAAAATCTCCCTGCAGCAAGATGGGAAGATCATCTGTGTGAGAAAATCAGCAATCCCAAGTCAGGGCTTCAAGTGAATGAAGATGTACCTATTGTTCCCTTCCTGTTCATCCAGAATACAGTTAAGTATCCCATTGCTGCTAGAGTCATGTTTCCTCCTGCCTTCTCTTTTCTTTTCTTCTTTGGTCTAGTGTCTTGCTGAATTGCTCAAAGGCCTTGCCAATCATTTGGGGAAAGAGGACAGTATTGAATCTTAATGACACTTACAGGGAGTCAGCAGGTCTCCACTAGGGTCTTCAAAAGGATCTTGAGCAAGTTGCATAACCCTTTCTATTGTCAAAGTCAGTCTTCAAAATGGGAAAATCATGGTTTATCTCACAGAGTTTTTGCCCTTCACTGTTTTCATTGCCCTCCTTTGGACACTCTCTAATAGCATGTCTTTCTTATATTGCAGTGACCAAACCCATATACAATAAGAGAGAATATTTCAAGTTTTCCATCATGTTCCTAGCTACAAATAATCCTGTGAAATATTTGTTCCAAAGGTCAAATGAAAAAATGCTTCAAAGCAGAAAGAGTAATACTGAAACTGTTTTTAGCAGATTTATTCTGAAAATATTTCAGAAGATGAGAAACTTTTCTCATTCAGCAGTCTTACAGGTTTTAACTGTAGGTAATGAGGAGTTCTGCAAACTCCTGGGCTTGACGATCACTTATGTCATCAGACTGAAAAAAAGGAAGAATGTTTTTGGAAAACTTGTTCAGATGAAGTCCTGCTAAGTGAGGGAAACATTAAGCCAAATTCAGTATTCTTTTACCTTGCTGGCACTGGACTATGCAGCAGTCTTAAACTGAAATATTTAGATTGAACATTAAGAAAAAATTCTTTACTTTGAGGGTGGTGAGGCACTGGAACAGGTTGCCCAGAGAAGCTGTGGCTGCCACATCCCTGGAAGTGTTCAAAGCCAGATTGGATGGGCCTTTGCGCTGCATGGTTGAGTTGAAGATGTACCTGCTCATGGCTGAGAGGTTGGACTAGGTAGTCTTTGAAGATCCCTTCCAGTTTAAACCATTTTGTGATTCTATTCAGCAAAATAAAGGACTTGCATGTGAATATTTGCTCAGAGGAAAAGCTGGGATTCTCAGAAAGGGTGAGAGTAAGGCATGAATTAGCCTCTGTTATCCAGCAGCTAAACTTTCTTTAAACTGCTGAAGTTGCTTGGTGTTCTCTGAAACCATCTAGATCAGCATGAGATTTCTCTTGCATGTCTTCAGCTATTTGGAAATTAGGCATTCAATCCCATTAAACTCTTATTCCTACACACTAGCCTGTGCAAAAAGATGGACATCTCCATAGAGCTCTTGGCCCTGCACATCTTCTGTTAGGAAGACTCACCCACCATAGATGTCCTCACCCCTCTTGATAATCTGCTGCAGAGACACCTAAGCAAGTAGAGCAGATGAGATCCTTCATATCTGGGCAGCTCAAATAAGGTGAAATGAAAATCTTGTCTCACTGGGAGGGTGGATGTGGATGTGCATAAAGGTGGTCTTAACAGGACAGTATTTTTCCTTTTTACTGATGATAAGAAAATTGAATCATGCTAACAGACTCATCCCCTGTTTGTTCTAAATATCATTACCAGTTTTCACCTAAGTGTTATCGAGTTTTAGGCCTAATTACTGCCATTCTGCTGCCTTATACAAGCTGGGATGTCTCTCTCTGAAGCAGCACTTCTCATGTGTATCGCTAAGCTGCTTATTACCACCAAATCCCGTTCTCCATTATAGGCCCAATTTTGTCAAAACTCCTGTAATTTTGTTAGTGCACCTGCTGATTTTCTAGCAATTGTCATGGTTCATTTCTCACTGCAGAGACTTTAACTCTTCCTATCAAGTGTGATTGAAGCTAGCAAAGCCAGCAGCAAGTCCAGACCCAGGCCGCCGCCAGCCCTGCATCAGCACGGTGCCACAGGAGCCCTCCAATGTCAGCCTCGTGTTACTGGTGAATGGAGCCTTTCTGCCTATGTGGCTCTGCCACCAGTCACCCACGAAACACAGGCTTTCAAAAGCTTTGAGTGTGTCTGAGTTCACCCAGATCTACTGCCAAAGGAAAAATGCTAAGTTAACTCTTTGTAGTGTCCTTTTAAAAAATAACTTTGGAGATCTTCTTACATTTCCTAAATAACTCAGGTTTTCTTATAAGAAATATGATACCCAACTGCTGTTAGTGGTCATCCATAATTAAGAAATTGAAATTTGCAAATAGTCAGTGCAGAAGTCTTTCTGGCAAAAGCTTTGATGATGCTAGAGGAAGTATTCCCTTATCAGATATATAGGCATTTAAAATGCATTTTTGTTTTCAGCAGCATTGACATCCCTGCAGAATGGTGTCCTCCATAAAATGGGAAAATACCTGAAAATGTCACATACTTTAAAGAGTCGTCCCATTGCCCCTGATGTCATCTGTACCTCTATAATAATTTTGTAAATACCAGGCCATTTGGACCAATACTAATATTCTGCTTTATGCAGAAGGGAGTGATTGCAGAAGCATTGGTAGAGATCTGTTGTTCTGTGAAGAAATACATACATGAAAAATTTGCATCAAGTTTGACTTTCTCTACATTCTTTTGGTCATAGTGGCACATTTTTTTACCTCTTTCCAAGCCTTCTGTTTTTCTCTTCATGGTACAGGGAGGAGAGGGGAAAGGAGGACAAGTTTTTAAATAAGGGAAAAGAAGGAACAGTTTTATTTTTTTTTTCAAAACAGGATATGCATCCAGAAAAACACATGTACAAGATGAAAACTTTGAAATTGAAAGACATCTTTCCTACCAGGCCTGTAGAAGGGCTTTGGGTTATAGCAACTCAAGTATAGAAGTACTTGAAAGCTGGAACTCAGCAGTGTTAGAGTCTCTTGCTTTCCCCAGCTCTGACAATCTGCCTATGTGCTCTTAGACATCTCCTGAAATGCACCCAGCAGTAATTTTCCACCTGCATCTACAGGTCCCAGGAGATGCGGGAGGCATTACACATAGGTTCCATGAAAGGAAAAAACAAGCTTATTGTCAATAGGCTGGAAATGCTGGATCTGTAGTTCACTAGAAAAATGCTTGCACATAAAAAATAACACAAATAGCAAAAAATTCTGCTATCACTTAGGCAAAGTGAAATGGTAATTTTTCTGCTGACTTTTGTTTGAAACTGCAACTGCTTCCAGTTTTGAGACTGACCACTACAAAGACTATGAGACAGTCTGCTCGTTTGAACCCGTTGACTTCTGCTATTTTGATCCATCTCAGCTA
>JAOXXN010000001.1:31905309-31942353 GCA_026770055.1 Myrmophylax atrothorax | reverse complement strand
CGCTGTGCCTCACCTAAAAAATCCCCTGCGCAGGCTGGAAGGGCACACCCACGTGGGGAGAGCCCTGCCCAAATCTTAAATCTTTGTTTAAAAAAAAAAAATCTTCTGCTGACTAAAAGCATCAACTCTTGAGGTTACATAGCATAATCAGTCTTACAGAAGAATCTGGAAGTAGTCCTAATAGACTGGGAACAAGTACAAAGAATTCACCGCTGTAAACCTTTTCTTCTTGCATATCTCAGGATATTTGATATAGTTCTTAGGCCTGAGATCGTAGAAGTATGTACTGAAGTTAGAATTTTGGTCCCCATTTAGAAAACGCGAAGCGTCTAGCACAGAAAAATATGAATACGTAACCCAGGTGTGAAGACTTACAAAATAGGAAGCAAATAAAAGGAACTCCACTCTTATTTAAAAAGCACAATTTTAACATAGTTTTGAGATTTCAGGAGACACAGGATTTAACGTGTGCAAATCCAAGTAGACATAAAATTCAGTGCTGCAGCAGCACAATACTAACTTTAATATAGTACATGTGCTTTTCAGGATGTCTCTTGGACTCCTGGCTATTGCTAGCTTTTTGTAGCAGTCCATTTTTTGAAAGTGATGGTTTTGATGCCTGAAAGTGAGGACAGAACATTTAAACATTTCTGACTTTACTTTGATCTTCACTGAGGCATTGGGATACTACAGTTGATTAAATTAAATTTTATTCATTTTAAAAATGGTTTGAAAATATTATTTGGTTTGTCTCTTTTACCATATAAAAATTCTAATGCCATTTTTTAATCATTGTTATTGTTTACCACTTCTCTGTTACTTCTCATAAGGTTGTTTTCTGTGTTTCTCTGTCAGTTCATACACAGCAGATAATAAGTTGTAGTGGAAATGTTACTTTTTTCCATTTTTCTCCTGTGTTTTGGTGCTAATCAACAAGAATGATCAGGGTGCAGGCCATTCTGGTTTTAATTAGATAGTTGGTGTGGCAGTTCTGAAAGGAATTTATCTTGTCCTTGCTGATGCACACACTGAATAGTTTTCCTTTTCACTGAACTGATACATATTACCCCTGGCACATCTTTCTTAGTATCACTGCTTCTGAAGTATAGCCCTTTCCCAGTTTCACCAGATTTCTTTCTAGGATTTCTTTGGTAAGAACATGTGAATAGTGGGTTAATCATATCCACTACGCAGCCGCTTTTAGGTGGACTGCATTAACTGTGATTGCTCAGCCAGTTTATGCATGCACAGGAAGTCCAATGCATTTTCAAAGCATTAGCTAGGCTGCACACATGCTGTCGATTTGGCCTGCGTATCTCTAGTGATCATTTGTGCAGGACATTTGTATTTCCAGCAATGACTGGTACTGCTCCAGCTGGGCTGCTGCGTGTCGGGGATCCTTGGGTAAGTATTCTCAGTTTTCAAAGTCTGTCAGAGAATCTTCCCAAGAGGAGGATCTAAGGAAATATTCACCATCAGATAGAAAAAAGCTTCTTAAACTTTGAAGGTGTTTCCTGGGCTTGTTACATTACAGAGCAGTATGATTTAACAAGCTTAATGTCTTGACATGCTGTGTTTTGTTCTGTTTTTAAACTTTCTGTAGTATACATAAAAGTGGAAAAAAGGATGGACTGTTCAAAGAGAATCTTTTGTTACGTGGCTGTACCATCAGAAATACAGAAGAAGTTGCAGGAATAGTAATCTATGCAGGTAAAAGCTGGGGTTTTGTCTTATGAGGCATTCTGCCTTTTTAAAGTTTCCTTAAAATAATAACAAAATTCCATATGACACATTTGATGCAATTCCTTCTGCAGGGCATGAGACCAAAGCTTTGTTAAATAATAATGGACCACGTTACAAACGCAGTAAGCTTGAAAGACAGATGAATGCTGATGTTCTTTGGTGTGTCCTCATACTTCTAATCATATGTCTGTTCTCTGCCATTGGTAAGTGCTCTTTACAAGTAGAAACTTAAGTATTACACTGCTTTGGGATTCATGCACTTAGCTTTATTGCAAACATATGTATCTGCCAAAACATCAAATCCAGAAAGCTGCCTCCATACTAATTTTTGTTCTGTTTTCTTCTTCGAAAGCAAACTGTCTTCATACATAAGCTGATCTAAATAGGTTCTTATGTCAATCAAATATATGTTATTAGTACCAGAGATACAAAGGCTTAGATTCTACTACCCATTCAAGAATGCCAAGTCCAAAAAAACCCACTGTATATGCACGCCTCTCAAAATTACAGGTGGTAGAGTGTAACATTAATCAAGCAACAATGTAATTTATGAGCAGAAAATAAACATAATTAGCACCATGCTATTCTCCAGTACTACTTATTAAATCCAGAGCACAGTGTACACCATGGACAAACTGCAGCTATAACATAGAGGAAATAAGGAAAAGTCTAAATCTGCATAAATCCAAGTAGAATACTTTCTAGACATTTTAGAATGTTTAGAGGAAATACTGCAGTTCAGGTTAATTCTCTTCAGGCCTTTTTTCCTATTCATTTGCGAGAAAAATTGAGTTTTTAATTGGCTCCCAAAATTACTCTTTATGTATGGCATATGAATTCCATGTCCTTAATATTTGTGTGTTCTGTAATGTTTGTATCTGAGTCATATGGCATAAACACCAGAATGTTTCCTACCAACTGTGGTGTAGTTTAATAACAATCTTATGCCATTTTAATACATCTCTGTGTGCCTTTTTCGAGGTATTGTTGACTGCCTAAAGATGAGTATTTCCAGCTGTAAATGAGCCAGCATATTTGTTTCCACTGAGTTCAGGACACACTTTCATACTGTCTCAGTGCTGAGGAGCCAGTCTGCAAGGCTAAAGTATCATGGTTAGGCTTCATTTGCAGGGAGCCACTGCCTGCAGCTGTCCCCTCTGCCAGTGCATCTGAGCCCCGAGAGTGGCTTCAGTTCATGTGAAACTCCCCAGAGGCATGAATGTGAACAGGAAGAGATGGCACACAGTAGGTGGCAAGTGCGCCTTCCCTTCTGTCCCATCTGCTACACGGCCGGAAACCACCAGCAGAGGGCCAGAGCAAACTGCTGTAGGTGGTAACAGCTGCAAGCAGCTGGAAAGACGTTTACTCGAGCCCTTGGAAACCAGAGGTGCCTGGTGCTTCAAGATGTGCAAAGCTGTGCTCTGTAGAAGTCAGGCAGTTTTTGTACCTTTTGTTGAGAAAGTGTAGTGGAGGTGCAACACGTAATTATTTTGAAAATCTAAGGATATTTATAAAACAAGTCTTGATGTAAGTCATTCTCAGTGTGGAGCTTTGAATTTTTGCTCTCAAAAATAAAAATATAAATGTCAACAAAGACATCATGATAGTGACCCACTTGTGTTGGTAGTATAGGGACAAAATTATGTGGTCACTTGACATATTTATTTTTCAGGAATTCAGTGCTGGAGTTTTGTATCAAGATGTACAGGATCTTTTCAAATGTGGCTTACAAAAGATTACTTTTAAAGTAGACCTTTGTATGTTTTTCTGATTTCTGACATATAGTAAAAATAGTTTGAATGCTTCTTATTCTGGCACAATTCTTCCTTGTTTTTTAACCTTAAAAAATATCAGGCATACCATTTTGGAGTTCTTAGGATTGTAAATCTTAGTGCTGTACTTAAAAAGGCAACGTTCTGTGTCTTGGCAAGAACATAATTTCCCCAAAGTAATAACAATCTTATCTTTATTTAGTTATCAGCACAATCAATTAAAAATGTTTTGAGCAGGGCTTAGAATTTCTTCTGTTCTTCATTCCTCAGCTTCCATGCTGTTGGCTCTGCTGATGCTGTTATTTCATTAGTTCTCTATATGTGGTAGACAAGATTCACATAGGAAAATTGAAGTCTATTCTAACTTTATCCATCAGAAACTAGTGATAGCTGACTGGTGATGTAACTAGTGTAGTCCATGGTGTTCTTTCATTTTAATACATAGAATGTCACTGAAATTAATTACTTTCTGAAGAAGTGTAGTGTTCTTTGATGATTACAGAAACAGTCTAAACTACTAACTTAGACTAGTCAGCTCACTTTATTTGGATAAAGTTAGGTGAAATGAGTCTTGTATGCTGTCCTTAAGGCCAGACAAATCTCTTTCCCAAACCCCAAATCCTAAGCCAGAAAAACCCCCATGGGTTTGGGGCATTTTTAAGAAGTCATGCAGAATATTTGAAAACAAATACTGATTTCCCACATAGTTTAAGAATAAATTCATGCCATAAGCATTTTTCATTGGAGTCAATTTTCTTTTTTCTCTCTTTCAATTCTTCTGCAGGTCATGGTCTATGGGTATGGCAATATGGTGAGAAGAAGAAACCAATTTTTGATGTTCCAGGGCCTGATGGGAAATATTTGTCACCTGTTTTAGCTTCAGTGTATTTATTTCTGACAGTGATCATAGTTTTCCAGGTAATAAAGTTGTATATGCTGTCACCTCTGTTCATAGTTTGCTGTAATCCAGCTACATATGTGCAGTATGTGTAGCCCTCCTTTTACCACTAAGGCATGTAAGAAGCTAATCAAGCATTAAAAAGAAACACGTTGAGAACTGGCTGAACAGCAGGTCCCAAAGGGTTGTAATCAGTGGCAGAAGGTCAAGTTGGAGGCCTGTCACTGATGGTGTCCTCCAAATTAAATGCTGGACCCAATATTGTGTAACTTATCCATCAATGACTTGGATGAAGGGGCAGATGCCTCCTCAGCAAGTTTGGTGACAACACAAAGGTGGAAGGAGTGGCAGATACCCCAGAGGGGTGTGCAGCCCTTCTGAAGGACCTCGACAGGTTGAAGAGAGGGGCAGAGAAGAACTGTCTGAAGTTCAACAAAGGCAAGTGCAGGATTCTGCTCCTGGGGAGGAATAACCCCATGCACAGGCTGGGGGCTGACCTGCTGGAAAGCAGCTCTGCAGAGAAGGACCTAGGGCACAACAAGCCATCCATGAGCCAGCAATGTGTCCCTGGGGACAAGAAGAGCTGCCAGCAGGTCGAGGGAGGTGATCCTGCCCCTCTGCTCAGCCCGGGTGAGGCCATATCTGGAGTGCTGTGTCCAGGCCTGGGCTCCTCAGTACAGGAGGGACATGGAGCTACTGAAGCGGGTCCACTGGAGGGCTGTGAAGATGATTAGGGGACCAGAACATCTCTCATAAGAGGAAAGGCAGAAGGAATTGGGCCTGTTCAGCCTCAGGAAGAGACAACTGAGAAGAGGCCTCGATCATAAGTATCTGAACGGAGGGTGTCAAGAGGATGGAACAATGCTCTTCTTGCTGGTGCCAAATGACAGGACAAGAGACAACAGGCAGAAACAGATGCACCTGAATATGAAAAACTATACTGTGTGTGTGATGGAGCACTGGAACAGGTTGCCCAGAGAGGGTGTAGAGTCTCCCTCACTGGAGATATTCAGGAATTGTCTGTATGCAATCCTGTCCCGTATGCTCTGCGATCAACCTGCTTGAGCAGAGAGGTTGGACCAAGTGCCCCACTGTGGTCCCTTCCAAATTTACCCATTCTGTGATTCTGTATTTTATTTTAAACAACTAGGAATAGAGAGGATGACATGGGCCCTGCAAGGAGGAAACAAGCTTTATACTTCTATATACCCTTTGTGGAACAATACCTCAGAGATTGTGGATGCCACTTTGGGTGGTATGAACCTAAATTTTGTCCTTTTTTACAGCTTTCCAAATATACTGCTCTTGGTAAATCCCTGTTTCAACCAGACAGCAAACACTGTTAAAATTTTTTTGGTCCTGATCAGAAATATCTTCCATGGTAAAGGTGGGCATAAAGTTAAGAGAAGTAACAGAATCTCATGTCACTGGGATATATGGAAGTTTGTCTAGTGGGACACTAGAGGAGGTTGCTTTACTGAAGGCAGCCAAATCCTTTATAAAAGGGAATAAAAAAGGATGTCAAAGTACTTTTTACTCTGAGGGATTGGGTTATGATATGGATTAAGAAAATTCACCACAGAATTCTTTAAACACCAACCTTTCACTGTAGATTTTGTTTAAGGGACCCCATTTGCCACTTACATACATGCTATAATTTATCCCTTATATCTAATTCAGCAAACTAAATAAGGTATGCAGTCAGGAATTTCTGCACTGAAAAAAATATCTATAGAGAAAAACTAAGGTAAAAATGAGGTATTTCGTTAAGTTTTGACAATCCTCAATAAACAGTTGAAAATTTTTCACATTTCCTTCTGCAGCAATTATAAAATGTGATCTTCATTCAAATAATCTGCAGTACATAGCCTGAGGCCAAAAAAAATTGTTCTTATGGAGACATTAACATTTCTCATTTTGTTTCTCCTATTCTTGCAAAGTGAATCCGTAAAATCTATTATTTATGCAGAACGAATTTATTCAGTCCTTTTACATTTACAGCATTCTGATTGTATGGTCTGTTTTGGCTTGAGGTTTTTATATTTTGTTTTGTTTTCCCAACTAGTTTCAAGCTCAGTTTATTAGGCTAAAAAAGATTTTGTTCTGTCCAAGTTTTGATAATCAGCCTTCTAGACATAATAATGCATTCCAGCTCTGCAATTTGCCATAGGTTTTACTCATCTAACACAGTAAAGTAAACTCTTTCAAATATGATAGTAACTTTACAGTAGATGCTTAAAGTACGTAGCCTCTTTATGTTCTACTTTAGTATGAGGTTAACAAGCTTTAATAATTCATTGTGTCCTTGCTTCTGTTTTCTCCTAATTCTTTCCTTTTGTGTATTCTAGGTTCTGATTCCCATTTCTTTGTATGTATCTATTGAAATAGTTAAAATATGCCAAGTATACTTTATTCATCAAGATAAAGATTTATATGATGAAGAAACAGACTCTCAACTGCAGTGCCGAGCTTTAAATATCACAGAAGACTTAGGTCAGGTGCAGTTTATCTTTTCAGACAAGACTGGGACACTTACTGAAAACAAGATGGTTTTCCGAAGATGCACTGTTTCTGGAACAGAGTATTCCCATGATGATAACGGTGAGCTCATAGTCCTGTTTTCTATCTAATAGTTGTACCTTGGGCAATCTGAAGTAGTTATAAAAGTTCCTGTAATCTTAAATCAAAAAGAAAAGCCAAAGGAATTGCACATATGCACTCAGCAAACTCCATAACAGCTGTTTTCTTATTAAAGTATTTTGATGGCTGTGTTCAGCTGGCAATGACAATCTTATCGGAATGTTCTGTAATACCTACATGTTGTCAAGACAGTTAAAACTTCTGGCTTTAGCTCTTGATGTAACAAAGCACTTGAGCACTTGGCTAATTTAAGCAAATTGAATAGTGCTGGTATCACAATTGGTGTGTTTGAAGTATAGGTGTAAGATAACAGTTTTAAGCATACAGCCAGATTAGTGTCTGATTGAATACCTGGAATGAGACTTTTGTACTGAGAAATAAATGTAAACAAAGCTGCAGGTTTTCATATTAACAAGAAACATAATCTATCAAATAGCATATTTTATGTTACTATTGTCAGATTCTTTTCAGTGCTCCTGTGTGACAGGGGTCTGTTTCAAGGTATCCTCATGCTGTATGAACACTGCAGTTGAGAGAATATCTAAAAGTATCAGGTTCTTGAAATGCTGAGAAGTCACTGTTTGTCACAAGGAATGTCAGAGTTGTCACCCTGTGTCACATCATTACCCTTTTAAAGTTATGCAGTGTTTTCCTATTTTGTGATTTGTTTGTAATTTGTGGGGGGTTTTTCTCTAACATAGTTAGAATTTTTGAAGTAATAGATCTTAACTCTTCAAATCATACTCTGTATGCAGGAAAATTTTGACAGCTACACTATTGCATTCCTGGTTGCAAAAAATAATGTTTTTTATTCTACACAACATATAAAGATCACTTATTAGAAAATTTTCTCAAAGACTACCACTGAATTTCAGCTTACAAATAAGATACAGAATAAGAGAGATAATAAAAATAGATTGGGAAATCTAAAACATGGTTTAGAAAAATGATAGTATTTCAAATTGGAAAAAGATATTTTGAATTTTTGGATTACTTAGTACTGAGACCTTACATTTAAGGCACTCTTTCTCAAGAAACTGGATGTTTGGGTAGTGTTGCTATTCCAGTGTTACAGAAAAGACTTAAGTAGGGAGAAGCTGTGACGTCCTACCTCTGCACAGTAGGTAAGGAGGAGGCTGAACTCAGACTCCTGAATCTGAGTGTTGAGTTTTCAGATTTTTTTTCAAATATGTTGCATTTAACAGATATCTAAGTTTGTGCATGCTTTCTCCTTATGATTTTAGATTGCAATATAAATGTTAATGAGGTAAGATTGAATTTCATTACAAACACAGGTGTCAAATAAATACATGAACTGATTCATTTTTCAGTCCTTCTTTTTACCTTTGGTTTTGTTTGGGCTTCTTGTAACTCCAGTCAGTATAAAACTTGTGACAAATATAATTTTTAAATTGATACAACATTTACACGCAGTACTGTATTTTGTTCTTTTTTTTTCCTCTTCTACAGAAAATAGGTATTTCTCTATAATTCTTTATTTAAATGGTGATAATTTCTATTTATTGCATTTTCTATAATCGGTATTAATAACCCAATCAAAACTATTCTTCATTCAAGTATTTTGTTAGCTCAGTTCTGCAGTCAGATTTTATAACCATATGTTTTCTTTTCCACTACTGAAACCTTGTTTAGATATGGTAAAATGTCTGTCAGAGCTGTATCTAGTTTTAGGGTGTGCATTAACAACATTTAGTGTTGTTAGGGTGTGCTTACTTTGCAAATGACTTGTCAGCCACTTCTCTGTGTCTTATACCAGAGTATCTGAATTTTCCTTATATGTTTAGGAGCCTATGTTATAACTGATGCCATTCTGCTCTGCATCTCAGGTTTTGTTGAAGATTTCTTGAATTAGAAAATTGTAAAATCTTTCACTTAGCAAGTGATCTAAGGCTGCCATATATACAAGAAATCTTAAGTAAAAATGCCTCTGTCTTAACTATTTCAAAGATGATCTTCTGTCTTTCTTCGCTTATATAAGTATTCTTTTCAAGAATAGTGGGTTGTTATTTGGAATCAAACTGTGAGCAGTGCTTTAGATGAAGAAATTATTTTTAAATTATTGCACATGGGTCATAGTTTCAAAAGCTAAAGATAACAGGTCATTTTCTACTGCAAAAATAGATAGCTCTGGATGGAAATAGCCTTGTTCTGAGCTCCTTGCCCTAAGTTTGTTATTCTGCTGTGGTCGGGTAGCAGTGCCTGTTACTCCAGTTACTTGGCTCTGATCATGATAAAATCCTGTTTTCAGTTATGGATAGCTTTACTAAAGTTTTAATTATTTGGTTCAAGTTTTCCATGCCAGATGTTTGCCTTAGGCATAAAGTCTGGGAGAGAAATTTTAGTTATGGCAGCGCCATTTAACCAGATCCAACAACCAGGCTGAGAGGTTGCACAGGGCTTTTTCCCCAGGTAAGATGTTCTGGCAATTTTTCCTCTGAAATTATTTGGAGGCCCTGTATTCTGGGGCTGAGCCATGCACACACACAGAGGGGAACAGTTACTTCTACACTGACAGACTGAGGTCTGAAATTTCCTCCCTTCCAAACTTTTATTTTCTCTTGAAGCATTTTTTTTTCTGCATAATCTAGGACTACTGCGTGTCTGTTAATTACTCAACCAACAGATTGTGCACAGTCTTCATAAATTTTCTCTATGCTGCATTATAAGCTTTTATCCCTAAAATTTATTCACAATGGTGAAAAATTATCCCATTGTTTTATGTTCTACAGGGATTGTTTTTATACTGTATTTATATCGGCATCTCTCTGTTCCTTGCACTAGTGCATTAAGCAATGCTTGTGACTTCCCTTACATGTAGCTTGGTCTTTCCCCTTCTTCCTCTTCCTGTGTGTGCAGTGTGCAATTTTTTAGATTTGCATATGCTATGCTGTTAGGTTTTGCATCTTTGAAGGGGCGTGCCTTTTTCTTGAGTGGTCTTTGAAAATTTGTACCACAAAACCATATAAATTCTCCATGTGAAAGGTGAGCTTTATGATTATGAGGGAGAGTTCTGTTTTGCATCAGACATGGACGTGTTAATCATGGTTTTCATCACAGAGGCTTATGCGGATCTTATGCAGGGTTGAAACAATTACATTCTTCTAAAATAAAAGCTGAAACCCCAAGCAAGACTTAATATTTTTTTAGGCATGTGAAGCAAGGAGCAGTTTTCATGAATTTGCTGGAGAAAACATTTTCTTCCAGGATTCTCCATTAGCTGTAAGTTTCTTTAGGAGGCTGATGGTGCTACGCCCAGCAGTATTGCATTGTTTTAGTCTAGACAAGAGGTGACAAAAACATGAATAATAGCGGGCTATAAATTGCACTAGTGTGGGACAGAATCTCTTGGCCAACTGGAGGTAGTACAGAGTATTACTCATGGGTACTGCTATGTGAGAGCTTAGCGCTGAAGAGGCATCCAGGAGTGCTTGTGAGGCTATAGGGGGAAGTATGAGCATACTCAGCAGCAGCTCCATGGTGCAAACACTATCAAATATTTATCACTGTTGAAGTCACTTACAGTATTTTGGTGGTGGATCATGCACTTATTTGGATCAAACTGCGGGAATTTGTGCTGCATGTTTGAGTCCTGTGGAGACTATGCTGACAAGAATGGGATTTTAGTGACTTATTTGTAGGTATTTGCATGAAAGATAATCATCTAGTTACCTTGAAATTGCTGGCAAAAATTAAGTATTTGTTGGATGTAATTCATCAGTCTTGTTGTTGTTTACCTATATTGGTTCTCTAATACATGCCTATTTCTCTGTGGTTTAGAATTCTCAATACAGATGAACAGAATTCCTGCCACACGTTTGTGTGGCCTGAGTTCTTAAATCTATTCTATTGTCTCTTCCAAAGGTTCTTCTTGATTTTCAGTGTTAATTCAGAAGCAAGATATGTCATGGGCCACTCCAAGTGGAAGAATGATTGTCCCATTCATAAATGTCCTGGATATTTATGGAATGCCCATTGGCACTATACTGTGGTTAAATCCCAAAATTACTCTTCCGATTAATGCTACCTTCTAACCCAAACAAATGTTAGCACCAAAAAAACAACAAACCCCCCCAAAAAACAAAAACCCAAACCAAAACAGCAACAAAAACAACCCAAACAAAAAAACCCCACAACTAAAAGCCTCCCCCCCAAAAAACAACCAAGGAGTTGTTTCTGTGTATGTCAAGTTGTGTGGCCATTCCATTAGCTCTTTTATTCAGACTAGTAGACAGCTTCTAACAGTTCTTGGAACTGGCCATGCCCCAAGTCTGTCTGCTAATCCCAAGCTGACTCTGTTCCTGAAAGCCATTACATGATTTAGCTACAACCAGATGGTCTTGGCCTGACATTTGTCCTAGTTGTTTTCCAAATGATGAATTAATCACGCTCTTGCCTATGGGATGTGATCTCTGTTTTTCTAGTTTTAGCTACCCATTGTATGAAACTGTTGACAAAACACAAGTTGAATCTCCACAAATACAACCATACAAATCTGAAAAAAGGCAATTTTTCATTCTTTGAATACCTCTCTCTTCCTTCCAATGACTGTGAAGAAAACTGTAGACAACATAAGAATAAGAGAAGTTTATGGGAGTGAAGGCAGATGATGAAAACCTCAGTGATTTTCTCTTGCCTAGGGAAGTTTCTTAATCAGTAAATCTGAGAAAGGAGTTTCTTTCTGCTTTACCACTTCTCTTCATAAAGATTGGCTAGCAACTAATTTGCACAGGAAAGTGCTTTATGTTAAAATTATTCTTCTCAATTTGGGGTGCTGTTTTGTAGTAAAATTTTCATACTCCTTTTGTGTGTAGTCAAGAGAACATGGACTGTGCATTCCAGCCGTTTTGGAGAATTTGATTTTTTTCTTTTAGAGGCATAAAAATAAAATTTTTCTGTAAATGCAGCTATTGTTTCCAAAGGGGCTTATCTGCCACCTTTACAGTTTGACAATCTTCAGAAATTAGGATAGTCCGTTTAGGCCTCCCGCAGAAAGATCAAAGCCTTTAGCAGAAGTCGGTGCTTCAGGCACTCTGTGGAGCTTGATTTCTCTTTACATTTGTTTCTACTTTTTGAAAAATTTTCATTGGTAACTAAGGAGAGAACCAGTACAAGCAGGTGTAGAATTCAGTACATTGAGAGTGCCCTATTTTAAATCCTATAAAAGACTGAAAAACTCATATTTAGAGGCAAGTAATGCTTTCCTCTAAGCATGTACCTACAAGGACAATTTCTCTGAAAAATCTCAAGAAAAGAAGGAATTGTTTCCTTTTCCAAATGGGTTAAAGAGTTCTTACTGATGGACTTAAGGTTATTAAGCCCCTGGGGATGCCAAGAGGCAAAAGGAAGGGAAATCCTGGTGTTTTCTGGTCTCAAGACTTGCCCTTATAGAGAAGTTCTTGAAAAGTAAATTAAGATTATGTTATCACACTTGTACAATTTATAGCATGCTAACTGCTTGAGTGAATCTTTATGTAGACGCTAGAGTGCACTTCAAACTGAAGTAAGCTTGCACTTGTAAAATAATAAGGAAATACAGCGATGTGAGTAAGTGCTGCACATCTATATTTACTTCATGATAGTTCAGTAACAGCCTTATTCAACAGTTTGAGGCAGAATGGAATTTCCCCATAGTGAAATAGGGCCCGCACACTGACAACTGGTTATTCGGGTTTAGGGAGGCTGCAGTTTTATTCTGCTTGAAGGAAAGTTCTTTACAGTTTCCTGATCCTATGTTTTCAGTCAGTGGAACATCTGTCTGTGTGGCAGCAGTTTCTCTGTCAGCCTGCAAAATGGTTGGCTTGTCACAGAGCACAGGCATAGAAGGTAAAACAGAGAAAAGCAGAACCAAAATGAAATTAAAGACATGGGAGTTTAAAATAAAAGAATATATCTTCAAATACTTAGCAACTATTACAGGAGTTTTATTTGTAGCTTTGTGCTGTCTTCAGAAAGATGGAAGAGAGTTAATGGAATAAGTATTAACTATTGTTTCTTCTTTGTGCCATATATATAAAATTACCTAGAGCATAATGAAATTTGACTTTCATGAATTGCATTGCTGTGTTTCCAGAGTTGTTTGTGTCTTTGCCCTTAATAAGAAACTCCATTAAAAAAAAGATCAAGGCCATCAATTTTCAGTGCTGAAACTGAAAAGCATCCCACAACAATGTCTTTCAGGTTATCATGTTCACAGGAAAAGGTTCTGAATTGGAGAGGGCTGAGTGGGTGGAGAGAACAGCATGTTACCAAAGAAGCACACTCTGCACATTTGAAGCGATACGAACCTTAACCGTAGCATAATGATTGAGCTGGGTTTCGTTATTTCTTCAAACTACTTAATTTTTGCTGCTTAATGTGTAAGACAGCACTTGAGAAAATGTTGAAAGGTGCTCAAACCTGGTTATTGTTGTCAAGCTTACCTTGGAGTCAACTGAACTAACACCATTTATTATTGAAAGAATTACATTTGACTTGGTTAAGTGAGATTCTGGTCTTGTGCCTACTTCCCCTTTTGCTCCTTTTTCTCAGTGGCAGGAACAATTAAATCAATGTGCTACAATGAAAAACTGTATAGAGAGCAAGAGATAGGTGTTATTACACAGACTAAAAAGGAGCACACTGTTGGTATAATTCTAATAAATGGAGTACTGCATTAGGAAAAAGCTTTTGCTACGTTGAACGAACAAAATATTTTTAGATGTAGTGGAAGAAAGAAGACAGAGCAATGAGGACTCCAGAGACATGGTATGCAAGCAAAACCATGTATTGTACATGAAATGCAATCTCTGCTTAAACATAGAGTCTTTATACATGGAATAAAATTATACTCAGATCAGGATCTTTGAGGTCTTGTATTTCAAGATGTTTTCAGAACAGAAGCTTAAATTAGGTATAATTATTAAAGAAAATGTATCCTTTTTGAAAAAAACTCTTGTTTGGAAGGGAGTTGGACCAACTGGGTAACACATTTTGCAAAACTGAAGGAAGTAATTGCAGCCAGTCCTTTCCCTGTCAAGGAGTATTATCTTTTATGAGAAGAAGCAGCACAGCATTCTATCTGTTTACCATTCAGATGTCCAGCATCCACAGGGAGAAAATTATCCTTTTGGCAAATCCAGCTTTTCTTGTGGTTTTCCTCAGAATAGTTGTATCCACATGTTATGCCAACTCTGCTTGAGACTAGTTTTGCTGCTGAAAGCCCTAGTAAAAATGAGGCACAGAAATCTTTTTCCTATGATTTATTTAAATCTTAAATGTTGGTAAACTACAGAAAACCTTAGTGATGTGTCATCCTGCAATGTTTTTTCACCGTGGGGTTTGCATCGTGTAACTAGGAGCCTACCCAAGATGATGAAGGCAGAGCTTGCACCGTCAGACTGGGCACTGCCCTCACACAGGCCTCATTTCAGGATGTGCACTCCATCATACCTCCTCAGATGTGCTCTCCCTATACCTCCCAAGTGCAGAGAAGGAGAGAAGCCCTTCAATGTGCTGCTGCATTTTGATTCTTGAAGCATCATCTTAAAGGAGCACACTGTGATGTCCACATGGCTCCTTCTTTCCTTTCTTCCTTGAATGCCTGTGTTTCCTTTGAAAGGAACCTGTGATGCTGGGGGGAACAGTGAGCAGTCTGGCTCTTATATTGGTCAAGGGCCTGGATAAGGTCTTCGTAAATGCTGCAGATCGCCTTTGGCCCTCAGGGTAGATTACTTCTGATATAGACAAACCTAGAATGAATTGAATTAAATTCACAGTATAGGGATCTGCATTTCCATTGTCTGGGAAAATGCATAGAGGCTTTCAGAGCAGAACAAAGTGGGAATTAGTGGGCAAGAGTGATAGGACAGCCTAGGACTGTGCTGTGCTTAGGAATTCTAGCACATGCAAGAAGTTACAGCAGCCTGTGCAGGTGAAATGAATCTCATTTACTTGCAACTCATTACCATGCAACAGAAAGACCAAGGAGACCAGAGACCTCCCTAATTTTTGGAACTGTCCTCTAGATTCTGTCATATGAGTCAAAGGTCTAGGTAGGCACTGAAAGGAGAAGGCAATAGTGCTTTGCTATTCCCTTGGCAGCTGTGTGGCTCAAGGAACAGCTGCCTTCTCTGCAATGAACTTGGGGTTGCTTAACCTCTTTCCCACCATATAACACAGAGAAGCATGTGTCACACCAAATAATGCTAATGAAGGAAACTCCTCAGTCATCCACAATTAGTCTACATCAGCTTCAGGACCTGATCTTCAGTGCTGTATTCAAGCTATGAATATATCTTGTATGTCTGCAATCTCTTCACGTCTCCAAACGTGCTATGGCCTTTTCTGCTTCTGTGATCTGGAGCAGAGTCAGAATGCAGTGGAAGATGTTGCATTTATGAGCATTCAGTTAGAGTAACAACTGGGGGTGCATTTATGGCCAGGACTGAAATTTTCCTTTTTTCCCATATTTCAGACAAAGCCTAACATTTCAAATGAAGTTGAAAAAGCTGTGATGTAAGATACTGTACTGATAGAGCTATCACTATGCACTGTGTGTGGTCTGGTTTCAACTCCCTTAGCTCCTGTCTGACAGCTAAAGCATGTTTGGAAAGTGTAGCACGTGGTGAGGGTGGGTTTTTCTTTGATCATAAAGCCAGCTATGTTAAAAGTGATCCTGTGCCAAACTCACTCTATGTCATGCAAGTTTTTTCTCAGGAACTATTTTGAAAGAATTTTTTCTTTTATTTTGTTAAATGCATGAATAATTATATGCTAGTGATTTATCATTTGTTATTAGGAAAATACAATTTGTTACACCAGAAAGCCAAAACAAGGCTGAGCCACAAGTATGTTACTTGTACTGTATATCTGAATAGTGTGGATTATTTTGAGTGTGTAATGAAAAGCCTTTCAATGAATACATAATGAAGGAGTAAATAGATACTTGTTAGAATGGTATTTTTCTGCCTAATAAATAACCCAGATTATGAAATGCCCATGGTCTTTAGGAAGGTCTTTACAAGGTCTTAGGTCTTTACAAGCTGCGTTGGCCTGCCTATTATGCAGAGAGGAAGGGACAGACTCCTGGGTAGTTTTAACACTAGGCTAGGAGTCAAGAATCTGGGTTCATGTCTTCACTCTGCAGGACATGGCCTTGACCTTGAGCAAGGCTTTTACACTGTCTGTTCCTTATCTCTGTATATAAAATAAAGGCAGTAGTGCTCTGTAGGTGTGTCATTCCAAGGGCATTTCAGATGTCAGTTAACTGGTACTTGGTAGATGTGACATTTTTGCTGGAAAATACTTTCTGTGAAATTTCTGTATTCTGTTGGACAGAAAAATTTTCTATATTTTTTATTTTCTACTCAGCCTGCAAGTGAAGACCAAATTATTTGGTTGATTTCATCAGGCAGAGCTGTGGAGTAGTCTTTAGGAATGCAGTGAATTACTGCAAAGTCTAACAGCCTTTCAGAGACACTGCACTTGTAAGGGAGGCAGTGTATTGTGTTACATTTCTAATTATGTTACCAGTATCCTCCATTAGATACTACCATTCAATTAAGACTACACTTTGTTATCTCCTGTTAATGGAATAATTCATTATTACTGTGAAAGCACAGTATAATATTAAAACCAGATCACTTGAACAAAGTCATCATGTCCCTCTCCCTCTTTCTAATGCACATTTGTCCCTCTTTATTTTTGCTGATAGCCAAACGCTTAGCAATGTATCAAGAACCTGATTCTGAGGAAGATGAGACAGCCCCAAAAGGAGGAACTCTATCCCAGAGGGACAGTATCTGCAGCCATCAGAGTATCAAAGTAATACACAGAAGCCAGAGCACCAAAACCCACCGGCGCACAGGTAGCAGAGCTGAAGCCAAAAGAGCAAGCATACTCTCGAAGCACACTGCATTCAGTAGCCCAATGGTAAGTCATGAGACATAAATGCACGGTGTCCTGAATCTTTTAATGGAACTATGCCCTGGGGGAAAAAAAAGGTAAAGAAATCTGTAGCACATTGTGTATCTCCCACAGACTTCATCTTGATGTTTTTCATTCTGTAGTCACAGCTGTTTGCACAACAACAATCAAATGTTGGCATAGATCTTATAAAATACCTTTTCTGTGGGAACAAGCTAAAGGTAAAGACCATCTGAAGCCTTTGGTTTTAGTTATACCTTGATTTGGGGAAGAAAATTTATGCCTTCTTTTTATCCACAGAAACTGAGAGTAGCATAAGTATAGAGGTCAAGGGTTCTATTTGTTCTTCATATGCCTCCTTTCTCATTTGTCAGAGCAGTTTAAAACTAACAAGGGCCAGGGTGGACACCATGTATTCCAGTTCTAGGACACTGTTGGCATACACCTTAACATAATTTTTAGTGTGTTTCAGTGGTTATCAGTCAATTGCGTGTGTTGTATTTCAAAAAGTAAAAATCTTTACATTTCGAAATGTTGGTGAGTTTATGTCCTTACAACTTTATTTTGTTTATTTTATACTATTGTAATTCTGTGGAAGTTTTACATTAACTGAATAAGAGAGGAGAAAAGACAAGCCTTGTTTATCTAGGGGTTTTGCATTGTTGCACTGTTGACACAAATTCACGCTTAAAGCAAATTGCAAATAGACAAAGAAAGATGCTGTTTGCACTGCTGGAACTTCTTCATTTCAGTCAGGAGTAAGCTCTTTTGATAAAATTCCAAGCTGCAGTTTTCACACATGGAGTTTTATGGTTGCTCATATTCATCCGCTGCTGAGCATCAGGAGATAAAATTGTACTGAGAAAAGAGGGTTAGATCAGTTATCTTTTAATCTTTTGTATCCTTGCCTCTGCCTGTGTTAAGAAATACTGGTTTGCTCTTACCAGAAATATATTTAATAAGTGGAAAATACTGATGAAATAAAGTTGAAAGTGCTCTGTGTTTCAATGTAAAAAACCCACATGAATTAACTTCAGACATGTGGACAGTGGCTGTTCTCTAACAAACAACTGAAGATCGTTTTGTTGTGTTGTACTGGTGTAAGGTCGAGGTTTAAATGTCATTGCTGTCTATTTTGTCCATACTTTTGGTCTCAGTAGTATACCACTCTTTAGTAATAGATAATAAATGTCTTGAATTAGACAGGAGAGAGGGAGGAAAATTAGTATGTAACTCCTCTCCTATCCACTACCTCCAAAATAGGTAAATATTGCTGCTATAATTATCTGTAGTGGAAAGTTGGTAACACATTACTCACACTTCCATTTCTGCCAGTAGACTCATTGTTAACTGTTCGTTGTCTAGAATGGGTGTTCTCTCCACCTCCACACTGTGGTGTAAGACCACCACAAAAGTCTTGATACCAACACTGTTTTGGATGCATTAATTGCTTGCTGCTACTTTGACTGGTTTGGATGCATTAATTGCTTGCTGCTACTTTGGAAATTTGCAGAATCACAAATATTAATCACTGCTGTTTATTACTAGGAGAAGGACATCACACCTGACCCAAGATTGTTAGAAAAGGTGAACGAGTGTGCAAAGCATCTGGAGGCCATGAGGAGCCACGAACAGCTATTATCCCATCTGAGTCCAGAACTTTGTGACATTTTTGACTTCTTCATAGCTTTGACTATATGTAACACAGTTGTGGTTACTGCACCAAATCAGCCCCGACAAAAGGTGGGTTAAAGAAACAGGAAAAGAGAGTTTAAGCTTCTTTGCCTTGATACTAATTTGTATTGTAAGCTAGGGAAATGAAAACCTCCTGTTCTAGTGAGGAACAACTGAAACTAGTTGTGAGATGACACATAGAACCAGTATGTGACTGACCAGGTTTAGTAAAGCATTAGCTGAGTGGAATATGTCAGCTATTTCTCTTACCTCCAGGGTAAGATATGCTTTTATGAACAATTTCAAGGTACTTTCTGAAACATCCCTGATTTCTTGTACTATAATGATTTAATAAGCATAGATATGTGTGTAGGTATGTATGGAAACTAATCTGTAAATGTGCAAAACTTACCAGAAAAGGATATAAGCTGTCAGTGACTATTTTGTATGTATGGATCAAATTAAGAAAAGACTGAGACATTTTAAAAATATTTAAAAAGAGAATGTACTTGAAAAACATTACTTAAAACTTTCAAATTATGTAAAAGATGCATCTTAAGCTCATTATGAGAAATAATGATCATTACTGCTTAAATTGGCCTGAACCAGTATCACTGATGAATGAAAATTTCAAGAATGCAATCCCAAAATAATCTGTTGGACAGAACTGTAATGGAATGTAATGTTAAAACTCACCAGCAGCTGGAATTTCCATTCTGGAGAAAATTCTGCAATTTGCTTCTGTTCCAGATTGGAATACAAAGTGAACTAGTCTGCAAAGTTATGTGGGTTTGTGCCAACAAAACATTTGGAGAATGCTCAATTCTGCTGTTTCAGGAATGCTACACTGTTATACAATAATATAATGTACATTACTATGAATATGCTATTACTGTTAATACAATTGTATCTGTAGAACAAAATTACGTAAACTGACATGAATGATAAAACTGAAGCAAAATGCTTTGATGCTGAAAGGTAAGACAGCGGAAATTACTTAACATGACTGTTGAGAATGTTGTCACACTGGCATAGTCTCATAAAACTTTCCTGATACCACACTTCTTGATAGGAGAATCTTGCATGAACTTTTTCTTTTAATACCTTCACTGAATATGCACAAAGAATGACAGTGCTTCATACTAATTGTGGCTTTTAGTATGCACTGCTGATGGTGGTAGTGCAACATTGATAGACTATCCATTAGTCATAGCTGAGGAGGTGGAAGAAGAAAGAATGGTTTTAATACAAGCATATGTGCTTTCACACACAGATACAATTCTGAAGTTCTAGGAAGTTGATGGGTTTTTTGGGGGTTGAGTCAGTTTTATCCATTTACTTTCTCAAAATACAAATGCCATTACTTTTTGTTCTCAAAGAAATTATTCTGTAGTTGGAGATGCGTAGACTGAATATCCATGTCAGAATTCTTGTACAACTTTTCTCTGGGTTTGTTCATTGTTGGTTTGTGGTTTTGGTTTTTTTTGCTTCTCAAGGTTAGAGACCGATTTGAACTAAAATCTCCAGTAAAAACCATTGAAGACTTCATACGAAGATTCACTCCAAGTCGTTTGACCTCTGGATCTAACAGCAGTTCATCTAGTCTAGCCACAAGCAAATCAATGCACAGATTTGGTTTAAGTGTGCTTTCATCTCCATCTACGGATAGCACTTTATTAAAACTGGAAGAGAAGCTGGCGTACTCTGCGCAGATGAATAACAATGGCTACAGCTCCCAGCAAGGCAGGACACCTGTGGGGAGCACACCGGAGGAAGGAGAACTCCGTTATGAAGCAGAGAGTCCAGATGAAGCTGCTCTTGTCTATGCAGCAAGGGCATATAACTGTTCTCTGGTTGGAAGGCTGTCTGACCAGGTATCAGTGGAGCTACCTCACCTGGGAACCTTAAGCTTTGAAGTATTACATACCTTGGGCTTTGATTCCATCAGGAAGAGGATGTCAGTAGTGGTCAGGCATCCTCTCACAGATGAAATAAATGTTTACACTAAAGGAGCAGATTCAGTTATTATGGATCTTCTTCTACCCTGCTCTTCAGGTACACCTCTTACTTACCTTTGGTTTGGGGGGAGGCCATTCTATTTAATTGCTGAAGATCTCATTGTATCTTATTGCCTTCTCTAGCAAGTAGACCTGCCTACTTTTGTTATTAATGTAATAAATGGTAGAATGGCAACCGTCTCTATTTTTTTATAATATTTTGTTATTATAGCAAATATTCTGTAACACATTGGGGGCTCCTTACCTCATAAGAATGACTGAAAATAATTTCTGTAGAAGATCTTCTACCAGCAAACTATTTTGCAGGAATTTCTTGAAACTTTGCCAAAGCATTTTACATTTCATCGGGAAAACCTGACTGGCAGTGCTTGGACAGTAAAGTATTTCATATGAAACCCAAGCACTTCCCTATTGTAGCTTCCCCCTGTTTCATTTGTGAATCTTTAAATTCTTTTGCTTCAATGTGTTACATAAATAAGCACATTTATACAGGTTTGACTACGCTGCTAAAGGACAATGTGAATCAATCAGCCATCAAAACAGAAAAATTGTTGCAGAAGGAGAGATGCTCTTCAGACAAGAAATCTTGGCTTCAAATACATAGCTGACTAGCAGGGACTAGACATGTAGATGTGAACACAGAAATTCCCTAAAGCATGGAGGATTCTCCAGCACCCAGATGTCATATGAAACAGGGACCACTTTAAATAGCTACAAGATGTAATCAGTTGGATTCTAGAAGAACCCTCTAAGCTTTCAGAAATTGTAGGAGACACACAGGTTTCAGTTTGCATGAATCAGTTTGCATCTAATTTACTGTATTTTCAATCCTGAATTTCATCCAGTGTTTAAAGATTACTCTGGTATGAATCAACAGAGCCCAAAAGTGCTAGAGGTACTTCCCGTGCTTCACTAATGCATTGACTTTGTGGTTACTTTGACATTAGTTGGAATAAACAATTGTGAAAGGCTTACACTGTGCAATTTTAATTTAATGAAATACACACAATTTTTGGCATTAGTTTTCTGTTTACAGCCGTATTAATCAAAACTGAGCCAAAAAAATTAAGAACAACTTGTCCTTAACTAACAACAAAGTATTCATGAATAGTTTTCTAGTAAAGATCTGATATCGCAGAAGGTACATAGAGCATCTGTGGAAACTTGTTTCTCTTCAAAGCACTAATATAGAATTTGTAGCACTGAGAATTTCTAATTACATACTTAGAAAATAATGTTTGGAAATGAGTTCTCAGAATGAGAACTGAATGTTAAAAAGAAAAGAAGAAACTATCTTATGCCAAATGTTAAATATTTTGTCACCATGTAACAAACTGTGTTTGAAGCTGCAGTGTCCATTTGCAGCAGATTCAATGGATCAAGGAATTTTCAGGGAAATTTCAGGCAGGTGGGACTCACTTGGGTAGAAACAATAAAGCCCATTAGAAAATCAAACAACAGCAGCATTATCAAAGGTGGTGTATGTCAGGGAAGGGGAAGCAGAGTTCCTGAAGGCCAGTATGGGAATGAGCAATTTCTATAGCTGGCCAAATACAGATTCCACCATGATTACAGGCAATCAGATTGAAGGTGGCTTTGAAATTGTGTGGGGTTTTGGGGTTTTGTGGGCTTTTTGTTTGTTTGGATTTGGGTGGGTTTGTTTTTGTTTTTTAGCCCAAATGGAACTGTGAATTTTGGTATAGTTTGCTTTTGCAAGCAATGTAATATCCGGCCACTAGAACACGTTAAGTAGTTCCCCTTGTTTACTAGTCTTCTTAAGCCACTGCTGGCTTGAGTAATTCTGTATGTTTCAGCAGATCTGCCTGAAAAACATTTGACATTTCTCTTGAGCAGCTTTCATTCCTGAAACTGAATTTGCAGTCTCTGCCTGCAGTATCCTAATGTCAGTGGAGGTGTTGTCAATTCCCTCGGGTATGGCACCTTTTTCCTCTTACAAGGAGGTCTTTCCCAGGTAAAGGGAGCCTCAGAAGATTTATGCTGGAGCTATTACCTGTATTGTAGGATGTGTCACTGGTTTCATCCTGTTCTCTGGTGACAGTGAAAAATGAATGTGAGAGGAGATATAATGCTCTGTTAATTCAGGCAGTTACTGTTTCAAGGAAATGACCAGTAAATGAATCAACATGACAATCCCACTGCTTTCTCTTTGCTCTCTTAGTGCTTCAGGGACATGTGAACTCTACACCAGTCAAGCCTCAGTCTTCAGGCTGTGGAGTACTTGTGTCCTTAGACTGAAGGACAAAGGCAACACTGTGTCCATAATCTCCCAGATCAAACACCACATGGCATGACTGGGTCCTGTCAGACACAAAGGTCCCTGTTTGGGAGGAAGAGTATTTTAAAATATGATATGATGAACAGCCCAAAATCAGAAGCATTATGGTTTGGCTTCATTTGTGTCTTATAGAAAAGTGTAAATCACCACGAGTTTCAAAACTTAGAATGTTTATGAATTGACTCCATTTTCTCTGCCTGTATGTCTAGTTAAGACTGTGGAACCTGATGTATTCTGAGAGCATACAGATATTTCCAAAAGCCTTGAAATGATTCCCAAGAGTGTATTGTTTTTGCTTTATCTCAGCAGTCACTGTGTTCATAAATAAGAAAGTTACTGTTTGAGTCAATACCCAGCTCGCACAGGAACTGTGAACATAAGTCATTGAGAAAACAATGACTGGGCTGGCTTTCTGCAGCTTGAGATTATGGAAGGAAATGAAGCAAACAGAAGGCCAATAGCTCTCCATCATTCTTCTGGAGAAGACTTATTTGCTGGTTTTCACTCTCATAAAGCATGTGGTCACACTACTCAGCATAGACACTGCATCCCAGATAAAAAAAATTCTCCACAACTGGGTTTTCTTTGCAAGAGATTCTTTCCACCCTAACTTCTACCTTCTGAGCACAACACAAATCTCAGTGTAGGACTAATGAGGCATATGAAGGGGGTTTAGCTGTCATTGGTATGCTAGTGTAGGAGGGAGATGCAGTCTTCCAGGCTGGAATTGAGAAGTCACACAGAAAATGGTGTGCACATCTCTACTTGAGAATTCCTGTCTTTGTTCATTGAAATAGGCATAAGCATTTAACATTATGATCAATGCATGCATTAGCACCCATGATATTCAGAGAGATCTGACGATTCACACCATGTAGCTTTAAAGAGAGAGAAACAACTTTTGATATGCTTAAGCACCTATTGAAGTTTGCATCATTTGGAATCAGTTAGCTAATGAAATAGCCACTCCCATAGGACAATTTCATATGGAATATTAAAAAAATACAGCATTTTTCTCTAGAATGTTAATGTATCACAATAAATTAGGAAGAATGCTTGCCTGCTTTATTGTTCTAAGGTTAAAAAAGATGAGTCGCTTATACTAGTAGCCTCAAAGAAGGTTTGCTGCAATGCATCTCCCAGAAAAAAAAATTCTTATATTGCACAGCAAAGTCACATGTGCCAAAAGATTATCATACACAAATAGAAAAGAAGGTAAATAAAACTGTGGTAGGCTGCTGGTTCCATATATGATTATTTCCATTTTCTGTGGCAGCTGAATCTATCTGTAAGCTGTTCTAATGGCTTCTGAAGGAAGCTGGTGGTGTGTGTTGGAGCCACAAGCTGTAGTGTAAGGAAGGGGTTTTCAATTGCAAATAATACTCATAGGGATGTTCTTCTAAAGTAGTATATCTGTATTGTCCCTTTGAGAAAATCAGCAGTGATAGCATAGGTAGCATTACTAGAAAGAATATTCCTATCCATATTCACCACATGACGTTAATCCGAGATGGAACTGAAATGAAGGTATGCAGGAAATACCACAGTCTTCACAGGGTCCCTTAGGAACAGCTGGGTATGTATACGCCCATCTTTACTGACCTGAAGAGGATAGGACCGTTTTTAAAGGTGAGAAGATAGCTATACATGAGTAAAATGTTCTGATACATAGTTGGGGTAAATGGAACAAACCCCAGAATACTGGCATTCCAAGCTCCCCGGTCCCTTCTTTCTGCAAAATCAATACTTGCATGTGTTTGTGCTGGAACACATTGAACCAAACCCAGCTAAACAGAGAAAAACAGATGCTCAGTCCTGGTTTTGAGTCCTTATGCATGGCTTTAAGTGAAGACTAAAGCTAAGTGGAAGTTGTGCTGATGCATCCAAGGTAGAAGCTTATCTGTGAGGTCTCTGAGTGTAAATTCTCTTCTAAATGAAATCACAGTCATACCCAGAACTTACTGCATTGATTCAGGCTGATAGGTAGTATCAGTACAGTACTAACAGACAGAAGAGCCTTTGTGCATATAAATGTACAAAACAGAGCACTGTTTCCAGTTCTTTTGAGATACTAACCTTGATGGAAAACTAAGTGATATTTTTAAGTGTCATTTTTCTGCACATGATAAGCTGTGGAAAAGCATTTGCTAGTAGTGTATTTGAAATCATACTTCTATTTCTGATGTTACTGTTTTCTGTGAACATTATCATGATTTCTTCAAATATTCAGGCTGAAGAAATACTTAAGGAGTAAGAAAAAGAAGGTCTTTCTCACATACATTCACAGTGACTTTTTTGAAGAGGGAAGACAAAAGATGGAACAAAAAGATAATTTTCTTTTAAATGGAATGTTCTACTTGAGTTTCCCAGGAAACATCAACAGCTCTCTAAAAGTACCAGTTATAAAGTATTGGTACAATGAGTACTGTATACGCATTTTTATTTTCTGAGGTCATTCAGCTGCAGTTATTTTTCAATCAGTAATTTATTTTTTTATTCTTATCTAGATGACCCTCGGGGCAAACATCAAAAAAAAATCCGAAGCAAAACCCAGAATTACCTGAATCTGTACGCTGTGGATGGGCTGCGGACTCTCTGTATTGCAAAAAGAGTAAGTAAATGAAGCCTTATAGTTTGCTTTTAATGAGAGTCTTGACAAAGATTCCTGAAGGCATTTATTAATTTATTGTTCTTGATTCATAACTTCTTTTTCATTTTATTCAGTAAAGTATGAATGCCTCTGCATCACATTGACTTGCCCTCACATACTCTTTTGATAGGTTCTCAGCAAAGAAGAGTATGCCTGTTGGTTAAAAACTCATTTAGAAGCAGAATCCTCTATTGAAAATCGCGAAGAACTTCTGTTTCAGTCAGCACTGCGGATAGAGAAGAATCTGCATCTGCTAGGTAATGAAATGAGAGCTGGACATGAAATTAAAATGTGATAAAATTTCTGAAAGCTTGGCTATGAAATCCATTCTTTCCCTTAAATTGTTTCTGACAGTACAGAAATTGGCTTCTTTGGGCCTTTATCATGTCTGTCATGTGCAGAACCACAAAGGGGATATAATTAACGTAACAGACATACCCTGTTTTCCTTGTTTCTGCCATCATTTTATCACTAGTGAAATGAATGGAGTAATACCAGGGATGAATTGAACATCATATCATAAATGGGAACTGCTGCTCTAAACAAGAGGAGGACTTGGCCCAAACTGCCTACAGAATTTCATTAGCTTAGTGCCGCTTCAGCATATCAGAGACTTCCATGACTCCAGGGCCACCGGAGACATGCATAAAGCAAATCTCATAAACTGCATTTGTGAGAGACAGAACTCTCATATACATCAGGTTCAGCACATGCACTCAGGGCCTGTGTAATCTGTGGCAAGGATTTGCAGTTAAAATCAGTTTATGTAAAAAATACTGCAAGAACTAAGTCATACTGTTCTGAGTTGAGATGCTGAAAGATTCTAAAATGTAGGTATTACTGTTACTCCATGCATCCAAGTGCTTTCTCTGATGAAGAAACTGGGGAACTGAGATAGCCAGAAGACTGTCGGGAAAAACAACCTTCACTAATTGCCAACATTCCTGTCTCTGTGAGACAGATCCACCTCACCCAACTTTTGATGTATCTACTGCAGATCTCTAAGGCTCGACAAATAGCCAAGGAAGAGAAAAAAAAAAAGGTGCAGTTCATTTGGTCTGTCTTAGATATCTGCTTTAGGACTAGATGAATCATGCCTCCAAGTGTCTGGTTCTCTCCTCTGACTTAAAGGGGAATGTGAGTTGCCAAATTTGGGCCACAGTCATCAAAAAGATCCCATCATGGTTGTACTGGGTGGCTCTGGCTGCACTAGGGTCAAAAAAAAAAGTGAAATTGAGCTGCTACACAAATAAGTGAGCTCTAGCCAATAGTAACCTACTAGCTCAGTCATTCCACAAGAGCCGCATACTGGGGTTTGTATCTTGCAATGATCAGTTGTGGTTAGGTTGTGGGAATAAAAAGTGAGTCTGGAAAAGGAATGTATTTTCCTCCTTTTTGATAATAATAGCTTCCCCACCATTGCCCTAAGAATGTGTTTTCCTGTAAACAACTGGTGCTCAGACTTCAGGTGGACTTCTATTGTTAATTGTTTTTTCTCCAAGGAACAGCCACAACAATAATTAATAGCTGAGAAAAGTTTATTTAGTTTTTCCTGTTGTTCCAGGTAACTTGCATGTCTGTCACCTTCTCATTCTCCTGCAGCTGGGCTTGCATTTCCTCACATTGAAGTCTCTCTGACACTCAGTGGACCACTAATGTATCAGCAGTGACACTGAGCTTGGTCCTCAGCGGCTTTTTGCCACTTTTCGTATATATGAAAATTTTGTCTCTGTCGATTTATTTAAGCATAAAAAAGATACCCAGTCAATTATAAACAGGGGGAAAAGATACAATGAAAGCATGAAAAAGGCACATTTTACTTTCACATCATGGCCAACAGATTTATGATTTATTCTCCGCTATATCTCATTTGGCTACCAGTATCTTTCTGCAGAAAGCAGCAACAAGGCAGGAAGATGTTTGTCTGTAGCCTAAGGTGCTGCTGCCAAGCTGCAGTTCTGCTGTTATTCCCCTTCAAAAGGGAGATATCTCTAGTGACCGGACTCTTCTTGCTGAGAAAAGGGTCTTAATGACCCTTAAGAATGGAAATGATCTCTGAGAACCAACACGTTTTCTGGCAACATTCAGAAGAAATTATGAAGATAACATAGAGTGAACCTCTGGGACTAGAAGTGGCATCAGGTTGCTTTTTCAAGATTTGAGTTCTAGATTTGCTGACTCTTGATGCAAGGGTTTGCCCCTGCTACTTTCCTCTCCTCTTTCTCAATACCTCCAAAAAGCTGCCCAAATCTTGCAACCATTGGTAGTTTAGCTGTTTCCTAATAAAAATGACTGCTGGTTCTTTTGTTATTTTCCTTTTTTTCAAATTCAAGCTTAAAATTTCAGAGGAACTAGGGAACCCCAAATGTTCATTGAATATAGAGTATTTTGCTTTTTTATGTGCTTAGGTGCAACTGGCATTGAAGACCGTTTACAGGATGGTGTTCCAGAAACCATTGCGAACTTGCGCAAGGCTGGGTTGCAGATTTGGGTTCTTACTGGAGACAAGCAAGAAACAGCTGTTAATATTGCATATGCCTGCAAGCTACTAGATCATGATGAAGAAATCATCACTTTGAATGCTGAATCACCAGTAAGCAGATCCAATATACAAGTTTATGAGTGAACTAGTTTTGTTTTATTTTCGACTTGTACAATTAAAAATTTGATGGCTTTTTTTCCTTTCCCTCTTTTTTTTCCCTTCTTGTCCTGCTTCGCCCATACTTTCCAGGTAGGACATGTATTTGAATACTTTTCAGTAAATACTGCTTCTAAATCATAGTCTTATGTATCATAAAACCTTCTGAAGGCACATAACTGTGTATGGTGAACTCAACCGTGAATGAAAATATGCCATAGCAACATAAATGCCTTTCTCTGGTAGACATTCTCAAAACATTCTTAGTTTTGTTTTTTGCCAATAATGAGTCTGAAAGGCAACCTGTTATTAAACACGTGTTGAGGAAGAAAGCAGTTGGTAACCTATTGAGAATTTGTGCTTTATTTTTTGCCACTGAAATGTAGTATTTAGATAACTCAGTCATTCATGTTTTTCTCAGGTGGCTTTTTCTCTGGAGATAGAAGCAATGCTTAATTTTCAATGCTAACACTGAGAGGCAGAAAACCACATCTACAGTAATGCCTTGCTTCCTAACAGACCTTTTCTAATCCTTCTGAATTACTGATCTTTTCTGTGCTCAACTTGTTGCAAGCAGCCAGGCACAAAGATTTTACTGATACGGTCTAACATACAAGGAACCAGACTGATAGTGCTATAGTCCTTTAATGGGGTGATAAAATTGGACTTCAGATCAGCAGAGGAGAGGTAGGCCATCAGTATCCAGCTCCAATTTCTTTTGAAAAGGAAGAAAAGATAACAGCATTTTCCGTTCTTATCAACTGAACTGGTAAATTGATTTTCTATGGTATTTCTTTTTAGTCATACTTTGCTGTAAGACCAATGGCATTTTTTATGTTCACATATTCTCAATAACATCTTTTATTTGAGTATGGCTAGGAGAGAGAATTTAGCTTGAATAACCTTTAATTGGCCTTTAACAATGAGTAACATTCTGATCTGAGTTGTGGGCGTATACATGGTGTTCATCACCATAATGGTGTTCCTCACCACACTTAGCTTGGTACCAATTATATATCATTTCCCACCACTGTTATTCTGAGAAGAAGCTAAAAGAAATAAGCTTAGCATACAATACTGCATGTTAAAGAAGAATTAGATTTTAAGCCTTTCTACTCTTTATTGTTGTCATACCTTCTGCAAAAATTGTGTATTTAGAGCAAATAGAAAAGAAAATTATTAGAAATTAAAACTTTACCAGCACATATTCCCAGTAGTCATTATTCCTAAACATACAGCAAATAGAAGCCTTTGGATACATGTTCTTTTCTCTCAAGTGTATTTATTTTAAATTTTTTTTCAGGAAACATGTGCTGTCTTGCTGGAACAATGTCTGCAATGCGTAGAGTCTAAATTTTCAAACAACACAATAGACGAAGCTACTGGAAACATGACTGTTGGGTTCACCCCTCTCTATCCATCCTCTTCCTCTGTGCTTTCCAGCTTGGGCCTTGTGATTGATGGAAGAACTCTAGCTTATGCCCTGGAACCTACGCTAGAAGATAAATTTCTTGCACTGGCCAAGCGATGCCGTTCAGTACTGTGTTGTCGCTCTACCCCACTCCAAAAGAGCATGGTAGTGACACTAGTTAGAGACAAACTCAAAGCAATGACCTTGGCAATAGGTAAATACCTCAGTTTAAACTAGCCTGCCTTGATGTATATTGTGTCTTGAGAGTTTCAATTTTTTTGACTTGCAATAGCACCCCTCCAGCTGCCTCACAACTGAAACTGCCTTCCAGTTTTACCTGAAAACATGTTGGACAGTTCTAACATATTTATTCTGACATATTGAATCAAAACCAAGATAGAATTCTAGAGTAGCATTTGGGATTTCTTCCTACAGAAGTTAGGTAATCAGAACCAAGGTATGCTGTGAGGTTTTGACATGTCTGAACACAGCTTTGAAGAACTGGGTTAGCTGATGCTTTGCAGAAAAACATTTTGCAATCAATGTGTTACATAGAGAAAAGTTATCAGTGTTGTTTTGTCCAATCATGCTTAAACTCGAGGTTCTTCATTTTTCATCACAAATCAGCCATACAGCACAGAGTATGACTTGGCCTTGTTAGTATAGAGAGTGGATTTACAACTGGCATCATGCCAACACCTACACTTCTTGCCAGCTGATCACTCAGTTGGTGAAGGGGAGACTTTGGCAGTCAACCTGTCTTAAATTTGACAGGGTCTTCCATGTTTTCGTGTTCTTTACACAAGAAAAGTCAACCAGTTCTTCTTTCCCTATCTCAAGTTTAGGCTCATGTTGCATTAGAAGATAAGATGCAGCACATATTGTCACAAACATACTTGCTTTCATCTTCCTGTATTGGTTAATCACAGCAGGAATGTATGTGGGTTGGGCATGCCCATGAGAAACCCTAAGTACATATAATAACTGCCAGACTCGTGTGACATCCTCATCACCGAACATGTGCTGATTATCATAATCCTCATGCTTAATGTATTCTATCTAGCTCAAATATGCCTCCCTCCTACTGAATTTATATCTGTGACTGACTGACTGTGGACATAATAATTTACATATGTTGTAAAAAATGTCTGGCTCGTTAACTTGAATTATCCAAAATGCTTAAAAACACTAGTGGAGACTGGCCAGCTGGTATTTTCATTCTTTCTGAGCATCTTGAGCCTAGGAGTTAAGCTCAAGCTCCTGCTCTGGCTTAAAAGCCTAGCTCTATAGATCCTTCCTTTTAACTAACATGACCTAAGTTGGGGTTGTGCCACAGTCACAAAGACATCAGCTTTGTCATGTGAGCAGATACCGCTCTTATATGTGCCAGCAGCAGGGAAACTGTGGTGAGCAGTGATGTACACCTCAGCCACTGAAGTTGAAACCAAGTGTCTTGTCATCAGCTGCTATGGTTTCATTTTCCACTAGGACATTGGCTGTAAATTTATGAGGTTAAGAAGTAGATACATGTCTCATTCTGGTATCCTTTCTGTGACACCTATCACTTGTGGTATTGTGATTGGAAGCAGAGCAAGGGGTGGTGACTGTGCAACCATTCCAATTAAATCCAACAGTCATGGGTGTATTAAAGATCCTGGACTGGTCAACCCTAGTCTCTTGACTTTTTCTTTCATTTATCTACTTCTTCACTTTTAGTGTTTTTACTGTGTAGACATTGTCACTGGCTTTAGGCCTCCTTGCACATTTAATTCTTAGTCATACCTGACTGCAGGCAGACAGTTAATCAGGAGGCAGTAGTATTGAGAAGCTCATTCTCAGCCTTCCACTGATGCACTTCAGGCCTGATACTGGGACTTGAGGTATTACTAAAAAGAGACAGATTTGGTTTATTTTCACTTTTCCATGAAAAAAGGTCTACAAAGATCACAATGTCTTGGAAACTTTGCCCTTTGAACTCTATATATCACAGGTTTATCCTTTTCTACCCCGTATCTCCTTTAGTGTACCCACCCAACACTTAGTACACATCTCTCTTACTATACTCAACCAACAGTAACAACTCAACTCAGTTACAACTGTTTTTCCTTTACTGTGTTGCTGTTAGCTATTCCTGGTCTACAAGTGTCAGCAAAACTCTTTTTTGTCATCTTTAGGTGATGGTGCTAATGATGTCAGCATGATCCAAGTGGCAGATGTTGGTGTGGGGATCTCAGGTCAAGAAGGCATGCAGGTAATGTTGCTTATTCACTGGAAAGCACTCCATGAAGGGGTGAAACAGGCACTTGCCGTAGGTCAGACTGCTCAAGCTGGCTCTGGATAGTCAGCAGCAATAAAGGAGAAGCAGCAAGTTGTGCTGAGGAGTGTCAGTTGCATGTCATAAGGGTACTTTCAGCTTGAGTTTGAGCTTGTGCTTGTTCTCAGATCTGTGGTGAGTTTGAACACACTACCATCTCAGAAAATTCAACTTATCAGATCCCTCTAAGCAATATGATTAATGAAATAATTAGCTAAATACTGACTTAAATGAGGAAAAAAGCTCAGCTATGCATTATTTAGGAAATAAAGCTTCATCTTATTCTGGCCTTTACTCTCCTCCCTCCTGTATTGCTTGGGTATACTTCTTCTGTGAAGTGGCTGTACAAGACAGTACAACTCATGCAGCTTGTTCACATGGTGTGGTAGTGACCCTTAGTCTAGTCACCCACACGTCTCTCTCACTCAGTCTAATCAGGCAGCAAAACAGTGAAGAAAGAGGAAACTGCAGCCCTTTGCACAACCACTGCTCTCTCTGCGTTATACCAAGTCTTGGTCTTCTCCATGTTTCCTGTCACAGAGAAGAGCAGGATAAGGGGACTTGTCTTGTGGTCTTCTGGATGTGTTCTGTCTATGATTAATGTATTTACCACTGTATATGAGGCACTTCTCTCATCCCCAAAAGAGAGGATATAGATGTATAGGATGTATTACCTGTTACCTCAGCCTCCCCTACTGCTAATGCAGTTCAGTTGCAACGTTAGCACCAGACGTGGCAATAAGACACAGAGAATGAGAAAGATACCTCATTTCCACAACCTACCTTGTATTTGGGCAGACTCATTGCATGATAAAATAGAGTAGCTGAGTATATGTCAAAGAGCTCTTCAGAGAAAGTGGGAAGTGTTTCCATCCTGAAGACCTGAGCAGATGAGCATGCTCCTTAACTTAGTTACCGGTGGGTGGTTCTCTGACCCACATTGCATTTTTTGCAACATTGGCTGAATCTTTTGCTCAAAAGAAAAGAGAGGGCACCTTCATGCAATGCACAAGTTGCATTTTATGCAATGGAATTTTATTCTATGGGATTGCATGAATGCTATAATTTATTTGGATCAACCCACAAACTTTTGAAACAAATATTTAAGTGACCTATGAACTTGGGTGTCAACTTTGTGTATTTTCTGGCATGCAATCACCAGAAGCTAGGACAGAACACTGGAGAAAACTCAGTAGATATTTTTATTATTTATTCATACACTCTTTCAATGTGTATGAATCCTTGAATCCTCGAATTCTCTCTTGGCCGTTCTTAGAGGCTGGATACTAGGGAAGACAGGGTTCAGCCTGACCCAGCAGAGCTATTACACTAGTTCTCCTTCTTCTAGTCATCCAGTGAGTGCAGTCAGAGTAATCTCCAGGGCAAATAAAAGGCAATCAGTGCACTTCAGACAGACAGTTTTCATGGCTGTAATCTGTTAAGAATGGTTCTACAAACATGTTAGCAGCTGTAAATTAGACTTAAAAAAAAACGACTATAAAAATATTCAGATACTCATTGTGCATATGGCATCCCAGCCACAGACCCTATGAATTCGACTTTGGTGGCTGGAGAGAGCAGGAGAAAAGGAATTCTTGGACTAAGCTGATGCCAAGTGTATTTCTTGTTCCCCAGCCTTCATCAGGCTCCAAGAGCTCTGCATAACTTCTCCAGTATCACTCTGCAGGCACTCCCAAGTTCCAGAGAACCCAAAGAAAGCTGCTTTCGTGGAGTCCCCTCCAAGCCCATCAATTAAAAAAGTCTGAGCCAAACTCCTTGGTCTTATCATCTCTTAGGAACTTATCTGCTTTTGTCATCTGTGTATTAATTCAGGTCACTTTTTTTGCTAATGCAGACATACAGTGCTCATAGCATTTTTTTTGACTCCTCTCCCCTTTATGCCACTTTCTGTTGAGCTCACACTCTTACAATAACCAGTCCTCAAATACCTCTGGCTTTTGCAGTGTATTCAGATCTGAAAGCTATTTTCTCATTAACTCATTGAACTACCTGTTTTTTTTCTAAATGAAACTTCAACAGAGTGGAAAGCATTTACAGATCCCTTCCTTTACTGCAAGGTCCTAAGGAAGCACACAGACCTCTTTACTATAAACAACTGTCAGAATCATACACACGTAGGTACTCAGAAGGCGTTGAGCATTGAGATGTCCCAAACAGCAATGTCTGATTCATTTTCTTTCCACATTCCATGGAAGCATGTGGTGCATGATTCACTTTTTCCTGTGAAAAAGCTGGAAGAAAAAAATAAAATGTGAAAATCAAGGGGATATTTTGAGATTAAGTAAACATGCAAATGTAATTGGATAACACTATATTCCTCACTGTATTCCTTGCTGGAATAAAAATGGAATAAAAAAAAAGAAAAAAATCCTGACACTTCTCAGAGTTTGCTGTGAAATACTATGTTAGAAGCACAAATGAAGCTAATGGGTTTGTTTTGACATTGGAAGAGGCTGAGATGGGGCGGAGGACAAGGAAGCAGACATAGCAGAGCTCTGTTCTCCTCAAACTGCAAGATAGCTGTATGCCTGCAAGACAAATCAGACTTCTGTGCAGGGCAGTTATAACAAGTGTGTCTCAGTACCTGAGAAATCCTAGGATGTGTCAGCATATTGAAAAATGTCTCAGTGCTTATATATACCTCTACTGCTTAAATTGCAATGCATTCTTACACCTTCCCTTGCATACTGTTTTAGAGTTGAATAGCTTCTCCAAGCACTTACTTGGGAAAACTGAGCCTTTTTGATGATTTACCAAGAAAGGGAATTAGGAAAACTTAAAAAGAAAGATTTTCTCATTTAAAAATACAGCCAAAATATACCCAGGAGAATATGAGGAAGATACCACTCCTTTGGAGGTTTCACCTTTCCTCATGTTTTTTCTGAACTGAACTGTGAGAAGAAAGGTGATACCAAAATAGAAAATGAAATGTAAAATAATATTCAATGAAATCATAGTGTGATCCTAGGGGTAAGGAAAACCGTGAAGCAGCCGTGATAACACAAGAAGGTCTTATCTAGATGAACAGTACCCTGAGACTTACTCAGAATTAGAGAGAAACTGGGTGATTCATTTTGGCAGTGTGATCTAACAATCTGCACAGTCCCAAAGGAGTCCATCTAGTGTGATTTTTTTTCATACACAGTTACGGAAAAAGTCTGATTTTAAAAATCCCTCAAAATACTGATATCTCAGGACATCCAAGTAAACATCATAAACCAGGATTGCAAATGTAGTTAAAACTAATCTTTTTATTGTTTTCTTTTTTTAATGTCCACTAATTATGATGCAACTGCTTAATTGTACTTTTCTTATTTTATTCTCTGGAAATTCATTTTGCCCTGTAAGTACACTGTAGCTTTTACAGAGAAAGATGTTACAGTCACCAAGATGTTCACACATGAACCCTGAGCCTTCATGCTCAGGCAACTGCAGTTGCCAGCTGTTCTCCCACCTCTTGCTTTTTGCTGTTGCTTCTCACCATCTGGAATGTAGGCTGCAGTCTCCTTTGGGTGAGGACCGGGTCACCTTGCATGTTCTGCCAAGCTGCCAGGTTTGCTCATGGGTATTTCAAATCAATGCAGCAATATCTGCATTTCATATCCACTGTAATGGATTACGTTCCTCAGGAGTACAATTTCCATTGGCTACGTGAGTTGAGAAGATGACTAGATTCATTGTTGATGTTGAAAGTGATGCTTTACAATAATGATTCCAACTTTTCTTTCATTAAAGGCGGTGATGGCAAGTGACTTTGCAATCCCAAGGTTCAGGCATTTGGAGAAGCTTTTGCTTGTTCACGGCCACTGGTGTTATTCCCGACTCGCCAACATGGTGCTGTATTTCTTCTACAAAAATGCAGTAAGTGTTTCACTTGGAAGCTTTATGGCACCACATGTTTCCAGTGTTTATTTTGTGCTAAGTGAGCATTAGGTCAGCCTTCAAATGGTTTATAAATAAGCTGCAAAGAAATTTGCAGAGTTGAAAGACAGCTGGCTGCCATTTGCACAAATATAGGACCCACTCCATAACAGCTACAGTGTGCTGCTGAATTTGCAAATTAGGTAACAGAAATAACAAGCACTGCTTAAGAGAAGTTTCTTTATGGAGTAGTTTTGCAGAATTTAGTTGGCTAGATATAGGAGTCTTTAATGCCAAAGCTATCCAGCAATGGTCCAAAGTAGCGGTTGAATATGTTTCTCTTTCTGACCGTATCTGATAATTGCTTATGAATCGCTGTACATACTCCCTAGTGACATGAGATAATTTGAGTCCTCTCTGTGTCTCAGATGCAGAAATTGGCATGGTTTTTTCTTGATTTATCTTACTTCCAACTAAGCAAAAGAGTTCATCAACAAGGAAGCACACCATGGTAAAGAACAGACGTCAGGTCTGTGTTTCTTCCCTGGTGTATGAAACAGGAGTTAATTCAATACTGGGCATTGAGCCACTGGCAGCTCAACTCCTTCGCCTCAACAAAGGCCCTTTGCATTGATCTTGGAGTACAAAGGTGATTGATTGAAACCTGCCAACAAGACAACCAGGAATTCCACCAGCTGGGTGGGAGTCACTGACAGGCACATAGATTTGCTCACTTGTAACAGCTGCAAATCACCTTGGGAGCAAGGCATATGAAGAAGCAGGAAAAAGAGGAGAACTGGAGGTCTTGTACCTCTGTTTGCTCCAGAGGGCAATGTATGAATTGTGTGCAGAAGACTGGATTTTATCCTCAATATCAGAAAAAGAAGTAGCTTTCAGTTTTGTAAGAGTTGCTTTTCAATTTTAATCTAAACTTCAGTTTTTATTGGAAGAAGACCGTCATTTGCTCAAAATTTTGAACATCACAGAATACCTAAGGGCATTAAAGAATTCATTAAGTGTCATTGTGTTAAAAAAAAAGCATGTTAGAGTACCTTCTGTGGTCAGACCAGAAACTGCATGTAAACATCCTTCCAGACACAGAAAAAAGAAGGGACTTAGTGCTCTGAGGTGCTGCCTGAGTCAGAAATAGCAAGCAGATTTAAGTAATGCTGCATCAGGTGGAG
>JAOXXN010000001.1:31891851-31905209 GCA_026770055.1 Myrmophylax atrothorax | reverse complement strand
CAGACAAGCATGTTAAAATACCTTCTGTGGTGTGATCAGAAGCTGCATGCAAGCACCCTTCCAGACACAAAAGAAAGAAGGAACTTGGACAGTCTGAACTGCTGCCTGAGCCTGAAATAGCAAGCAGATTTAAATAGCGCTGCACTGAGTGGAGAACCACCTGTTGAAGCACAACAGTGAAACATGTACTGGTGTTCAAATACCTGAGTTTGCAGGCTGGATCCTGAATGATGCTGAATATCTGTACTCCCACCCCCAGTGCTGGATGTTTCCAAGATACCAGATGACAGTATCAAATTTGAACTTCCAAGAAGGGTATGCATAACCATCTTATATCAGAATAATAACTAAAAAAAATCCAGAAGTAATGCACATTCCAGCAATCAGCAGCCAGAGATGCTGTTAATACATCTATGTTTTTGTTCAGCATTTGTAAAATCTTCCATTTTCTTTGGTACAACTCCCCTTGATTACAAGTGTTATTTCTCATGCCATTTTTAGTAAGACATTACTGCCTCAAGGCTAGAAAATAACTGAGGAAATCTCTTTGTATTGGTTCTGTTTTGACAGCCTTCAGAGCTTTCTGAGAAATACTTATTGCTACTGACTCTAAAACTGTAGTAGGGTATCCAGCATATAGACGTGAATATGTCTGACACAGTGCCTGCCTGCCCTTAAGGAAGTAGGACTAAAAAAGGAAATACAGGAGCACCTGATCCTTTTGCAAAGAGACAATTCTGGATGATTCTCCACAGAGAGTTGAGATAGCTATACTACAAATATTCTGCAAGTTTTCTGTTTCTTCAAGTGTGTTTTCCCACATTTGCTTGTACTTTGAAATGTTCTGTTCTCCACTAGAACCTATCTAACTCAAAGTTTAAACTCTGCATTGCTGCAAAAGCCATTTGGAAACTTAGATGACTTATCCAAGAAGATGTTTGGCTTGGTGGAGATGATAAAAATATAAGTAAAATATAAACTAAAGCATAGTATGACTGGAAATATCTGAGCTTGATGAAAAGGAATTTCTTCAAAATTCATAGGTCCTGGATTAGTTGCATTTTGTTTTATTTTAAATGAGTGAGAGAAAAGTATCTAAATTCATGTATTTATTGCAATTTCTTTTTGAGAAATGACTCAAGGAATTTGGTTTGGTTTGGGTGTGGAAAGGAAATAATTTTCTATTAAAAAATGCTCAGTGTTGGAATGAAATTGCCATATCCCAGCCAACTGTACTGCAGAGTGGTAAGCTTTGGTAGCTCAGCCTTGTTTAGGCCAGAGGAAGATATTTTTCTTGAAATGTATCTACAGAAACATTTCTAGAGGTGATCCTTAAAAAATACTACTATTTAACTTTTAATAGTTTAATTTATAGTATGGGGTTGCAAACAGTGAGATGTATGTTGCTGCTGATATAAAAGCCACTTCAATGTACTATGCAAACATTGCCTGAGCATGTATCTACTTTCTCTATATACACACATATGTATACATTTATCTACTGCAGGACTGACCTTCTTACTTTGTGACAATTCCCTTTCACAATGTAGGCTTACTCTCCTTACAGCAGCTTTCACTGACTGAGCAAACCACAGACTTTTTTTCCTCCTATGTTTAAATTTCAACTACATTTTGGCATACAGATAGAACAAACCTATATTTTCCTCTGTATATCTAAAATTCATGGGGGGTTAATGTTCCCCATCTGGCTGAAAGCTTTTTGAGAACAGAGCAAAAAAGGAGAGGAAGTGAAAAGAGAGGTCATGTCATTTCCTTTCTTCATGGTTAAAATGAGGAAAACCTTTGAGGAACAGTTTCCAACATTTTTCTTGTTGCCTTTCGTTTAGACTTAATCATGTTACAAAGAATAATAAAAATTGTAGGTCTGGGAGAACCAAGCCTGGGAGTTTGTTACCTTTCCTTGGAAGCTGCCTGTCTTTTTCTAGGCCTCAAATCCTCCATCAATAGGTGAGGTTAGCACCTCTCCTGACCCTTAAAACCTTCAGGATCCTTCACGCTTAAGAGAGTGTAGAAGAAACGAGTTGTGTGGTTTGTTCCTTTTTGGGTGATTGCCACCCAACTACATGAACAGCTGTGTATGCAGCTGATTTCTTTTCAGAGCTGAAGAGGAAGGGAGACTAGGGACTCTTCACAGCATTGTGAATTTGCTGAATGTCAAAGTACAGGGATAGAATAGTTAAGAACTGTTCTAGACCTCACAGTTTCACCTTCCTCACTGCTGCTGGTCTCTTATTGGCCTTGCTAAAAAGCTCTGCATTTATCTATTGTGGACCAGAAAAGCTTCCCAAAACATCTCAAGCCAGTAGAGGATATTATTATGGAAATGTTTGTTCTTATAATAGTCATGTATGAGCTATGACATCAGTACTCATATACCTAGAGATCAGTGGTGATTGGGAAAGCTTTTTACAGTTAGTTAAATTGCACCTCAGTGTTTGACTTGAACTGAGTTAATTTTGTGTGAAGTCATCCCTCATGCCTGAGGTCTGAGTTCCAGCAGCACAAAGACTTGCAGGCATGCCAAATGTTTGCAGCTTAGCTAAGTAGTCCATACATCAGGAAGTGAGTTAAAGACCAGGTATCCTCAGAAGGATTCATTTTTAGCATGCATAGATGAGTCCTTGCAGAACTGAAATCGGAATGGTTTCAGAACCCAATGGGGTGATGGTACTCCTTATCTTGTTATATTTACAGCATCATTCATTTTGTTTCAGATGTTTGTGGCCCTTCTCTTCTGGTACCAGTTCTACTGTGGCTTCTCTGGCTCATCAATGATTGATCAGTGGTATCTCATCTTCTTTAATTTATTCTTCTCTTCACTTCCACAACTGATCACTGGTGTGCTGGATAAGGACGTGCCAGCTGAAGTGTTAATTGCTGTACCTCAGCTTTATAAAAGTGGACAGAATATGGAGGTAAAAATTTCTTGCTTACTGTAATTTCTTTACTGAACATCTTTAGTTTCAACTGAAAACCAACCCTGCTCGCAAGGGGTAGATGACTGATAAAAACAGCCTGAGAAGTCAGTATTATTATTTTGTCATATTTCTTATGAGTTAAAATGTCAAAATACACTTAACCAAAAAAAACCCCACACAAAACAAACAAAAAACACCACCAAAAAACTCACAAACAAACAAACAAAAAAACCAACTGGGGGGAGAAAACCCCCATGAAACCAAAATATAAACTTATTTTTAATATGTGGCAGGAGAGAAGGCTGGATGCTTTAAATCAGTCTCAGCTGAACACCTCCCTCAGAGTCCAGACTTACAAATAACCATAAAGGTAAAACAAATTGCACCTTGTAGCCTCTAGCACAGGCTTTCACAGAATAACCTCAAAAGTACTTACTCAAAACTTCAGGCCCCAGCCCTTTACAAACAGTCAGAAGAGAAAGACGGCTTTAGGAGTAAGCACGGTCAATAGACTTAGTCTCTGAGGGAGGTAGTCACCAGCAGATGACAGATTCAGCTGAAATACGTGCTGAAAACGCCTCATCCTCATCTGTTTGAGTTGTACAATGAAAACAGAAGGAATTGCAGGAGGGATTCGAGCCAAACCATTTCTGGTAATTACAGGTGCAGTGTACTGTGGGAAAATTTTGCTGCTTGGCAAAACTGCCCATACAGAGCTGTTGCTTCCAAGGAAAAGCCTTCTTAAAAGTGTCTGACATTGTGTCCTCTGAGAGGAGGCAGTGAGTGTTTTTTGCCTCCAAATGTATGCCTGCATTTGGTACCCCACACATGTAGTGGCTTTGCTAGACACTGTCCTGGAAAGATGAAAGGAGAATTTTAGTGTAACTTATTTTCAGCCTGTTAGTCTGCATTCTGTCATTATCATCTGTTTTTCATTTTCTACATTTCTTCTGTTCAGTGTATTACACTTTAAAGATCTGTAGTAATAATACCTTCCTTTCTTTCACATTTCTAAGGTGATAGAAATCTTGTAGTGGTTTAAGCTTTTTGGGAGGTTGTGTCTGTCGGTCTGTCTTCAACTGGCAAACTGATAAGTCTTCTAGGTTCACAGTACAATTATTTCTCATACACAGGTCCAGAGATGAGTCCAAGTTTTTTTGAAATCTATTGATCATATTCTCTGCATAGTTACATAAAAATGCATTTTAAAAACTTAAAAATCCTGCTTCAGGTAGGATCTTTTTCAAAAATATATCACTAGTTCAAAGTCTATAGAATTATAGGATAATTTCTATGGCTTTGGAGGCCATTTGATCCAGACCCATGGTCAAAACAGCTTCAAACTTAGATGAGGTTTCTCAGGTCTTTAACTAGTCTAGTTTTGAATGTCTCCAACAGTGGTAATTCCTTAGTCCCTCTGAGCAACCTGATGTAGTAATTAACCATGTGTTAGTTCAGTAGCCAAGTAAAACCATAATTTTTTCTAAGCACCTTTCAATTCCCATTTTTAGGCTGCAGTGACGTTCTCCATAAGGAGAAGGAGCCCTGATGAACCCAGTGGTTTGAGATGTAGGCGATATCCCAAAATTAAATAAACCTTTTGCCATTTACAAACTACTTTATCTTATATCTGGGTGCTTTATATGACCATCCACACCCCTGCAATTATATATTTCTTTAAACCAAAATGTTAGTTTAATATTGTTTTCAGCAAGCCATTTTCTGCAGACACATATATGTGTATGTATATATGTTTTATATACTTTTTATAACATATCATAAATTGTTTCATGGATTACCACTAAAGATCATCATTATGGATCTTCTTCTCAAAGTATATGTGCATTTTCTGTTTTCTTTTTCATGAATAACACACCCTGTGCTTGTATGTGATGTAGAAGCCATTTACTCATTTTCTTAAACCTCACCGAGCTCCTCCTGAAATCAGTGGTCTAACTGTAGTGCCTAAAGTTGGGCACCTTCATAAATATTTCCTGGCCTGAGCATCAGATTCAATTTACACCCTCTGCCAGGGAAAAAAAAAAAGAGAGAGGCAAAAGACTTTTATCCCAGAACAGAGGGGCTTGCAGGTAGACTCTTCAGACTTGTTCCCCCAGGTTATCTGAGTGATTGGCAAAGTTATGGAGGTATTTGCCCAAGCCCTTAAAGCTGCCCTTGAAATGTACCTCTCAAAACACCTATCCTGGCAAACAGCATTTTCATTATGACCTGATTTTCTTAATTTTTTTTTTTATGGCACAGGAGTACCAACCGCATATGTTTTGGATGAACATGATTGATGCTATGTATCAAAGTCTGGTTTGCTTCTTCATCCCCTATTTTGTAAGTGTTTGGTTTAAGCCATTCTATTTTAAGCATTTTGAGAAGAACTGGCAACACAGCTTTGGCTAATTTCTGTCTCCTTCTTTACAGGCTTACTATGATTCAGAGGTGGACATTTTCTCCTGGGGAACTCCCATCACCACAATAGCTCTTTTCACCATCATACTGCATTTGGCTATTGAAACCAAAACTTGGGTAAGGTACCCACAACCTAAATAGAAATTCACTGGCATATCCATAATTCTTCTCTTAGTGCAATCTCTCAAAAGCAGAAGATTGTTGTTTCTCTCCCTCAGCACATTTTATTTTTAGCAAGCTTTTTAAACAAACATGAAAAAGGTTTTAAAATGTGATCTGCAAACAGCTTTGTAGAGTTTTATCTATAGTAAGACTTTTTAAATATACAAGGCTCTAAATCCTTTGTTGTGTATGTATTTGACTGTAATAATTAAGAAGTTTTAATTAAGAGTCACAGCAAATTTCTCAGAATATAAAGAATCATTATACTTTTTGGTTTTGTTTTTTTGTCTAGACTTTTCTTCACTGGTCATCTTGCATCTTCAGTATAATTTTATTTTTCTTTGTGGCTCTGGTTTACAATGCTTCGTGCCCAGTCTGCCATCCTCCATCCAATCCCTACTGGACCATGGAAAGGCTGATGGGAGACCCTATATTCTATTTCACTTGCATTATATCACCAGTTGTTGCATTGCTGCCCAGGTACTGTATCATCTCTCCTATCTTTTCTCATATATGAAAGCACTTTATGTATATGATTGGGAGGGCAAGAAATGTTTCTTTTTCCACTCCCTCTCTTTCATTTTGCCTTATCAGCCAAGTCAGGTTTTTTTCAGTGGCTGACTATATGAAGTCAGGTTGTCTAACCTATTCTGTGCTACTGACCAGAGGAACAGACCACAGCTCCTGGCCATAGACCACAGGATGGGGATAATTGTAGACTGTTGGTTGAACTTCCCGGCCATGCAGAGATTTGCTACTCTGTGAGGTTTTCTGTGATGCTCCCAGATTCAATGCATCCTCACAAAAAGTGCACACACTACAGAAATTCTGGTAGTATGATGTAGACCTACTTGCCTTTTGTGGATGTAGGAGGCCTGCTTTGCAGACTGATCCCCATTGCCTTTGATTCCTCATCAGGAAGGATGAAAGACTGTGTGTAATCACAAGGTGGATCACTGGCTAAAGACACAGATTTATTATGCTGCTTGTTATTAATCAAAATATTAGCATAGTATTCAAGCTTTCCATCTGCAAGCTTGCTTGTGTCAAGCATAAAAACCCACACAGAACATTCTTAATTTTTTGTGTTGTACTTTTGTTTTGAATATTTTCTCTTACTTACATATTGGTATTTCCTTCTTTCATTTCTTTTCACGTGCACATTCTTCTCTTGCAGATTCCTGTACAGAACCCTTCAGGGAACACTATTCCCAACCCAGCTTCAGCTTGGACGCCAGTTGAGTAAACTGGCCCCAGAGATTCGCACCCACCTTCTGACCAAGTTGAATGTAAAGGACACAATACGTCAGGCACGACCCTTTGCAGACAGTTTCTCACCAAGCCTTGGCTCAAATGCTAGTGATTATTATAAGGCTAATAACCAAAGCACACCTTTGCCAACATCTCCTCCAAGAAGTGAGTCACTTTTCCAAGAGCACACAAAGGCAGAACATAAAACAGATCAGACTGTGGCTGCCTCTCCCCAGGGTGCTGTGTTGTATGGGGAAAACAAATTCCCCTCATCAGCAAGTAGCCGGGAAAGGTCCATGGGATTTCATGAAGTTAGATGTGGCACTTCAGAGGTGGAGCCTTTGCCTGTGGCAACAACATTCCCATGGAGCTCAGCAGTTGATCAAGGAGACTTCAGTTTGTTGAAGTGGATCACATCAACTCCACTGTTCAGTCACATTGGGACTGTTTTCCAGGTGTCATCAGGCAGTTTACAAAATGAAACACAGGACAGTATGTGTGTGCTTGACTCTTCTTTGCATGTGGACTTCAGAGGCATAAAAGAACAGAGTTCAAACACCTTGCAGGACAAAATGAAAGGAACCTCAACTGATCACTGTAAAAATGACAATTCTGAGACCACCTTTTTATGACGTGCTCTGCAAATATATTTATATATTTTCTATTTGCACACATTTATAGTGAGATTGCTCTATTTGTTTCCAAAGGTGAAACAGAAGATCAAAGGTACAGAATGATTATTTAAGAATGTTTAAATACAAGTATATTGAGATAAGAGCTTTAAATATAAAAAGAAACACTTGAAAGTTCCATATATAGTTTTATTTTTTCATCTCATTTTATAAGGAAATGACGTCTCCTTATTTTTCAGATGCTTCTCTTTTATTCTGACACATACTGTAAAAGCAAAGGATCTATCTACCATATTCAAAAGGATTAGATTCAGCAACAGTTATTGATATCATTATAGGCAATTCAGTAATCAAGGAGGACAAACCATGATAATAAAGAGTCACTGTATTCCGTCCATCATCTGCTTGCCAGGCTGTTTTGTCACTGAAGCAACCCATTAGGCAAAGCTATGGAATTATTATACACCTCTCTATAAATGTTAACAGTATCTTCCCACCACATTAATACTGGTATTTTATAAATGACACCATATTCTGATATTGCAGCCATAGCATTTTATGTGTCATGATAAAACAATAAATAAATGAGCATCCATGTTGCAAAGTGACTTCTCAGTCTGGCGTAATTCAGCCCTTCACTTGGAGTAGCTAGTGTTTGGCTGGGCATGGCTTTACATCACCTGTTCAACTTCCAGCAAAAAGCTGCTGCTTGTTTGTGAGGGAGGATTTGGTGGCAAAGAGCTGCTGCATTGTGTCTGCTGTAGAGTTTGAGCTGGGGAGTCCGTGATCTGTGCTGGAGCACCGCTGTGAGTGGGCTGGTGTTCCTGAAGAGGCCCATCCTGCTCACTACTGGGTGTAAGACGGTGGAGTGGAGTTTTGTTAGGCACCTTCGCTGTTGTTTCAGCCAGGTTAAATCGAGTCCTTGAGGATGGGGAAAGGGAATGGCCAGCTGCAAGGGTGCAGTGCCAGCTGCAAGGGTGCAGTGCTATGCAGAGGTCTGGTCTAAAACAGGCTAGCCCCAGGCCCAAAAGCTAGGAGCTGCACTGCTTTTTGAGCTTACGCCTGAGCCATTGGTTGTGAATCACCAACTGCCACTGGTGAGTGGGTGTGCAGCTGTGCTGTGCCAGCCCAACAGATCCCAGGGAGTTTGGCCATGGAAAGCTGCTTGGTTTTTCATACCTGGTCACCATGACCATGTATGAAGTAGCTGCTGCACTTCTTTTCCTCATCACAGGTTTTTGGATGGCCTTTGACTTGCTTGCCATCGGTTGTGTAAGGCCAGAAGTTGTTCGTGCCATGATGTGTGCCTGGCAACCTGCCTCCCATGTGGATTGCCTCAGCATGGTACTACACTAAGCCCACCATCTGTCTCTTGCTAATCCACGCAGGATCTTGTTTTTCTGAAGATTTATACGCTGGCCTCTTTCCCAAAGGCTGAATTGATAATATGATACTGTAAAATGCCAATGAAAGGAAGAGATGAAAGCAATGTAAATAAGAGCAGTCAGCTTGTAAATGTGTTACCCTCATGAAACATGACACATCCACATGTAGCTAAACTGCATTTTGGGATTAGAATTGACTAGAGACAGGGCAAAGACGCTAAGGGAGTCACTATTGCAGTCTCCTGTGGACAGCTTTTAGCATGTGATTGATTTGAAAAAAATTAATATGAAGCAGAACTTCTTCCCTTTTCCCTTGAGTTAAAGAGGAACATAGGTTTATGTGTATAGATTTTAGTGGAGGAAGGCACACCTATTGACTCATTTGTTACTGGCTGAAAATGTCTTGACATTTCTCTGCTTTATATTAATTGTAATAAAAATGGGGCAGTTAGTGACCACGTGGTTTCCACAAAGGTAGGTGGGCAGGTGCCAATGCAAACCCAAGAGCTGCTGGGGTGTGAGTCTCAACATACACTCTCTGCTCACTGAAAGGGAGCCTGCAGGACTCTGCTCCACTGTAGAAACCTCCTTCGCAAACATCTCCATTTGGGTGAGGCAGCTCTGTGTTCAGATATCTCTGCTTGCTCTACCAGCCTTCTCAGTCTTGATAGGAGCTCTGTTTGGGTGGCTTTGCAGGTAATTTTTTGCAAGGTTAGCTGTCTGTATTTAACACACACTGTGCAGAGATTGCCATTGTAAATAACTTGTCTGTGTGGAGCTTCAGTGTCTTTTAATGTCAGAGGGGAAATTGAATGACACTTTGAAATGTGTAAATATTGCCATCTGGTTAGAAACATTCATCTGTTTACAAAACAGGATGTCACAGAAGGACGGTATCAGATACCAGGTGGGCAGAGTTCATAGGTTTGCAGGATGTTATATTCAGTCTAACAATGTCCATGGGGGTCATAGCAGGAGCTTACAGAGATGTCACACATATGTGTTCTCTATCAGTTACTGCGGCAGCCCCAACACCCAGGTGAGGATCTCAAGCTTTTTGACTCCTCTGAATCTTTCCACAGCAGGATTGGTGTCCTGCAGGCCTTCATGGGACTTGCCTCATACTGGCAGCAGAAAGGGCTGGAGCATCGCTGGGCTTTGGCTCAGAGCTCTATTTCATGATTTTTTTTTAAATGAAAATAACCTGAATTCCTTTCTGGCTATGCCTTTGTGATACAAGATTTAGTTTAGTTGTTTCAGTGTTTCAAAGACTGTTTGTGTAGGTAAAGGATAAAAGGGTTCCTTTGGGACTGAGAGATGCTCCTGTGCTGCCAGATTGATACGTTAAGTTGCCACTGGGAGTGTAAGAGTCGTACATCTGCATCGTATATGTAGGGAAACTGGAGATCTAGATCCTCAGCTGCTACAACCATCATAACCCCTCCAATGTCTGCAAGCTGACCTACCCCAGCTGGGAATCAGGCCTCAATACCTGCTCTATTTTGTTGCAAAATAAAAACAAACCAAGCAAAAAATAAAACAAACAAACAAAAAAACCCACCAAAAACCTTAGAGATATATTTTGAAACTTCTAAGGTGTAAATATTCCCTTTGTACTAAAAGATAAAATATCTTCATTGTGGCAGGAATCCTTCAAAAATGTATGAATTTAATCTTAAATAAACCAAGTAATCTTGCTGACCTTAATGGAGCTGTGGCCTCAGCAGGGTTGCTTGTGTGCCTGCAGATAAACAGGAAGAGGTGCCACACTGAGGCCAACATGTGCCAAACCTAAAGAGCAAGTTACCTAGAGGCACAGAACCAGGTCAGTAGGATGTCAGCAAGCAAGTTGTCTCCATTTTCTTTTTGGAGATACATTCTAAAGTCATATAAATAAAATGTAGTTTAAACCACAGTTTGGAGTGGGAAAAAACCAAACAGATTTCACATTTGGAAAGAAAATATTAAGCAAACTAATTATTTACATTTTAAATCAGTTCTCTCTTTAGCTGCCAGAAGACAAACACATCAAAGCATGTTAGTTTCTGGGCTTTAGGGCTTGTCAACATTTTGAAGCTGCTATTAATATTTGAGACATTTTAGCTAAATAAATACTAATTGCCTTTTGAAGCTGTATACATAGTTTTTAATAAAAGAGAAATAAAGTTGTGAAGTTATTCCTGTCTGTGCAGTGGAGTAGTTGTTGTATCAGGCAAAACAAAGCTTTACATTTGTGAGGCCAATCCACCAAAAGCATGAAACTATTTATTAAAAGATTCCACAAGGCAATTAAAACAATACCCATGTTTGGTCTTTTACCAACAACAGTCTCATGTACACTGATTAAAATATTTGCAGTGAGCTCAACAAGCATTTCTGCATCTGCTCAATGTTGCTGGCTGAAGTAGTCCAGATGAAATTGATGACTGAGAAGAATTGTGGATTAAGCATCACAGTGTTCCATACTTCTTACTCTTATTTATATGAACCAACTTCTTGGTGATTTACGCATTTAAAAAATTTCATCAGGATATATAAAGGTTCTTTATAAACAGCCAGAACTCTTCTATCAGGTTAGCACTCTAATCTCAGCAATTGTATCTTCCACATATGCCAGGACACTAGAACTGGGCACACAAACATCAAAACAGAAACAAAACAATGCTCCAATATTTTTTCCAAGATTTTTCAGCTATAGATCACTGCTCTGGCTGCCCAGACAGTCATGAACCTGCTTGACACGCTCCTGCACAGGCTGTGGAATCACAGCCCTGCCCTCTTACTAACATTTCCTCAGACCCTTTCAAATTATTCAGACACTGCTCTTACTTCTATTATGTGAATTCCTCAAGTACCTTGCACTGAACCTTGACTTGTCATTTATTCACACTGAATTTGCTGCCTAGGACAGCAGTCTGTACTTGCTCCTGGTACATCTCCTGAAGGCTCTACCCACAAAATCAACAGGTACTGTTTTGTTATGCCTTTTGAGTGTCATGATCACTGTTTGCTCTACTCCAGGATTATACCTCCTAAATGTTTCAGGCTAACCACCTGATCCACATACAGCAGATATTGAGGACTTGAGGAGGTTTATCCAATAAAGTTGCTAAATAAAACAGTTTTGCACAAATACTGGTTCCAGTACTTTGAGATGTTCAGCTTAAAGTAAACTCTGCCAGGAATGCATGTGGTTGAATCATCTGGGAGTGATACTTCACAAAACATAAACATAAAATCTGCATAAAAATTTGAACTAAATAAATTAATTTCAAAAGTCTATTGTTTTTTCAGCAGTCAGTTTTTGACTCAGACTGATCTGTGTCTTGGGCATTGTTCAGTCCAACATTAAATTCAGCACTGTGCTTTTGTAACTGTGTGCACAAGGCAGTTCCAGAAAATGATTCTGATACAAGTCATGCATTGTGATGGAGTAGTAGCAGGCATTTGCCAAAGACACCACAGAAGCTGCTAGAGAAGGGGTCATGAATTGGGGAAGGAAAGGCATTGCGGGATACTATTCACAAGTCCCAAGGCTGTTGGAGAGGTCAGGGGCTTTCCAACCACATTGGTTTTGCCTTTGTGAAGGTTTTGCACATCTTCCTCTCTGCCTGCTGGTGAGCTTTTCTCCACTGAGCTTATATTTCACTGGAACTGCACCACAAGTGAATTTGGCTTGTTACTTGCAGCTGAGAATGGGTAATGGATTGAACACTGAAATAATGATGGCTCAGATGGAGGTAGGTTGGCGCTTGCTTTGCAAACAGAAACATGCTGGCTGTGCCCTGGTCAGGAGCTCTCCCAAGCCAGGCACCAGGGCAGGTCTCAGTACTAGTTCCAGGGTTCCTCCATGTGTCAAAAAAACAGGGTGGGAGCCAGAGCAGGGGGACCCCAGTGCCCTCCTGTGCATGCAGGATGCAAGCAGCCCACTGCTCACTAGGCTGACACCACAAATTTGCCTGCAGTGTCCAGGGCAACTCTGGGCTGGTGGTGACTGGGAAGAGAAGCAACAGATAACATGCCAGGGTAACTTCTGCTCCATGAGTAATCTCCTGTGCCTTCCATGTTTCTCTCCCATGCTTTCTAATATGAATCCTGGACATTGGAAAGCCTCTGGAATGGCTGTACTTCGTGCAGTTGAAGATGCTATGGGAAGTCCTCTGCTGCGATCTGAAGGGGCCCCTTGAAGCACCTGTGTCTGGCGTTGCTGCACCTTTGCAACTAGCAATAGCACCACTGGGCATCCCCTGTGCCTCTCATGAGGGTCCTTCATGCTGAAGGAGACTGCATGCTCACAGCTCATGTACCTTCAGTTGTGAAAAAACAACAGCATAATGTTTAGCTCTGGCTTAAGAGGTTCAACAGGGAAAGATTTAGAAACATCTTTAGGTCTGGACAACCATATCAAGACAAGTGTTCTCTAGCTGTCCTGGGCTGTGAAACCCTGTAGCGTATCACACAGTCAGAGGGTTCACTGGTACTTTGTGTGCTTCAAAATTTCCTGGAGTTTCCTGGTGGGCTGGCCACCTCTAAATCTCAATATCTAAAATGAGAAGCCACTGTTGAAA
>JAOXXN010000001.1:31844131-31858457 GCA_026770055.1 Myrmophylax atrothorax | reverse complement strand
TAGCATTTCATTGACCTCTGTTACACTCAGAAGGTGTGCTCAGGTTATTTCTTTGTCTTGTTTGGGACTGTGTCCTGAAGGATCTGGAGTGATTTGCTCTTGCATTGGGCCTGTGGAAGTGCTTGACAGCATGGACACAGTTAGACACGCAGTTTTCATACTGGGGACCACGGTGGATCAGTGCCAGACTGCTAAGCATCTCTCAGAACTGATTTTTGTTGAATCTCTGCCACTTTTTCGCTGAATTAACTCTTCCTCCACAAAGGAGATTATTTGTTTCAGCTGGGCTGCTTTTCTTGTTAAATACAGCTCAGTTTTAGCAGATATCAAAACTACGCTTTTGCCTATACATAGTGGGCTAACCAAAGAGAAAGTTATATCTAGTGAATGAGTTCTCTTAGCCTGAAACCATTCTCTTTGCTAGCAAATATTTAAAGGAAATAAAAACTGTAGCATGTAAATGGGTAACATTTTCTACTGCTGAATATGACCTTATAAAAGATCCTTTTTTCTCCTGGATGAGCACCAACCTTACATATGCAATAGAATATTCATCCTTTTGGAGTAATTTTTTCTCAAGGAAATTAATACTTTAATATTGCACTAGAGATTCCTTTTCAGTAATAGGATTGCTGGATTTTTTTTCTGAAACTGGCAATAGATTACAATCAATTCCCCTGCTTTTATTTTTTTCACTTTTCTCCAAAAGTCTTTTAGATCATAGCTGCTGCTGCTTCTATCTTTAAAACAAAAACAAAACCAAAAAATCGAAAACAAACCAAACCAAACCAAACCAACAAACAAAAAAAACCCAACAGCAAAAAAACCCCAAACAAGTACTAAGAAATATGGTAAATATCAGTGTGCAGTCCAGTGAGCTACCTCAGTGGATATACAAGCAGAGCCTTCCCAGGCATGAGCAATGATCTTTGCTCAGTTGGCACAGCAGCAGTGGATACTGCCTTCTGCTCTTTGCAGCTCTGGAAGATGCAAATTATTGTCTACCATTAGAATGATGGTTTGACAGCCCTCTGCTCCACTCAGGCATCTCATAGCAGGGTGAAACTACCCACTACCCAGTTACAGCTGGAGCCCTCATATAGAGTGGCTGGTGGGGAAAGAAACATTTTAGGACTTGTGGAGATCCTCAGGGATCTCCAGGAGCAGAGGGTATCACAACTTTGCATGGCGTGTTGCATCCTGTGATTGCCTTTTTACCCCACCTGCAAAGCAGCTCCTTGGGAGTAAGCACACTCACACACCACAATGGCATCATAATCTGGCTCCAGAATTTCTGCAAGAGGGAATGAATTCCTATGGATCTGTATCATGAGTTTGCCCCAAGCAGCTCTCACCTCAGAACAATATCATTGTCAAACCAAGTGATTTCTATTCTCTGAAATACAGTTCACCTCTGGGACCTGGGTAAATGCCTCAGTGGTACAAGATACAAGTTGAGGCTGTGCTAGGGAACTTTGGCAATAGCATTATGGAAGTAATACATCTATGGGTACTGAGTATTGCAGATATATTTGAAATTCTAGCAAGGTTCAAGAAAATGGGATTCTCAGCTTGGATGGGAACACTAATGGCACACACAGATCTCTCTCATGCTCTCTTGCAGGTGCCAATAGATGAGCTCTCCACAAGAATGCTTCTCTTCCATTCTGCAGGGCTCACTTGAGACTGGTCTCATGCAGAATGTGAATTCGAAATATGACATCTTCTCCCAAAACTACTGTTTGTTGTAATATTCCTGTTTGACTTGAGGATGGGGGAGTGCTTAACTAGCACCTAACCAGGTTTCAGCTGGACACTGTGAAAACATGGAGACAGAAGAAAAGTAGGAATATAAGTCAGCCAGCCCTAAGCAAATACAAAGGTTTCACTCAGGTTGCAGACATTCATAAGGCACAGGAGATGTTATGATGTCCTGCCCATTCCCTGGTAGTACAGGAAAGGAAAGAAACATCTGTTGAATGATGGGGAGATACAGGAAGAGAGCATTGAGGGACCGCTCCTGAAAGACTCTGCCAGTAAACATATTGTAAGTAATGGCAAAGCAGTGACCAGGCCGCAAACGGCATATGTGAAAAAGCTGAAGCAAAGCCTTTATATTCAGAGGCTAAGAGCTCTTGTGGTCTGGATTGATTCTAGGGCAAAAGAGGAGAGAGGTGTGTAAATATTTCTGCCCAATTTAGTATTCCTACTGCCTCAAGAGAAAAAAAAAGGAAAAAAGAAAGAAAAAGAACAGCTCTAGAGCATGATTCACTTTATCCTAAAGCAGATGTTATGATATGTCAGATGAGTCACAGCCTAAAATTGCCTATTTCATTCCAATGATTATAAAAGGGAGTCCAGAGTGATTAGTTCAGATGAAGACACCTACAATTATGAATCTGTTAGATGAGCTGAATCTCCCCCAAAAAGTTCTCAGGAAGGGTGCAGGCATGTACACAGGCTTTGCTAGACAGCAGCAGTGATGAAATATCCTCAGGAGGCTTTACCCTGAGAGCCACCCAGGAAAGGCCTTGCAGCTGGCTCAGTCATGAGAAGCAGCATTTGTACCTGTCCTTATTTAAACACTGGATCTTAAATCAGTCTTATCAGTTACTCAAAGAGCTCTTATCTCTGAGAGAAAACATGTGAGTTCTGAGTAAAAAATGCACCTGACATTAGTCATGTAGGCTTACAGATCACAGTTCCCACTTAAGCCTTTGTGGGGTTTGCTATTTGGACATTTAAGTCTGTATTTGGATACACAAACTGAATTTCTACTTGAACTGACCTAATGCAGGAGTGCTATGTCTTTCTATTATACAGATATTTGAAATTTGGCCTGTTGCTACTAATACAACAGAGTTTGTGAGAACAAGAATGATCCAGCTGGTATTTTCTAGTGGAATGTGCTTAGTGGAAGACTAAGGAAAACTACAGCCTGGCAGAAGATCAGAGGGAAGGCAGGGCATGGGACAAGCAGTAGTCCATCAATTCAGAGAAAAAGTTGGCTCTGTGTCTATACCAGGACCTTCTCTGATGTGAGCTGCCCTTTCAGACCTCTGCAGATAGGGTGTGTTGGGAGAAACTGCTTCCATAGCCTTTCCTCCAGGCCAGCTCTGGGAGAAGGAAAAAATTGCATGAGAACAAGCACCCTGCCAGTGGAACCAAAGCACTATAAGCAAAATTTTCAATTTCATTTCATTTTTTTAATTACAAAAATTATTTGTACAGATAAGTTTCACTTATACACAGGTAGCTTATCTGGCTTACAGAAAGGCAAGCCCAAAGGGCAGAAATACCCATTCTGCTGTCTTCAACAGTCCCTCCCATGTCTGGCAACACATACTCATTTTTATGCTGCACTTGTCCAAAGATACTTTCACGATCTTGCATGGGTCTGCAACAGCAAAGAAGTATCCTAATTTGGGGAGCTTGGTACAGAAACCCCCATCAGCACTGATGGAAACAGCCAAGGGCCAGCAGTATCATCCTGCAAGTAAATTGATAATTCCTGACCTGCCATCATCACCCACCATGGTGATGAGCTGACTGCAAGGACAGAGAGCTGTCTACAGCACTGATGCTATGCAAGTCTATGGCAGATTTATTATCATACTCCAAAGGAGTGTTTTATGCACAGAGGGGCCAGCCCTTGGGTCCTTGCAAAGTTACAGATCTGCTTTCAGGACCTTGTGCCTCCTTATGCCCAGCTGTTCAGATGGGAAGAGCTGGACCCAGCAAAGAAAAGTAATTAAAAGTCTGAAAGTACTTTAGCAAGAATTTCTTCTCACATTTTCAGCTAATTGGAGATAATCATGAAAGCTTCCCCCCACCCCCTATTAACAGACTGCTGACATTTACAGGTCTGGCTCATGGCAGCCTTATGGGGCTTGACATCTGTGTATGGCAAAAGCATTCCATTTCAGAGCTGTGTTCCCAGAGAGTGCCACCAGTGTGCAACAAATTAATAAATGTACACTGTAGTCTTGGGGGCTCTGTAATAATTGAAAAAGAGGGAGAGCAAGGCTACTCTTAGAAGCACCAGAAGAGCAGTCAAAATGGGACTTGGCACAGATGGCTCCTACAACTGTGAGCCACACGTTGGTTAATATGAAACAGCTGTGCAGATGCTCTTCTGCTCAGAGGAAATAAAAACATTAGGCCAACAAGCCACAGGCCTGAGACACAGAGATGGCCAAGACACCTTGCAGTGTGAGGAGATGGGCAGCATGACTCTCTGAAGGAAGGCAGCAGCTCAACAGAAGTTGTTAATGTGCACTTCTCAGCACTGTGCTGCAAGTGCCAGGTTTCTTCTCCCACAGGCAGGCTGTTCCTTCTGCACCATGCCCTTCAGTAGGGCAATGCGTGTCTCAAGTGTGTTAGCTGGCTTGGTTCGGGACATGACCCTTCTTCCTGGGAGGATTTCAGCTGTTTCATGCTCCGGGGCATGACACTGCCTTTGTTTGGGGGTGGACATAACCCAGGATTTTATTTTTCTCAGTGAAATTGTAGCTCAGAAGTAGTATCCAATAGCAAAGGAATATCTTCCTTTGGTCTTTCATGTTTCCTCTGTGGCTTATTTGTAAGAAGTAGTTGGAACAGAGAGAGAGATCAGGAAGTGTTTAATAACCTCCTGGTTATTTAATCTGTAAATACCAAGCTTTGAGGGGACTTTGATGTGAAAGTACATCAAAAGATAGGGTTAGAATTCAAAATTATCTCAACTAACAGGAGATGTAGGCTGAAAAACAGCACAAATCTCAGTGACACAAACGCAAGTTAGTTCAGGTGTACAAAAATATTCAACTAGGGACCTAGTGAGTTGGGAAAAACTCAGTAAGAGTCGTACAGGAAAGGATTTAGGGGTTGTGTTGCATCCATCATAGGCTGAACATGAGGCAGAACTGTTATGTGAAGAAAATACTGAGCTGTATGAACAGGATTATAAAACATCCAAAATAACTTTTGTTCAAAGCCAAGCTGTAGTTCAATGTCTGTGTTTGTGAACTGTGTTTCAGGAAAGATGGAAACGTCTGGGAAGAATCCCCTGCAGAAAAACATAGATTAACTGTGAAATTTAGCCTGAAGTGGATTTCTAGAGGTCATCTAGTCCAAACTCATGCTTCAAACAAGACTAACTTCAAAACATTGTTTAAGGTTTTGTCCAGACCAGTTTTGAAAATTTCCATTACTGCTACTCTGGAATATGAGGAAGACTCACTAAGTGGGATTCTGCCTCTGAAGAACTCAAGTTCAGTGGCATTTATTTGTGATTTGTAGGATTTAGATTAAATCTTAGGAGAACCTGACCATGACAAGCCTTGCCAGAGTCTGGGAATTTCCATTGCAAATACCATGTCTTTACTTTGGTCATGCAGCTAGCCATGTGTATTTGGGTCCTTTCTGTAAGGAACTTCGCCCTTTCTTGGACAGAGCTAACATAGCTCACCTGCCCAGGAGGAATGGTGATCAGGATCCAAAAGACCACCAGCATTTGACTGGGTGCCTCCCAAGCTATTTATAGAACAGAGGGTTTCCACTTCAATTTGGAAAAGAGTCAAAGTAGTAGACTGAAGATAAACTCTCTTTTGATGGCTAGTACATGCTAATAACATGCACACACACATAAACACACCCACATCTCCTTTGTTTTGAAGTGATGAATTCACCACCATATAGCAATTATCCAATTCCAAAATGAGTCATATTAACTACCAGAAAAGTGAAAATCTGTCCACGCAGTAACTTCTGGTATTATAAATCTTTTTACAGGAATTTCCTATTGGACTATTTCTTTCTGCCTTTTAGGGGAACGTGGAGTGGCTGGTTTAGTTCAGCAACACAGAAGTCAGCCATGTGAGGACAGGTGATCTAGACAGAACCAAATTCAAGTGAGGTCCAAAAACCTGCTAATGCAAATTTCAACTCAGTGCTGGAATCCACTGGAACCTTCAAACTCATTGCTATTCATTAAGCAGATTGAAGGAGTGAAATGAAATTCAGCAATTTGTCCGCCCCTGCAGAGTACAATATGTTCATTTTGAAGGGAAACTGGTGTATGGATGGGTGGTGAAGTGTAAGCCACTCTTACCTCGGAGGGAGGAGTAAGGGCTCAAATGCTTTTAAAAAAACCATGTCCCTCTTTCAATGCCCTTGCACATCCCTCACTGGCCTGTCTGTCCCCTTCAACACACGCTGATGAAAAAGTCCAGCTGTCCATCCTCACCTGCTGCACAGGCTGATGCCAGGGCACCAAAGGTTCCCAAGTGGCAGCCCCACCGAGCCCCACCCAAACTCTTGACTGCTCTTTTATTAAAACTAACCTCTGTTTCAGCCCTGCTCCTGTGGCATTTTGTGGGAGCTAATTCACAGCTGTTGAGGCCTGCTTGATTGAAACACAGAGCTAAAGGCGAGTAGGGAAGAAGCCATTGAGTATATTACTTTCTTCCTGACATCCAACAGATTGATTTTGTTATAATTACCCAAACAGAAAAGTTTATTATTTGCTCTGTGACAGTCTCCATGAGACAACAGAAGAATATTTTTGTGGAGACCCACAGAAAGAAAGAGTGTTCCATGAAGTACTGTGTTACAGGACCAACACATCAGGAAACGAACCAGAAACATTTTCTCCTGTGTTATGGGATAGTTGAGATAGCTTGCTCACTTAGTCAGAGCTCAGCAACCTCTGTCTCCACTTACTCCTTTTGTTTACCTCATGCTATGCTACCAAAAGCATTCAAACACAACCTTTCTTCAAGGAAACATGGTGCGTGTGGCTGGATTCAGCCTTGCCTGACTGTCTGCCACGCTGCTTCTCTGCTGATCTGGAGGGTCTTTTGTTTCGAAGTTTAGAAATGTCACATATCACAGCTTAGAAATGCCCAGTGCAGACTGTCCCTATCCCCACTTGTGGCACCACTTGCCCCTGGGAAGCAGGAAGGGGAACAGGCACTTGTCAGATTTGCTAGATGAGGGTTGGATATCTGCCTCGAGATGAGAGGAAAGACAATGTCTCTCCACTAACTAGAAAAGAATGTAGAAAAAGTAGCGGAAATGAACATGCAAAGTGAGATGTAGTCATTGACATTAAGTGGCATGACTCTCACTCAAGATAATTAAAGTCTATCAGAGTTAGGAGTATGTAGTTTAAAGCAGAAGATTTTTCCATCATCATTTTTTTTCTGAAATAGAAATTGTAAAAACACCCCAATTCTTCAAGGTCCTAGGGGCTAAAGATTGTAGCATGCTGCTTCAGAGTTTTCTTGATCAGTATTTAATTCAGCCAGTCATTTCTGCTAATGAAATGTCTCACCTATAACATTACTCTGAGCTGTGGGATTTATTTTCCATAGAAAATTACATTTTATCAAGAGTAACACTTTGTGCAACTGAAGTTCCTTTCTTGCAGTGAGTGCACAGCACTCTGCAGTTGTTAGCTGCAACTCTCACCATGTTATAACCCCATCTCATTGCCAGAAATATACTGATAAACAGGGGTTTCTCTAGAGGCCAAGTCTCTCTTACTGTATGCAATGCCTGGTAGGATGGGGCACCAGTCGATGATTAAGATCAATCTGTCATATCCTCGTATGTGCTACTCTCATAACAAAGCAGCAGCTGAGTCAAGAAAGAGCTCTGGGTGCTCATTACACCACACGTGCTCCCTAACTTGTTAACTGTGCTTGAACAATGGAAAGTCAGTCTGGAATGAAATTTGATGTCAAAGTTGGCAGCCAGAATGGGCATTTGTTTGGGACATTTGTGAAATGAGGTATTGGGAGTAGGTTGCCTAATGGCCCAGAGGGGTATCTGGACCACCTACAAGGGTATCTTGTGAATATTTAGGCACTAGTGCAGGAATTCAGGGAAATTATTAGTGCTTTAAAAAGCCTATGGCTGCTTAGCCATGGCCCATATGTCTGGCCACAGGAGGCTGCAGAGACGGGCAGCCCCACTGCAGACACATCAAGGCAGCCTGGTCTGGCAGGGCCCCAAAGGCATGGTCAGGTCCCACAGACCTGTACACCCAGAACCTTGGGCAAGCAGCCCAAACACAACCCACTGGCAAGAAGATTCGCAGCCAGCATCATTTGCTCAATGGAAGTTCATTCCAAAATTGTTGAAAAAGTTAAATTATCCATCTTTTGTATGGGGAAACAGTGAGGTGAAGTCCTGAGCCACCTGGCAGCCCTCAGCAGAGCCTCCTCTCTGCTGTGTTTGTTCTGTACCTACTCCTGGGGCTTTGCTGCTCCAATGTAAGTATGACGTTCAATTGCCATAGCAACAGCATCTGGCAGGTGCAAACCACTGTATTCTCTCTGCTAGATATAAGGGAAAACCTCTCTGCTCTAGGGGAGGGAACTGTCAGTTGTAATGAAGATTGTCCTCTCTTCTCTTACCCAGAAACATAGCAAGGAAAACTCTTTATTGATTTTTCGTGAGAGGACTAGGGCTCCAGCATTAATCATCTTCCACTGTTTTTCTTTGCTACACAATAGGTATCCATATAGGTAGAGGCAATAAGTGTTTGGGCTATATATAACACCATCTACAAAGCAGCCAAGGGAATTTCTCTCCACAGCAGACAGAGGCAAAGAGAAGGAGGTGAAGTTACATGGAAAATGATGCTGCTTTTCCCAGTGTCCCCATGATTATCCTACCTGGCCAGAGCACAGGTTATCTCTGACCAGACAGAGGTGGCCCAGAGAGCTTCCTCCCTCCTTTTCAAGGTTTTTGGGGGCTGGTATGGGGCCAGATGTTTAGGACATACTTTCCTCTTTGAGACAGACCCAATTTCCCTCTGCTGTGCCCCAGGAGCAGTTTTCTGACACAGAGATGATGTTGGGATACACCCAGGCCTCAAGGCTGGGCCAGGAGCAGGTGGCACCACACCCACTGAAACATCCTCCATCACCTTGCCTTTATACCTTGCACACCTTGGGAAAGCTGGAGCAGAGAGGTGCCCAAAAGCACATGTGCTTTCATTGCACCTGGAACATCGGTGGTGGGGTCACGCAGCACAGTGAGACTGTGCCCTGAAGAGGAAGAGAGGGAGGTGTTTGGCCACATCTGTCCATATAAATATCAGGTACTGTATTTTTATATTTGTTGCTCAATTTAACTATTTAAGGGCTGTCTCTCATTATGTTGAAGAGGCCTCTATTCTACAAAAATGCTCTTTTTCACTATTGAAAATATCAAAACTAAATAAGCCTGGGACAGAGGTCAGAGAAAAGTTAATTATGTTAAAGGGCCAAATCCTACAGAATCCTAAGTTTCTGAGTAATTTTGTGCTCTTCACTTTGGGTTTCATCACAGTTTTTGTCCTTTTGTTGTTCCTGGTAGCTTGAAATAAATTACTCCTAGCTCCCATTAACTTTGCAGCCACAATTACACTATCAGAGGGGAGCCTGGAATGCAGACATCATCCCTTGCAAAGTGACAGCCTCAGTGGCCAAGAGCTCTCCCCTACCCCAAACATTTCCTAACCTACAGTAGACAGCTACAGCCAACTGGTGACATTTGTGTGGGTAATTAAGGGCATGCTTTTATGGTCAACAAAGCCATCAGAACAGGGGAGGCTATGGTACAGGTAGCTGTCAGTGATCTGTCCCACCAGGTTGCAGAGGAGTATTAAACAAACAGGTCCTCTATAATAGCTTCCCAATTCTTGCCACTATTTTTTTCCTGAACAAACGTAACTCAAAATTAATGGTGATTTGGAGAACGAGGTCCAGGAATGAGCTGGCATCACAGCTTTACAGGCACATTTTGTAGATTATCACTTAAGTAAGATAACCTCATGGTACAGGTTAACCATGAGGCGTGAGCAAAGTCAGTCTGTATTCTGACAGTGATTGGCTCTGTGATGCTGTATAATAAGTACTAATTATTAAACATATATTTCCTTCTGTTTTATAGGGAGTCAAGCACAGGCTAATAATTTCATTTAGCAGTGTTATAAACAATATTGAATATGTTACAGATCAAAAGAGGCCAAACCCAAGCGTATTTCATTGACAGAGGTAACTTCCATTGTCAAGAGAGTCCATAAAAGACAACAGAAGAGCAGCAAGGCCATCTCCTTCAAAGGCGCTGAAGGCTTCAGTTATCTGTATTCTGAAACATAAAAGCACAAATTCAAAGTAACATGTGCTAACAGCCTTCTGTGTTGCAACCTTCTAGCTAGAAACAATACATCTAAAAATACATCTGCTGATGAGGTCAGTAGGTTTATCCCTGGTGAGAGTCGGAAGGGCAGGAACTAAATAATAATGCAAAATCAGGAAAAAAAAGTTTCCAGCAGTGGGAAAAGACCAAGCTCTTTGTACTTTCAGCTTTTCTGATCAGCTCCAGGATGGGATCTCTCTCATGCCGCTGGAACATCAAGTTCAAATTATCACTGCCCACAGTGCAGCATAATTATTAAAACAAAAGAGTGTTCAAAATCAACACAAACAGCTACTAAATAAAGAACCATTTTGAGGTCAAAGATCTGCCCCACCCCCATTCCACAATCCTGAGCAAAGACACAGATTTAGTGTCCTTATGGCTAAAAGTGACTAATTTACTCATCAGTAGACAACAGTGTCCACTAGATTCTGTGTGTATAGGTGAAGATGGGATGGTCAAACTGTACTCATAGAATTTTCTTCCCTGCAGTTTTTCCTGAGAGCCTGGTTCCTGCATGGTACATAAGATATTTCCCTGCTCCCACAAAGAAGTGGTGTGAAGAAGAAAATGTGATGACTTTTAGTCCTGTAAGCACGCTTTTCAGGTCAGCACCACAACAAAGCTGCCAGAAACTTCCCGATATAGCAAGAGGTGGCAGAGATTTGGGGTAGTCAAGAATTTTTCTAATGAAAGACAAAAGTTAAAGTCTGCAATTGCTTTGAGGAGAAACAAAGGAGTTTCATGAAGAGCCTGACACAGGATAGCTAGGGCCACTGCAGAACAGTAAGCAGAGGTGGAAAAAAGCCTCAGCCTGCCCAGTAGCTACAGACATTGACAGTGCAATGTCCTTCTGTGAAGAAGTACAAACAAGTTTGGACTTTAAAGCAGAAGCCTGTTTTAAAAGACTCAAAGAAGAAAGAAACAAAATAAAGGGGAAAAAAATAAAAATAAAAACCTTAGCTTTGTCTGTGGGCCACAGACTCTGCTTGCTGCTAAGGTACAACCTGCAGATGTGTGCCAGGCTTGCAAATCATACTAAAGCATCTGTGCCTGGGGACTAGACCTGCTCCTAAGTCAGCGTTTTGTCACCAGATGTCCCAGAATGACAAGAGTTGACCTCACTGACACTGCTGCTCTTGAAGAAATAGGAGGACCATTTGCATCACTAAGGCAACTCCACGGAGGCAAAGGCACCGTGGCAGCCAAGGCAAGCCCTGCTGAACTGTGAGGTCCCCAAACAGAACCCTCTGCAACTCTGCATCTGCTCCCACCGCAACGAGTGCCAAAAATGCCCTTGACTTCAGCTAGAGCAAGATCAGCTGCTCTCTCATGGGAAAGGCCGAGCCATCCTAGCAGCAGAAATCAGAGCCTATCAAACAGGATAATTACAGAAATTGTAAAGGAATTTTTCAGGGGGATTTTTTGGAGGGAAACTCCCCTGTATTTCCATTATTCCCACTGGAATCCTTTGATAAGGCAGAGGTGGCTGTGAAATTCCAAGTCAGAAAAACAGAGCTAGAAGGTTAAGACACAGTTACTTTGTAGCCTGAGTAGTTGTTCTGATTTTTAAGGTCCCTGAATCCCCTTGGATAGCTGAGAAAAACTATCAAGGTTAATAAAATCCAGGCAGTTAAGAGGCAGCTGTGACATTGTTATATGAGGGGAATCAAACCAAGAGGTCAGGCACGCTGACTTCACCCATATTATACTTGGGATAAAAGTGACCCATGAGGTTTTTGCCACATTCACAACTTCACAACAAAGCAGTGTTTAAAAGTTCAGGGTCTCTTAACCCTAGTACCCTCCCCTGTTGAGCACACTCCTGCACTGCTTTCAGTCCAGCACCTATGTTTTGAGGGGCAGCAGCATCCACGAACTGCTCCAGGCTTGTTTTTCCAGGCTCACCAAGGAGTGCACCAAGGAGGCTCACCGAGGCTGTGCTGTAACCCAGCAAAGGATTCACACTCCAGCAGTGCTGATCGTGTTCCAGGCACAGCCATGCCAACCTCCACCACACCTCAGGGCCATCATTTGCTGTAACACAGCTGGGGCTGCCTGAGAGGTCCATGGCTTATCCCTCCCAGTACCTTGCTTGTACCGCACAGAGCCCATAACACACAACTCCTGCCATGCTGGGGGTTTTGGTCTTTTTCTTTTAAAGTAATTTCCTTTAGACCACACAAGAAATGCACAGATCCAGCTCAAAGAAGAAATCATTTATTTGCTATGCGATCCTTGCTTTGCCTCACCACCCTAAATTGTTTTTTGAAATTGAGGGAAATTCATCTCAGGAGAGAAGGAACTGTTTGCTCTCCAGACATCAGGGGCACGGCTGCCTTTTGGACAATGGAGGCTCTCTAAATTTGGAGCCTGTGTCTTTCAAATGGGCCCATGAGATAGTCATACTCCTTTTTTTTTCTACCGTGAGGTAACCCCATGTCTGCTTTTGTCAGGTGATCAAGTTCCCTCATGGCACAAGCTGATTCTCGGGGAATAAAATGTCTTTTCCAAATAATCACATGCAACATCAATAAAATAAAGCTTATTTAAAGCAAACACTAGCAAATCGCTATTTACCCTTGGAATTGTTTACACAGACAGAAAGTAAATTTTATTTGAAGCAATCATTACTGTAGATAAGGGGTACAAGGTTGTATTTGTTCAGGAAAAAAATCACACTATGAAGCTATAAACACTAAAATGGAGTTAAAAATGCAGAGGAAATTTCTTGATTGATAAAACAAAGATTAAATAAGAAGTTTTAAAATATTTTTGGCATATGCCTTATTCTAATCTGAAGATTTTGACATAAGTAATATATGTAGTGTTCCAGTTTAAGCCTAGGTATTATCAGCTGTTTCAAAGAAACTGCAAAGATCACCTCTCAAAGACTGACCACCCTGCTCAAGACAAAGTACAGCAAAGAGCAACTGTGTACCAGGTTCTACAAATTCCTTGTCCTCTGGTTATCATTAGACACAAAAACACTCATCAGGTGCACAGCATTAATCATACACTAAGTATTTGCAGAACAGAAACACCATTTGCTCCAGCTGCACTGCCAAAGAAAGCCAGGAAACAAATCACAAAGTCAGGGCATCCTCTTTCAGCTGTATCTGCTCAATAAAAAACTGTGCTTGGAAATGGCTGGAGTCCTGCCTAATTAGGCAGCCTGGACTAGACATGACATCCAATGAGTCTTTTCAGGGAAACTAGATCTGGGGAGGAGTTGTGATTACATGTTTCTGACACTGGCTGCTGCTGGAGGGAGAACACCAGATGAGATGTATTGCTCCAGCAAGTACTAAGTTCTTAATTTAGGCATTTTATGGAAATTGTTGAAAAACATTCTAATTGGAAGGAACTTCTGCTTCTCCAGCATATAATTTTCCCAATTTTTTAGCACTGAGGCATTTGCATGAAAACAAGCTCTTTGTTTATGAAATTCCACTGCGGTTGTTGTTTATTCCCCACTGGAATTCATAATCCTGTGTTTGCACAAAGCACTATAATTGGTTGCTGTGGAAGTGTTTCTATCAAAAGGGAATGATTATTAATAATCAAGAATGAACAGTTGCATAATAGAGATTAGTAAAATAAGCAGTATTCTAATAATAATGCTAATCTCTATGAAACCAGTCTCTGCAAATGCTTTGAAATAAACATACCTCAGTGATAAAAATCATCTTTAAACATGAAGAGCAGTAAGAATCCCAGGAGCAAGTATGGGTGGAAGGTGACACTATCAACAAGAGAGGTGCACTGTGCAGGTGGCAAGTTCAAAATTCTACCATGAACTGTATTGGGTTTCTGTGGCCAGGTTTTGGTAGCGGTGGGGCTACAGGAGTGGCTTCTGTGAGAAACTGCCAGAAGCTTCCCACATGTCCAGTAGAGCCAATGCCAGCCAGCTCCAGGACAAACCCGCCACTGGCCAAGGCTAATCCAATCAGGAATGATAGGAATGCCTCTGTGATAACATATTGAAGAGGGAGAAAAAAAATTACTTTGCAGATGAAAATTGCAGCCAGAGAAGAGCAAAGTGAGAACATGTGAACAACACTGCAGACACCAAGGCCAGTGGAGAAGGAGGGGGAGTAGCTGCTCCAGGTACTGGAGCTGAGGTCCCCCTGCAGCCCATGGTGAAGACTGT
>JAOXXN010000001.1:31822635-31837132 GCA_026770055.1 Myrmophylax atrothorax | reverse complement strand
TCTCTCTTCCAGCATATCTGTTCCAACTTTATCATCTTCAACAACGCACTGGATCTGAAGCTTTTTGATACCATAGCTAACAGGTACTAGTCTGGAGGATCCCCAGACCAGGATATCTGCTTGAATGCTTCAAACACACTCCTCTGTCTCATCATGCCAAGGTTTCACATCAAGCAAGATTGATGATTTGGCAACAACAGCTGGTTTTTTGGACTTCTTTGACTGATACTGTGCCAGATGTTCTTCCCTTAGTTTCTTTGCTTCTTCACTTTCCTCCTCCTCATCAGAACCAAAGAGGTCAATGTCATCATCATCTCTGCTATCTGTGGCTGCACCTGTTGTGTCCTCAACATCAGCAGGACTGAATTTAACCAAGGCCTTCTTTACTCCTGGCAAGCTTGCCTTCTGCTTTTCATATGACTTAATGTGATTGTACCAGCGGAGAGCTTGGAACAAGTCCACAGGTGGTGGGCCAGCAATGGCTTCAAAACCTGCTATGTCAGCCTGCAAAGGGACGTACCCCTCGATGTAGCTGGAAATCATTGAGGTCCACGGCGGACTTCAGGCCTGAAGCCCATGGGGGCAGCACGCAGCCCTCACGGAGCACCGGCCCCAAGAGCGACCGCCGTGGGAAAATATATTTACGTATAATAGTAAGGCATTAAAACCTTGGATATTCAATGTATCATAAGGAAGAAAACCACACAAAAAACAGTAAAGTGCTGACAGTGCACACTTCTGTCAATAGAATGGTGTAAGAAAAACATAAACTCCACTGAAAACTGGCACTTTCCTGGCAAAAAAAATACTCCCCAAGAGTAGTCTAAGATAGCAGCTAGAATGTACCATCTGAGATCAGCTTAATGCAGGTGAGAGCTAATCAGACCCATAACTTCTGTAGCTTTATACTTTTATGTAACTCTTTCTCACTGCTTGAATGTTCTTAAAATTCAAATTGTACTTTATAAGCCTGAGAATTTGTTCTGATTTTCTTTCTTTGTTTTATGATCACAGTTTTTAAACTGGAAGCATTTTTTGTAGCTAAACAAGTGAATGCAAAACATAGACAGATTCAGAAGTTTTACCAATAGATAGATAGATCCATGCTCCATAAGTATATGTATTTGCTCCAGAAGTAAATGTATTTTTTATACTGTCATTGCTTAAAAGCTTGAAATGCATAAAATCCATTAAAATAAAAAGACCAGAAATGCTGCCTTATGTTGCCTTACTTTGCATTGAATCCCTTACCCCAAGTTGTGGAGCCAGACTAGGTTTACAGTGTGTGTTTGAGGTAGTAGGACCCCCAAACCCACAACACTCAAAAAAGGACATAGCAAAGCACAGGTCCCTGTGCTAAGGGCACAGCCACCGACCAGCACTTCTCTGAGTTCAGCCAAGTGTGTGGATGTGTGGCTTCTGCCTGCAGTGCGGAACAATCTGACTCCCAGTGCAGTGCTACTCTCTGCTCAGTGGCAATGGTCATCAGCTCCTCTGGCTCCCCTGGAGCGAGACTCTCCTGCAGGATCCACTCCTGCAGCCGCTTGCAGCAGTGGTCTGGATACAGGGCACCTGATCCCACTCAGGAATTTTGATAAATCCCCAAAGGCATCTGGTGACATGTTTAGATGCTTAAACAGCCTTATTTATCAGATCTGTGAATAAGGACAGCTTGCTGTCTCTACAAGTAACATAAAGGAATGGTGTTAAGCATTACTGAGTGTTCCTTGTCCCAACATCTGAAATGCCCAATAAGAAAACCCGATGGGCACAGGTTCACCCACTCAAATCCAGCTACCTGTGGAAAGGGACAAGGAAAAGACCAGGTTTCTGATGTCAAACACAAATGATGTTGGAGGAGGAAATTTTTCAGGTGAATCAATGAGGTTCTGTGAAAACTAAGAAAGGAAAAAACTCTTAACAGCAAATCCCTGCAAAAATAGGTTTAATGATCTTTTTTCTCAGGCTATTTATAGACTGTGTCATTAAAAACCCCAGCTTGAGGCCCTATTGTACCAGCCCCCTCCTGGAGGATCTGCTCTGCTTTCTGACTTTTGTGTAAGCAGTTTATATTTTGGTCAGGGGTAGTGCTGACACAGTGGCACCTACCAGCTATCCAAATGCTGGCATGGGCAGCTGGGTAAGCCAAGAGCCCTCGAGCCATGCAGCTTCATCTGGTGGTCTGGCACAGGTGGAGATGCAGAGTAACTAACATTGTTTTAAAGGAGAAAGAGCTCTTCTGAATTGATTCCCTGTTGTTTTTAATCACAAACAGCATTTGCTTTTGTTTTTGCTTTCTCTGTCTTATGACATTTTAAGGCTCATCCTATTCTTACTGTCGTCATGGCCCCACTGAAGCTCAGCATAGCTCACAGTAAAACTTAACTTTTCAATTCTTCACTGGCAATACATTGGTTAAAGTCTCAAACACCCAACTGAGAAGTCACACAAAGGCTGAAAGCTTTTGAAGTTGTTGGCAGAACACTGTGCTGGTAAGATGTGGTGGATTCACTTTGGCTGGCTGCCAGATGCCCACTCACTCCTCAGCAGAACAGGAGAGAAAATAAGATAGAGAAGCAGGTCATGGGTTGAGTAAGAAAACCAATAGCTGTGCATGGAAACAAAACAAAAAGATAATTTTGTTCACTACTTCCCAACAGCTGGCCCATGTCTGGGCACTCCCAAGGAAGGAGGACCTCAGTATACATGGCAATTTCTTAAGAATAAAAACATCATAACCATGATATCTCCTCATTCTCCCCCTTTATCTCAACTTTCATTGCTGAGCACAACATCACATGGTATGGAACATCCCTTTGGTCACCTGCCTCTCCCAGCCCCTTGCCTACTCCCAGCCTAGGCTTTTTTGGGATGAGAGGGTTGGAAAGACAGCCTTCATGCTGTACAGTACTGCTCAGCAGTAGCCAAAACACTGGTGTCTTCTCTGTACCTTTCTAGCCACAAATGCAAGCCCAGCACCATACAGGTTGGAGTGAAGAAAACTAACTTCATCCCAGCCAGACCCAATAAGAGTTGAAAGAATCTAATTGTCTGTATTATGAAAGAAAAGGAAAACAAAACAAAACAAAAACCAACCAACAAACCGTAAACCCTGCCTGTTCTATAAACAAGCCTACTACAGACAACTATAGTTCTACAATTAATCCAACCTCCTAAGTGGCTACAGTTCCAGCACCAATTAGTTCCCTTGCAATAAAGAAAAACAAGCTACATAGCTGGGAATTATACATCTTCTGTCATGGACACAAGGAAGCTCAAAAAGATCTTTTATCTGTCTATAGGATTATGGTTCTTGGCTCAAGTAGTACACTCAAAAAATAAGTAGATTATTTTCCTGTCATTTTTTTATGCAATAAGAATTAAATCTGATGATACTTTCATTTTGGAAAGGATGTTCAGTTGAAGAAATTATATGAAAGGGCTTAAAACCTTCAGACTGTCTCTGTGACCATTTTCACTGTGGAAGCATGAGTACCTGCAGAGCTGCATGAGCTGCAAAGGCGATCAGATGCTGTGCATTGGCTGTAGTCAGCTTGCCAGATGAGACCTCAGGAGCACTACTTCTGCACTGCATGCTCAGATGCGATTTTGCACTGGGAAGCCACAGATAGGAAAAAATCCAGCACCTTTCCCCGGAATGTATTAAGCACTAAGGATTTTGGTCTCAGTAAAAATTTATCAAAGATTGGCTCTATTTTCCAAATAGCAAAGCCCAGCTGAACCTGGGTGGAGTACCAACAACAAGTTAAAAAACCTGAAGAGGGGATGGGTCTGAAAACCATGGTCTGAGCAAGGCATGGTTTCACCTCACATAACACCACCATGCTGGAAACACAGCATGCCCAGGTCCCACTGCAGCCACCAGAGAGGCACTTCTGACAGCCATTCAGACACCACGTTGGCTGATTTCCCTTTGGGTTTGCCTATGACTCTCCATCAATGATGGAAATGGTTTAGCAGGGCAGCAACACTGCCCACAGAGCCTGTCTCACTTTCGTACCTAATTTGAAGGTGTGAAGAGCCAGAGCCAGCCCTCTGACCAGTTTTTTTTCCTCATGCTTAATTTCATCTTGATGACTCACAAGTGAAAGCATAAGAGTCTTAAATTATAGCTACTCTCCTTTGAACTTGGCTAATACTGAGTTCTGCAATGGAGGAAAGAAATTACGTGGGGATGGACAGAGGCAAAGCAGCAGCTCAAATTGAGGGCACTGCACTGAGGGCACACTACACTGCCACAATATTCACACACTGGAAGCTAATAATTAGAATTAATCTTAATCATGTATCTTTTGTGGTCCTCTCAAAGCTGAATAATGTTCATTCACTGCCAGGTAATAGCTGACAAAGTCTTGGGTACTGGAACAAAGCATCAGCCCTATTTAGTCATATTCTTGAAAGCCATTTATGTCTTCTTTTTTGCTTTTTTGTTTGTTTTTTTTAATTATTATTAACACTGCACCATTAAGAATCATGATCATCATTTGCAAACTATAGAAGTGGTAAATGCGTCTGGGTGCAAAATTTATTAGTGAGAAGCTATTGTCTGATGTGAGAGAGAGTGCTGTAATTCCTAATTTTTCACACAAACCCTCTCTTCCAATAGGGAATTGTTGAAAATGTTGATAAATCATTGCTATGGTATATTTAAAGGCTGCTGGTGAGCACTGCAAGACATAAATCATGGAAGGTGGCATTTTAAACTAGTAAATAAAAAGTAAATGAAAATATCATCACATAGATTTAGAGGGTGTTTGACAATGGTAAGAGCTCTAAATGGGAAGCAGCAAGGTCTGGGAGTCTACATTATGACCCTGCATTTCTAAGGCAACACCCTGTCACCAAAACTTGAATTATGACCACCTTCAGCTGAGAAGGATGGCAAACTCTGGCCCACAGAGTGTATCAGTATCCACTCTGCTCACTTGTAAAAGAATGTGGAGGACAAAGCACAAAGCAGTCTGGAGGGATGGGATCAAACAGACCCATTCACAGAGTTTAGAATCTCTCCTAAGCAAAGGGGAAATCATACACATGTGTGGACAAAACAAAACAAAGCAAAGCAAATGAAACCAAAACTGGGGATATGCTGGCTGGAAAGTGTCAGGCTGAAGCTGCAAACAGAAATAATAATAAGTTGCAATTTGCCACTGTGACTGGGTAGTGCCTATATTATTTTGGGATATGCAGGGTGAGAATTATCTGATCTGGGATTTCCCCTCCTACCAGTAAGATGAAGAGAGCAGTCCACATGCAAGACCTGCAGAACAAGCTGGGCATTTTTTGTATATGTTGCCAGCTGGGAAATAACAGCACAAGGACAAGGTGCCCAAAGGTGACTTCTCATGCTTTTCTGTTATTTGTGGTAAATGCCGGAGGGACTCCACTCTGAAACCCCTGACACAGCTCCTCCCAAGGCACGGACAGCTGAGAGAGAATGGCATAGGACAATGTCCTCCTACCATCGCACAGTCTGCACGCATGACCATGGGAGGTGTGGTTACAGTCAGTGTGCAGTCAACCATGGGCAAAAAATCAGCATTTCCTACAGATCATAGACTTCTGTTGGAATGTATCCAAGCTACTAGAGGTCATTTCATAAGTATCTTTACCATATGGACTATTTAAGATGTTCAGACAGTAATTTGAAATATTAAGCTTTTCCATCTTAAAGTTTGTTCTCGGGTCTGGTGCTTCCTATACTAAGGAATATGTTTCTCACTAACAGGACCCTCAGTAAGCCTCTTCTGGAAGAGAAATTACCTAGAACAGCTTAGCCTTTTGGTTCAATAGTCCCATAAGCATTAGACTAGGATTAGGTTTTCTGCCACAAATGTTCTTATCTGAGACATTAGTGTATCATGATACATATATTACATTCTAGAGCCTTCAGTGAAAATCAAAGTTTGTCCTGCTCTGTGGAAAAAGGTGGATTCCAGGCAAATTTCATGTTGTTACAATTGTGAAAGGGTAATCTCCCCCACTTTTTCTACTGCCATGCATTCAATTAAACAGCTTTTGTGTTTCAAAATCAAATTCTTCATTCGCAGTGGTGAAGAACTGCATGAGTGTGGATTCCCCTGGATGGAAAAAACTAACAAAACCCGTATTTTCAGTAAATAAGTTAGATTTTTACTGCACAGTCCTTCAACAGCATCAAGGAAGGATACAAGGCAGTAGAGCTCTGTCTTCAGTTCTATTTTCTTCATTTGGTTTAAATGGTGTCACCAACATTTCTCTTATTTTTTTAGATAAGCACAAGCTCTTTCATTAGCACCAAGTTTCTAGCTGAGAGAAAGGATGGGGGGAAGTTAAATTGAGTTTGCTTCATTAGAACATTAGTTGCATAATTACTGAGATTATGCAGCTGTTACTATCTGCAGGTGTTAAGTGCTGGGCAAGACTATTGTGTCACTACTATGAAAACTTAAAAAAGCAGATTTTTAGTAACAACACTGTGGATTTTAAAGTATTTTAGGTAAGTTTCTGTTTCTGATTATTTCGGTCCACTTGTGGTTTCACATGTTTGTAAAACTGAGTATCACACATCCCAAAGTGTACCACAGTACACTTCTTGTACTGGGATGTCACAGTCACAACAGGAGAGCAAGAGACATTAACTCCCTCAGTCTGCCCTGAAAAATGCATGACCTTTCTCTGCCTCTCCACATCCTTTGTAAAAGAGACTTCTAAACTATCACCTTGAGAGGCTGTGACCTGGTTTGACTTTTTAACATACACAATGCAAGTTGTGGTCTGTCCAAGTCCATTGGGAGGCACAGAGGCCTATCTATTCATGTCAACATTACAGGTTTGCTATTAGCCTGTGCACTGAAGGAAATGAGCCTAATGCAATCAGATGGTTTTCTTGTATGTTCATTTTATCCTTAGCAGCTTCTGAACACATTGGCCAATTTCCTCTGGACTGAGGCACCAGTAGTCCCTGCTGTGCTTCACAGATATTTCATCAAGACTGGTGGTAAAGGAAAGGAGAGAACTCTATTAATGATCCCTCACAGGAATGGTCAGAAGAGTGCAGCTGGTTTTTGTTGACCTGATAGTTCTGCTTTGATTTTCTCACTCTTCTTCACATCTACAGCTTTTTTAAAAAACATGCATATTCTTGCAGCAAGTTGCTATCTACACCCTGTGAATCACTCTTCAAAGCCTCTCAAAAGGCCATTTCTCCCCCCACTATTTCATTTTACCTCTGCTTACAGCCACCTATCAAAAGATGTTATTTTGCCTGCCTGCAAAATCAACCTCTACTTTGCCCTCTGCCTGTAACTCCAGGTTGGATCAAGATGACCCCTGCAATCCGAAACCCACTGGTGCTCCTGCCTTGTGCTTCGCTGAACACCCCTGGAGTCCCTGCCTCTCCCAGGATGGTCCTTTCTAAGGCTCGCCACAAAGCAAACTACTTTCTCAATCAAAATGTAAATAAATGAAAAGGTTTTATGGCTATTTCCATGGAAATATTCAGACAAAATGAGCTTTCCTCTGGAAGTTTGGCTGTGAGTATTGCTGTGTTTCACAACAGCACTGATTCAGGAGCCTTTTTTCTCTGCTGCTGCTATGGTGTGAGCAGCTAGCTAAGATGATCCAGCCCACAAGATATCTCAGCATGTCACATGAAGAAATCCTTGCACCCTGGCTTGTGTTCATTTTCTATGACCTGCCTTTTGACAACAGAAATCTGCATTATACTGTGAAGAGGTGGTATTTTTCATGAAATAGTATAATTTAGCAAAGCACAAGCTTTCAATCAAAAACAACTTAGAAACAATTTTTTATATCAGTTTGCTAGTCCAAAACCTTTCCCTTGGGTCATCCTCAGAGTGCAAAGGAGCCCTGGGCATGCACTAACAAGACTCCTTCCAACCTAACCCACCAACACAGCCTGCAGCACTTCAGGATGGTTCAGCCCACCACAACTTGCTTTAATTGAGTAGGTATCCACAGAGAGGTTTTTGAAGATGCAGCAGTGTTTTGGTTACAGTGTGGGTGAGATTCCTCCATCCAGGCACCTCAGGGTGAGTTAGGGTGGGATTAGTGTCACTGCCAGCCAGGACCACTTGAGACGCCTTCAGCTGTCACTCCAGAAGGACCTGGGTCTCCCACTCGTCCTGATATCTGTACTGACAGGCCTGAACCAAGCCCTTGAAGTCCACTGGGAAGGACTTGGACACCCAGTTCACAGCTGGGTGTCAACATGCACACACCTAACAACAAATTGCTGAACCTTATAGCTGAGGCCCATACTATGTCTGATGCTATTTGAACCTGATCTGTTGTCACTGCTAATGCCCATGCTTGCAATGCTCTATTGGGTGATGCTGGACCCAATACCTAATCCTCTTTGCAGAGTCAAAAGCTTCCTGGTGCTGCCAGCAGAGCACACAAAGCACCAGCATGATGTGCAGACACTGAGCTGCTCCTCTTCACTGACTCCATGTCTGCACTGCATTTAATTTACACTTCCGACACTGATAAATTCCTCTCCCAAACAAGGTGCTCTCCAGGGGCTGATCTATTCACTGCAGTGTATTTTAATCACAGCAAAACCCAAGGAACAGAATATGTCTTCTCTAACTCTGCCAGACAAGCATTTGCATTTGATGAGGGGCAACTTATAATGGTTCTTGGCTGAGCTGAGAGCCAGCAAGTGTGGCCATCTGATTTCAGGAAGGGTGAGACTCAGGCAATGAGGAAGTGACTTAGCAAAGTACTCTGTCACTTTCTGAGAAAAAGAGCTTTGAAGTGGTTCACCCGCTATCCAGAGAGACATGTGCAGGAGGGGAGTTACCCTGGACCCTGAGAGCACGCCTGAAGCATTGCTCTGCTCCTCCTTCCACCGCCTTGGAGAGACACAGCTCTGTCCTCCTTCTCCTTTGTGAGTATCTCACAAGAATCTCCTCCCTGACCCCAAAATTATCTGCCTCTGATGTTTTCTGTAACAAACTCTTCCTGCTCCTGCAAAAGTCAATGCAATCCCCTTGTGAGGTAGAGGGAAGGTCAAAGCCCATGGCAGGAACCAGACCCATGGGTTACAGGGTTTGGGTACTCAACGACTCTTTTGCTTCAACCAATTGTTTTTCTATTGAGGCTTCATGAGCAATGAAAAAAAACAGCAATGGTTAAGCCTACCCATGGTATGTTTTGCATATCTCATCTTCCACACAGAGTCAACCTCACTGATGTTTCATAACGTTGGAAATAGAGTTTACTGTCAGGATATGCCAAACAGATGAAGCACAATTTGGAGGGGAGACTGAAGCAGCTCCACAAGGAGAGCTCTTAGGCTAAGAGGAAATCACCGGTGAGGTTCCTCAAGGAAATCATGTTTGGTTCTGCCTCAAGGAGTGTCTTAGCAATGGTTTTCAGTCTAAATACAGATACTTGCTTTCAGACATCATCAACAGCTCAAACTTCTCCATCATGAGCTCTTCAGAGGAATAAAAAATGGCTGGTGAAACAAGTGTACAGGGTGCAGGTGAGCTTCATCCAGCACAACATGCCACTTCTGCTCATCCCCCTCACAAGAAGGAACATGAAATGCCCATGTGGGCCTGCTAGCAGGGCCTGTGTTGGGGAGGCAGTTCAACAAGGAGAGACCCAGGGATCCCAGGTTCCTATGGAGGAAAGGCAGAGGGGGATGTGCTTGATTTCCTAGAAAGGCCTGATGGAGGGCAGAGGAGCTCCGCACCTGAAAAGACAATGCTGGCACAAGTTTAAATGACTAAGAATAATTCAGTCTGGAAAAAAAAGATGAGAGGAGGGATTCAGCATCCAATTTGGTGTAGGACAGTGGGGGGAAAGAATCTAAACTTCTCAGCTGGAGGCAGCTTATGAAAGCACAAGTGTGTCAGTGAGGAGAGCAGACAAGGAAGTTTAGGCTTGCAGGAAAAGTCAGGATTTTGGAATGGAAAAAAGTAAACAAATTTTCAGATAAAGAAACCCTTCTTCAAGGCATTTTGTAACATCAGGAGTGCTCTGTACACAGGGGGGCTGAGATAAGCAGTGTAGCACACAGCTTTGCCCTTTGCTAGTCGGTGCTGCGTGTCCCTACCAGTGTCAGCAAGTTACAGACTAATGATATCCCAGCAGTAAGATGATTGCTTTTCTCTTGCTGCACTCCTTCTTGCTGGTTTTAAAATGCAAAACCACCAAGGAGGAAATTTGTAACCATACAATCACGGACATTTCTGATGTTGAACACACCTATTATCCCATTTCCAGCCCCGTCATTAGGCCAGCGAGATCTCAGCTACCCCTTGTCTCTGGTGTGCAGTGCAGCATTTCTGCGCGTCTGTCACTCGGGTGTCTGAGCTTCTTTATCGGTGTATCTGCATATCTCTGCAGTGATACTTTGCTTGTGTGCCAGGCGCAGCTCTGTCATACTGCATGGAAAACAAAGCTCTCCTATATGCCTTTCTCCTGAAGAGTATCCCTGAAAATCCTTAAAAGAGAATGAGAATGTAAGTTGCTTCCAGTAGAAATTGCCTAGTTTCTAATTGCTCATGGATAATTTAAGTACTGAGGGAAAGTGAGTTCAGGTCCTCCAATACTGAATATGAATTTTTTATCTATATAATATCATAAGGACCTATATATTGAATAAATAAAATGCAGGCAGGGCTAGTCATGATTTAATGCCACAAAATTATGTCATGATTAAATCACTAATCTATTGGTCTTTATTAATTCCTACTAAACCCTGCAGTGCAGGAACATTAGTGAGACCAGCTAAAGCCTTCCTCCTCCACCCTCAGAGGTGCCCATCCAGCCCCCATCGCCCATCCTAAAGCTGCATGCCAGGTATGGCAGTGCAGGACCAGGGGGCTGCTGCAGGCACTGCTCCCCCAGTAACGCTCTCCTCCAGGTTTAGGGCAAATTTCCATCCCATACCACCTTTATAAAAATAAACTGCTCTCACTCTTATCCCCAAGTGGAAATGTTCTTCTCAGTTAGCGTATTTCATTTTTAAGTAATAGCCTGCGGTGGCTTTTTCCAAAGGCCCTTTACTACCTGGGAGTGGTTTTATTTGGTGGGTGAACAGTGACATCTGCTGGGAAAAATCCCCGGGAGGCGGACTGGGGTCTCGTGACGCCCAGCATCCCTGCACACCTCCAAGCCCTGCACCCCCTTCATCCCCCATCTGCAAGGGCAGACAGGGCTCTTTCACTGCCCACGGGACTCATTAGCTGCACACCAATCATTCCAATTTGGAACAATTAAGCCTATACAATAATTACCTGTCTGACTGTATTAAGAAGCAATTGATAAAATTCACTAGGTTTGTATCTATTTTCCTCTTGTCTTTTCAAGTGCTAAATGTTGCATGTGTGCGTGGGGCATCGGGTCGTGGCACACATGATCACGTGGCTGAGTGATCAGAGCTTTTATCCACGTGTCTCTCTGAGCATTGCAATCCTTCATCTCTTTCTCATCCTGCACTATGATTTCTCCACTGACTCCCCTTTTACTATATTATATTTACAAGAGTACTTATATAAAAGTGAAAATCCCTGGCAGAATCACTAGCAGTAACTGGTGTCAAGGACTGTGTTGCCACAGGCACCAGAGTGTCTCTTCAGCCAGAGTGCAGCACATCTCCGATGTCCCATTTAAATGACACAATATTACACTCTCTCTAAAATCCTCTCCCCTCAAAAAAACCCAAACAAAAACCCAACCAAACAAAAAAAATCTTTACATTAGGAACAATAGAATCTGCCCCTCCAAGTGAAGCACTGGACCTGCACTTTCTCAGCTTGTTTGAGGCATTAGCAATACACCTCTCAAAAATATTATTCTGGCATTTAAATAGATAAATACAGGATCCAGATGCCATATAGGACATTTATTATGGTCAACAGCCCTCTGACTGTATGGTGGTGGTTAGGGGATTTTGCAAGAACTCTGTCTCCCAGTTTCCCTGAGAGAGGTGTGTGGCTACAAGCCCAGCAGCAGGCACGAGAGATATATTTTAAATATATTATTTAACTATTCTGACATAGTTCTCCCGTGTTATTGAACACAGGAGCTACTGCAATTTAAGAGTATCAGCTTATACTGATCATTATGTAACTTTAAAAAAGAAAATCATTTACATCTTGGCCCTAAGGTACATCTTGCTGGAGGGAAACTGGGCTGCTCACCAAGGTGGGCTGCTGCTTCTGGCCTAGAAATACGGTGAGGCAAGAGGTGCTTGCATTCATCTGAAGGAAGAGGAAAATGCAGTGCACCTGAAAATTGCTTCACTACATAGGAACTTGCTGGACCACATGTGGTATGGCACCTAAGCCCAAATTTGCCTTCAGCTCAAGCTGTCTTGCTTCCACCACAGAGCCCTCATCATCCATTCCTTCCTCTGTGAAGGTCCCCACTCTTCCTGTTGTCCCACCCAAAGGCTCAGCTACCCCCATCACAACCCCATCAGGGATTTATGCTCTGAAGGTCCCATACCTCAGCCTCTCTTCCCTGAGAGCCCTGCTAATGTTACCACACTAAAATATTTCCATGGATCATGTTTCTCTTCTGCATGTGCTTGCTGTCCAAGGAAACATCGTCTAAAATAAATCTGCTATTCAAACGTAAAAGAAGGTCTTACCAAGTGCATAACTCAGCCAGTAATTTATATACTTCCCTCTGAAAAATTGCATAATGCCTTACAAAATTCAGGGCATAAGGCTGGAGCCACTCATTGGTCCATAAATCACCAGAGCACAAGAGGAGGTGATGGCAAACTGTGTGAGTGTGCCACACAGGCAATTGCCACCCTGCAGCTCTCTCCCACACCTGAACACACTTGCACTCAGCACCCCCAGCCGAAAATGGATGGCATTCCCAGGCCCTTGGGGGCTGAAGCAAGTGGCAGATGCTCCTTGATGCCAAGGAGGAAGAAACAGGCAATCCCCCATGGACTGCCTGGCAGAGGACTCAGGCATCATGCAACTGCCAGCCCAGGAGGAATACAGCCTTTCCCAGCACAAATATGCTTTGTCCAGGTATGTATGTAGGTAATGCACCCAGAGTGATGTTCTATCCCCCTGTTGCTGTCTACTTCCTTCCAAAGCTGGTTGGGTTCATGCTGCAGGGTGTTGCTCATGAGGCTCTGGTCTTACAGAGGATACAGACAAAGCACAAATTTTGAATAGGAGTTTTCAGGGGAAGGTAACTCTGAATGACTCTGCCCACTGTAGCCCCAAAATCCTTCTGACTTGAAGATATCATCACATAAATCAACCTACTTTCTTGTTTTGTTTATCAAAGCCTAACCTACAGAAAGGTCCAGAGATGACTCAACATGAGAAACATCCTCAGAGAAGCTACTGAGAAAGGTCTGCAATGAGGTGAAGAGTACAGGGTGGGGTGAAAGGTTCAGATCCTGGAAGAAGCAGATGGGAAGCAAGTGGAGACTTCATGAGACTCTCCCCCAGCTTTGGGAGGGGCAGAGAGATGAAGGGGAGAGGAAGACCTTAGAGATGATGGGGAAGAGAGAGACTGAAGGAAAGAAATACTGAAACAAAGGCCAGCCTAAAAGCTCTTTTTCTATTTTCTTAACTTGGCAGGAGGGGTTTCACCTGAAATTATACATGAAACTATAATTTTTAAGCTATTAAAAAAATAATAAACACATCTGACTTTCCGTTTGGGATCTGGAGAAGGAAATAAAAGGTTTTCAAAGAAATGAAAGTAAAATCGTGCAAAAGATTCTCTGGAAAAAAAACCCAAACCTTCATTTTCATATTACTGATCTGTGACTCTTCCCACATAGCTTCATATGAATCACCAGTTTACTCAGAAGAGTCAACACCCATTTCACAGCACTGAGAAGGAAAGCTGGGAGAGCCAGAGCGACAGCCTTGCTTGTTTTAGACCACAGAGCTGGAGATGACACAGAGGGTGTCAGGAAGCCCTTTTGCACTCATCCACTGATTTAGGGGGAGATTTGATGGGGACCCACAAGAAAAAGATAACTGAATGAAGCATTTAAGAAAGCCCCAGAAAAATACTTGGGTTTGCACAGTCAGGACTAACTTCTCTTGGTGTTAAGCAATCACCATGCATCTGCTAGGCAAAAGCTGGTGTTGGAAGCAAGTAGAATGATTGCTAAACAACCCTGCACCAAGGAGGCTGAGTAACTGAGTACCAAACTGTACATGTATGCATATGTTTGGGTTTGCATTCCAATTTAGCATACTGGCAATGGCACTTCAGCAAAGCAGTCAAAATCTTGAAGTTAGCACCAAAAGAATGAGGTTCAAAAAACAGCCTGAGGAGTCACTCTGCTCTTTGCACCATTGCTGTATACACCTTTTGCACATTTTCAAGCTTTTCCCACCAGCTAGGCAGGGTTGACTCTCTGTCTTACACCGAAACAAGAAATATTCTGGGTTCTCCCTTGATTCTAGCAGCTTTATACTGAGCACTGGAAGCAGGTGACCAGAGGGTAAGATATGGCAGGCTTTAT
>JAOXXN010000001.1:31800185-31822596 GCA_026770055.1 Myrmophylax atrothorax | reverse complement strand
CAGAGAGAAACAAAAGCAATAAATAGCCTCCTCTGATCAGGGACAAGAAAACCCAAAGCAACATAATGAGGAAAGTGAAGTCCAAGAGTAAAATACTGCACTTCTGAGACATGGTGTGGAACAGGGACTAAATGTCTCTCCACTCTTTTGTCCTAATTAGCAGCTTCTGGAGAGGACACTCGGGTCAGCCTCTCCAGACTATGCTGTGCAAGAAGAAACCTCTGAGGATTTATGTGAAGCAACTGTGCTATCTGTAGTATCCCAATTACATCTAACTTTCAATACAGCTTGGTCATGTTCTATTTTATGTTCTGCTTTAGTATATTTGAAGTCCAGAAACTAGGAATAGAAGTATATATGTTGGGATTGCAACAGGCTTGGTCTGCACTCAAAATTTCAGAGCTACCCTACTGCTGACAAGCACTCAGAAGACTGCCTGTTTGAAATGAAAGCTCAAAGCTTGTTTTAAATTTGTCAGCACTATCTATACTCACTCCAAGTCTCCTTATCCATAGTTTACCACACTAAGAATACCTTGCCCCTTGAGTATTGTCCCTAACAGTAATTTAACATGAGTCCTGCCTGTGACACTTCATTGCTCCCAAGGGATTGCATTCTCCCAGATCGTCAGGATAAATAATGCAAAACAAGCCTTGAAAGTACTGAAGGAAAAGCTGCCCAGCATACTCAGCTAGCACAGACCGAGCACAGGCACGGTGCTTCTGCGATCTTAACAGTTACAAGCACCTCAGCATTGCCTCTCAGTGTACTACACTTGGCACTGCAGTCTTTTGAAATACAGGGATTTTATCCTTCTCACAAAGAGAGGTTAGAAAATGAGCCACAGTCTCACAGTGACTTACTCCTACTGCAACCACTGCTGTTAAAAATGTTAACCCAGCCTAAGCAAACTGGAAAAAGGGAAACAAGGTAGGTAACAGTAAGGAGTCAAGCCTGGCTTTTGCACTAAGTTCCTTTTCTCCCACTCCTCTCTTCTGCAATCTCCTTTCATAATGGAATGGTCCAACTGCACCAGCCTTTTTTCTCTTCTTCAGTGTGAAGTTCTTCTGTGGTTGCCATCCAAACTGCCTTTTTCCCCCTTAAACTACGGGGCCAACATGCAGAGGATATACTAAAATACTGGGAAACATTCTCTGTTTTCTTGATCTAACTTCAGAAAAAACAGCAGGCACAAGGAGCTGCCTTGGTATCGCCTGATAACTTTCAGGGAAGGGAAAGGGAAAGGGAGGGCAGAGGACAGGAAGGCCTGATTAAGCATCATTCTATTTGAATTTGACAGGTATAGAAAAATTTCATTGATCTTTTTGCCACTATCAAACACCCACTTTTTGTTTTCAAACTCTCCCCAATAAACAAGCAGAGTTGACTCTCTCTTAAAATGAAGTAACAGATACTGAGGTATTTTCTTTGATTCTAACAATTTCTAAGACCAAACCTTTTTTTAAATTAAAACAACCAGGAGTAGAGAGGGTCCTGTTTTCCTCAGGAGAATGGCATAGTTTCACTAAAGGACCAGAAAGAAGGAAAAACATCAAGCAGTCCTCTCTGATCATATTTCTGCACCTTGTTTCTGTTACATCCAAGCAGTTCAACTGGTGGGTTAATTTCCAGCGCTCCTGAGCAGATGGTACTTAGGTGGGGAAACATTCCTGTTGTAACAGCCTATATGCTTTTCAACAGTTTTCATAATATGTGATGCAAAGTGGCACAGAGTTGCATGGGGAAAAACCTACCAAGCTAAAGACAAGAGCATATGTGTAAGTGTGAGTTGTGGCTATCTGTGCATAATGAAACAACACAGGGTGTTACCTCTCTCTTCCTCCATTCCAACTCAGGTGTCCAAGCTTAGCCATATATGAAATGTCTAGATGTTCTCATGGCTTTCCAGCTCTGGAGGCATTCCCAGAATCATATCTAGACATGATTAATACATATCCTTAACACAGCTTGGACAGGAGTAACAAACAACTGGAAGATATTCTTTAAAAATAAGAATATCTTCATTCTTTTCACACTCAAGTAATGAAATATAAATTCATGATAATTAGAAATACACATGTTAAGAGCTTGCCCCTTGTTAGTAATCAGTGATTATTTCTGCAATGAAACTGAAAAACTCAAAATGCAAGAACATTGTATTTCAAGTGCACTATCAGTGTGACAGAGATGGAAAATTCAGTCTATTCATTATATTGAGCCTTTGGTGATTGAGGCAACTACTTCGTTTTAAGTAAAGAGTTTCCTGTGCCTTGGACTATAGCTATTTCTGGGATAAACTCTTTTTAAAACTGTTAACCATGCACTGACAGTAGAAAAATAAGGGCCAACTCTGAGTAACATATGACTAAAATATGTCACCTGTCATTTCCTTTGCCACCTGGAGTTCCATAACAAGAGTTACCTTGGTATGTCTATTCCTCTTTGGATATATAACTCACTGCAAGCTCCATGACTTCTTATCAGTTTCACAACAAGTGCACCTAATATGTCTCTTTTAATGACAGTACAGATGGTTTTACTGTGTCTTTCAAAAAACGTTACTTTTATGATTTTCAGAAGAAGAGATTGTCTCAAAAAAACTAAAAAAAAAATCTTTGAAAATCTTTGAAAAATATATTGGCATTGCAATACATACTGGTCCTTCCTTGAAGAAGTATTTTGTCCTAGTTCAGCAGCCAGTTTTATCACTGTGTGGGTGTGACCAAAGCTATGTATTCTACACCTTTTATGTCACTTCCCATGAACTGTTAACAATGGACCATTTGCAGCAGCTGCCCAGGGCACATCCAACCCCTCAGGCTGTAAGCTGGGTGTTAAAGAATCCTGTGAGACAGGAGCTGTGATAACTCCCCTCTGGGGAGGCATCAGCACCTTCACACCCAGCCTGAGGGGTCATGTCTGCTAATGGGCCATCAACGATTCCAAAAATACCCCACGACTCACAGAGTGAGATCACACATTGTGGAACTCCCTGCCTTGGGGGAGGTACTGGGCATTCCCACCTGAACCAGAGGGTATATAATCTTGGGGTTGTGAGACTTCTGGGACCTCTCATGGGATCCAGAGCAGGACCAGAACCTCTATAGGACTGCAACCATCATCTGCACCAAAAGGTTTTCTCCTTTCCTTTTACTTTGGACTCAGGGGAACCGCGAGGGGGAGTGTCTCAACACAGGGGTTAACAAGCCTCATTGTGTTTGTGCCCCAGGGTGCTGGGTTATACTTCTGGGTTTTGTGCGTTAAAACCAATTTCTCCTTGTATCATTGCATTAATTGTAATATTTTTATTAAATTGTAACTCTGACTTATACTCTCTTTTGTGTTGGGTTCATTTCTCCTTCCAGTTTACCTTTAAATCAACACAATTTTTAACACCAGATTCCACATCAACCATCTACTGACACTAGGTCCAGCTATCCCCACCTCATTTAAACACTACTTCTTAGCTAACATATTGAACATCTTTTTAAAAACATACTTTTGCCCTTATTTAGACAATCCTGAAGAAAAAGCATATCACTAAAGCAACAAAGAATACTAGAACATTCAGCAATGTTATTCATAATTAGCTCTGGAGTCACACTCCCATGAGCCCCAGTTCTGCAAATGTGGGAATAAATCTAACCATGAAATAGTCCATGGATTTAGCTCCAGTAAAAACATGAGGAGAGTGTCTAACAAATATACAAGTTGCTAACTCCTTCCATGCTCAATTGATGTGTTAGCACAGGAATAAAACAGAGGATATATACAGGATATATATACAATGACAAGGAAAAAGCAGCTGTTCTACCCATGCTTTGTTGTTCCAAATGACAACAATATCAAAGTAACAATATCCTAGGAAGTAGTGCAGCATTTCCAGGCCTGAATTCCTTTTTCACTTTAAGGCCTAGTAATTAAGCAGAGCAGCAACTTGAAAGTGCTGATGTGTACAACACAAAAACTGGTTTTGCCATCAATTAAAAGAAGATTAGCAAGCATATTGCACTGAAGATTCACAGTGGAAATGGATCAGTTATTTACGCTTAAGGAGAACTATTTCAGATTTAGTTTCGCAGACTCCCAGAATAGTTCTTATTCAAAATGCTTGTAACATGTTCTGAAAATTCTTTTGGTTTTAATTAAAAGGAGAAGTTCCACTAGGACTGTAAAACTAGTCATCCTGAAAAAAACATATCCCTGCAGTTTTGGTTCACTGAACCCAGATGACTCTGTTTTATTCCCAAACTTATTTCCTCATCCTTTAAAGTAAAAGAAATAATTTCTTTGAATTGTCAAATTATGTGAAAACATTTATGTTCTTTTGGGGAAAAAAGGAATTTCCACATGTTTCTTGCACACTGAATGAGAAGGACCTGCTGTGAGCTTTCACAAATGCTGCTGGGGTGCAACTGTGCCATTTTTTACATCCCACAAGAAATAAAAATACTCAGGTACGCAATGCACTTCATCTAGAGGAGGAAACTGAGAAATATCTGCTTGCTGCTGTCCCTGTTTACTGACATTCACAGCCCCATGAGTCCCAAGGAGCCACTGAGTCAGGGCAGCTGTCAGTCCTTGAGGAAGGGTCCAGCACACCTGGGACAAATCCTGGGGACAGACAGCACAGCAGTGCCCCCCCTTAAGCAGTTGCATGGCTGGGGCTTCAAAACTGCTAGTTCAAACTGTAAGGGTATGTCTGCTCTCAAATAACACAGTTCCCCTCTTAACCCTGGCCTTTGATGATCTTCCACACTGGATAAATGTTTGCTCTCAGCTTTGGGTGACAGCAGGCTCCAGGAGCAGCTCCCTCCAGGTAGTTTGAAAGTGGTGACACCAGCTTTGTGTTTATCTACTCACCACCACCCTTCAGCATGACCCCAGCCCATTCTTGGCCTCCATGCACTCCTGTAGGCTTTGATGCCCCAACTTGGGGCATGAATCTTTCATCTGCAACTTTCTGCCATTAAAGTGTTGCTATGGTAGGTTAGAGCAGAGCTTTCAAATCGTTTTGAAGGTTGGAAGCTCAGAAAGTCACACATCATCATCATCATCATCATCATCATCATCATCATCATCATCATCATCACCACCACAATAACAGTAACAGCAGCAGCAACAACAGAGGCACAGGGCAGCACCTGATGCCAAGCTGTGCCAAGGGGCAGAGTCCAGCCTCCCCTAGAGGCAGCCAGCCTTGAGCCATCTGAACAGGATGCCATTTCATATTCTGTTTATACTGCTATAGAAACATCCTGCCCTGCAGCAGCCAGGGCACATTTAATCTCTTAGCAGTCACCTACTTGTTTGGACGAGTAAAATGGGCTGTGCTCTGGCACTGTGGACAAATGGCAGATCTCAGCTCTCCCCTGCAGGGCAAACACCTCTCCTTCCAAAATCAGGGTGATCATTTCCAGACTGCAGGTAGGAAGGGTCCTTGGCTCTCCTCATGGTGCCCAGTATCTGCAGCTGGTAGTCAGTACCAGTCAAAACCATGCCAGCAGTCAGGATAACCCAGCCAAGCACCACGGGAAACCAGAGGGCAGCACTCAAACCTATGCCCTGACCCTCATGAACCACAGATGGAGCTTCAATGTCCAGCTAATGGACACATCCTGCAGTGCCTTCTTCTCAGATTCCTGCCAGGGAGCCTCAGACACATTTTCTGACAATAAGAGTATAAAACTCAAAAGTTGTCAAATGGGTAGGGCTACCTCAGGACCACTGGCCAGAAGCCTGACCTTGTGAGCAGGTGGGAAACCAGGCATATTTCCATTGGAGCTAGGCTTTCCAGCAGCTTAACTGTCCAGGAATTGCGAGCACTTGGCATTGCTAAAATATACATCAAAAATAGCCAGGAATTGCCTATACCTCTCCACAGAGTTGTATGTTCCTCTGGAGAGAGGAGAGTGATCCAGAGGGGAATGCAATAGGAAAGGAAATAATCTGATGGCTTTGTAGGCAGAAAAATAGGTTGACCTTGAAGGTACACAGTGGTAAGGGAAACAGTAAAGAAAGTTCTCCAGATATCCTGAATTGACCACCACAAATTGTTCAAAGGAAGTGCTGTGGCACTGCTCTTGGTGTAAAATCTGGCAGCCTGTTGCCATATCAACACAGTGCAGGAGGCTCGGAGGGAACAGCTTGAGCCATGAGAAAAGGCTGAATGTGCTTTTTGTGAAAAGTACCAGCACTGGCAGTTCCAGAAGCTAAAGGGCTTTACCTCTCTTTTCTGGTACCTGGCATTAGCAACAGTGGGACACATGTCACAAAGCCCACCTCAACCTCATGAAAGAAGAGAACCCTGAACTGAGACCCATTTACTGTGACAAGTCTCAAACCTAACAACAGTGAGGTTAAGAAAAGTCAGAAAGATCTGAGAGAAAAAGCAATCTTTGAAGCTGATCATTCCAATATGTGGGAATAGTGGCACTCAACCCAAATTTTCCAAGAGCTGTTACGTTCATCCCAAGCCCATCAAAGGGCAAACTACTCTTACACATATTACCCTAGAAAATGTTATTGATGTTGTCCCAAAAGAATGACCAAAAAGCCAAAGCAGGAATTAGATCTTGCTCATTTTTTCACTTGGTTAGCAGGATTTTATGATGTCTTAGCTATAAGCCAACAATAAGTGACTTTTTATGAGGTAGACTACAAACCAGACTGTAACCACATATTTGGAATTGAAAGAAGTAGAGAAGTGTTTTTAAAGAAAAACAGAAAAACTTTTCATCTAAATAACTTGGCAGCCATGAGGCAGAAAGGATCTTAGTCCATCTACCTTACTATATCAACCCCAGATATTCAGGTATTCCCCATATCCCTCCTCCATGGCAAAACTGCTACAGGCAGGGGCACCAGCAGCTGTTGTGTTCTGTAAAATATACTCTCCTAGCACCAGTCATTTCACCTCTACCAGTCACTGCTGTGTAGCCAGTAAACCATCAAGTGCTGGCAGAACTTTTCCCCTTAGCCACAGACAAAGAACCTTGCAGGGCCACTTCCAAGCCTTGCTGTGGCTGGGAGATTCCTGCCTGTGGATACTGAAAGATCATGAACCCTGAGTTGTGTCCATGAAATCCTCTAGATTCAAATAGCCACTTTTTATCAGTAGCATGCTTCACTGGGAAATGCCTGGCTAGCTAAAGGGAAGCACATGGACTGGTGCTATCTGTCGCCCAGTCACTCTAAGCTCCTCCATTAGTACTTATACCTTAAAAGCCCAGATGTGCTATGTTTTTTTTTTCCCACTCTTCAATCTTATGTATGACATCAAGCAAAGATACACAGATAAATTAGTTTTAAAATAATGTAGTGTATATTCATCCCATTATAATCCCCCTACAACTGTTACTGAATCATTGTTCCACAAACAGGTTAAGCATAGGAAGGAACAAAAAGCTCAAATAGTCCCAACATCCTGTGACTTTTAAACTTCCCAAAGTCTGAGTCGCTCCTTGGCATACAAGAGGAGCAAAAGTGGAATGTCCAAGAGATGTCTGCTTGACCTGATACACTCTTTACGTATCTAACATCATCTTAACAAAGGACTTCAGCTAGAAAGTGAGAAGAGCTGTTATTTAAATTATTTTAAAATAAAGGTTGATTTAATGATAAAAGGTTTTGTATGGTCTCAGGAAGTCTTAAGAAGTAACTTCTCCAGAAGTAACCACCAAGCCTACTTCTGTTGAAAGTTGGCATGTTTGGAGCACCAGACCCACCCAGCTCCTGGTTATGGCGAAGCAAAGGATTTGCAAATGTCCTCATGGCCTCAGGCAGCAATTGAGTGCAGGCACATGTTTTGTGTTGGGGGAAAGTGGTTTTACAATGTAGAAAATAGAACTGCTCCAACAAAAGGTGGTTATTTAATTATAGCACTTTAATAGAGATGATTTATCTTTAATAAACAAAGCATGTGCATGCAATTACATCATTTAGAACATCAACTACCTGCACAGTGCAAAAATATTGCTCTCAGTTGCTTTGTTAAAATACAACTCAGCTCCATGCATGTTATTTTTCTGCTCTCCAGTGTGTGGAACTACTCCCTGAAAGCTGAAATAAATATGCACAGGAGATAGGACAAATTGCCTCAGGTCTTTCACAGAGATATACTGGCATCTCTCCAATGCTAAGTGAAGTCTCTAAGAGCTTTGTGGTGAATTTGGTGAGCTCCATGTAGAATTGCTTACCCACTCCTCTGTCAGTAACCACAACTCTAAACAAGAGACAGTAAGAAACCATTGCTTATCTGTATAAAGCAGAACATCTTCAAGCTATGACAAAACATATAATTCTATTTATCTGTTACTGATGTTCCTATTTACCAGTGCAGAGAGGATGAGGCACAAGTTCAGTGAGTTGCCAGGGCATACCTTGAGCTTAGGTTATGTGGGCTTCAGAGGTGAGGACTGAACATATTGTAACTGAACCACAGACCTGCGTCCAAGCAAGCAGTCCCACCAGTCCAGTGTGGGCTCCACAGGGATTTGTTGGGCTTGGGAACATGGCTATGGAAACTGGGAGTCACTGCTCCAGTGCAGTATATGGACCTGCAGATCCTTTTTATCAGAAGACCTCAGGTGTAAGGGGATCATTTTAGTTTAAAAAACCATAATTTATTTACCACACTAATGAACACAGGTATTGCAAGAAGTTATTATCTAAAGTTAGGGTATTTTTTTCATAACTCAAAATCTTCTCTCTTTTGATACCAGAGCAAGGGGCAATGTGTGTTATGCTATTTTGGATCCACATATGGCAAAAGTCACATGTATTTTGACCAGTCACCTTCTAACTACAAGCATGGATAATAATTTATTTCTCTCTCATACTCCTTTTGGCTTTTCTTCCCTGCCCAACCACAGAACAACAGATTAACTGACAAATGGACTTTTCACTGGGAAATCAGATTACAAAATATTTCACCAAGCTCTGTACAGTTTAAAACTCCAAAGAGAGAGCTTGGGGCTCCCATGCTAAATCTTCAGAAAATCTGAGAGCCAGGGCAAATCATAGCCCAAAATTATGGAAAAACCAGCCATTTCAGAAATTAGCAAGCAACAAGCTACCCTGTACACCCAAAAGGAAATACCAATTAGACACTGGCTGCCAGATCCTTATCTCCAGAAGTATTTGAACCCCTGAGTCTGATCAGTATTCCCAGCAAAGATATTTCTGCTGGAGTTATGCTTATAACCCAGGTCAGCCTTTTCCCATGGAAAAAAAAATTGAGAGGAAAAAGGACTTTTTTCAATCCTATTTAGCAAATACACAAGTGGCTTTTCTTCTAATCTATTTAGTTTGAGTCTCTCTCTTATTGACATAACACAAAGGATGAAATCTTCATTGGAAGAAAGGTTCAAAACTGGTTGGCACAGACCTGAGGTTTGCACTGAGAGGCAGAGGCAGAGGCAGAGGCAGAGGCAGAGGCAGAGGCAGAGGCAGAGGCAGAGGCAGAGGCAGAGGCAGAGGCACCTCTTTTTATTCACCTCCCTTCCTCCCTCATTCAGGGACACAACTGAGGCAGAATTTATCCCATGTTAATCTGCTGTTTCTCATCAAAAGAATCAGTAGGCACGAGGATTTCTAATTAAGCCAATGAAGCAGAACACAGATTTTAAAACAAAGAAATGCCCTGACTGCTCACGGGTGCAAGAGGGTACTTGGGTAAGTCAGTTCTTGCCCTTTCACAGCTCTTTTTCTTTGCGTGAGAATTGATGTGGCAGAAGTTGTAGGAAGACCCAGAAGCTGGAGTGACTTGGTTTGCAGGAGTATCTACTCTGAGAATCCCCCGGGAGCTTGGAGAGCAGTTGAGCACACAATTAGCTCAGCAGGCTTCCCAAACCAGCCCCAGGCAATCCCGGGATATTACAGGCAGGTACAGACAAACCCGGACTTGTTTCACCTGCTGGGGTGCTGGGACGGGAAGGACAGGAGCATGGTGTGGATGGGAGATGGCTCAGAGATGCCAGATCACTGCATTAACCCAGGGTTGAACCCAAGCTCTGCTCCAAAAATACTTGGCTTTACCCTGTACTAACGCAGGTTTACAGCTTCCAGCGCTAAGCCTGTAAATCCATATGGAAAAGGACACTTCACAGATTGACAAACTCGGGGCTCTGGCAGTTTGGGAATCCCTTTGCTATCTTCTGTCTCACACTGCAGGTGCCTAGAAGCTGAGACAAGGTTTCAAGCAATGCCTAAATTGTGAAGGTAGCTGCAGAAAATTACCATCAGAGTTACAGCTATGCAGCACAACCAACATTTCACAGGAGTCTATGCTGGGAACAGAGGTTTTAAGGCAAGTCCAAGAGAGCAGCTGTTTTCATCCTGTTACTGCTCAACTCCGGGGTTGCTGACCATTTTCTATAACATTATCTGAGCAGAGGCCAGGATCTAGCAAGATTAATATAGCTTGTTTCTTGGCTTTTCTGAGCCATGGTTTAATGAAATAAATTGGAGTAGATTGGACGGGGTTGACTAAGCTCCCAACACAAGCCTCATCGTCACTTGGGGAAGAGTAGCAGGCATCAGTATGAGAGGCTACAGGCTTTTGCTGCCAAGGGTTTTATTATATCGTTCCTGATTTACGGGGTCAGGCTTGGTAGGTAGTCTGACTCTGCAGCTCCATCTCTTGGCAAACATCAGGTACCAAACATACTGCACAGGCTTAGTACTTCAAGAAGAGATGTGTGATATATACTTTTCAGTGCAAAATACTCCTCATTTCCTTAGCAATAATGGAGGGACATAACTCTCACCTAAAATAGAAGAGGGAATTCTATTGTGTGTTTCCTTCAGTGTTTGCTTTTTTATCAACTGTTGCCCTGGAAACAGTACCCAAGTCAGAAACCAGCAAATGAGAAAAAAAACCCTAGGGTTTGTGGGGAGTATTTTTGTGATTTTTTTTTTTAAAACATAATTACATATTTTGAACTGCTGATATTTTTCAGTCATGAGAAAAGATTTAACAAATCCTGAATAAGCATTTTTATTTTTTTAAAAAGTCATCTTTTCTGATCAGCCAATTTGCCCCTAAATGGCCGATATAATCATGATATATACAGGTAAGTTGTCCTTGTTTGTAGGTCAGTATGTCTGATTAAAAAAAAAAGCCCACAAATTTGCAAACAATTAATACTATTTGCTGCACTGTGACCTTCTGCAGCCTGTATGACTGATGATCTGACCGGCACTTGTGCTTCCAAGTGAACCTTAGCAATTTATCCTAGTTATGGAGAGGTTTTTCCGTAAGTACAGACCAGTCAAGACTAGTCAGACTTTTTCAAACCTGCTAATAAATCATGGTAATGCCTTGATCTGACTTGGATTAAAAGTGTTTTTAAAATTAACAATACTAAAAAGTACAAGATTACTCAAGTTGTCTTGTAACAAGTACACAAAAACTCAGTCTCCGGGAATGGAGAGGAATAAAATGCAGATACAAAACAGTCTTGGACAGACAAGTGACAAAAGATTTTTTTTTTCCTGAGAAAGTTTGATCATGAACTAAGAAATGGGAGAGTGAAAATGGTGGAAGGTAAAAAATTTAAGTAAGTCAAGAGAGGAGCTTGGATGAGATACCACAAAGCAAGATGCAATCACGGCTGAATGCAGCATTTTCAAACAGAAGATGGTGCTTTCTGAGGAAGAATAAGGAGTACATCTTCTGGCTTCTAACTTTAACTATCAAGAGTCAGAAAAACATTTGGGTGTCACTGTAGGCATTTTGCTGGAGATGTCTCATAGTGCTAAAAAGAGGAACAGTTAGGAAGGAAAAAGAATGGAACAGTGAAGCAATATTGAAAATACTTTTTATTACCCAAACTGAGTGCATCGTGATCAGTTCAGGACACCTTGAGAAGGACAAAGCAGACATGAAATGACAATGAAAATAATCAGAGGCATGAAAAGTTTCCAGATGAATAGTAAAATCAAACCTGTTCAGTTCAGAGAAGGGAAAAGATAAAGGGGTTCAAAATAATGAACGGCACCAGAGAAAGTGAGTCCTGTTCATCATTTCCCATCATAAAGGAGCAGGAGGGCATCTGCTGAAAATGAAAGACAAAAAGTGAAGAGCAATATTTTCCCACAGCATATGACTGCCTGGTGCAGTTCCTTCCCACCGGAGGCAACGGAGACCAGGAGTTTTGTGAATTAAAAGGGAATGGAAATGCGTATGGAAAAAAAGAGAATACGTCAAGGACTGAAAATAAAGATGTGATTTGATTTTAATGGAGTCTATCTTCCAGTGCAGGCTGCACAACATAAAGTGGTCTTTGAGAGTGGGCAAGAGCAAACTTTTTCCGCTCTGAAGAGATTCTTTTCATCTATTATGCTCCAGCATTTCTCAGACCTTTCACTGCCAGACCTGACATTTTCCACTATCCCAGAGAGGATGCTGGAGCAGATGCATCTGGTTATGAAGCAGCAGGTCCTGTTCTACTGCACAAACAAATAGAAAAGTTGGGAGAAGCTAAATGTGGCCACAGAGGGACAAAGACAGAACTTGCAAGAGTGCAAAAATTAAAACCAGACCCACAGTTTAGCTCAGTCCCCAATCAGCCAAACTTTGAGAGAATGATATTCCCACTTGGAAACCAGCAGGGGAAACACACAGAAGCTCTGAGCACAGTGCTCTTCAGGAAAGATTAATAAACTGACACAAGCCACTGAGAGAAAATTTCACTGTTTGTGCAAGAGAGAAGAGCTACAAACAACTCAGGAAGTACCAAGGGCAGCAGGAGATGGCAGTTGTCCAAGTGAAGCCTGGAAATGGTGACTTTGCTCTAGAGAGGAACAAATATACTCCGTATTTCCCTAACCAGTCTTACTTTCATCCCTGCATGCTCAAACATGGTAACTCATATTCAATTTATTGCCTGTACTGACAGCCTTCCTGTGTTGTTGCCATAGTTGAAACACTGTAAAAACCAACACAATAATCTCATTTTTTTCTTAGTGGCTTGGCTAAAACTAAATCTTTTTTTGCTTTTTTTTGGAAAATACAAAATAGAAAAATAGGACCAATTTTGGCATATCTGCCATATTCCACTTCTTTCAGCATACTCTGTGTTAAAATTTTCAGTAAGACCCCCCGTGTTGCTCTCAGGGATTTCATGAACAAGCAGGGATGCTTCACCACTTCTGGAGATTCCAGCCAGGAGTCCCTCTCTCTCCATTGCCTATTTAGGGACTGAAGGCAGGCCAAACACCTAACACATGAACAAAGGTTTTTGAAGGAAAAGAGATGGCGTAACACATACAAGAATTTTCAGTATTTCAGAAATCCTTGTTTCAGTATGGTTTCAGAGAAGTTTTCTCTTCAAAAGTAGCAGAGGTTCTAAAGTCTGCTATGACTTGATTCTGAAAAGCAACAGCTATTCCTCTGCGTGTGTGGATGGCAGTTTCCAGCATTAGTTCTTCTCCAAGGTTCTTATTTTTATGTTATTTTAGCTCCACTTCTCTCAGCTGATCTTCTAACTCAGCACCCTCTCCAGACAGCATGGGTAATTACACAGCCACTCCACTTGCAAAGTATATGATAGCTTTTTCCACGACTAATTATTTTCTTGGATGACATTTTCCAAGAGTCCTGATGAAAAGGTTCTCTTGATGCCTCTGTCCATGCATTATGTGTGTTCCTTTTTGCATACTGACTTGAAATTCCATTGCATATAAAATCATTCATTTGCAATGTTCCTTTCCCTTAAAGATAGATAAAATATTATTTGCTAGTTATTTCTTCTATAAAGAACAAGGTGGGGTTTTTTTGAAGGCCGTGTACATCCTCTGAGATTTGCCCCATTTCTGCACAAGAGATCATCCTCTGAGCACAGCCAAAGGGGAGAGCCAGGCAGAGCAGCAAGGAAAAACAGCCAAGTATAGCCTGGGAAGAATTTCACACACCTCTTTCCTTCAGTCCCCCAGAACATACTGACAGAAAGAAATATGGCTGAGAACATCATCAACCTGATCTGCTCTCTGATTTCTAATTTTTTGCACAGATAACGATCAGGAAGTTGATGAGGTCTAGCAATAATCAATACAAGTTTTGAACCAGTGCTTAGAATGGTTAGCATTGTAATACATACAGAGATAATTTGCTGTCCAGCACCAGGCAGGGAATATTAACTAGATCAAATACTTATTCACAGACCTTTCACAACACAGTTCACAGTCTGCATAAGACTTCAAGACAGAGATAGGTACAAGGATTTGTGGGGAAAAAAAGAGTCAAGTCAAAAGTTTTTTAGCAGCTTAAGGTGTATAAAACTTTTTGGACAGATGATGAACTTGAATGAAATAGAAAGGACAAGCTTGTCTAGATGATCATCTAGAACTCAAACTGCTATGATGGCATGAGGGTGATAAAGTACAAATGTAACACCAAAAACATTAAATAAGATGATTATGATATTTTCAGCCTCTGCACCAGCATCATCTGGAACTGCACATGTGCTCTCGTATCACTTGATTCTGCATCCCTGCTCCCTGTAAAACAGATGATGTGCTTTCCTGGGGTTTACCAAGTTTCATTGAGATGGGCAGCTTGAGTTAAAACCTTAATCCAGGGAAGACCAAAGTGATTGTGGCTGAGTGTGAGCACGTGTGTGAAACCTGCAAGATAAAGCAGAGGTAAGATCCTTCCATCACTGCTCATCCTTGAGCTTGCCCTGCAGGCACCCCACCCACAGACTTGGCCTTGGTCTTGGCCTTGGCTATACAGGTAACACAGGGTGGGGCAGGGGAAACAACTATTTTTCCTACTCATGCCTTTACAAGTAGCAACTCCTCCAGCTGGACAGCTTTGCATCTGCATCAATTAATGCATCTCATCAGTTAGGGAACTTCGCATCTCGTAAACTAACACTTCAGTGAAACCCTTCTCATCTGAAGGAAAATAGTTTACTTAGCCAAGCCAACTTGACTTGAGTTTTCTAAAATAGAAAAATAGACCAGCTAAGCCAGAATGTAGATTTAAAAAGTGATTTGGAGACACTAAAAAGTACTTTTGAAAATCAGAAAGAAAATAAGAAGAGGGAAAATTGTAATGTACCAATTAGAGCGGAATGTGAGCTGTTCATACTAATGCAGGAGTCTTTGTAAATTGTTTTCCAGGAGAGTCTTCAAAAATATTGAAATTTAGCATCAGCACATCAGACTGGCAGCAAGAATGACAACAATAATAATAAACCACCATATTTCAAATAGTTAAGGGAACATCCAGGTCTTTTAGGCTTTATTCACTGTCTTAATAGATCGTACCCATTAAAATTCATAGACATTTCAATAGGATCACAACTTCATTGCATTTTCGAAAGGCAACAGCCAGTAGAGTCCTGTGACAGTGCTTTAGGTTCATAAAAAAGTCTGACAGAAGTAAAAAAAGTCTGCTTGCATTTTTTCAGTGTTAGTTGCCATCAATTCTACTTCTCAATCCAAATAAGCATATGTGCACGCATGCACACATCAATATATATCCTTACAACTTTTTCATAATGGTTTCCTTCCTCCCATAAAAAAAATGTTTATGTTGTTTTACCAATGCAGAATATTAGTAAATGGTGAATTGGTTCACCCCTGGGGGTAAGGTCCATTATAATCCAGTGGTCCCCTACCTGTTCCTTTACCTTGCTGGAACTTTGGACCTGCTGCAGCAAGCCAGTCCCCAGCAAAAGTTCAAAGCCTTATCACCTCCCTGCACCAGGCAAAATCTGCAGCCCCATGGCTTTGAGGGAGTGGAGCCTGCCAGGACACATGGAGGAAATGGGAAAAACCGCTGCATCGCTTTGGAATGCTTGGCACCCCATTGCATGGAGTGAGACCACAAAATTGGCTGCAATCAAGCCCAATCCTCACTGGCAAGGGAAAGAGCAGCAAAGAGAAAGCTGAGGAGGAAACAGTGGGGATTTTCCCTTAGGAACAGTGATATTTGAAAGCATAAAGATATAAATTATTTTGGGGCTGCCTGGACACTTAGCAGGAGCCAGGAATTATTTGTGTGGAGGAATTAAGAAGGAGCTGCAAACTCTTTGGGAGAATCCTAAACAGAGTGTAAACTGAGTAAATCTTTGGTCAGCTGTGAGAGGAAAGCTGCGGTGATTTATCTTAGCTGAAAAGGTTTCTTGGGACCTCTGCTTTCTCCAGTGACCATCTTTGCAGCAGTGTTCAAGGCACCTGCTGTCTTCACCTCCTGATTCTCTTCAGGAAGGGTATGACACAGGCACTTTTATTTTCAATGCTCACGATTATTTTGCCTGTGAATCTCAGTGCAAGGGTACTTAAATCCTATTTTGTGAGCCTCTCAGCTCAAAAGAAATACAAATAATAGCAAAATACCCCAATGGAAGTATCAGAAAGGCCTCTACCATTTCTACCTGTACTTTCTGGCCATCCAAGGCACATTGGCTCAAACGTTCATGCCATTTGGTGGGACAGCCCAGCCCCAAAATCAGCACGCAGCTGGTGACCATCATCAAACAAGGGAAACAGAAATGACAGGCTCTAAGAGAGGAATCTAGAGCAGGGGCCCCAAAACATCCACACATGGTCTATTACACTGCAAAGATGACTGGCAGAGGCCACCAGCAGGGACTCTGCCCAGATGTGTTAAGTAACTCCCTACTGATATGGATTGCACCACCTTTCCAGATATAGTTAAATCATGCCAGTGATTTTCTGCTATCCTTGAAACTCTTTAAAATACACAGTAAAAGTACTTTCCTTTTTATTTTTTTAAACCATTTTTAAAAGTCAGATTGCCCCTATGTTTTATATTTTCAGTTCATTTGCTGGGATGGAGAATACCTTTGGGCAAAGTTTTTGTTTCCTTAAACTTATCTCAGCTTTACTACCCATACAGATGAACAGTTTTCAGAAATACAGTATAGATAAGTCCAGCTGTAAGCAGAGACCACAGTTTCTTTGCCATATAGATGGTGCCTCTTCCTTGTGTAGTTCTTTTGTTTCAGTGTGCATTGTCCTCAGTTTAGACACCATTTCCCCATTTCTTCAGCCTTCCTTGAACAATCTCAAAATATGGGTTAGGCAGCAGCTAAGCTGGAAGACCGCTCTGACCACCCCTGCCTGCACACTTTGGTGCAAATAATCTCCTCTGTTGAAAAATCTCACCCCACCAGAAGGTGGCTTCTGTCCAGCAGCACTTCATACAAAGAGATTTTGTGAAGGGTCAGAGCATCCTTTGCTCATCCCCCAAAAATTCTAACTGATCATTCCACTGTGCATTGAAAAAAGAGAGCAGGGTCTAAACAGCACCTGCCTCAGGCTGCCATTCTGCATGGAGAGAGGAGGCAACCCTGTGTATGGAGGGTGCTGCTGGGAGAGAGTGAAGGAGGCAGGTTCCACTAGATGGGTCAGCAGGCATGCCAAGGGCTTTGGCCATGTACAGCTGCCTCCCTTTATATTAACTTTTGCTTCCTCAGAGGGGATAGGAAAAGCAAATCCCAGAGAGGAGCTGGCAATAACAATGCTATCTAGAAGGCCACCTTGGAGGAACAGGGCAGTGTCCATCTCAGCTCCCTATCTGCCACCCATTCTCCCTACCCACTACCCTCTGCCCCCCACATCCTTCCCAGGCCTGCCAAAGGATCCTGATTTACACATCTTATTTGTCCATGAGCAGCCTTACTGATGTCCACAGCCACTCTGTCTTCAGAAAGGTCTCCTCAAGGTGACCGACAGTGTTGTCATACACTGAATCTGCTCCCTTTTGCCTGAAGCTGCACTTCCATGGCTCTGGAATGCTTCAGCCCAAGCAATGGCTGAAAGTGAAGAGCAATATTCCATCTAAGCACCATGTAAAAGGCACCTGATTCAGATGTGGAGTGGATGGGGATCATCAGTCTGAAGAGTTTGGGAGAGGCAGGGGGCAGATGAGGACCAGCTGCTGGAGCAGGAAAGGCAAAGAAGACCAGGAAGGCAAAATGGTGGGCATGGGTTTGGAGGCTGGCAAGATAAGGAGGAAAACAACATTCAGGGGGAGTATAACTGGAAAAATGGGACTAGCTGAGTAGTGAGAGTATGAAAGAGCAAAGTAGAGCCTGGTGTTCAGCAAAGCAGTAGGAAGAGCAATGTATAAATAAAACATGGTACAAGAAGCACAGAAGCCTGGGGAGAACCATGAATGCAGAGAAAGGCAAGCACACAGCATCAGGAGAGAGCAATAAGTGTAAAGCAGCATGCAAAGAAAACATAGAAAGATGAAAGCAGAAGTTTGGAGACCTGAGACATATTGAGGCCCTCCTTTTTTTTATTTTCTGTCCAGAAATGCCTATGAAGGTTTCTGCCAAAGCATCCCAGATCTCCCACAAAGGGCAGGTAGCAGATGCTCTCTGCCACCTTCTTCATTGCATATCCCACACCAGCTCTGCAGAGAAATTCACATTTTTGTCCTGGCTGTTAGCATATCCACATATATCAATAGTATTATAAAGCCATGTGTTTTCTTTACTTTTTAGAAACCTAGACTCCTAATCTTCATTCCATCTGCCACAGTACCATGTAACCCCTGTAGAGAGAATATGCATTAACAGATGCAATCAGCAAAGGACCCTGCTCCACTGACCAAGTTCACTTCTTTTTACGAGAAGAGATTATAAATTAAATATTTGAGCTGGTGCAAAAAACCCACAAATGTGCTCCTCTTAAATTCAAGCAAGTGGAAGGAAAATATTTTGATTTTATTCTTCTAGAGGAAAAAACAAAAGCATCAGACTTCCAGAGTGACACAATCACACTTCACAGAGAGGTTTCCAGCTAAAAACAAAACACATCAAAAGACACTTTAATTTTCTTGAAATGGCATTTTCCCTCAATAAATGAATAAACTTCCTTCATTTTCTACCTCCAACTTTCTACTGTTAATCTGTAAAGCGCAGTAATGCTACCTATTCATCTTTTTGAGATGTTATGAAAATAAAACTGTGGGAAGCACTCAGTTGCTATAGTAATTAGCATCATAGGAAGAGGCCAATGAGGAAACAAAGGACTTTGTCTCCAGAACAGGGTTTCAATCAAGCATGAACTGTATGTTAACCTTAAAACCCACATAAAATGATTAGGAAAAAAAAACATACTGAGGCAAAAATCATGAAAGAATAAATATACCATGTGTTGGAATAATTAAAGGCTCTATGGCTCCCCCTTATACTTCCTTTCTGATATTTCCTGAAAGATTTTTAGGTGACTTGGCAACCAGAAGAATGTTTTTATTAGTTAATGGTTTGTGTGTCAAACTCTGTTTGATTTGCTTTATATGAGTAATTTAGTCCCTTGCCTGGATACTTGAGGAAATTACGAAATTGCAAGTTCCTTTTCCATTAGACTAGGTACCTCATAAATATATGTAAACCACACACACACACAATATAAATATATATATGCACACACACACAAACACACACACATATATATATCTATATATATAAACAGGTAGGATAAAACCCTTGCACTTCTAACCTTTGTCCACAATCTATTTCTTTTGGTCTGAAAGTCTTTCTTTTTATCACCATTTTGTTCCACTCTATCTTCAATAAAAAAGAAATGCTTCCTAATCACAAAACATGATGGGACTTGCTACATTTTGAAACTGCTGTATGCTTGGGTGCTTAAGAGCATTTGGCTTTGTGCTTTGTATCCAACTAACAAGGCAGCCAGGTGAGCTGCTATTGGACAGGGACTTAATCCCTGTCATGTTTAATCACTACATTAAAAGATTTAAAGCCTAATGTTAAAGGTCATTCAGTTTGGGCACCATTAGACCTACGGGACACAGCCGGGAAAAGCCACTTGGTTTATCCTGGAAAAATCTATCATAAATCTTTGAGAACAAAAGCCAGGAGAGCTGAGAAGGAAACTCCTTTTCTGACACCCCCTCCCTGTGCCTCAGACATCCACCTAGGTGCCCTGGGACTTCCTGCAAGTTTCACACATGAGGTGTTACCTGCACCATTTACATAAATAGCTGCACTAAATGGTTAGCTCTGGCCCACTTCTGTTCTACATAACACCAGTAACAAAGTTATTAGGTCAGTACTGAAAAATCCCATACCTGCTCAGTGCATAACTCTCTGCAGTGAGGATGATTCATCTGTTCCCCAGGGCAGAAAACATGAGGGGGCCATTTCACATTCTCTCAAGGATTTGACTCTAAAACATAAAATCCCCTGCTTGGATCCCTCATTGTTGTGATGTGATTGCTTGCAGTAGTAGCAAGGGATGTTTCTGCCTGTCCGGTTGGCTAAGGAACTAGAAGCCCCTCTTGGAGGTGTGAACTTTGCTATGATTCCCCAGGTGCTGTTACTCTGCAACTCAGATCTCAGGCAGCAGCACATCCAGGTTTATCCCCTGAGGCCACACGACTACGATGTTGCATAAACTCCATTGGCTTCCAAATTCAGTTCTCTGGTCCAAATCCAGTACTAGGTCCTTTTAGCCTAGTAATTCATCAGCTCAAGGACTCCAATGATACACATGAACTATGGGGCAAATGCAATGTCTTCTGCACTGTGCCCCAAAGTCTGGGTCCCTTGATATCCAGATGGGGCAGCTGATGGAGGCTACCTGCATTCTTCTTGAGTTTCTTACAGGCTTTCTTCTGGTGGAAACCAGGGCAGGCAGTGTGGGAGGAGTGATGCATGCTGCCTCTCTCCCTAATGTGCTGTCAAGGTGCAGGCACCACAGTTCAGAGCCATCCTCACACGGATAGATGTCTCATGTGTCAGGGGATATACCATTCAAACTCGCTTTGCCTATCAAAGACCAAGTCTAAACAACTTCAGAGGATGCTTTGAGGATAGTTAGTTGTTTAACTAGACCATTTCCAGAGTGTTATTGAGAAGACCACAGAACTTGAAGGGTATTTTGGTCCTTTGGCTCATACTTGCTCACATGTGCTACTTAACTTTGCTGCTCCTTTTATACCTGTGTTAAGTGCATCTGGAGGTCTTCTATAGATGCATCAAGTAAAAAACTAAAGTAATAAAGCTAATTATCATATTGATTTTAACCACATTCCTACAATATAAATGGAATTTGAAATTCCAGCTGAAACTGAGTAGGGAGAAAACAGTATCACACGACCATTGCAAGGAACACTACTGAAATGACACAATCTTCTTAATGGTGTTAATTATTTATATATGAAAAGTCAGGTTTCAGAATTGAAATAATAAGGTTGTTGAAAGGGAATTTGAGTCTACAGAGAGACTTCCCCATATTACAATCCCTTTTCTTGCAAAGAACTGTACAAAGGATCGAACCTGCAAAACCTGCCTTGTGTGACCTTCTCTGGGAACAACAGAGGCTGTTAAAAGCCTTTCACTGTATTTTCCCAAAGGGATAAAAAATTAGTATTGTGATGGCAGTGCATACAGTACCTTTATAACCGCTTTATCTACAGATAAAATTTAGTTTTTCACAGACAGCCCTACAGCAATCATCACTCTTTGCAACTACCAGAACACGGCATAAACTTCCAGGGAGCAACTCTGTTTCAATAATCCCCTGCCAGCACCCATGGAGCAAGGACATCCCACCCTGATGCTTTCCCTGCAGCCCTCTTATCTATGCTGCCTTGACTGAAAACATTTTCACAGCCACAAACTTAACAACATCACACATCTTTTCAAACATGTAGTCTCCCTCAAATGGTAAAAAGAGGAAAATGTAACACAGCAGACTCCACAGTGATAACCATTGATGTAGAATCTACAGCATATAAGGGTCTTATCAGTAATGTCATTCCTTATGAACACCCATTTAGATTGACAATGCATCTGTATAAACAATTACCTATTTATTCTAGTTATCCCCATTTTACTTTGAGTATGTGGATTCATTCAAATTCTGCAATTTTTTTCAATTAAAAATAAGCCACTGTTATTTTCCTACCAATTCATCATCAGGATAATAAACATGGTCTATGTGTAGATGTATGATAACCCAGTACGTTTTGGTATGTTTTAATACCCCAAATCAACCTTTTCACATTTTAGCCTTTATCATATATTTGCCTTGCTTTTCCCTACATCAATGTGCACACTCACACACACATAAATACAAACAAAAAAGCTAGAGAAAACAAAATACTTTTTAGATCAACCACCACTAGCAACACACATTTAAAAATGAGACAAATCATGATTTCTGTATACAAGAGAATTATTTGCTCAAGTACGTCAGGAAAGACTTAATTTAGGATGTTGCTTAATGTAAATGTAATGTAAAAGATCTCGCAGTTCTAATATTCCATCATTCACATGACTTTCATGTATATGTATGGCCAAACTTCGCTAACACAGATCTGGGAAGGACTCTCCCCCACGTGGGTGTGCCCTTCGAGCCTGCGCAGTGGATTTTTTTAGGTGAGGCTCAGCGTGCG